>OX451736.1:1498752779-1499952779 GCA_948472305.1 Vicia faba
TTAATTTCACATAATAATATTCTTTTTTTTCATACACATAAAAATTCTTTTTATATTTTGCATATTATTTCAATTTCCATTTAATTATACAATTATTTGTCTTGTAAATATTCAAAGAAAATGATGTAATAGTTAGGTTTAAATTTCTTGTCTAAATAATCCCCATTTGAGACATTTGTACCCCCCTTCCCCATATCATTGTGTTGTAATAGTGTAGGAATTTAATTTTCGCACTTTATCGCTTTCTAAATATACTATGCTAGAGTTAGGGTTTGCATGCGAATAAAAACGAACAAAATGTAGTTTGACCTAATACAAGACAAAAAAGCATGAAAAATGGACAACACATTCCACACTTGCACCCCTAGGGTATTCCACTTTGTTGCCTTCAAATAATTGGGCCATGTTGCATGTTAGATTTCTTTGGGTAAAACAAACAATCAAATGATCATAGTCCCTCAAAATGTTGCCTAAATGAATGATCAAGTCCCTTTTTAAAGAAAAATTGCCCAAAGACATTTAACACTATTGCAATTATGGTCTAAACGATGACCCGCGCCCGTCCCTTTCACCTCCTAAGACAAGATTATCCACCAAATGCAATGGTGGAACAAAATTGTCAAAAGGTTTAAAATATAACAAAAATCCTTGAGAAAACTTTAGGGTAGATAACTCTTAAGTACTTGCCAATTTACAAAGAAAACACTTGCCTAATTTCAAACTACACTTCACAAACACTTTCAAAACAAACTTTCAAAAACCTTGAAACATCTTTTCAAAAGACAAACACCTCTTGTAAAACATTCGAGTAAAGAATTGTTACAAGGGTAGCCTACACAAGGCATCTTTTCAAACATTTTCAAAATCACACACCAAGCACCATTTCAAACAATTGAAAACCAAGGAAAGTTGATCTAAGCAAGTACCTAAGAGCCCATGGATAACCATGGATAGAAAGGGTGCTAATACCTTCCCTTTCTATAATCTACTCCCCGAACCCAAGAAAAATCTCAAAGGTTTTTGCTGTGCTTTTTTTAAACCTTTCCTTAGGATAAAATAAAAAGTCGGTGGCGACTCTTGCTCAACCGAAACATTTGCGAAAACAAACGCAAAACCATAGTCAGTTCTCCCACCGTATCACAGAACTGGCGACTCTGCTGGGGACAAATTTAAAAGTGGAGTAACCTTAGGGCTTAGATCACCCTCTTGCATGACTAATTATTTGATTTGTTTGCTTTATACTTTGGCTCTATTGTTTGGGTTTGCAATCCTACACCCGGATTTTGGGAAACATTCATAGATAGCAATACGTTGTGGAAACTCTGCGGGGTATACCGACACGGTCGAAGCAATAACTATATTAGTGCGACATATTTGTGAGTACCGGTAACCCTTGAGTTCAATCAAGGAGAGTACGGGGCCGCTGAGTGATGTCACTAAGCACTAATGACCTAGAACCTTAATTGACCATCTTGGCCTTTTATTAGGGGTAGTGAGATGACCGGCTTTGGTGCAGTCTGAAGTTGGTAGATACTCGATACTACACTCATTGAGGGTTGTTTTCTTGGAATATTTTGGTTGCTAGTTAAGTGGCTAAACCAAAACCATGAACAATGAAAACAATCCAGTGATATTGAGCTCCTTAGAACCCGGTTACTATTTATAAGACAGTTTTTTAAGCCAACTACACTCAAGAGGGTACTTACCTATGAAACCCCATGCAAGCCTGAAACTAGGGTTTGGTGTGATTTGCTTGTACATATGTTTTGTGCATACATCATAAACATCATGAAGCATCATATGCATTCACTAACCATTTCAAGGGTTTGGATCTTCATCTTTGTTCTCGTTTTGTAGGTCATGTAAGTTCCTCGCAGAAATACCATTCAAGTCAACCTTGTGAGAATCTCTCCTCAACTCAAGGAGCTCACCTCAAGAATTCCGGAAAATTCATCCTTCAGTGAAAGACATGGTAGACTGCTCAGCCTAGTCAACACCAACATTGAAGAAGACATGATAAAAGTGCTATTCCAGTTCTTTGACCCTCTTCACCACTGTTTCACTTTCCCTGATTATCAGTTGGTACCCACTTTGGAGGAGTTTTCTCAACTCCTGAGAATTCCTATCCTTAATCAACTACCCTTCAACGGTACGGAAAAGGAACCGAAGCCGGAAGATGTTGCTCGAGCATTACATCTACAACCATCTGACATCAAGGGGCATTGGGAAACCAGAAGCGGCGTCAAGGGATTCTTAGCAAAATTCTTGTTTGAGAAGGCACAAGAATGTTGGAATTCATTGGACCTACAAGCTTTTGAAGAGATTGTAGCACTCCTTATCTATGGGTTGGTCTTGTTCCCAAATCCTGACCAATTGGTAGATGTCAACGCCGTCAAAATCTTCTTGTCCAGAAATCCAATACCAACATTGCTTGGGGACATCCTTCACTCATTTTACACACGAACAATGAGAAAGAGGGGTGTTCTCATGTGCTGTACTCCTATCCTTGCAAGGTGGTTTATTTCGCACCTTCCGCAATATGTCTTGAAGAATGACCAAGGTACAAGGTGGTCCCAACGGTTGATGACTCTTACTCATTTTGATGTGCATTGGTGTTCTCGGTCCAGAGAAAATGTCATCATTGTCGATCGTTGCGGAGAATTTCCTAATGTTCCTTTACTTGGAATCAGGGGAGGTATCACCTACAACCCTTGCCTAGCTTTGAGGCAATTTGGATATGCACGGAGGGATGGCCCTCATGACATGTTGATTCCTAACCTAGTTTTTGACTTCGACAACGATGCGCAAGGACTTCGCCAAAGATTCATCAGAGCTTGGGGAAAACTCAACAAGGTTGATAGCAAGACTCTGGGACACAAGAACTCCATCCCTCTTGAGCCCTATCTCAAGTGGGTACGAGCCCGAGCCCAAAGTCTAATGATGCCTTATCCTCATGTACTCCCAGTGATTAAAGAACCCGTCAACGAAGGAGAGGTCCCCTACACCATCCTACATCCAGACATGCCTACATCGTGGGAGGAAATGCAGAAAAGTTGGATTCAGCTCAAGGAAGAACAGAATACTTTTGAAGCTAGCTTCTACGCCAGTGAGAAGAAGGTTCTAGAGCTTACCCGCCGACTCCACGAGCAAGAGGCCCTCAACACCTACATCGCACCAAAGAGGATGCGCAATGTCTTTCTGCCTTAAGAAGTTTATTTTGTAATATTTGGCCCATGGGGCATTTATGTACTAACAAATTTCTTCTTATTAATATGACGTGCGTTCTTTTTTGTCTGAAACAATTTTGAATGTTCTAAATCCTTGAATGCATTGCATACATAAGCATACCATTCATCATGTGCATAAGCAGGTCTCACTCCAGGTTTCCTTATCTGTCTGCTGTTTATTTCAGTAGGATGGATCTCGAGCAAACAGTCAAAGACCTACAAGCTCAGAATGCACAGTTCCAGCAACTCCTGATGACCTTGGCTAAAGGTCAGGAGGATATCAAGACTCAATTGGGGAATAAGGACCCAGTGAAAAAGAAGAAAAAGAGGATTGGGGTGGATACTTTGGGGAGAAGATTTGACGGAGAAGCTCGAAGAGTGTTTGAATTTCCTCCTACTTCTGATGAAGGGACCAGTAAAAGAGATGGAGCTGCGGTGCCTTCCGAGTCTGATGCGGAAGAAGAAGAGGTTGAAGAGGATGAAGATTATTCTGACCAGCAATACCCTCCAGCTGATGATAAATACAAAGGGTTAGAAGACAGAATGGCCACCATGGAATTACAAAGAGTACCGAGCTTGGACTTTGAAGACTTGGGTTTGGTTGCCGGGATTGTGATTCCCCCAAAATTCAAAGTGCCAGTGTTTGTGAGGTATGATGGGCTGTCCTGTCCCAAAATGCATCTCAGGTCCTACGTGAGAAAGATTCAACCCTATACGGCAGATAAGAATCTTTGGATTCATTTCTTTCAAGACAGCCTTTCGGGAGCTCAGTTGGAGTGGTTTTATCAGCTAGAAGGAACCAGTGTCAGAAATTGGGAGGATTTGGCCACCGCTTTTTACAAACAATACCAATATAATTCTGATCTTGCTCCTACTCATACCCAACTTCAGGGTATGTCACTAGGAACAAGTGAGGGATTCAAAGAATATGCACAAAAATGGAGGGATTTGGCTGGCAGGGTGCAGCCTCCTTTAACCGATCGTGAGCTCGTTGATATGTTTCTTGGGACCCTATCTGGGCCATTTTTCAATCATCTAATTGGTAACTCTTCCGCGGGGTTTACCGATTTGATCTTAACAGGCGAAAGAATAGAAGCTGGCATCAAGTCAGGAAAGATTCAGAAGGGTGTTGCTGCAAGTGTTGAGAAGAAGCCTTTTAAGAAGGAAACAGCTATGGTATATTCTCAGAGAAGAGCAGGGAAGACGGAGCGTCGGCCAACTGTGGGGGCCGTAATGATTCAAAATACTCCAAGTGAGCAACCTCGCTATAACCAGTCCAGACCAAATCAACAACGAGTGGAAAGGCCACAACGGCAGTTCACCCGTATTAATATGACTCCAGCGCAAGTGCTTCCCCATCTGTTGAAGTTGAATCTTGCCACCATCAAGGAGGCACCAAAGAATGTGAATACGTTCTCTCCGCATTATCATGCCAATGCTAAATGCGCCTACCATTCAGATAGTGTCGGCCACGACACCAATGATTGTTGGGCACTCAAGCATAAAATCCAAGACCTGATAGAGGCTAAGGAGGTAGAGTTTGACGCTCCAGAGAAGCCTAATGTAATATCTGCACCCATGCCGAAGCACGACCGAAATGTCAATGCCATTGAAGAAGATTTGTATGTTGCTGATGTCAGTGATCTGACTACTCCACTGCTAACCATTAAGTTGAATTTGTTAAGGGCCGGGATCTTCCCGGGATGTAAAGAAGACTGCTACTGTTGTTACTCTCTGCCATTTGATTGTCCGCTACTGAAGAAAGGCATCCAAGGCCTTATGGATAGTCGACGAATTTTGTTCGAAAAAGTTTCTGCTGTTCCAGTTCATACTGAAGATGTCTCAATCATAACCATTCACGCCAATCTTTCCAAGGCCGTCAAAAAGCCTGTTAAGATTACACCAGCTACGAAATCTGTTCCTTTGAAGATAACAATGCCAGGGCCTGTTCCCTATGTTTCTGAGAAGTCGATACCTTGGAACTATGGCGGTGACATCTACTACCATGGTATCAAGCAAATCGAAGTAATTGGAGAAAGTTCAGATGATGATGAAGCCAGCATTAGCAACATTGCGGGCACTAGCAAAATCACCAGGAGCGGGAGAATATTTTCTCCAGAGATTTCCCCTCCAAGAGCAGTCTTTGGACCCTCATCAGCTAACGAGGTCATCCCTGCACCAATAAAACTCTCTGCTAGAACTCCTCTGATTGAAGACATTGTTGTTCCTAGTACTGTCTCTCCTACCGCTGCTGACAAAGGTAAGGGAATCCAAGATGAGCCCGTCAGGACGAGGGCTCAACCCTTGGTAATCCCAGAAACCTCCAAGAAGGAAATGGACGAGATTTTGAGGATAATCAAAAGAAGTGATTACGATGTGGTGGAACAGTTGGGGCAAACCCCCTCCAAGATCTCCATGCTGGCACTACTACTTTGCTCAGAAGCGCACGCTAAAGCCCTGATAAAATTCCTGAAGGCAGCTCATGTGCCCCAGGAAACCTCTGCGGATCAATTTCAGAATTGCGTGGCTAGCCTGACTGCAGACAATGGATTAGGTTTTTCTGATGCCGACCTAACTCCTAAAGGTAGAAATCACAATGATGCTTTGCACATTTCAGTCGAGTGTCGAGGAACTACTCTCGCACATGTCTTGGTTGATATTGGTTCGTCGCTGAATGTTTTTCCTAAGAAGGCCTTGGACCGACTAGATTGTGAAGGATTGGAATTGAAGCCAAGTGATATTTTTGTCAGAGCTTTCGATGGTTCGAAGAGAATGGTCCATGGAGAGGTTGAAATTCCCATCAAGATAGGCACCGAGGTGTTTAAATCCACTTTCTATGTGATGGACATCCGTCCATCATACTCTTGCCTGCTGGGTAGACCTTGGATACACCATGCTGGGGCAGTCACCTCCTCCTTACATCAGATGTTGAAGTATCCTGTCAAGGGAAAGATCATCACTGTCCATGGCGAAGAAGAGTACATGATTAGCCACTTAAATTCTTTCCGGTATGTGGAGGTTGAAGGAGAATTCATCGAGACACCGTTTCAAAATTTCAAAGAAGTCCTTCCTGAAATAGCAGTAGCGAAGTTGACGGCTGAGACACCGAGGCAGATGGCCAGGATGGCATCTCTGGAGGATGCAAGGGCCGCAATAAAAGAAGGGAAGAATTCAGCATGGGGGCAGTTACCCGACTTTCCGCATAAGACTGACAAGTTTGGGTTAGGGTTCACAGCCGCCGGCCAGAAAGCTATGCGCCGTGCGAAGATTGAAAGGGCGCCAGTCAAAATTTCTCCCTACGGAATCAACGCCCTGGAAGATGAAGACAAGGAGAGCAACATTGAAGAGTGGATTTATCCAACTGTCAAAGGAGGATTGAGCAATTGGGAGGCTAAGGACTTTGTCCCCATCACTTTTATTCATCAGTAATTTATCTGTTAAACATTTCTTATTTGGTCTGTAATATTTACTTTCAAACAATCCGTACACTATCTTTTCACCTCCTGCCTTGCCCGGGGCATGTAGGTCCATTTGTAAGGGTTTTGATTATTTTTCATATCCATATGCCATGTTTAATGATTCATTGGACGTTTTTCATTTGATAAACTGCTTATGTTCATTTTCTTTCCTTTTGCATTTTTTGTTTAAGGATGGCTATCCCTTACACACACCCACACTCACCAATGCAGGTACCCATCCACTCCGGATTCCATGGGTGACTATTCTGCTATATCTTTCAATAACTCTGAGGATCTGGTCAATCTAGCCGAGTATGAAGATGACTAAGGTTGTGAAGTACCCGGGGAACTAGCCAGACTTCTGCAACAAGAGGAAAGGGCCATCTTACCGCATGAAGAGCCACTGGAAACTGTCAACTTAGGGACCGAGGAAGACCGGAAGGAGGTGCAAGTGGGTGCCAATCTGGAACCAAAAGTCAAGGGGCACTTGGTACAGTTGTTGAATGAGTATGTTGAAATCTTCGCTTGGTCCTATGAAGACATGCCGGGTTTAGACACAGACATCGTGGTTCACCGTCTCCCCACAAGAGAGGATTGTCCGCCGATCAAGCAAAAAGTTCGCCGAATGAGGCCTGACATGTCTGAAAAAATCAAAGCAGAAGTAATGAAGCAATTCGATGCTGGCTTTCTGGCTGTTACGTCCTATCCTCAATGGGTCGCTAACATTGTGCCAATACCTAAGAAAGATGGCAAAGTCAGGATGTGTGTGGACTACCGGGATTTGAATAGGGCCAGCCCTAAAGATGATTTCCCGCTACCTCACATTAACATCTTGATCGACAATACAACTCAGCATAAAGTGTTTTCCTTCATGGATGGATTCTCGGGCTACAATCAAATCAAAATGGCCCCCGAGGATATGGAGAAAACAACTTTTGTCACACAATGGGGCACTTTCTGTTACAAGGTGATGCCGTTCGGGCTGAAGAACGCAGGGGCAACTTATCAACACGCCATGGTAGCTTTATTTCATGATATGATACATCATGAGATTGAAGTTTACGTGGACGATATGATAGCTCGGTCACAAACAGAGGAAGAGCACCTTGAACATCTAGAGAAGCTGTTTGCCAGGTTAAAAGAATACAAGCTCAGGCTGAATCCAAGTAAATACACTTTTGGAGTTAGGTCTGGTAAACTCCTGGGATTCATTGTAAGCAACAAAGGCATTGAAGTCGATCCCGCAAAAGTAAAAGCAATACAAGAGATGCCTGCTCCCCGTACTGAGAAGGAAGTTAGAGGATTCTTGGGGCGCTTAAACTATATTGCCAGATTCATCTCACATCTGACTTCTACCTGTGAACCGATTTTCAAACTCTTGAAAAAAGATCAGGTAGTGGAATGGAACGACGATTGCCAAGATGCTTTTGATAGAATTAAGGAGTATTTGCTAGAACCTCCTATTCTGATGCCACCCGTCGAAGGAAGACCATTGATCATGTATTTGACCGTCTTGGATAACTCAATGGGGTGTGTTTTGGGCCAGCATGACGAGTCTGGTCGAAAAGAGCATGCTATTTATTACCTTAGCAAAAAGTTTACCGACTGTGAGACTCGCTACTCACTGCTCGAGAAAACTTGCTGCGCTTTGGTATGGGCTGCTCGCCGACTAAGACAGTATATGCTGACTCATACTACCTTGTTGATTTCCAAAATGGATCCTATCAAGTATATCTTCGAAAAGCCCGCTTTATCTGGAAGGATAGCTAGATGGCAAATGATCTTAACTGAGTATGACATCCAGTACACCACCCAAAAAGCTATAAAAGGGAGTGTATTAGCTGACCATCTGGCTCATCAGGCTATCGAAGACTATCAACCCATGAGATTTGACTTCCCAGACAAGGACATCATGAATTTGGACAACGTTGAAGGTGACGGACCGTATGACAGACCTAAAAAGGGATCCCGATGGACCCTGTACTTTGATGGTGCTTCAAATGCGCTTGGAAACGGTATTGGCGCAGTACTCATTTCTCCGGAAGGTTATCACACACCTTTCACGGCCCGACTTTGCTTCAGCTGCACAAACAACATGGCTGAGTATGAAGCCTGCATCTTTGGTCTCAAGGCTGCTATAGACTTGGGGATCAAATCTTTGATCGTATTTGGGGACTCGGCTTTGGTTATCAGTCAAATCAAAGGAGAATGGGATACCAAACATCATAATCTCGTCCCATACAAAGAACATGTCCTGACATTGTTGCCGCATTTCGAGCAAATTACCTTCGAGCATTTCCCGCGAGAAGAGAATCAGCTAGCAGATGCTCTAGCCACAATGTCCTCCATGTTTAAACTCAACTGGGATAACGAGGCTCCCCAAATCACCATCGAGCGAATGGATGAACCGGCGCATTGCCACGAGATTAATACCGAAGAAGTAGTGGAACAACCTTGGTTCCATGAAATCAAAAGGTATCTCGAGACCCGAGATTATCCTGAAGGAGCTTCCGTGAATGACAAGAAGTTCTTAAGGAAATTTGCTGCTAAGTTCTTCCTGAGCAACGACATCCTTTACAAACGAAGCCATGATTGTGTATTACTCCGATGCGTAGACAAAGATGAAGCAGAGTTGATCATGACTAATATACACAGCGGCACATTTGGCACTCACTTGAGCGGGCATACAATGGCTAAGAAGATCCTAAGGGCGGGCTATTACTGGTCTACCATGGAAGCTGACTGCCATCAACATTCCCGTACTTGCCACAAATGCCAAGTCTACGTTGATAAAGTTCATATCCCTCCGGTTTCTCTCAACATCCTGACTGCTCCGTGGCCCTTTGCAATGTGGGGGATTGATATGATTGGAGAGATCAAGCCCACGGCTTCCAACGGACATCGCTTCATCCTGGTTGCCATTGACTACTTCACTAAATGGGTCGAAGCAGCTTCCTTCGCCTCTGTCACTAAAAATGTGGTTGCCCGCTTTATCAAGCAAAATCTCATATGTCGGTATGGTGTTCCAGACAGGATCATCACAGACAACGGTACAAATCTGAATAACACAATGATCACTGCATTGTGCGAACAGTTCAAGATTTATCATCACAATTCATCTCCCTATCGGCCGAAGATGAACGGTGCTGTTGAAGCTGCGAACAAAAACATTAAGAAAATCATTCAGAAAATGACAGTCACTTACAAAGACTGGCATGAGATGTTACCGTTTGCTCTGCATGGATACCGTACGACGGTACGTACTTCAACCGGGGCAACCCCATTTTCTTTGGTTTATGGCATGGAAGCTGTTTTGCCTATGGAAGTCCAGATCCCTTCTCTAAGGATTATGAAGGATGCAGGTTTGAATGAAGATGATTGGATGCAGACCCGACTTGATCAACTCAATCTGATCAACGAAAAGCGACTTGCTGCTATATGCCATGGTCAGACGTATCAAAAGCGAATGATCAAGGCCTTCAATAAGAAAGTCAGACGTCAAGTGTATCAAGTCAGAGACCTCGTAATCAAGCGGATTATCTTGCCGCAAAGTGATCCCAGGGGCAAATGGACTCCTACATATGAAGGACCATTTGTGATCAAGAGCATATTTTCTGGTGGTGCAATGATTCTGACCACCATGGACGGCGACGATTTGCCGCACCCTGCGAATGCAGACATAGTCAAAAGATACTACGCATAAAATAACCCAACAAGTCGAAAACCCGAAAGGGCGGCTTGGGCAAAAATGGGCATCCCGGTGAGCCGAGAACCCGAAAGGGCGGTTCAGGCAAAAATTAGGGATAAAAATAAAAAAAATCTGTACACCCGGCAAGTTGAAAACCCGAAATGGCGGCTTGGGCAAAAATGGATATCCCGGTGGATCGAAAACCCGAAAGGGCGATTCAGGCAAAAGTTAGGGAATTAAAGCGTATAACTATGTCTCGTCGGATCACTTCAAAGACAATCTCTTCATCAACCAGTTCCAGGCTTCTGATCAATCCAGTCATCGTCAAACGAAGCATTGAATGGGCAGATATTCAGGGTTTTGAAAGCTATAGCGGAATGGAATCCCATGGAATTATTTCACATAGCCATCTTTATTTTGTATAAACCTTTCAAATATTTACGACAAAATCCTCTTACTAGAATGATTGTCTCCTTTGTACAAATATACTCATAGAAAATCAATACAAATACTTTTCCCAGAAATTTGTGTCATTTCCTTTTCTTTTCTCTTGCACTATTTGTTTATTTTGAGAAACGTCCAATGTTTTGTTAAATAGGCATATGCATTTGAAACATAATCATTTCCTTATGAACCAAGAAAGAGGATTACTGATAAGTCGAAGGTACAGTTGGATAACCCGATACCCTTTCAAAGGAAACCCCCGGGAGATTTGGAATCCATATCCCTAGCAAGTCTTGAAGCTCATCCCCAGTAGATTCTGAAAGCTTATTCCCCGCAGAGAACGGACGTCTCTCCCGAGTTTTATTCAAAGTTATTCCTCCCAGGGACTTATAACTGGGTTATCCTCAGCTAACAACCGCGGAAGATCGCACTCGCCAAAATTCTTCCTATCCCCAGCGGAGTTCATCAAAATTCCCCAGCAGTAACTTATCTTTACAATCCCCCAGCCAGAGGATCCTCAGGAATCCAATTTCCCTCAGAATTTAAGTTTCAATATCCCCAGCGGAGCCAGACTAATGAACCTTTTCCCCACAGAGTTTTAGGAAGGAAAATCTTGAGTTCCCCAGTGAAGTCGCCAGAGATACTTCCCGCCAAACTGAAGATTCTCAGTCTTGCATCCCCGGCATAAGTCTACTAGATTGGTACTCCCCAGTAGAAGTCATCAGGATTTCCCCAGAGGTTTGGTATACAACCCAAGCTCTTTGTTCCCCAGCAACAGCCAAGGATTTGTTCTTCCCGGCAGCGGTCAAGTTGTTCTTATCTTCAGTCATCCAGGATTCATCTATCCCCAGCAAGACAGCTCATCAGCTTACATACACATTCATTGCGTTCATATCATAAACATTCATATAACATATATTGCATCATGCATTTCATGCAACATAATTCTGTGTTTAGCTAACATTTTGTCCGAACAGGATAAGAATAAAAGGCTATCATTAACAATTTCAGATGCAGTTTTACACGGACCCCTCGTCAAGCAACCCTACGCCGTTGCTTATTCAACTTCAAGATTTCTGAAAACAGTTTACGGGTTCTCCAAGTAACGGATGTTAACCTATCGCTTGTTCAGTTTCTTCTCCAGATTTCTGAAAACAGTCTATGGATTCTTCCCAACAACGGATGTAAATCTATCACTTGTTCAGATGCAACCTTTTGAAAATAGTTTACGGACGCTTCCCAACAACAGATGCTACTCCATTGCTTATTCAACTTCAAGATTTCTGAAAACAGTTTACGGGTTCTCCAAGTAACGGATGTTAACCTATCGCTTGTTCAGTTTCTTCTCCAGACTTCTGAAAACAGTCTATGGATTCTTCCCAACAACGGATGTCAATCTATCACTTGTTCAGATGCAACCTTTTGAAAACAGTTTACGGACGCTTCCCAACAACGGATGCTGCTCCATTGCTTATTCAACTTCAAGATTTCTGAAAACAGTTTACGGATTCCTCCCAACAACGGATGTCAATCTATTGCTTATTCAGACCCTCAGTTCAGAAATGGTCCAAAGCATGGACACCTTCCTGATACTCATTCCAGATGGCATCTCTAAGCCCATCCCCGACAAGTCTCTGTCACTCTTCCAGATGGCATCATTAAGCCCATCTCCAAATGGCATCTCTAAGCCCATTCCCGCATCCATTGCTTTGACGAGTGCAAATTTCGGGCACTCTAGTGTCCAATCTCCTTTTACCCTCGAGTCACGAAAGGCAAACTTGCCAATCTAACTCTTCGGATTCAAGAAGATTGAACAGGGGCAACTGTTGTACCCCAAAATTTTCCCTCCCATTTCTCAATGATTTCTCATCACAAAACCTTTGAAGCCCAAGATCCAGTTAGGGTTTCATCTGCTCAAGACTTCTCCTTGCACTGTTGACCCAAATTAGGGTTTGTGTTTGCACCAAGATGTTTTGACCTAAAGTGCCTAAGATGACTTTCATGCTTCATATTGGACTCCCAAGTTTATCCACATCAAGTTTCAAGCCTTGGTTCCAAGTTTTGCCCAGTTAATTGGACAGTTGACCTAGAAATCAGCTGTATTGGGGAAAAAAGTCAACTGTGGCCAATTGACAGTCAAACCTCATGGAAATTGAGCCACATCAACATTATGAACTCATATGAACCATTTGATCAAGTTTGGATCACAATTCCACAAGAAATTTGATCAAATCACCAAAAGGGCAAAATGGTCATTTTTAGGGTTTTGACTGCACAAAGGTAATTTTTGACTGTTTGACCTAGACAATAGCAAACCAAGCTCACATATGGACTCAAAGACCCCATGGAATTATCTTGACATGCTCAACAAACTCAAAAGATCCCAGGTACACAAGATTGACAGTTGAATTCCCCAGTCAATTGATCAATTTTGACTGTACACTGAAAAGTCAAACTTTGACTTTTTGGTCAAAATCAAGAGTCAAGATTCATTTTTCATCAAAACATGCCAAATCATGAAACTTGTTCACCAAGAAATCACAAAATGCAAATTAGGGTTAGAAATTAGAATTTTTCATAACTTAGAATTTTTCTAAGTTATAAAAAACCCTAATTTTTTCCCAACTTTGCCCCACTTTTTCACCAAGATCCATTTGGATTCAAACAAAAGTCAAAACATGAAAGTTGTAGCTTGTTGCATAATCTACAACTTTGATTCACAAAGTTTTCCCATTTGAGGCTTGTATCTCAAGTTACAAATTTTTGAATAAGGGCACTAAACCATTCTTAACTTAGTGAAATTTTAACCTATTTTGACAAGGTTTTCTACCCAACTTCAAGGCCATTTTTCATACACTTCCACTTGGAATTTCAATTTGCATTTCAAAGAAGGATTGTAGTACACATTCCAAGCTTTCCAAAATGTCCAAGAACTTCTCAAACAACCTCATAACTTGAGAGAATCGAATTTCACAATTTGGCAAAAACTCACTTTTGAATTGATCATGAACATGTTCATAACTTAAGCCATTTTCAAGTCAGCATAGTTTGTGCTAAATTACAGGTCCTAAAACCCTTTGACACTCAATAATTCAATGCAAAACCTTTGTGCCAAGGCCTTGTTTCATGAGTTCAAGCATTGCCTAAAGGATTAATCCATTTATAGATAAAGCATTTCTTCCATTTTTGCAAAAGGTAACTTTATGTCCAATTGAAAATCCAAGCAGTACAAATGAGATCTAATTGGCACAAGATTATGAGCAAAACACTCTGATCAAGGAGGGATTATGCAGCTCATTAGGGGGCCTCTACTGACCTAGAACACAACTTGGGCATTTGTTGCTTAAAGTGTAAGTAACTTGGCATATTGTAACACAACTCTCATATCAGCTTGCAAACACTTAAGTGAACTTGTGAAACACACTCAAGACATCCCAACCAAGCTAGTGCACGACCCAAACATCTCTCATACACTCCCAATCTCAGAATCACCTTCAAACTGCAAAAACAGGGCCAGGCCTGCAGTTTGAGTGCCATCTTCCATTTCCCTCAAGCTCTCTTGCCCAAACCAGTTCACACACATTCCCTAGCATCTATGCAAGCTAACCATGACTTGAAACACGACCTGTAATCCCTCTAACCAGTTCCACCATTTTCAGTTTCTTGTTTTGCAGGTGAAGTGCTCTAGCACGATTCAAAAGCTTTCAAGACAAAGTAAACATTGGAATAGCATCCCTGGACCTCAAGGAAGCTTTACCAATCATCACCTTGCACTGAAAGCTTCCCCATTGCCAGATAGAACTTCAACTGAACAGGTATTTTGGTGAACTTCTATCTCTCTTATTAGGCATCATTAGCTCTAAGTTTGTGAATAAACAATGTTCTACTCATGCCACTGAACATGTACATGTTTTTACTTTTCATTTCTTTTGCTTGAGCTGTGAGAATTTAAGGTTTGAAAATGGCAGAAAATCTAGGTTAGGATTTGGGGGAGAAGAAATTCTCCCTCATCTTAGAGAGTTAGATCAAGTTCTGCATATGGTTGGATTCGTCTCTTGATGCTGAACATTTTTTATGTTATGAGTTTTCATTAATAAGCCAGGAATCAGGAGTTAGAAGTTTGAGAATAAGGGCGCGCGTTTTGAACTGGTTTTGTCTGAAGGTTGAAGACAATGTCTTCTTGGGCTGGGCCTGAGTTATTTTCTTATTCACACCACCTTTTTGGTTTTACACCCCCTGAGCCCATTTGCTTTATTTTTAATGTTTTTTGACTTTTTCTTTTTTTAATTGACTCATTTATTTTTTCTCAGCATATTAAAAATATAAAAATATTTTTTCTCATCATTTTTGAATTTATTAGGTATTTATTTGATTTTTTCTTTTAGTTTGTACATAAATAAATAAATATATACTTTTTGTTTAAAATACTAAAATAGCACAAATATATTTTATACACTTTTATCTTATTTTTACTTCCTGAAAATATTTTATAGAAAAATACTTGTTTTATTTTAATATTAAATATTATTAATTAATATATATAATACATATCTTGTAAATAATATAAATATACATATATATATATATATATATATATATATATATATATATATATATATATATATATATATATATATATATATATATATATATATATATATATATATATATATATATATATATATATATATATATATATATATATATATATATATATATATATATATATATATATATATATATATATATATATATATTAATACATTTAGGGTAGAAATATAAAAAATATACATATTTTTATTTTTATTAATATTTAACACTAAAAAGACATTTTTATAAATATACTATATTTTATTTTATTTTTGTATGTAAATAGTAAATATTATATGAATTAATTGATTAATATCCCTTTTTGATTAAAATTAGGGTTTTTGCCCTAAATATGAAAATACTCCAAAAATAATACCTTTTTATTTCTCTTTTTATTTCACATAAATAATATTCTTTTTTTTCATACACATAAAAATTCTTTTTATATTTTGCATATTTATTTCAATTTCCATTTAATTATACAATTATTTGTCTTGTAAATATTCAAAGAAAATGATGTAATAGTTAGGTTTAAATTCTTGTCTAAATAATCCCCATTTGAAACATTTGTACCCCTTCCCCATATCATTGTGTTGTAATAGTGTAGGAATTTAATTTTTGCACTTTATCGCTTTCTAAATATACTATGCTAGAGTTAGGGTTTGCATGCGAATAAAACGAACAAAAAGTAGTTTGACCTAATACAAGACAAAAAAGCATGAAAAATGGACAACACATTCCACACTTGCACCCCTAGGGTATTCCACTTTGTTGCCTTCAAATAATTGGGCCATGTTGCATGTTAGATTTCTTTGGGTAAAACAAACAATCAAATGATCATAGTCCCTCAAAATGTTGCCTAAATGAATGATCAAGTCCCTTTTTAAAGAAAAATTGCCCAAAGACATTTAACACTATTGCAATTATGGTCTAAACGATGACCCGCGCCCGTCCCTTTCACCTCCTAAGACAAGATTATCCACCAAATGCAATGGTGGAACAAAATTGTCAAAAGGTTTAAAACATAACAAAAATCCTTGAGAAAACTTTAGGGTAGATAACTCTTAAGTACTTGCCAATTTACAAAGAAAACACTTGCCTAATTTCAAACTACACTTCACAAACACTTTCAAAACAAACTTTCAAAAACCTTGAAACATCTTTTCAAAAGACAAACACCTCTTGTAAAACATTCGAGTAAAGAATTGTTACAAGGGTAGCCTACACAAGGCATCTTTTCAAACATTTTCAAAATCACACACCAAGCACCATTTCAAACAATTGAAAACCAAGGCAAGTCGATCTAAGCAAGTACCTAAGAGCCCATGGATAACCATGGATAGAAAGGGTGCTAATACCTTCCCTTTCTATAATCTACTCCCCGAACCCAAGAAAAATCTCAAAGGTTTTTGCTGTGCTTTTTTTAAACCTTTCATTAGGATAAAATAAAAAGTCGGTGGCGAATCTTGCTCAACCGAAACATTTGCGAAAACAAACGCAAAACCATAGTCAGTTCTCCCACCGTATCACAAGAAGCAAAAACAAAGATTTCAAAATCCCGACTTTGTGAAAAATTCAGTTTCAAACTACCAAATTCAAATCCATGGCATTTCCAACTCAAGGGGTCTTAGGGCATAATTCTTGATGCTTTGGAAAGATGAGGTTACAAGCTTTGCAATGGAAAAATAATGGAATCAAATGGATGCTTGATCTGAAAGTTACATGGAGTCAAAGTTGAAGAAAAAGAGTTGACTTTCCATACTTAGAAATATTTCAAGTTCTTCTTCAAAAAACGACCTATAATCTTTTGTACCCAAACATGGCCTTCCACTTAGAATTTGCTCTTGACCAAAAAAGATGGAATGAAGTAGATCTATTGAATGACATTTTTCAATTTGAACCACTCAAAATATCCAAAAATTGAGCAAGTTATGACTTGTTGAAGTTGGCCAAAAATCATGAAATGACCTATAATCTTTTGCATTCTTAAGGCAACTTCCATTCATTTTCTCATTTTTCACATAAAAGAAGGCATGAAGTACACATCTTTAAAATCATCATGGAATAAGAATGGACTCAAGGTGATAAAAATTGACCAAGTTATGACCATTTGAAGTCACATATGGAAAATTGGGGATTCATCTGGATGACTTGTAATCTTTCTTCTTCACCAAGTTCCTTCCACATGAAAACTCCTTGGAACTTTTGAAGTGATTTGTTGGTAACTCTTTGA
This sequence comes from Vicia faba, assembly GCA_948472305.1. NCBI lineage: Eukaryota > Viridiplantae > Streptophyta > Magnoliopsida > Fabales > Fabaceae > Vicia > Vicia faba. The sequence goes on from OX451736.1 coordinate 1,498,770,420, forward strand.
ACATAAGGATATCCTTGGAATCACTAAAAAATACCAAAAGATGAGCAAGATATTCTCCTTTTAAGTTCAAAACCCTAGCCTCTAGATCAAGAGAATGCTATGAGGAACTTTGACAAGTTTGAATAGACTTCTTGTGCCAATATTCTTTCTTTGTGAATAGAAGTTGTTGAGGATGATAATGAGGACTCATAGCCACCAAAATCACTTCCATATCTTGAAATTTGAGAGAAATGTGCTCTTGTGACCAATAGGAGCAAGACCTTGTCCAATCATGACAACTTCTTCCTTCAACCCTTTGTATTTTTGAATTAATTTTGATAACTTTGGAATATGTTGAACCAAAGTAAGCCTTGTCATGCCATTTCTTCCAAAACAACTTCAATAGTGAAGTTTGAATCCCTCAAGCTATGTTGACCAGGGCATGGAAATAAACTCATGAACCCATGAAGCAGCTTGCTAAACCTCATTGCCTTTACCTACATTATTAACAAGTAAGGCAAACCAACATTGCATTTTATTAATTAGAAAGAAAATCAAGCAAAATATTCATGATCACAAAAGAAAACAAGTCAAGGTGCTTAATAACTCCTCAAAAGAGCAAGGCTAAAGATAGGGATAAGAACCAAAAGCCCTAATGTGATCTTGTTGTGATTGAATCAACATTGTATGATAAAGGAATCTTAGGGGCAAAAATTGGGGTACAACAGCTGCGACAACACCTACTTCAGGTGGACGGGGGTGTGCTCGCACTCTTCTGTCTATTTGAGGGAAACTCCTTTGTGGAGAAGTTTGAAGAGGGGGAGCGCGTGTTGGGAAGATTTTTCTACGAAACAAGATAGATAGGTGAGCATTCCGTTTAAGATTTGAATAGACTTCTTCAAGTTGGGTGTTGGAAACTCAAAAAATGCCCGACATTTGTCGGGGTTGGCTTCAATTCCTCATTTCGTTAGGTAGAAACTGAGGAATTTACCTGCCTGTTGTACCCAAAATTTTTCCCTCTCATTTCTCAAGCAATCTCTCATAAGATCTCCTTTGATTCAAGACTGCACAAGGTTTGATCAGCTCAAGACACCTCCTCAAGCACTGATGACTGAAAATTTGGGTTTGAGTTTACACAAGGACAAATGGACTTTTAATGCCCTATATTACTTTCATGGATCATTTTGGACCTTTAAAATTTCTCATGTCAAGTTTCAAGTCTCGGATCACAATTTTGTTCAATCAATTGATCAGTTGACCTAAAATCAGTTGTATTGGGGAAAAAGTCAACTGTGGTCAAATTACAGTCAAAATTCATAATTTTTTATCCATATCAACATTATGAAATCATATATGTAAATTTATCAAGTTTGGATCACAATTCCTCAAGAAATTTGATCAGATCATCAAAAGGGCAAAATGGTCAAAATTAGGATTTTGACTGAGAAGGTGCAATTTCTGATTTTTGACCTAGAAAATGATTGATTAGTTTGAGACATGATATCAAGGATTCAAATGCATAATTTTGACCTAATGACATGGCTCAAAACATTCCTCAAGATCAATTGGTTGACAAATGAATTTCAGTCAACTGATGAAAAGTCAATTGTACAGTGAAAAGTCAAACTATGACTTTTTGGTTAAAATCAAGTATCAAAGATCAAAATTCATCAAGACATGTAAAAATATGAAACTTGTTCATCAAGAAATCAAAAAGTCAAGATTTCATTTAGAAAAGTCAAAATTTCTAAACTTGGAAAATTTTCTAAGTGTTGGAAATTCACATTTTTTTCATAACTTTGAGCCAAATTTCCACCATGATGCAAGATGATTCAAAGGAAACTTCCAACATGAAAGTTGTAGATCTAAATGAGATCTAAAACATTGTAGAACACAACTTTTTATATAAATACATGGATTTCAAGTTATGATTTTAAGGAGACATGTTCATGAAACTTGGAAACTTAGTGAAATTTTGCCCTAGTTTAGGCAGGATTTTGACCTAACTTCATGAAAATTTTTCACATAGTTCCAATATGAATATTCAAAAATGTAAAACATAGAGGTTATAGATGATGTTATAAGCTTTCCAAAATGTCATAGAACTCATTGAGATCATATTTGATCAAGGAGAATCGAAGGCAAGAAGTTAGGGTTTCAAACTTGAATTACAAGCCATTTCTTGATGAACACATGAACCAAATCCATGCTAGGATGCATAATCTTTGCTTTGAAGGCTTCTAAATTGACTTTAACTCCATACTTAAATGTTTACATAACTGTTAGAACTTTGATCCAAGCATTTAAGGCATTGTCCAAATGGTTATTCCATTAATGGCACAAATGTAACACTTCCATTTTGGAAAAACAAGCTTTATTGCAAAAGTAAATGCATAGAGTTCCCAACTTGTTTCATCTGAGTACAAGAAATTTCAAAGACAAAAGCAACATGTCTAGAGCCTTCCATAAACTTTGGCCATGCTTGTACTATGCCTTGAAACCATATTTTCCACTTTTCTTCAAAATCAAGTAACACAACCATAACTCTATATCTCACATATCTGTCAACCTCAAGTGCTCTAACCTTTTTCTTATAATTATACAAGTCTATTGCAAGAGGATACACGAATGCACAAGCTCTCAAACTCTCCCAAAACTCAGAACTGCATAATAAACCACCATTGTTGCACATTCTGACCAAAAACTCCAAACTCAGAATCCACTTGTGCGTTTCTTGGCTTTTCACTTCCAAAAGTTCCTAAACATCTTCTACAAACAATCCCTCAGCCTGTTAAATGACTATAAAATCATCATCATCAACTTCCATAACCAAAAAACAGAGCTTGCACCTTGACTTCTGTAGTACGATTCAAACACTCCCAGCATCAAGTAAGCATTACATTAGCTTCCTGGGAACTTGAGGAAGCTAACCTGATCATTGCAGCACCTTGAATCATGCTCATTTGTATTTCACGATTTCCAGTTTTGAGGTACATTTTTTGAACTTCTATCTTTTCATTTAGGCATTGTTAGGCTTGCATTTGTGAAGATAAAATGTAGACATATTACGCTGAAACTATTCATGTCCATAGATTTCATTTATATTGCTTGAGTAGTGAGAATTTTAAGTTTGAACTTTTTGAAAAAGTTAGGTCAGAATTTGGTACTTTTAGAAATTCTCATTCATCTTTGATTTATAGCTTATGATATTTATATAGTTGGATTCGTATGGAAAAATGAAGCAACTTTCATATTTGCATATTTCATTTTATTGAGAAATGGTGAAGTTACAGATGTTCAGGCTGGAGGTTGAAGATGAAGTTATATTCAGGACATGATTTGTGTTATGTATTTATTGTTTTGTTTATGTTACGGATGTACAGCCACCCCAGTGGAAAAGGTAGCGCGCATGTATGCTGAGGGTCAGGGGTTCAAGTCCCAGCGCTACCTTTTGTGCATTTTTCTCACATTTTCCCTTTTTTTTTGTTTCAAACAGCAACGTTGGGCCTCCAATGTTGGGCCTTCCATTTTTTTTGCTTCTTCTAACCCCGGCCTTACTTTTGCACACATGACCCAAACCTTTTTTTATTTTATTTATTTTCTTTTATGCTTTATATTATATTTTCATTTTCTTTATTATTTTTTATTACTACTATTATTATCATTATTATTATTTTTATTAATAAAAAATCCAAAAATATTTTATTTATTTACTTACATATTTTAAAAAATGCTCATTTATATTTTATTTTCTTTATAAAAACAAAAAAAGACAAAAAACATTTTCTTAACAAATTAATTTCTTTTTTCTTAAATAATTAATATTTAAATAATTAGGTTTAATTATTATTTTTCTTTTCTTATTAAAGTTAACTTAGAACTTAGGTTTCTTTTAATTAATTAATTACCATACTATTTTCATTAATTTAAAAACCTTTTCATAAAAAAACCCTAAAAAATCTTTCATATTTAATTTCTTTCTTAATTAGTTAAAGTTTAATTTTATTTATTTTTAATTAATCATCCTTCTTAATTAGGTTAAAATCCTTAATGAAAATCAAACAAAAATCATTTCTTTTTCCATTTCCATTCTTGCATAATTTTCTTTTTAATTCTTGTACATTATTCAATATGGTTGTAATAGATAATTAGGTTTAATTTTTCTTGCAATCCCCATTTGTAAATTTGTATACCCCCTCCCCTAATGATGTAATAGTGTAGTAATTTTGCTTTCCGCAATTTATCGCTTTATATAAATGCTAGTAATTACGGTTTGTACTGAAAGACAAAATCAACAAGTAGCAAACCCTAATTCAAGATAAACAATGCATGTAAATCAAACACACTTGCACACTTGCACTCTTAGGGTAATTCCACTTTGTTGCCTTACAAAAATAGCCATGTTATGCATGTGGAATTTCTTGGCAAAAGCAAATAAAAAATACAAGATCATAGTCCCTCGATGACGCTATCAATGTTACCTTTCAAAATTATCTTAGTCCCTCAAAGAGAAATGCTAAGACATCTCACAACATTGCTATCATGGCTATACGATGACCCACGCCCGTCCCTTTACATCCAAAGATAAGGTTTCTTACCAGTCAATGGTAAGAAAGCAATATCAAAGGAAATGAAGAAATGAACAAAGACTTTTGAGTAGGTAGATTGTTCCTAGTTGCTTGCTCATTTTCAAAACAAACATCATTGCTTATTTTCAAAACAAACACCAAACACTTTCAAAAAACACTTTCAAAACATTTTCCAAACATGAAATATTTTCAAAAGCCCAACACTTTGTATACGTTCTTATGGACGAGAACTATTACAAAGTTTGCCTAAAAGAAGGCACCTTTCCAAAATACTTTTAAAAACCACACAAAGCACATTTTCAAACAAAATCAAGTGATCTAGCAAGCAACTAAGAGCCCATACATAACTATGGATGAAAAGGGTTCTAATACCTCCCTTTTCATAATCTACCCCTCAAACTCAAGAAATAATCTCAAAGATCTTTCTGGTTCTTTTCAGCCTTTCCTTTTGGATAAAAGAAAAGTCGGTGGCGACTCTTGCTAACTGCAACATTTGCGATAAAATGAAAAACACCGAAGTCAGTTCTCCCACCGTATTACAGAACTGGCGACTCTGCCGGGGAAACTTAAAAGTGGGGTTACCTTAGGGCTAGATCACCTTTATTTGATTTCATTGTTTGACTTGCTTGATTTACATTTTGGTTCCTTGTTTGGGTTTGTTTTAATCGTCTACCCGGATTTGCGATACCTTATAGGTAAGTAGCAATACATTGTGGAAACTATACGGGGTATACCGATATGGTCTAAGCAATAACTATGTTAGTGTGACACATTTGTGGATACCGGTAGCCCTTGATTAGTAAAGGAGAACACGAGGCCGTTGTGTGGTGTCATGAAGCACTAATTGACTTCTAGAACCTTTACTTAACCAACTTGGCCATTAGGACGTAGTGAGATAATCAAATTTGGTGTAGTCTGAAGTTGGTTGATACTCGATACTACACTCATTGGGGTTTGACTTCTCGAGATATTTTGGTCGCCGTGAAAGAGGCTTGCGCTGAAACAATTCCCGATAAGACAAATCAGTGATATTGAGATCCTTTAGAACCCGGTTACTATTTCTAGGACATGTTTGAGCCAACTAAACTTCAAGAGGATACTTACCTATGAGACTCCATGCTAGCCTAAACCTAAGGACTTTTTTGCCTTGTTTGTATATATTTACTTGTACATAACATCATAAACATCATAACATCATACTCGTTCTCACTAACCATTTCAAGGATTATTGGGATTTATTTTTGTTCTGTTTTGTAGGACATGGCTTCTATCCGTAGGAATACTATCCAAGTCAATCTCGTAAGGATTCCTCCTCAACTCAAAGAGTTAGAATTAAGGGTCCCTGAGAATTCTTCATTCACTGAAAGACATGGTCGCCTCCTAAACTTGGTTACCTCCAACACTGATGAAGATATGATGAAGGTGTTCTTCCAACTCTTTAATCCTCTACACCATTGCTTCACTTTTCCTGATTACCAGCTTATACCAACTCTGGAAGAATTCTCTTAACTCTTGAGGATTCCCATTCTCAATCAACTACCCTTCAACGGTATGGAATGAGATCCAAAACCAGAAGAGATTGCCCAAGCATTACACTTGCAACAATCTGATATCACAACTAATTGGGAAATAAGGGGTGGTGTCAAAGGTTTCTTAGCCAAGTTCTTGTTTGAGAAAGCCCATGATTGTTGTAACTCCTTGGACTTACAAGCTTTTGAAGAAATCTTGGCCCTTCTCATCTATGGTATGGTTTTTTTTCCAAACCCTGACCAACTCATAGATGTAAATGTTGTCAAAATCTTAATGTCTCGCAATCCGGTGCCTACTTTGTTGGGAGATATCTTACATTCTTTTAACTCTCGCACTATGAGGAAGAGAGGAATCCTCATGTGTTGCACTCCTCTCTTGGAAAGATGGTTTATTTCACATCTTCCCGAATCTTTGTTGAAGAATGAGCAAGGTTTAAGGTGGTCCCATAGGCTAATGACGCTCAGACATTCAGATGTTAATTTGTGTTCTCGATCCTTGGAGAATGTTACTGTCATCGACCATTGTGGGGAATTCCATAATGTCCCTTTGTTTGGCATTAGGGGAGGTATCACTTACAACCCTTGCTTAGCCTTGCGACAGTTTGGTTATGCCCGAAGGGATGGCCCAAATGATATGCTCATCCAAGGAGTGGTATTCGACTACGAAAGCGACGATCAAAGCTACCGTCAGAGATTTATACGAGCTTGGAGGATGGTAAGAAAAGTGGATAGTAAGACGCTGGGACACAAGAATTCCATTCCCCTCGAGCCTTACCTTAGCTGGGTACGAGCTCGTGCTCAGAAGCTTGTGATGCCTTATCCCTCCATCTTGCAAGTTATCATAGAACCTGTGGTGGAATGAGATGTCCCGTACAATGTCCTTCATCCGGACATGCCTACTTCTCTCGAAGACTTGCAAAAAGGTTGGATTCATCTAAAGAAAGAACGAGATACTTTCGAATCTCAATTCTATGCTAGCGAGAAGAGGGTCTTGGAGCTTACAAAGCAGCTACAAGAAGAGGAAAGTGTGAATGCCTATATCGCGCCGAAGAGAATGCGTTCAGTATTTTTATCTTAGAAAGTTATTTTTTAAGCTCAAGAGGCATGTTGTAATCATTTTGAACTAATTAATGAAAATTGATGTTTGTTTATTCTTTTGTCTATACAAATTTAAATTTCATAAATCCTTGAAATCATTCTCATATACATCTTCCATGCATCATAACATGATAGGTTTTCACATAACATGTTTCCTTATCTTTTTGCTGTTTATTTCAGCAAGATGGATCTAGAGAAAACTGTGAAGGATCTTCAGGCATAAAACTCTAAATTCCAAGAGACTCTACTGGCCCTATCCAAGGGGCAACAAGATATGATGGAATTGCTGGCAGTTAAGAAGAAACCCAAGAAGAAGGCCCTGGTCAACATGGGTAGAAGGTTCAAAGAGTCGGTTCGTCAGATCCCAGTGGTAGAAGACTCATCTGAAGAAGACGAGAACCAGATTGGTGAAGTTAGGAGTACCCAGGCTGACTGTATTAATGATCAAGCGTCTGATGATGATGATTATTTTGACGAGAAGTATCCACCTGCCGATGTCAAGTACAAACAACTAGAAGACAAGTTAAAGGCTGTTGAGATCCAAGTCGTCCCCGGTTTAGACTTTGATGATTTGGGTTTGATCTCTGGGGTTGTCATTCCCCATAAATTCAAAATACCAGTCTTTGCGAAGTACGATGGAGTTTCCTGTCCAAAACTCCACCTGAAATCTTATGTGCACAAGATACAACCACACACTGCTGATAAGAAACTCTGGGTTCACTTTTTCCAAGAGAGCTTGACCGGAATGCAACTAGAGTGGTTCTACCAGTTGGATGGTTCCCATATCAATACTTCGGAGGACTTAGCTACCACCTTCTACCATTAGTACAAGTATAATACCGACTTGGCATCGACAAGAGTACAGTTGCAAGATATGACAATGGGGAAGAATGAAGGATTCAAAGAATATGAACAAAAGTGGAGAGACCATGCCAGTAGGGTTCAACCACCTTTGACTGATAGAGAGCACATTGACATGTTTATGGGCACTTTATCTGGTCCATTCTTTAACTTGTTGGTTGGCTTTTTCTCTTCCGAATTCACCGAATTAATCTTAACCGGTGAAAGAGTTGAAAGAGGCATCAAAAGTGGGAAGATTCCCATGGCATCCGCCTTCACTTCCAATCCTGTAAAGAAACCCTTTGCTGCAAAGAAGGAAATCAATGTTGTGTACGGGGCAAGGGCCCGTACCAAGAAGGTTGACCATCCGTCTGTTAACGCTGTCCGAATCTCCAATCCAACTCCTGCTCAAAGACCATATGCTAATCACCAACATTTTGAAACTCCGAGAAGACAATTTACGAGGATAGGAATGTCACTATCCCAAGCCTTACAACATTTTCTAAAGGCTAATTTAGTGACATTGCATGATCCTCCTGCCAATCTAGATACCTCTTCACCAAAGTATAATCCGAACGCCAAATGTGCTTACCACTCAAGTAGCCCCGGGCATGAGACTGACCAATGCTGGGCCTTGAAGAATAAAATTTAGGACTTGATCGATAACAAGACTATTGAATTCGATCCTCCTCCAACTCTGAATGTAATCACCGCACCTATGCCAAATCATGGCAAGGTTGTTAATGTTGTTGAAGATACAATTTTTGTTGCCTCTGTCAAAGACTTGACTACTCCTTTGAATATCATCAAAAAGAATCTGTTGAAAGCAAGGATTTTCCCTGGTTGTGTGAAAGATTGTGTTTGTTGTGCCAAACAACTCAATGGATGCGAAAGGCTGAAGGAAGGCATTCAACGCCTGATGGATTGCCACAAAATCCTATTTGAGAAGACTCCACTTGCCAAAAGTTTAACTGATAAATGTGAAGATCTCTCCATTATAACCATCTCAAACAAACCTCTTAGGCTATCCTCCAAAGGTACTATTAGGATTTTAAATGAACCAACTGTTGCTTCCCTAATAATTACCAATCTCTGACCAATTCCCTACTCTTCAAACAAGGCAGTGCCATGGAACTATGGTGCTGAGGTATTTTACCATGGGATAAAACAAGACGATTGGATCGAAGAAGACAAAGCTGGTGATGTCAGTAACATAACTGGCTCAAGTAAGGTAACCCGGACTGGGAGAATCTTTTCGCCCAATATCTCACCACCAGTTGTTACAAAGGCACCCGTCTGCATTACTGTTGCTAAGATGAGTACTGATACAAGAGGGAAAGAGAAGGTTGTTGAGCCTGTCGTGACAGAAATACCTGCAAATGACATTGATGATGGAGAACCTTCTGCTCGTGAAATGGACGAAATCTTAAAAATATTAAAGAGGGGCGATTTCAAGATTGTGGAACAGTTGGGGAAAACCCCTTCCAAGATTTATATGTTGTCTTTGCTACTCTGTTCCGATGCCCATGCTCAGACATTAATCAAATTCTTGAAGAAGGCTCATGTCCCTCATGAGACCACAACAGACTAGTTTGAGAATTGCGTGGCGAGCTTGACGGCTGATAATGGTTTGGGGTTCTCAGATGCCGATCTAACACCACTTGGGAAGAACCATAATAAAGCTCTACATGTTTCTGTCGAGTGCAAGGGGACCACCCTAGAACATGTTCTGGTCGACACTGGTTCTTCTTTAAACGTGCTACCCAAGGGGGCGTTAGACCGTCTAGACTGTGAAGGTTTAGTCTTGAAGCCAAGTGATATCATTGTGAGGGCCTTCGATGGATCAAAAAGGACAGTTCATGGAGAGGTAGATCTTCCAATCAAGGTGGGCTCACAAATTTTCAATTCCACCTTCTACATCATGGATATCCGTCCTGCCTATTCTTGTTTGTTGGGTCGCCCTTGGATCCATAAAGCTGGGACATTAACCTCAACTCTCCATCAGAAACTCAAGTATCCGATTAAAGGAAGAATTGTCACTGTCTGTGGAGAGGAAAAGTTTATGGTAAGCCACCTTAACTCTTCCAAGTACGTGGAGATGGATGGAGAATTCATAGAGACCTCGTGTCAAGCCTTTGAAGTTGTGCCACCAATGGTTGCTGCTACCAAATGTTCCTCTGATGTGTCCAAAGAGGTTAAGGTCGTGCTGAAGATGGTTTCAGTCAAAGATGCTCGTGGTGCAATTGAAGAAGGAAACTGTGATACTTAGGGGAAACTCCTCAAGATCCTATTCAAAACGGACACGTTTGGTTTGGGTTTAACTATCAAGGCTCAGAAGGAAGTGAGGCATGCTCATGCAGGAAAGCCACCTCTCCGTATTAGAAGCCATGAAGTTAACATTGTGGGTGATTCGGATGATGAAGCTGCATTTGAAGATTGGGTGTATCCCACTACAACGGAGTTGAAGAATTGGCATGCAAAGGACTTCGTTCCCATCTCCTTCATTGAGTAGTAATCTACTTGTTTATTGATATTTATTAATTCAATAACATTTTGTCTGTAATATTCAACAATGACTTTTAAGCCATGTTCCTGGCCCAGCGCACTTTGGTCCATTTGTCAAGGGTTTTATTTATGTTCATTTTATCATATAATCATTCAATACAAACCATTGGAATCTTTTGCATCCAAATATTTGTGCTCATTGTCTTTCTTTTTTATTTAAATACATTTTTCAAAATAGCCATGTATCTTACATGCACACACACACACACACACACTCTTGCAGGTCCTTATCCACTCTGGATCTTATTGCCAATGACTCTACTATTACCGACTATGACTTTGAATGTCCAATTAACCAAGCCAAAGACGAAGGCGAGGAAGATTGTGAAATATCGGGAGAGATAGCCAGACTTCTATTACAAGAGGAAAAAGCTATTCATCCGCACAAAGAGTCAGTTGAAGTCATCAATCTGGGTGCCGAGATAGACAAGAAAGAAGTCAAGAGCGGCACTAACTTGGAAAGAAGTGTCAAGAGCAGGTTGGTTCAGATGTTGCATGATTATGTGGAAGTATTTGCTTGGTCTTATGAAGATATGCCAGGGTTGGATACTGACATCGTAGTTCATCGTCTGTCGACAAAAGAAGATTATCCTCCTGTCAAACAAAAGGTTTGTCGCATGAGGCCTGACATGTCTGAAAAGATAAAAGCTGAAGTGATGAAGCAATTTGATGCGGGATTCCTAGCTGTGACATCTTACCCCCAATGGGTTGCAAATGTGGTTCCAGTGCCAAAGAAAGACGAAAAAGTTCAAATTTGTGTAGCCTATAGGGATCTGAATAGGGCAAGCCCTAAGGGTGACTTCCCTCTACCTCACATTGACATCTTGGTCGATAATACTGCTCAGCATAAAGTCTTTTATTTCATGGTTGGTTTCTCTAGCTGTAATAAGATTAGGATGGCTCCTGAAGACATGGAGAAGACAACTTTCGTTACGTAATGGGGCACCTTTTGCTACAAGGTCATGTCGTTCAGATTAAAGAATGTAGGGGAAACATATCAAAGGGATATGGTAGTTTTGTTTCATGATATGATTCATCATCCAATAGAGGTATATATGGATGATATGATTGCTAGATCACAAACTGAAGAGGAACATCTCGATCACCTATACAAGCTATTCGAGAGGTTGAAAAAATACAAGTTAAGGTTGAACCCTAACAAGTGCACATTTGGAGTACGATCTGGAAAGCTTCTAGGTTTTGTTGTCAGTAATAAAGGAATTAAAGTTGATCCTGCCAAGGTAAAGGCCATCCAAGAAATGTCAGTACCTCATTCTAAAAAGGAAGTTAGAGGATTCTTGGGTCGTCTCAATTACATTTCCCGCTTCATATCTCACTTGACTGCTACTTGTGAGCCAATCTTCAAGTTCTTGAAGAAAGATCAAGTAGTCAGATGGAATGATGAATGCCAAGCTGCCTTCGACAAAATCAAAGAATATCCGCAAGAGCCTCATATTCTCATTCCTCCAGTTGAAGGAAGACCCTTGATTATGTATTTGACAGTACTAGAGAACTCTATGGGGTGTGTTTTGGGCCAACATGACGAGTTTGGCCGAAAAGAGCATGCTATTTACTACCTGAGCAAAAATTTTATCGACTGTGAAACTAGATATTCACTACTCGAGAAAACTTGCTATGCTCTGGCATGGGCTGCTCGCCGGCTAAGACAATATATGTTGACTCATACCACTCTGTTGATTTCTAAGATGGACCCAATCAAGTACATCTTCGAGAAACCCGCTCTTTCGGGACAGATAGCAAGATGGAAAATGATCTTGACTGAGTACGACATTCAATACACAATGCAAAATGCCATCAAAGGAAGTGTGCTAGCAGATCATTTGGCCCGTCAAGCTGTTGATGATTATCAGTCCATGAACTTTGACTTCCCTGATGAGAACATCATGCTAGTGATCGACTGCGAGAAACCTGGATCGTATGACGGACCTGAATAAGGATCCCGATGGACTATGGTCTTCGACGGGGCTTCTAATTCCTTAGGTAACAAAATTGGTGCTATGATCATCTCCCTTGAAGGTTGCCACACTCCTTTCACTGCCAGATTATGCTTCGATTAAACGACCAATATGGCCGAGTACGAAGCGTGCATTTTGGGTCTAAAAGCTGCCATTGATTTGAGGATCAAGCATTTGAACGTGTTTGGGGATTCCGCTCCAGTGATTAGCCAAGTAAAAGGAGATTGGGACACTAAGCACCATAATATCATACCTTACAAGGAACTTGTGCTATCGTTAATTCCTTACTTCGAAGAGATCACATTTGAGCACTTCCCTAGGGAATAAAGTCAGCTAACTGATGCCTTGGTAACCATGTTTTCAATGTTCAAGGTCAGATGGGACAACGGGGCCCCTATGATTATGATTGAAAGATTCGATGAACCTGCGCACTGCTGTGAGCTTGACGCTGATACAGAAAAGCCATGGTACGATGAGGTGATGAAATATCTTGAAGCACAAGAGTATCCTGAGGGAGCATCCGTCAATGACAGAAAGTTCTTACGAAGATTTTCAGCCAAATTCTTCCTAAGCAACAAAATATTATACAAGAGCAACCACGATTCTACTCTACTCCGATGTGTGGATAAGAAGGAGGCAGAGGAAATTATGGAAGACATGCACGATGATCTCTTTGGCACTCACTCAAGCGGACATACCATGGCCAAGAAGATCTTGAGAGCTGGTTACTATTGGTCAACGGTGGAGACTGATTGCCATCAACACTCTAAGACTTGCCACAAATGCCAATTATATGCTGACAAGGTCCATGTGCCTCTTATCTCTCTGAACGTCATGACCGCTCTGTGGCCATTTACAATGTAGGGCATTGACATGATTGGAGAAATCAAGCCCACCGCTTCCAACGAACATCGCTTCATTCTTGTCGCTATCGACTATTTCACCAAATGGGTTGAAGCTGCTTCATTCGCCTCAGTCATAAAGAATGTGGTAGCCAGATTCATCAAACATAACCTTATCTGCCGCTATAGTATCCCTTAAAGGATCATCACTGACAATAGGACTAACTTCAACAATGCTATGTGTGATACGGTGGGAGAACTGACTATGGTTTTGCGTTTGTTTTCGCAAATGTTTCGGTTGAGCAAGAGTCGCCACCGACTTTTTATTTTATCCTAAGGAAAGGTTCAAAAAGCACAGCAAAAACCTTTGAGATTTTTCTTGGGTTCGGGGAGTAGATTATAGAAAGGGAAGGTATTAGCACCCTTTCTATCCATGGTTATCCATGGGCTCTTAGTTACTTGCTTAGATCACTTGCCTTTGGTTTTCAATTGTTTTAAATGGTTCTTGTGTGTGTGGGTTTGAAAATGTTTTGAAAAGAAGCCAATGTGGTGGCAACCTTTGTAATGATCCATGTGGGGATGTATACAAAGATGTATGTCTTTTGAAAAGGTTTTCATTTGTTTTTGAAAGTTGTTTTGAAAGTGTTGTGAGGTGTGTTTTAGAAAATAGGCAAGTGTTTTGTTTTTGCAAGTTTGATTCAAGTAACTAAGAGTTTATCTACTCCTAAATTTCTCAAAGACTATTGCTATGTTTTAACCCTTTTCATAAGTTTGTTCCACCATTGTATTTGGTGGACAATCTCATGTTAGGATGTGAAAGGGACAGGCGCGGGTCATTGTTTGGACCATAATTGCAATGGTGCCAAGTATCTTTGCGCATTTTCTTTAGGGGACTTGATCATTTGTTTGGCAATATTTTGAAAAGTGTTATCGAGGGACTATGATCATTCAATTTGTTTGTTTTGCCCAAAGAGACCTAACATGCAATATGGCCCAATTTTGAAAGGCAACAAGTGGAATACCCTAGGGGGTGCAAGTGTGATTTGTGTGTCCATTTTCATGCTTGTTTGTCTTGAGATTAGGTCATAACTATTTTGTTCATTTTGTTCGCATATAAACCCTAATTCTAGCATTGTATACTTAGAAAGCGATAAAGTGTGAAATTTAAACTCCTACGCTATTACAACACAATAATATAGGGAGGGGGGTACAATGTTTCAAATGGGGATTTTGACAAGGAATTTAAACCTAAAACTATTACATCAATTTTGAATTTATACAATTTAATTAATGTACAATAATTAAATAAAAATGGAATAAAATATGCAAGATGTAAAAAATGTTTTGTATGAAAAAGAGTATTTCTTTATATGTCAAATAAACAAAATAAAAGTATTATCTTTTTTTGAATTTTTATGTATTTAGGGCAAACCCTAATTTCTATTAAATGAAATGTATTATTATTAATATATACAATATTTATCATTTATACACAAAAATAAAATAAGAAAAGAAATATATTTGTAAAAAAATGATTTTTTAGTGTTTAATATTAATAAAATAAAATATGTATATTTTTAGTATTTTATTCTAAGTATATTAATAAATATATATATTTATGTATTAAGTTCTAAATATGTATTATATATAAAAAATAATAATATTTAATATAAAAATAAAAAGGGTATTTTTTATACAAAATATTTTCAGGAAGTAAAAATAAAATAAAAGTATATAAAAAATATATTTGTATTATCTTAATATTTTAAACAAAAAGTATATATGTATATTTATTTATTTATGTACAAAACAATCAAATAAATACTTAATAAATTCAAAAAATGATGGGAAAAATATTTTTATATTTTTAATATGCTGAGAAAAAATAAATGAGTCAGTTAAAAAAAGAAAAAGTCAAAAAAAATTAAAAATGAAGCAAATGGGCTCAAGGGTGTAAAACCAAAAAGGGTGGTGTGAAAAGGAAAGTCAACATAGGCCCAGCCCATGAAGACCTTTCTTCAACCTCTGTACAACAACATTCAAAAAAACGCGCGCCCAGTTCCTCATCTTCCAACTCTTGATTCCTGGCTTTTCAATGCAAACTCATAACATAAAAGATGTTCAGCATGAAGAGACGATTCTAACCATATGCATAACTTGATCTAACTCTCTAAGATGAGGGAGAATTTCTTCTCCCCCAAATCATAACCTAGATTTTCTGCCATTTTCAAACCTCAAATTCTCACAGCTCAAGCAAAAGAAATGAAAAGTAAAAACATATACATGTTCAGTGGCATGAGTAGAACCTTGTTTATTCACAAACTTAAAGCTAATGATGCATAATAAGAGAGATACGAGTTTACCAAGATACCTGTTCAGCTGAAGTTCTATCTTGCAATGAGGGAGCTTTCAGTGCAAGGTGATGATTGGAAAAGCTTCCTTGAGGTCCAGGGATGCTATTCCAATGTTTACTTTGTCTTGAAAGCTTCTGAATCGTGCTAGAGCACTTCACCTGCAAAACAAGAAACTGAAAATGGTGGAAGTGGTTAGAGGGATTACAGGTCGTGCTTTTGCTTTTGGTTAGCTTGCATAGATGGTATGGAAGGTATGTGAACTGGTTTGGGCAAGAGAGCTCGAGAGAAATGAGAGATATCACTCAAACTGCAGGGCCTGCCCTGTTTTTGCAGTTTGAGAGTGATTATGGCAAGGGGAGTGTTTGAGAGGTGCAAGGGTCGTGCAAAAGCTTGGTTCTGATCTTTGGAATATGTTTGATAACTTTGTCTAAGTGTCCCTCAGCTGATATGAAAGATGTGTTATGTTATGGCACTTTACTTCACTCTTAAGCAAACAAAGGCAACTTGTGTTTCTAGGTCAGTAGAGGACCCCTAATCCTGCTGCAAAGCTTCTCTTGATCAGAGTGATTTGTTCATAATCTTGTGCTAAAGAGATTTTGTTTGTACTTGTGGATTTGCTTCATGACATAAAGTGAAACCTTTGCAAAAATGGAAAGAATGTTTTATCTAATTTGGGACTAATCCTTCATACAATGCTTTAGCTCATGAAACAAGGTCTTAACACAATGGACATGAATTAAATTATTGAGTGTTGGATGGTTTTAGGACCTGTAATCAAAGGCATGCTGGTTTTGAGAAGTTTGCATAACTTATGAACATGAAAAATGGCCAATTCAAAAGTGAGTTTTGCCAAATTGCAAAATTCGATTCTCCCTAACCATGAGGTTGTTTGAGAAGTTCTTGGACATTTTGGAAAGCTTGGAATGTGTACTACAATCCATCTTTGAAGTGAAATTTGAAATTCCAAGTGGAAGTGTATGGAAAATGGCCTTGAAGTTGGGTGGAAAACCTTGTCAAAATAGGTCAAATTTTCACTAAGTTATGAATGGTTTAGTGCCCTTATTCAAAAATTTGTAACTTGAGATACAAGCCTCATTTGGGAAAACTTTGTGAATCAAAGTTGTAGATTATGCAACAAGCTACAACTTTCATGTTTTGACTTTTGTTTTAATCCAAATGAATCTTGGTGAAAAAGTGGGGCAAAGTTGGGAAAAAATTAGGGTTTTTCATAACTTAGAAAAATTCTAAGTTATGAAAAATTCCATTTTAAACCCTAATTTGCAATTCTTGGTTTCTTGGTGAACAAGTTTCATGATTTGGCATGTTTTGATGAAAAATGAATCTTGACTCTTGATTTTGACCAAAAAGTCAAAGTTTGACTTTTCAGTATACAATCAAAATTGATCAATTGACTGGGAAATTCAACTGTCAATCTTGTGTACTTGGGATCTTTTGAGCTTGTTGAGAATGTCAAGACAATTCCATGGGGTCCTTGAGTCCATATGTTATCTTGGTTTGCCATTGGCTAAGTCAAACAGTCAAAAATTGCCTTTGTGCAGTCAAAACCCTAAAAATGACCATTTTGCCCTTTTGGTGATCTGATCAAATTTCTTGTGGAATTATGATCCAAACTTGATCAAATGGTCCATATGAGTTCATAATGTTGATGTGGGTCAATTTCCATGAGATTTGACTGTCAATTGGCCACAGTTGACTTTTTCCCCCAATATAGCTGATTTCTAGGTCATCTGTCCAATTGACTGGGCAAAACTTGGAATCAAGACTTGAAACTTGGTATGGATAAACTTGAGAGTCCAACATGAAGTATGAAAGTCATCTTAGGCATTTTATGTCAAAACATCTTTGTTCAAACACAAACCCTAATTTGGGTCCATTAGTGCAAGGAGAAATCTTGAGCAGAGGAAACCTTAATTGGATCTTGATCTTCAAAGGTCTGGTGATGAGAAAATGTTGAGGAAATGGGAGGGCAAATTTTGGGGTACAACAGTTGCCCCTGTTCAATCTTCTTGAACCTGAAGAGTTAGATTGGCAGGTTTGCCTTTCGTGACTCGAGGGTAAAAGGAGATTGGACACTAGAGTGCCCGGAAATTTGCACTCGCATGTTGGAGTCTCAATAATGTGATGTCGGGAACGGGCTTACAGATGCCATTTGGAGAGATGGTGGATAGGGAGATGGGCTTATAGATGCCATCTGAAGATGTGACAGAACCTTGTCGGGAATGGGCTTATAGATGCCATTTGGAAGTGTTGATCGCATAAGAGATTCCTTAGCGAGAACTTGTGTATTTGAGAAAGACAGATGTTTTCCTGGCTTGTTACAGGTGTTTGATCTTCCATATCTTTATGCAGATATGCCCTGGCTAGATACAGGTGTCGAGTCTACAAATGGTTGCTCACAGATGTGCCGTGGCTGGATACAGGAATCGAGTCTGGAAATGTGGTCAATAGATATGCCCTGGCTGGATACAGGAGTCGAATCCGGAAATAGTTGTCAACAGATATGCCCTGGCTGGATACAGGAATCGAATCTTCGAACTCTTCAGACGTGCCCTGGCTAGATACAGGAATCGAGTCTGGAAATGTGGTCAACAGATATGCCCTGGCTGGATACAGGAGTCGAATCTGGAAATGTTGTAGTTGATAGATGTGCCCTGGCTGGATACAGGAATCGAATCTGGAACTCTTCAGACGTGCCCTGGCTAGATACAGGAATCGAGTCTGGAAACTGATCACTCTCAGATGTGCCCTGGCTAGATACAGGTATCGAATCTGGAATTTGTGACAGTTGAAGGAAGTTGTCTTTAGGATTGTCTTTTTTCCTGAAAAGGCAAAAACATAAGTTGTATGTAATGTCATGATGTATGATATGCATGGTGTCATGATGTTCAACATGAGATAGTGTTGTATGCACTTTATCATGTACGTAAGCAAGATGTATGAAATGTGAAATGTTTATGAGCGTATTTTTGTCTTAGGAAAATGAATCCTTGACGATCGGCTGGGGAATTGCTCTGTGGAAGAGATACTTTGCTGAAGTTTGACGAGGGGCCTGCTGAGGACTTCAATGATGGATTCCGCCGGGGATAATGATGATAAACTCTGCTTGGGGAATACCAAAGACAAACTCCTGCCGGGGACTGAAAGAACCTTGCCGAGGGCGATCTTCCATGGCAATTAGCTGAGGATAACCCAGTTATAAGCCCTTGTGAGGAATAACTCTGAATAAAGCTCGGGAGAGACGTCCGTATTCTGCAGGGAACAAGCTTCCAGAATCTACTGGGGATAAGCTTTTAGACCTACCGGGGAAAGTTGACGACTTCACTGGGGAAAGTATTGCTGAATCTCGCCTTACTCTGCGGGGAGCTGAGATCGTTTAGTCACATTCTTCAGTCGAATCTACCTTGGTATCTTGGCGGACAAAACAACCAGACTGCATCAGACGGCTCCACATTGCCCCTGTTTCTGATGTCTCCTGTAATTAATCTTTCGTTTCATATGCAAATATTTATGGATCAGCAATTTAATGTCAAATGCATATATAAAAAATGAACATTGGACGTTCGTCGCAAGACAAAACAGAAAAAGGAAAAACAATGGCAATTTGTATGGACAAGTGAATTCGTATTGATTTGAATTTTGCCTGTGAATAGGTGTTTTTTGTACAAGAGGCTGACATCCTAGTAAGAGGACGCCGCCGAATAACACAGAATTCATAATTTTGAAAAGAAAACAAAACAGCTATGTGAATAATCCTACTGGGTTCCAACTCTGCTATCGCCTTTATGTCTCCAGGCGTCTCATCGCTTTGCTGCCTAGTTGAAGATGAAGCTGATTGGTCGATGCCGAAGTCTGAGCCAGATAATTGATGCCGAATTCCGGATGCGAAGTGATCCAATGAGACATAGTGTTACGCTTTATCCCTAACTTTTGCCTGGACCGCCCTTTTGGGTTTTCAGTCCACCGGGATACCCATTTTTGCCCAGGCCGCCTTTTCAGGTTTTTGACTTGCCGGGTGTACAGATTTTTTTTCATTTCATCCCTTATTTTGCCCGAACCCTTTTGGTTCGCCGGGAAGCCCTAATTTTTGCCTAGGTATGTCAACCTAGCGGGTCTTTTATTCATGCGTAGTATTTTTTCACTATGTCTGCATTGGCGGGGTGAGGAAGGTCGTCACCATCCATGGTGGTTAGGATCATGGCTCCTCCTGAGAACACATGCTTAACCACAAATGGCCCTTCGTACGTAGGGGTCCATTTGCCCCGGGGATCACTTTGAGGAAGGATGATACGTTTGATTACCAGGTTCCCAACTTGATACTCTCGTGGTTTGACTTTCTTGTTAAATGCCCTGATCATCCGTTTTTGATACGTCTGACCATGACAGATAGCGGTGAGTCTCTTTTCGTCAATCAGGTTTAATTGATCAAGTCGAGTCTGGATCCAGTCATCTTCACTCAAGTCAGCATCCTTCATTATTCGGAGAGAGGGTATCTGGACTTCAATTGGCAAGACTGCCTCCATGCCATAGACCAAAGAGAAGGGAGTTGCCCCGGTTGACGTCCTTGCTGAGGTACGGTACCCATGAAGAGCGAACGGTAACATCTCGTGCCAATCCTTATAGGTCACTGTCATCTTCTGCACAATTGTCTTGATATTTTTATTCGCTGCTTCTACAGCCCCATTCATCTTCGGCCGGTAGGGAGAAGAGTTGTGGTGCCGTATCTTGAACTGTTCGCAGAGTTCAGTGATCATTTTGTTGTTGAGATTGGTACCATTGTCCGTAATGATTCTTTCCGGGACGCTGTACCGACAGATCAGATTATGCCGGATAAAACGTGCCACGACGCTCTTGGTTACCGTGGCGTAGGAAGCTGCCTCAACCCACTTCGTGAAATAATCGATCGCCACCAAGATGAAGCGATGCCCATTGGATGCCGTCGGTCGGATCTCACCGATCATATCAATCCCCCACATTGCAAAAGGCCAAGGTGTCGTCAGGACGTTCAGAGGAACTGGAGGAATATGCACCTTGTCAACATAGATTTGGCATTTGTGACAAGTTCGAGAGTGTTGGTAACAATCGGCTTCCATTGTGGACCAGAAATATCCTGCCCTAAGGATTTTCTTTGCCATGGTGTGCCCACTGGAATGTGTTCCAAATGTACCTTCATGCAGTTCTATCATGATCTTCTCTGCTTCGGCCTTATCCATACAACGTAGTAGAGTTGAATCATGATTCCGCTTGTAGAGAATGCCGTTGCTGAGGAAGAATTTTGCCGCAAACCTCCTCATGAACTTCTTGTCATTGACAGATGCACCTTCAGGGTATTCCTGAGCCTCTAAGTACCTCTTCACCTCCTGATACCAGGGTTTTTCAGTCACCTTTTCAGCCTCGAGCTCGCAGCAGTATGCCGGTTCGTCCAACTTCCAGATAATGATCCGGGGAGCCTCATTGTCCCATTTAACTTTGAACATTGAAGACATCGTAGCCAGTGCGTCCGCTAGCTGATTCTCCTCTCTTGGGAAGTGCTCAAAAGTTATTTCTTCAAAGTGGGGAAGCAAGGTTGACACATACTCCTTGTAAGGAATAAGATTTGGGTGTTTCGTATCCCACTCGCCTTTGATCTGATTGATCACGAGAGCGGAATCTCCGAAGACACTCAGAAATTTGATCCTTAAGTCGATCGCAGCTTGCAGACCCATGATACATGCTTCATATTCTGCCATGTTGTTGGTGCAGTTGAAACACAATCGGGCGGTGAGTGGAGTATGAGTTCCTTTGGGAGATATGATTACAGCGCCGACGCCGTTACCCAAAGCATTGGAGGCTCCGTCAAAATGCATAGACCATCGGGATCCCTCCTCAGGTCCTTCATCCGGTCCAGGTACTTCACAGTCAGTTACCACCATGATGTCTTCGTCCGGAAAATCAAAGTTCAATGATTGGTAATCGTCCACAGGTTGGTGTGCCAAATGATCTGCCAGTACACTTCCTTTAATTGCTTTCTGAGTTGTATACTGGATGTCATATTCTGTTAAGATCATTTTCCATCTCGCTATTCTTCCAGACAGAGCAGGCTTTTCAAATATGTACTTGATGGGATCCATCTTTGAAATTAATAGAGTAGTGTGAGTCAGCATATACTGTCTCAGCCGGCGAGCAGCCCATACTAGAGCGCAGCAAGTTTTCTCAAGCAGTGAGTAACGAGACTCACAGTCGGTAAACTTTTTGCTCAAGTAATAAATAGCGTGCTCTTTTCGGCCAGACTCGTCATGCTGCCCCAGCACACACCCCATTGAATTATCAAGTACTGTCAAGTATAATATTAGAGGTCTTCCTTCCACTGGTGGCATAAGAATGGGGGGCTCTTGGAGATATTCCTTTATCCTTTCAAAGGCAGCCTGACATTCATCATTCCAGCGTACTACTTGATCTTTCTTCAGTAATTTGAAGATTGGCTCACAAGTAGCAGTCAGATGTGAGATGAATCGGGCAATGTAATTCAGTCGTCCCAGGAAGCCTCTGACTTCTTTCTCTGTCTTAGGAACTGGAATATCTTGAATGGCTTTAACCTTGGCAGGGTCCACTTGAATACCCTTATCACTTACAATGAAGCCTAGCAATTTTTCGGACCTTACCCCAAAGGTGCATTTATTGGGATTCAACCTCAGCTTATATAACTTCAGTCGGTCAAATAGCTTCCTCAAATGATCGAGGTGCTCCTCCTTAGTTTGAGACCTTGCAATCATGTCATCAACATATACCTCAATCTCATGATGGATCATATCATGAAATAAAGCAACCATGGCGCGTTGGTAGGTTGCCCCAACATTTTTCAACCCGAATGGCATGACCTTGTAACAGAAGGTGCCCCACTGAGTCACAAAGGTGGTCTTTTCCATATCTTCCGGAGCCATCTTGATCTGATTATACCCTGAAAAACCATCCATGAAGGAGAACACCTTGTGTTGAGCAGTATTGTCAACGAGGATGTCAATGTGAGGTAGAGGAAAATCATCCTTGGGGCTGGCCCTGTTCAAATCCCTGTAGTCGACACACATTCTGACTTTACCGTCCTTCTTTGGTACTGGCACCACATTGGCAACCCACTGAGGGTAAGAAGTTACTGCTAGAAACCCGGCATCGAATTGCTTCATAACTTCAGCCTTGATCTTTTCAGACATCTCTGGGCGCATACGGCGGACCTTTTGCTTTACCGGAGGGCAGTCTTCCTTGGTTGGCAGGTGATGAACTACAATGTCGGCATCCAAACCAGGCATATCTTCATAGGACCAAGCAAATATCTCCATGTAATCCTGTAGCATCTGGATCAATCGTTGCTTCACGCTGAGCTCTAGATTGGCACCAATCTTGACCTCTCTCCTATCTGTCTCAGTACCCAGGTTAACCGTTTCCACTGGCTCTTCATGTGGTTGAATAGCCCTCTCTTCCTGGAGTAGCAGTCTTGCGAGCTCACCAGGCACTTCACAATCATCTTCACCTTCGTCTTCGGCCAAGTTGATCGGATTCTCGAAGTCATAACTGGCGGTAGCAGAGCTGTTACTAGTGAGATCCAGAGTGGATTGAAACCTGTATAAGTGAGTGTGTGTAAATATAGCTGTTTTGTAATATATATAACACAGAAAGAAAAAGAGCACAAGATTTGAAATGCAACAAACGTCCAATGTTTTGATTGATGATATATGGAAATGTCATACAAAAAAACCCTCACAAATGGAGCTACGATGCCCCGGGTAGGACACCGAGCCAACAAAGTTTTAACATATTGTTTGTTACAAATTGGAAATCAAAAGAAATTAATTACTGCGTGACAAATGTGATAGGTGTAAAATCCTTTGCCGTCCAGTTGCTCGGTCCGTTGCTGGTAGTTGGGTAGATCCAACTGTCAAACTCTACTTCCTCTACATCCTCCTCAATAGCATTCACCCTTGGGTTGGAGATAAACACCGGAGCCTTTCTGATCTTTTCCTTGCGCACAGCCCTCTGAGCCTCTGCAGTAAAGCCCAGCCCAAACTTGTCGTTCTTTTGAGTGAAGTCAGGAAGCTGACCCCAGTTTGCACAATTGCCTTTCTCGATTAACGCCCGGGCATCCTTCAAGGACGCCATCTTCGACGGAAAATCTTCTTCAACCACTGCCTCAGCTGATGCCAACACTGGAGGTACTTCCTCAAAATGCTGAAAGGGGGTTTCAATAAACTCCCCGTCCATCTCGATATACCGGAATGAATTCAAGTGACTCACCATGTATTCCTCCTCACCCTGCACAGTAACAATCTTCCCTTTGACAGGGTATTTGAGCTTTTGGTGTAAAGTGGAGGTTACTGCCCCAGCTTTGTGAATCCAGGGTCGACCCAATAAGCAGGAGTAAGATGGGCGAATATCCATTACATAGAACGTTGAGCCGAAAACTTGGGAACCCACACGAATAGGGATGTCTACCTCACCGTGCACCATCCTTTTAGAACCGTCGAAGGCTCTAACAATGATGTTACTAGGTTTCAGCTCCAAACCCTCACAATCCAAGCGGTCCAATGCCTTCTTGGGCAAAACATTCAGGGAAGAGCCGGTATCCACCAACACGTGTGCGAGAGTAGTGCCCCTGCACTCTATAGAGACGTGCAGGGCATCATTGTGATTTTTCCCTTTGGCGGTAAGGTCAGCATCTGAGAACCCCAAGCCATTGTCAGCCGTCAAATTAGCCACACAGTCGATGAATTGATCCGCGGAGGTCTCTTGCGGCACATGGGCCGTTTTCAGAAATGAAATCAGGGCTTTTGCATGGGCCTCTGAGCATAGCAGTAGTGATAGCATAGAGATTTTGGAGGGAATATGCCCCAACTGTTCAACAACGTTAAAGTCACTCTTTTTGATAATTTTAAGGATTTCCTCCATTTCTTGTTGGGAGGCTTCCACAACAGTCTTCTTTGGTGCCTCCGTCCTGGCAGGCGAATCGGTAGCAACTTCTTTTCCCCGAGTATCAGAGGACTCGGCGACAGTAGTAGACACAGGAACTTGAACTGGAACATGCACACTTGCGAGTGTGATGGTGAGAGGTTTTCGGATAACTGGCGGTGCAATGTCAGGCGAGAAGAGCCTACCACTGCGTGTAATCTTGGCGGGACCAGTGATGTTACTGATACTGGTATTGGTGTTGAACTCCTGCTTCACCCTAAGCACATACACATCGGCTCCATAATGCCATGGAACAGCTTTATCAGACTCATACGGGAGAGGCCCCGGGACAGTAATAGTGATGGGTGCAACAGACATAATTTGGACTGGTTTCTTTATGAGAGCTTTGGCAGGATTGTAAATTGTGACAACAGATATTTCTTCAATGGAAACAGACGGAACAGCAGTTTTCTTGAACATAATTTCCTTGCTATCCATCAGGCTTTGGATGCCTGATTTCAGCAGTGGACAACCGGTAGGGATAACAGCACACAGGAGGCAACCCTTACTACAACCCGGAAATAAACCGGCTAGTAGTAAGTTCCTCTTAACAGTCAAAAGAGGGGTAACAAATTCATTCACCGAAACAGCATACAATTCTTCCTCAATGGCATTTACTCTATGTTGGGGCATAGGAGCAGTTACAACATTCGGCCTCTCAGGCGCTTCAAACTGAATTTCCTTCGCGTCGATAAGATCTTGCACTTTGTTTCTCAAGGCCCAGCAATCATCAGTAGTGTGCCCGGGACTATCAGAATGATAAGCACACCGGGCATTTGGGTTATACTTAGGAGACGCAGTGTTGACAACCTTAGGAGCTTCTTTGGTGGTCACCAAATTGGTTGATAGTAGTTGAGGTAAAATTTGAGATAAGGTCATACTCAGCCGAGTATACTGCCTCTTGGGCCTTTCGCCTCTTTGTTGATTGTACTGCTGAGGAGAAGCAACAAGTTTTGAAATGACCAGAGCATTGATGGCTTGGCGACTTTCTGGCTTGACTTGTCTTCTAGGACCATAGACGACACTTGCTTCTTTCTTAAACGGCCTCTTCTCAGTACTTGCAGCAACACCCTTCTGAATCTTTCCTGACTTGATGCCAGCTTCTATCCTTTCGCCCGTTAAGATCAAATCGGTAAACCCCGCTGAAGAGTTACCAATTAGATGATTGAAAAATGGCCCAGATAGGGTCCCTAGAAACATATCAACAAGCTCACGGTCGGTTAAAGGAGGCTGCACCCTGCCAGCCAAATCCCTCCATTTTTGTGCGTATTCTTTGAATCCTTCGCTTGTTCCTAATGACATACCCTGAAGTTGGGTACGAGTAGGGGCAAGGTCAGAATTGTATTGGTATTGTTTGTAGAAAGCAGTGGCCAAATCCTCCCAATTCCGGACACTGGTTCCTTCTAGCTGATAAAACCACTCCAACTGAGCTCCAGAAAGGCTGTCTTGAAAGAAATGAATCCAGAAGTTTTTATCTGCCGTATAGGGTTGAATCTTTCTCACGTAGGACCTGAGATGCATTTTGGGGCAGGACAACCCATCATACCTTACAAACACTGGCACTTTGAATTTTGGGGGAATCACAATCCCGACAACTAAACCCAAGTCTTCAAAATCCAAACCCGGTACTCTTTGTAATTCCATGGCGGCTAATCTATCTTCTAACCCTTTGTATTTATCATCAGCTGGAGGGTATTGCTGATCAGAATAATCTTCATCCTCTTCAACCTCTTCTTCTTCCGCATCAGACTCGGAAGGCACCGCAGCTCCATCTCTTTTACTGGTCCCTTCATCAGAAGTAGGAGGAAATTCCAGCACTCTTCGAGCTTCTCCGTCAAATCTTCTCCCCAAAGTAGCCACCCCGAGTCTCTTTTTCTTCTTTTTCACTGGGTCTTTGTTCCCCAATTGAGTCTTGATATCCTCCTGACCCTTAGCCAAGGTCATCAGGAGTTGCTGGAATTGTGCATTCTGAGCCTGTAGGTCTTTGATTGTTTGCTCGAGATCCATCCTACTGAAATAAACAGCAGACAGATAAGGGAACCTGGAATGAGACCTGCTTATGCACATGATGAATGGTATGCTTACGTATGCAATGCATTCAAGGATTTAGGACATTCAAAATTGTTTTAGACAAAGAAGAACGTACGTCATATTAATAAGAAGAAATTTGTCAGTTCATAAATGCCCCATGGGCCAAATATTACAAAATAAACTTCTTAAGGCAAAAAGACATTGCGCATCCTTTTGGGTGCGATGTAGGTATTGAGGGCCTCTTGCTCGTGGAGTCGGCGGGTAAGCTCTAGAACCTTCTTTTCACTGGCGTAGTAGCTAGCTTCGAAAGTATTCCGTTCCTCCTTGAGCTGAATCCAGCTTTTCTGCATTTCCTCCCACGATGTAGGCATGTCTGGATGTAGGATGGTGTAGAGAACCTCTCCTTCATTGACAGGCTCTTTAATCACTGGGAGTACATGAGGATAAGGCATCATTAGATTTTAGGCTCGGGCTCGTACCCACTTGAGATAGGGCTCAAGAGGGATGAAGTTCTTGTGTCCCAGAGTCTTGCTATCAACCTTGTTGAGTTTTCCCCAAGCTCTGATGAATCTTTGGTGAAGTCCTTGCGCATCGTTGTCGAAGTCAAAAACTAGGTCAGGAATCAACATATCATGAGGGCCATCCCTCCGTGCATATCCAAATTGCCTCAAAGCTAGGCAAGGGTTGTAGGTGATACCCCCTCTAATTCCAAGTAAAGGAACATTAGGGAATTCTCCGCACCGAGAACACCAATGCACATTAGAATGAGTAAGAGTCATCAACCGTTGGGACCACCTTGTACCTTGGTCATTCTTCAAGACAGATTGTGGAAGGTGCGAAATAAACCACCTTTCAAGGATAGGAGTACATCACATGAGAACACCCCTCTTTCTCATTGTTCGTGTGTAAAATGAGTGAAGAATGTCCCCAAGCAATGTCGGTATTGGATTTCTGGACAAGAAAATTTTGACGGCGTTGACATCTACCAATTGGTCAGGATTTGGGAACAAGACCAACCCATAGATAAGGAGTGCCACAATCTCTTCAAAGGCTTGTAGGTCCAATGAGTTCCAACATTCTTGTGCCTTCTCAAACAAGAATTTTGCTAAGAATCCTTTGACGCCGCTTCTGGTTTCCCAATGCCCCTTGATGTCGGATGGTTGTAGATGTAATGCTCGAGCAACATCTTCCGGCTTTGGTTCCTTTTCCGTACCGTTGAATGGTAGTTGATTAAGGATAGGAATTCTCAGGAGTTGAGAAAACTCCTCCAAAGTTGGTACCAACTGATAATTAGGGAAAGTGAAACAGTGGTGAAGGGGGTCAAAGAACTGGAATAGCACTTTCATCATGTCTTCTTCAATGTTGGTGTTGACTAGGCTGAGCAGTCTACCATGTCTTTCACTGAAGGATGAGTTTTCCGGAATTCTTGAGGTGAGCTCCTTGAGTTGAGGAGAGATTCTCACAAGGTTGACTTGAATGGTATTTCTGCGAGGAATTTCCATGTCCTACAAAACAAGAACAAAGATGAAGATCCAAAACCCTTGAAATGGTTAGAGAATGCATATGATGTTTCATGATGTTTATGATGTATGCACAAAACATATGTACAAGCAAATCACACCAAACCCTAGTTTCAGGCTTGCATGGGGTTTCATAGGTAAGTACCCTCTTGAGTGTAGTTGGCTTAAAAACCTGTCCTATAAATAGTAACCGGGTTCTAAGGAGATCAATATCACTGGATTGTTTTCATTGTTCATTGTTTTGGTTTAGCCACTTAACTAGCGACCAAAATATTCCAAGAACACAACCCTCAATGAGTGTAGTATCAAGTATCTACCAACTTCGGACTGCACCAAAGCCGGTCATCTCACTACCCCTAATAAAAGGCCAAGATGGTCAAGTAAGGTTCTAGGTCATTAGTGCTTAGTGACATCACTCAGTGGCCCCGTACTCTACTTGATTGAACTCAAGGTTTACCGGTACTCACAAATATGTCGCACTAATATAGCTATTGCTTCGACCGTGTCGGTATACCCCGCACAATTTCCACAACGTATTGCTATCTATGAATGTTTCCCAAAATCCGGGTGTAGGATTGCAAACCCAAACAAATAGAGCCAAAGTATAAAGCAAACAATTCAAACAATTAGTCATGCAAGAGGGTGATCTAAGCCCTAAGGTTACTCCACTTTTAAAATTTTCCCCAGCAGAGTCGCCAGTTCTGTGATACGGTGGGAGAACTGACTATGGTTTTGCGTTTGTTTTTGCAAATGTTTCGGTTGAGCAAGAGTCGCCACCGACTTTTTATTTTATCCTAAGGAAAGGTTCAAAAAGCACATCAAAAACCTTTGAGATTTTTCTTGGGTTCGGGGAGTAGATTATAGAAAGGGAAGGTATTAGCACCCTTTCTATCCATGGTTATCCATGGGCTCTTAGTTACTTGCTTAGATCACTTGCCTTTGGTTTTCAATTGTTTTAAATAGTGCTTGTGTGTGTGGGTTTGAAAATGTTTTGAAAAGAAGCCAATGTGGTGGCAACCTTTGTAATGATCCACGTGGGGATGTATACAAAGATGTATGTCTTTTGAAAAGGTTTTCATTTGTTTTTGAAAGTTGTTTTGAAAGTGTTGTGAGGTGTGTTTTAGAAAATAGGCAAGTGTTTTGTTTTTGCAAGTTTGATTCAAGTAACTAAGAGTTTATCTACTCCTAAATTTCTCAAAGACTATTGCTATGTTTTAACCCTTTTCATAAGTTTGTTCCACCATTGTATTTGGTGGACAATCTCATGTTAGGATGTGAAAGGGACAGGCGCGGGTCATTGTTTGGACCATAATTGCAATGGTGCCAAGTATCTTTGGGCATTTTCTTTAGGGGACTTGATCATTTGTTTGGCAATATTTTGAAAAGTGTTATCGAGGGACTATGATCATTCAATTTGTTTGTTTTGCCCAAAGAGACCTAACATGCAATATGGCCCAATTTTGAAAGGCAACAAGTGGAATACCATAGGGGGTGCAAGTGTGATTTGTGTGTCCATTTTCATGCTTGTTTGTCTTGAGATTAGGTCATAACTATTTTGTTCATTTTGTTCGCATATAAACCCTAATTCTAGCATTGTATACTTAGAAAGCGATAAAGTGCGAAATTTAAACTCCTACGCTATTACAACACAATAATATAGGGAGGGGGGTACAATGTTTCAAATGGGGATTTTGACAAGGAATTTAAACCTAAAACTATTACATCAATTTTGAATTTATACAATTTAATTAATGTACAATAATTAAATAAAAATGGAATAAAATATGCAAGATGCAAAAAATGTTTTGTATGAAAAAGAGTATTTCTTTATATGTCAAATAAACAAAATAAAAGTATTATCTTTTTTTGAATTTTTATGTATTTAGGGAAAACCCTAATTTCTATTAAATGAAATGTATTATTATTAATATATACAATATTTATCATTTATACACAAAAATAAAATAAGAAAAGAAATATATTTGTAAAAAAATTATTTTTTAGTGTTTAATATTAATAAAATAAAATATGTATATTTTTAGTATTTTATTCTAAGTATATTAATAAATATATATATTTATGTATTAAGTTCTAAATATGTATTATATATAAAAAATAATAATATTTAATATAAAAATAAAAAGGGTATTTTTTATACAAAATATTTTCAGGAAGTAAAAATAAAATAAAAGTATATAAAAAATATATTTGTATTATCTTAATATTTTAAACAAAAAGTATATATGTATATTTATTTATTTATGTACAAAACAATCAAATAAATACTTAATAAATTCAAAAAATGATGGGAAAAATATTTTTATATTTTTAATATGCTGAGAAAAAATAAATGAGTCAGTTAAAAAAAGAAAAAGTAAAAAAAAATTAAAAATGAAGCAAATGAGCTCAAGGGTGTAAAACCAAAAAGGGTGGTGTGAAAAGGAAAGTCAACATAGGCCCAGCCCATGAAGACCTTTCTTCAACCTCTGTACAACAACATTCAAAAAAACGCGCGCCCAGTTCCTCATCTTCCAACTCTTGATTCCTGGCTTTTCAATGCAAACTCATAACATAAAAGATGTTCAGCATGAAGAGACGATTCTAACCATATGCATAACTTGATCTAACTCTCTAAGATGAGGGAGAATTTCTTCTCCCCCAAATCATAACCTAGATTTTCTGCCATTTTCAAACCTCAAATTCTCACAGCTCAAGCAAAAGAAATGAAAAGTAAAAACATGTACATGTTCAGTGGCATGAGTAGAACCTTGTTTATTCACAAACTTAAAGCTAATGATGCATAATAAGAGAGATACGAGTTTACCAAGATACCTGTTCAGCTGAAGTTCTATCTTGCAATGAGGGAGCTTTCAGTGCAAGCTGATGATTGGAAAAGCTTCCTTGAGGTCCAGGGATGCTATTCCAATGTTTACTTTGTCTTGAAAGCTTCTGAATCGTGCTAGAGCACTTCACCTGCAAAACAAGAAACTGAAAATGGTGGAAGTGGTTAGAGGGATTACAGGTCGTGCTTTTGCTTTTGGTTAGCTTGCATAGATGGTATGGAAGGTATGTGAACTGGTTTGGGCAAGAGAGCTCGAGAGAAATGAGAGATAGCACTCAAACTGCAGGGTCTGCCCTGTTTTTTGCAGTTTGAGAGTGATTATGGCAAGGGGAGTGTTTGAGAGGTGCAAGGGTCGTGCAAAATCTTGGTTCTGATCTTTGGAATATGTTTGATAACTTTGTCTAAGTGTCCCTCAGCTGATATGAAAGATGTGTTATGTTATGGCACTTTACTTCACTCTTAAGCAAACAAAGGCAACTTGTGTTTCTAGGTCAGTAGAGGACCCCTAATCCTGCTGCAAAGCTTCTCTTGATCAGAGTGATTTGTTCATAATCTTGTGCTAAAGAGATTTTGTTTGTACTTGTGGATTTGCTTCATGACATAAAGTGAAACCTTTGCAAAAATGGAAAGAATGCTTTATCTAATTTGGGACTAATCCTTCATACAATGCTTTAGCTCATGAAACAAGGTCTTAACACAATGGACATGCATTAAATTATTGAGTGTTGGATGGTTTTAGGACCTGTAATCAAAGGCATGCTGGTTTTGAGAAGTTTGCATAACTTATGAACATGAAAAATGGCCAATTCAAAAGTGAGTTTTTGCCAAATTGCAAAATTCGATTCTCCCTAACCATGAGGTTGTTTGAGAAGTTCTTGGACATTTTGGAAAGCTTGGAATGTGTAATACAATCCATATTTGAAGTGAAATTTGAAATTCCAAGTGGAAGTGTATGGAAAATGGCCTTGAAGTGGGGTGGAAAACCTTGTCAAAATAGGTCAAATTTTCACTAAGTTATGAATGGTTTAGTGCCCTTATTCAAAAATTTGTAACTTGAGATACAAGCCTCATTTTGGAAAACTTTGTGAAACAAAGTTGTAGATTATGCAACAAGCTACAACTTTCATGTTTTGACTTTTGTTTGAATCCAAATGAATCTTGGTGAAAAAGTGGGGCAAAGTTGGGAAAAAATTAGGGTTTTTCATAACTTAGAAAAATTCTAAGTTATGAAAAATTCCATTTTAAACCCTAATTTGCAATTCTTGGTTTCTTGGTGAACAAGTTTCATGATTTGGCATGTTTTGATGAAAAATGAATCTTGACTCTTGATTTTGACCAAAAAGTCAAAGTTTGACTTTTCAGTATACAGTCAAAATTGATCAATTGACTGGGAAATTCAACTGTCAATCTTGTGTACTTGGGATCTTTTGAGCTTGTTGAGAATGTCAAGACAATTCCATGGGGTCCTTGAGTCCATATGTGATCTTGGTTTGCCATTGGCTAAGTCAAACAGTCAAAAATTGCCTTTGTGCAGTCAAAACCCTAAAAATGACCATTTTGCCCTTTTGGTGATCTGATCAAATTTCTTGTGGAATTGTGATCCAAACTTGATCAAATGGTCCATATGAGTTCATAATGTTGATGTGGGTCAATTTCCATGAGATTTGACTGTCAATTGGCCACAGTTGACTTTTCCCCCCAATATAGCTGATTTCTAGGTCATCTGTCCAATTGACTGGGCAAAACTTGGAATCAAGACTTGAAACTTGGTATGGATAAACTTGAGAGTCCAACATGAAGTATGAAAGTCATCTTAGGCATTTTATGTCAAAACATCTTTGTTCAAACACAAACCCTAATTTGGGTCCATTAGTGCAAGGAGAAATCTTGAGCAGAGGAAACCCTAATTGGATCTTGATCTTCAAAGGTCTGGTGATGAGAAAATGTTGAGGAAATGGGAGGGCAAATTTTGGGGTACAACACTATGATTACCAAACTTTGCACTCAGTTCAAGATCAAGCATCACAATTCTTCTCCATATAGACCTAAAATGAATGGCGCAGTCGAAGTGGCCAACAAAAACATTAAGAAGATTGTGCAGAAGATGGTAGTAACCTATAAGGACTGGCATGAGATGTTACCATTTTCTCTTCATGGATACCATACTTCAGCTAGAACATCAACTGGGGAAACTCCCTTTTCTTTAGTCTATGGCATGGAAGCTTTTTTTCCAGTGGAAGTTCAGATTCCCTCACTAAGGATTATGAATGAGGAAGGATCAGGCGAAGAAGAGTGGGTTCAGACAAGACTGGATCAGTTGAACTTGATCGGTGAAAAGAAACTGGCTGCTGTTTGTCATGGTCAGATATACCAAAAATGAAGATCAAGGCTTTCAACAAAAATATCAAGCCTCGAGTATATCAAGCTGGCGACTTGGTGATAAAGCACACCATTCTGCCACAAGGAGACCCCAGAGGCAAATAGACTCCCACCTATGAAGGGCCATTTGTTGTCAAGAGAGTGTTCTCTAGCGGTGCCATGATGCTGACTACCATGGATTGTGAAGACTTCCAACATCCTATAAACGTGGACATAGTTAAAAAAATACTACACATAAGAGACCCGCTAGGTTGATACACCTATGCAAAATAAGGGCATCCCGACAAACCAAAAGGTTTGGGCAAAAATTAGGGATATATGCAAAATATTGTACACCCGACAAGTTGAAAACCCGAAACGGCGGTCCAGGAAAAAAATTAAGGATTGAAAGTATATGACTATGTCCCGTGGAATCACCACAGTCGACTTTATTACCAAGGTCCAAGTTCAAACAGTCCAAGATTAATCCAATCAAATTCTGTCAACGACAAGGGGGATTCAAAGACATTGGGGCAATAGTAGAGTTGAAATGTAATGAGATCATTTCCACATGGCTATTTGTTTTGTTTTCAATATTTGTTTTCCTTTTGACGATTTCCTCTTACTAGGATCTCCGTCTCTTTGTACAAAAAAAACGCCTATTCATGGGCAAAATATCAATATAAATATACTTTGAAGTGCAAACTTTTTGTTTTTGTTTTGAATGCAAAATTGTCCAATGACTAAAATTGAACGAACATATGCATATGAGCATAATTAAAATTATTTGGCACATGTGTCCTGCTAAGCAGCAACAAAAATCTCTTTAATGCAGTTGGAATATCCCCCAGAGTTATTTAATTAACATTATCCCCACAAAGACGACTATAATAAGCCAATCCTCAACAAAGTTACCCACAAAGCCTTTGTGCACAGGTTAATCTCCAACCATAGTCTCAATCTCTTGGAAGCTCTTACCCCAGCTGAGTTGATCCTACAAGAAGAAGAACTCACCTCGTCAGCAGTTCATCAAGTATTCATCAACAGGGTTTATTCCCCCAACAAGGTTTATTTCCCCAACATACAACAATCAACAAATTCCCATGGCATAGCCTATCTTCCCCAGCTGAGTCTGTTATCTCTAGTGTGATACGGTGGGAGAACTGACTTGGGTGTTTTGTGTTTCATCGCAATTGTCGCGGTTAGCAAGAGTCACCACCGACTCTTCTTTTATCCAAAAGGAAAGGTGAAAAAGCATAGGAAAGACCTTTGACATTATTTCTTGAGTTCGGGGGGTAGATTATGAAAAGGGAAGGTATTAGCACCCTTTTCGTCCATGGTTTTCCATGGGCTCTTAGTTACTTGCTAGATCACTTGCTTTTCTTTGAAAATGTGCTTTGTATGGTTTTGAAAGTATTTTTGAAAATATGCCATTGTTTAGGAAAACTTTGTAATGATTCTCGTTCGTAAGAATGTATACAAAGTGTTTGATCTTTTGCAAATGTTTTCAAGTTTTAAAAGATGTTTTGAAAGTGTTAGTATTTGTTTTGAAAATAGCAAGGATGTTTTTTATTTTGAAATGGAGCAACTAACTAGGAACAATCTGTCTACTCAAAAGTCTTTCATGTCCATTTCCTTTCTCCTTTGACATTGTTATCTTACCACTGATTTGGTAAGTAACCCTATCTTTAGATGTAGAATGGATGGGCGTGGGTCATCGTATAACCATGATTAGCAATATTGCAAGGTATCTTAGCATTTTTATTTAGGGACTAAGATCATTTTGAAAGGCAACTTTTGATAGCGTCATCGAGGGACTATGATCTTGTATTTTGCTTGTCTTTGCTAAGATACCTCACATGCGTAATACAGTCATTTTTGTAAGGCAACCAAGTGGATTTACCCTAGGGGTGCTTGTGTTCAAGTGTATTGATTTTCATGCTTGGTTTTTGTCTTGAATTAGGGTTTGCTACTTGTTGATTTTATCTTTCCATACAAACCCTAATTACTAGCATTTATATAAAGTGATAAATTGCGAAAAGTAAAATTACTATGCTATTACATCATTAGGGGAGGGTGGTGTACAAATTTATAAACGGAGATTGCAAGAAAATTAAACTTAATTATCTATTACAACCATATTGAATATTGTACAAAATTGAAAATAAAATGCAAGAATATAAATGGAAAAAAAGAAATGATTTTTGTTGTTTTTTATGAAAGGGTTTTTGTCTTGACCTAATTGAAAAAGAAATATTAATTAAAATTAAATAAAATTAACTTAAACTAATTAAGAAAAGAAATTAATTTGAAAAAGGATTTTTTAGGGTTTTTTATGAAAAGGTTTTAAATTAATAAAAATGAAATGAAGGTTAATTAATTAAAATAACCTAAGTTCTAAATTAATTTTATCTATAAAAAAATAGAATAATATATTAATTTGTCCTAAGTCTAAGAATTAATTATTTAAGAAAAAAAAGAAATTTATTTGTTTTAAGAAAATCTTTTTTTAATCTTTTTTTTTGTTTTACAGAGAAAATAAATATATAAGTATGATTAATAAATAAAAAATAATTTTTTGTATTTTTTATGATTTATGAAAAAAATAAAAGTAATAATAATAATAATAATAATAATAATAATAATAATAATAATAATAATAATGAAGAAAAATAAAATAAAAAATAAAAAAATAAAAAAAAGTCAGGGGGGGGGGGGGGGGGGGGGTGGATCAGTAATGCAAGGAGTATTATGAGAAAAAATGATTAGGCCCAATGAAAGCCCAAGCGCTGCCAAAAACACAAAAAAGGTCAGAAAATAGTGAAAAATAGCAAAAGGTCACACTGGGGCTAGAACCTAGGACCTAAGGGTGAACAGGCGTGCGCTTTAACCACTAGGATGGTGATACATCCATTAACTTATGTGAAAGGATAAATGCATAACACAAAATATGCCCTGATTATACTTTATCTTCAACCTCCAACCAAAGGACCTGTATCTTCTTCGTCTCTCAATAAAAATGAAAAGTTCAAACATGAAAGTTGTGGCATTTCTTCCCATGAATCCAACCATATAAATAACTTAAGCTAAAAGTCAAAGATGAAAGAGAATTTTTCTAGCCCTAATTCAAAACCTAAAAATTTCAGAAAACTTCAACTCTAAAATTCTCTAAGCTCAGGCCATATAAATGCAAACTATGGATATGTACAGCTTCGTGGCAAGGTTATCTACATTTTATCTTCATAAATCAAAGTCAAATAATGCCTGAATATGAAGATAGAAGTTCAAGAAAAATACCTCAAAATTGGAAATTGTGAAATGGATTTAAGCTTATTTCAGGCAGTGGTGATGATCAGGTTAGCTTCCTTGGACCTCTAGGAAGCCAATGCAATGACTGGCTTGAGCTGAGGGTGGCTGGAATGGTCTGGAGAAGTCAAGATGCAGACCTCTATTTTTGGTTATGGAAGATGATATAAATGGTGTTACAGTTTGCAAACAGGTATTTGAATGGTTTGTGTATGATGCTAGGAAGCTTTTGGAAGTGTTAAGCCAAGAAACGCACGAGTAGTTTTGAAGATTGAAGTTCAAAGTCATAAATGACACAAAAATGGAGGTTTTGTGTAATCTTAGTTTTCAGGGAGTTTGGGAGCTTTTCAATCGTGTCCTATGTTGCAATACACTTGTATAATTATATGGAAAAGGTTGGTGACCTTGAGGAGGTCAGAAACACAAGATATATACTTATGGCTATGTTACTTGATTTTGAAGAAAAGTGACAATATGGTTTCAAGGCATAATACAAGCATGGTCTGAGTTTATGGGAGGCTCTAGACATATTGCTTTTGCCTTTGACATTGCCTGTGATCAGAAGGAACAAGTGCAAAGCGCTATGCATTGACTTTGTGATTAAAGCTTCTTTACAAGAATGTAATGGTTATTTTGTGCCATAAATGGAAAATTTACTTGGATAAAGCTTGAATCAAGTGGATAATAGCTCAAAAGAAAGTGTAATCTTCTGATTATGGAGATATCTTGAGGTTTAGAGGTCTGCAAAGCAAGATTGTGCAGCATAGGTTTGAATTCTTGTTCATCACAAAATGATTTGTATTTCAAGTTTAAAAACCCTAACTTCCTCTCTTTGATTCTCCCTGCTCAAGAATGATCTCAAGGAGTTCTTAGACATTTTGGAAAGCTTTTAATGTGCTCTACAACCCCTCTTTGATTCACTTTTGAAAATTACCCTTGGAACTATATGAAAAAGTGCCATGAAGTTAGGTCAAAATCCTGACCAAAACTAGGGCAAAATTTCACTAAGTGTTCAATTTCAAGACCATGACTTCATGAATTAATAACTTGAGATCCAAGTATTTTTAGAAGACGTTGTGTAAAGAAATGTTGTAGATATCATGGAGATCTACAACTTTCATGTTGAAAGTTTCTCCCGAATCCTCTTGCATCATGGTGAAAAAATGGCTCAAAGTTATGAAAAAACATGAAGTTTTAAACACTTAGAAAAATTTCTAAGTTAGAAAACTTTGACTTTTCAAAATGAAATCTTGACTTTTTGATTTCTTGATGAATAAGTTTCATATTTTGAGAAATGTTTTGGGTCATTACATTAGGTCAAATGATGCAATTGAACTCTTGAAATCATGCTTCAAACCAATTGGCCATTTGCTAGGTCAAAAATCAGAAATTGCCCTTTCTTAGTCAAAACCCTAATTTTGACCATTTTGCCCTTTTGATGATTTGATCAAATTTCTTGAGGAATTATGGTCCAAACTTGTTCAAATGATACATATGAGTTTATAATGTTGATGTGGACCAAATATTATGAAGTTTGATTGTAAATTGGCCATAGTTGACCTTTTCCCCAATACAGCTGATTTTTAGGTCAACTACTCAATTGACTGAGCTAAAGTGTGATCCAAGGCTTGAAACTTGACATGAGTAATATTGGGGGTCCATAATGATCCATGAAAGTCATATGAAGCATTGAAAGTTCAAATATACTTGTGCAATCTCAAACCCTAATTTTGGTCATCAGTGCTTAAGGGGGTGTCTTGAGTTGATCAACCCTAGTGCAGTCTTGAACCAAGATAGATCTTTGTGAGAAAATATTTGATGAATGAGAGGGAAAATTTTAGGGTACAACACCTAGCATAGTCTATCCTCCCAAGCCGAGTCTGTCTTCCCCGACTGCGTCCACACTCCCTAGCTTGAGTTTGCCTTTCATACTATTACAAACCATAGGGCCACAACCCCTAATCTCCAGTAAAGCCGTCAACAAAACCTTTACTATATCCACAAGATACTATGAAGATTGGACCCGACCAGATATTGATACAAATTTCAAACTATTATGAAGCCTGGATCCGACCAGATAATAGTCAATTTCTCAAGTCACGATGAAGCATGGACACGACCAGATAATAGTTAACCTTTCAAATACTATGAAACCTGGACCCGACCAGATATTAGTTTAACTCTTCAAGATATAAAAGAACCTGGACTCAACCAGACCAAGGTTTAACTTCTTTTCCCCAGTAGAGTTTTCCTCTACCCTAACAAGTTACTGTGAAGCCTGAATTTGACCAGATATCAGTTTTCAACTTCACCTTTTCAAATAAGTTATTGTGAAGCCTGGATATGACCAGATAGCAATTCCCCTCAGAAGTTTGTAGTGAAACCTGTAATTCGACCAGATAACAACTAAGTTCCAAGCAAGTTACTGTAAGGCCTGGACTCGACCATATATCAGTTCAACCCTATCTCTTCAGACAAGTTTATTGTGAAGCCTAGACCCGACCAAATAACAATTTACTTCATCCACCTCATAAATCTGCAAAGCCTGGAGTCCAACCAGATAGCGGCTCAATGTCATTAAGTTACTGTACAGTATGGATCCGATTAGATATTTGTTCAACTTCGTCTATTCAAGCAAGTTATTATGAAGCCTGGAATCCGACCAGATAACAACTAGATACAATCCCCAACAAGACACTATGAAGCCTGGACCCGACCAGATAATAATATAACTTTTCAAAAACTATGAAGCCTGGACCCGACCAGATAGTAGTTACCACTTCAAGTTACTATAAAGCCTGGACCCGACCAAATATCAATTCAACTTCATCCGTTCTAGCAAGTTATTGCAAATCTTGGAATCCAACCAGATAACAGTTAACTTCCTTATCCCCATCAAGTTATTGTAAAGCCTGGACCCGACCAGATAACAGTTCAATTTCAAGAAATTTTCTGCGAAGACTGGAATCTGACTAAATAACAGATAATTTATTCTTCCCCAGTAAGTTACCATGAAGCCTGGAACCCTACCAAATAGCAGTTGACTTCCTCATACTCAGCAAGTTGTGAAGTCTGGACCCGACCAGATAACAACTAACATGCAAGAGATATTCCCCAGCGGAAGTATTTTATCAACAAAGTTTGAAGATATGTATATTCTTAAATCCCCAACATCAATCCGGGATTCAAAATTCCTAAGCAGTAGTCAGGGATTTATTTTCCTAGACAAACATGCATCCCACATTCATACATCATAGCATATACATACAAAATTCATTTAGCATAATACCACATCTTGTGAACATCATGCATACATCTGCATTTAACTAACCCTTTTTTCCCACAGGTAAAACATCAAGTTCTAGTATAAATCAACCAAAGATTTGTGCTAATACTTCTTCCAGTGTTTACCAACATTCCTCCAAATGGCATCTATAAGCCCATTCCCAATACATCTTTGAGTGCAAATTTTTGGGCACTCTAGTGTTCAAACATCTTCCACCTTCAAGTCACGAATGACGGATCTGCCAATCTAACTCTTAAGGTTTAAGAAGATTGAACAAGGGAAGCTGTTGTACCACAAAATTTTCCCTCTCATTTCTCAAGCAATCTCTCACAAGATCTCCTTAGATTCAAGACTGCACAAGGTTTGATCAGCTCAAGATACCTCCTTAAGCACTGATGACTGAAAATCAGGGTTTGAGTTTACACAAGGACAAATGGACTTTTAATGCCCCATATTACTTTCATTGATAATTTTGGACCTTCAAAATTGCTCATGTCAAGTTTCAAGTCTTGGATCACATTTTTGTTCAATCACTTTACCAGTTGACCTAAAATTAGCTGTATTGGGGAAAAAGTCAACTATGGTCAAATTACAGTCAAACTTCATAATTTTTTATCCATATAAACATTATGAACTCATATATGTCAATTAATCAAGTTTAGATCATATTTCCTCAAGAAATTTGATCAGATCATCAAAAGGGCAAAATGCTCAAAATTAGGGTTTTGACCGAGAAGGTGCAATTTCTGATTTTTGACCTAGAAAATGATTGATTGGTTTGAGACATGATCTCAAGGATTCAAATGCATCAATTTGACCTAATGACATGGCTTAAAACATTCCTCAGGATCAATTGGTTGACATATGAATTTTAGTCAACTGATGAAAAGTCAATTGTACACTGAAAAGTCAAACTTTGACTTTTTGGTCAAAATCAAGTATCAAAGTTCAAAATTCATCAAGACATATCAAAATATGAAACTTGTTTATCAAGAAATCAAAAAGTCAAGATTTCATTTTGAAAAGTCAAAATTTATAAACTTGGAAATTTTTCTAAGTGTTGGAAATTCACATTTTTTTCATAACTTTGAGCCAAATTTCCACCATGATGCAAGACGTTTCAAAGGAAACTTCCAACATGAAAGTTGTAGATATCAATAAGATCTAAAACATTATAGAACACATATTTTTATATAAATGCATGGATTTCAAGTTATGATTTTAAGAAGACATGTTCGTGAAACTTGGAAACTTAGTGAAATTTTGCCCTAGTTTAGGCAGGATTTTGACCTAACTTCATGGAAATGTTTTCACATAGTTCCAAGATAAATCTTAAAAAATGTCCAACATAGAAGTTGTAGAGGATGTTACAAGATTTCCAAAATGTCCAAGAACTCATTGATATCATATTTGAGCAAGGAGAATCGAAGGCAAGAAGTTAGGGTTTCAAACTTGAATTACAAGCCATTTCTTGATGAACACATGAACCAAATCCAAGCTAGG
The DNA here is from genome assembly GCA_948472305.1 of Vicia faba. Classification (NCBI taxonomy): domain Eukaryota; kingdom Viridiplantae; phylum Streptophyta; class Magnoliopsida; order Fabales; family Fabaceae; genus Vicia; species Vicia faba. Next base: position 1,498,812,032 of record OX451736.1, read on the forward strand.
CTGCATAATCTTTGCTTTGTAGGCTTCTAACTTTCCTTTCACTCCATAATTAAATGTTTACAAAACTGTTAGAGCTTTGATCCAAGCATTTGAGGCATTGTCCAAATGGTTATTCCATTAATGGCACAAAGGTAACACTTCCATTTTGGAAAAGCAAGCTTTATTGAAAAAGTCAATTCATAGAGTTCCCAACTTGTTTCATCTGAGTACAAGTTATGTCAAAGACAAAAGCAAAATGTCTAGAGCCTCCCATAAACTCAGGCCATGCTTGTACTATGCCTTGAAACCCTATTTTTCACTTTTCTTCAAAATCAAGTAACATAGCCATAACTCTATATCTCACAGATCTGTCAACCTCAAGTGCTATAACCTTTTTCTTATAATTATACAAGTCTATTGCAAGAGGATACACGAATGCACAAGCTCTCAAACTCTCCCAAAACCCAGAACTGCATAACAAACCACCATTGTTGCACATTCTGACCAAAAACTCCAAACTCAGAATCCACTCGTGCGTTTCTTGGCTTTTCACTTCCAAAAGTTCCTAAACATCATCTACAAATAATCCCTTACCATGTTACACGACGGTAACATCATCTTCATCAACTTCCATAACCAAAAAATAGAGCTTGCACCTTGATTTCTCTAGCACGATTCAAACACTCCCAACATCAAGTAAGCATTGCATTAGCTTCCTGGGAACTTGAGGAAGCTAACCTGATCATTGCAGCACCTTGAATCAAGCTCATTTGCATTTCACGATTTCCAGTTTTGAGGTACATTTTTTGAACTTCTATCTTTTCATTTAGGCATTATTAGGCATGCATTTGTGAAAATAAAATGTAGACATTATTGCCCTGAAACTATACGTGTCCATAGATTTCATTTATATTGCTTGAGTAGTGAGAATTTTTAGTTTGAACTTTCTGAAAAAGTTAGGTCAGAATTTGGTACTTTAGAAATTCTCATCCATCTTTGATTTATAGCTTATGATATTTATATAGTTGGATTCGTATGGAAAAATGGAGCAACTTTCATGTTTGCATATTTCATTTTGTTGAGAGATGGTGAAGTTACATATGTTCAGGCTGGAGGTTGAAGATGAAGTCATATTCAGGATATGATTTATGTTATGTATTTATTTTTTTGTTTATGTTACCGGATGTACAGCCACCCCAGTGGCAAAGGTAGCGCGCGTGTATGCTGAGGATAAGGGGTTTAAGTCCCAGCGCTACCTTTTGTGCATTTTTCTCTTACTACTATTATTATCATTATTATTATTTTTATTAATAAAAAATCCAAAAATATTTTATTTATTTATTTACATATTTTAAAAAATGCTCATTTATATTTTATTTTCTTTATAAAAACAAAAAAAAGACTAAAAATATTTTCTTAACAAATTAATTTCTTTTTTTTCTTAAATAATTAATATTTAGATAATTAGGTTAATTTTATTATTTACAAAAAAATATTAAAGTTATCCTAATTAAAACTAAATTAATTAATTGATATTTATTAATAAAAAAATAAAATTTGATTTTATGGAGAAAAATATTTTTTGGTTTTATTTTTATAAAGAAAAGAATTTGATTGGTTAGTTAATCATGAAAATAATTAAACAAACAATTAAATAGAATAAATAAAAAAATGAAATAGAAAGACTTAGGGGGGTTTGGGCCTGATTAGAGGTTTGGAATAGCAATTCAGAGGCCCAATAGGCGCTGGCCTGGCTGACTTTGTGAGATTCCCTGTATGCATTTTGACTTGGTTCCATGATGGATGTTCCATATCCATCCATCAGATATGGCCATTGGCCATCTGTCCATTGATTAGATGATGGTGTATGATGTGCTACAACGCTTGATTTGCATGTGATAACCTGTAGAAAAAATATAACAAAGCATTTGGAGGACCTGGGATTCGAACCCAGGTCCTGTTGGATATTGGATGCACGCCACTACCACTCAGCCACTTTGTTTCAATTGTTAATAATATACATAGTAATAATAATAAAGGGAAATCAATCAGATGCCAGAAAATATAAAAAAAACGCGCCAAGTTTGAATGGTCCACTCAGAGGGGGACACGTTTGTCGTCCCTGACCTTCAAACCCTGTAAATTTACCTGCAGATTTAGATCCGCATCTAAATTCGTAGGTCAATCCCAAAATTAAATCTAGGCCATAAAAACTCCTCCCAAGACCATGGTTGTGTTCGTCCTTCTCTTCCGGTCATGTCTATGGCCATCAATGGAGCTAATTTTGCCTGTAAGAGAAACGCCCAAAAAACAAGCCACAAAACCCTAGATTCGGCTATGGGGTTACAGTCCGTATAAATGAAATCAAATATTGCCAAAAGTTCAGAAATCTCATAAGCATCACAAATATGTCCATGATTTGCCAGAATGATGCAAAAATAGAGAGCTACGATTTTGAAAACAGGGCCAAGAAACGTGATACTTACAGTGCATTTTGATGCGTATGAGAGCTTGCTTTGGATTGCAGAAGGTTGAGTAGACACCCAACAATCGATTGATGTTGAGTTTTGCTTCTGTAAACGCCTCTAAGTGTGATTTCAGTTTTGTACTTTTCACCACTTTTTCCTAGTTTTGTTTTCAGTGTTCTTGCAGCTTCCAGCCCTCAATTTCGTGTGCTTTAGCTTGTATATGTATGATAGAGTGTATTAGGTTAACAAATATGATCCAAATCTTCTCCCATCATGGCTTGCATATTTGATTTCCATTTGAAAACTTGCCAAATTGGTCAAAAAAACATCTTTTTGCACATGATTTTGTGTGATACGAATTTGATGATGATATTGATGAGAATCAAATCCTGAAAATAGAAAAAGATCTCATGTAATCAAGTCTTGGGATTTTATTTGATTTAAATTGATTAAAAATGAAATAATTCAATAAAAAATCAAACAAAATAATAAAATTGATAAATGGACACAAGGCTGAAGCTAGGATACGTGTGCAATGTGGCAAGTTCAAATCAAGTGGAAAAGAATGGGCCCATTTAACAAAATTTGAAGTTTTGGGGATAGTTGACTTTTGGCAATTTTGCAAAAAGGCTCAACTTCAACAATGCATAACTTCTTCAATTTTGGACTTTTGGAAGTGTTCTTGGACTTTTTAGAAAGCTTGAGATGTCCTCTAACCAACCCTTTTTGTCTCATAGCATTTTGATATACCATGCTCAAGTTATAATCTTTGGAAAAAAATGTGTTATTGTTGACTTTCAAAAATGACCTATAATGTCCAAATTTGTAACCTTTTGTGAGTGAATTTTCTGATCTTGGGGTATGAAGATGGATTGTAGGAAATTTAATACTATTCAAAATGAGCTTTGGATGGGTCATTTCTCATAAAGTATGAGAAAGTTATGCTTGGTCAAAGTTGGGTTAACTTTTCATACAAAACCCTAATTTAGCAACTTTTGAGTCTTGACGAATTTTGAGCAATCCTTGATGAATCATGATCAAACCTTGATCAAATGATGAAATATCCTTCAAAATGAGAATTTTGACTAAAAATCTTGAGGTTTGACTGTATTTGGGTCACATTTGACTTTTGCCCTAGCACAATCGATTTTTGGATCCTTTGAGCAATTGACTGAGCAAACTTCCTCTGCAAGACTTGAAACTTGACATGGATGACATTGAGAACATATTAGGACATTGGGGAGCACTTGAGGTCATTTGGACTCAAGGATATTGATGCAACACAAAACCCTAATTTGGGGTTGACTGCCTTAGGAGATGGCTTGAATGTCCAACTCTTGAGCAATCTTGAGCCACTTGGAGATATTTCTTGCAATGTTTTGAGAAATATGAGAGGGAAAATTTTGGGGTACAACACATATGTATTTGGCGAAGTCCATCACTAGCATGCTTTTAGAGATCTCTTTTTCTATCAAATTTGTGATCCATGCCATTACCATATTATTGCAGCCACTCCATAGAACAAATATAGGATTTGTAGGTTCCAGACAAATTACGGTTCTGTCTATGAACCCTAATTTGTTCTTGGACATAAGAGATAACTTGATCAATCTTGACCAAGAGTGGAAGTTTGAATTTTTGAGTGAGGGAGAAACAATCACAACCCCGTGATTATTGCTCGGATGCATGTAGAACGGATCAAGCATATCTTGCAGATACATGTGATGAGTTGAAGAATATTTTTAATGGGTGTTTCTAGAATTATTGTTGTTATCCTGTTTTGGTGGGGGTGTTTATTTTTCTGGAGATTTATTGGAAGAATCCATGAATAATGAAGAACAAAGACGAATAAAGAAATGAAGGATAATGAAACCTAAACGGAAGAAAATGAAAAAGCTACAGAGAAGGTGAATCAAAAGAATGTAACGCAAGAAATCTCGAAAATTTGAGATTCTTGAAATAAATTATATGCAATTTAAAAGTTTTTGGGGAAAAAAGATGAATATCAATGCAAGATCTTCAAGGAATTTTGACGACCTGGGTAAAGATTGGGGGTAGATGGATGAGATATCAAGATAATTAAGCAAGATGATGAACAATTTGTTATGTTCTTATGGTGATGTTGAAGCGTAATGAAAAACATGGTTAAGGTTAAAAGAAGGAGAGGGAGCGAGAAAGAGAGAGAAACAGAGAAAAAAATTAATATTTTGGAAAACAATTTGAGAAAAGCGATTGAAAAAAAGGATAAGATGGCAATCTCCATGATAAGGTAAGAAAGAACCACATTTTTAGGGAATCAGAAAAGATAAAGTTGAATCTATTATAAAATAAAGAAAAGATTTATTGGAAAGAAAAAAAGAAAGGATATCAGAGCAATCTCATACCTACTTATACCATGTAGACAAATGGAAGCTAAAAGCATTGGAAAAAGAATAAAAAATTATTATTCTAATTTCTTATATTTACAAGATGAGCCGTATGAATACATAGGCCTAAGATCAAGGGAGAGCTGAGTGCCGACCAATGGTGGGGGTCGTTATGATACCTAGGGAGAGCTGAGCACCGAACAATGGTGGGGGGTCGTTATGATCCCAAAATCTACATCTGATCAACCGAGGAGTAACCAACCAAGGGTGGAAAGGCCAGTCCGGAAATTCACCAGACTTAACATGACTCTAGCCCAGATTTTACCACATCTGCTGAAATCTAATCTGGCGACCTTAAAAGAAGCTCCAAAGAATCCCAACATGGCGTCCCCCCATTATCACCCGAATGCCAGATGCGCATACCATTCCGAGAGTCCGGGCCACGACACCAATAACTGTTGGACTTTGAAAAACAATATCCAAGACCTCATAGATGCCAAGGAGATTGAATTTGAGGCGCCCGAGAAACCAAATGTCATTTCCGCTCCCATGCCTAGACATGGTCACAACGCCAATGCCATCGAGGAATATTTGTTTATTGCTATAGTAGATGAACTTTTGACTCCGCTCCCGATCATTAAGATGAACTTATTGAAAGCTGGTATATTCCCAGGTTGGGATAAAGACTTCCATATTTCCTTATCCTCTCCAATTGATTGCCCTCTATTGAAGACAAGTATCCAATGCCTGATTGACAACCAAGAAATTATGTTCGAGAATGCTCCTATTTCACCCGTTCCAGTTAAAGAAGTTTCAATCATAACCATCTCTGCCAATCCTTCCAGGGTCCCCAAATTACCCGTTAGGATTACATCAGCTCCGAAGACTACTCCGCTCATAATTATAATGCCCGGGCCAGTCCCATACGAATCAGACAAGACAATACCGTGGAATTACGGTGGAGAAATCTACTACCATGGTATTAAACAAGATGGGTTGACCACCGAAGAAGCGAGCTCTGAAGAAGAAGATTCTGACATTAGCAATATTGCTGGAACTAGTAAGATTACCCGTAGCGGTAGAATCTTCTCTCCAGAGATTGCCCCTTCAAAGGCAGTTTTTGGACCCGTGGCTGTTCTGAAGATTACCTCTGTACCAATAATCATACCTGCAAGTGCACCTACCGACAAAGATGACACGATCCCTGCTGTGGTCCCTACCAACACTTCTACTGCCGAAGATCGAGGGAAAAGCATTCAAGAAGAGCCTGTCCGGACGAAGGCTCAATCACTAGCGATCCCTGAAACATCCAAGAAGGAAATGGAAGAAATCCTGAGGATAATAAATAAAAGTGATTATGATGTGGTTGAACAGTTGGGGCAGACTCCCTCCAAGATATCCATGCTAGCCTTGCTGCTGTACTCTGAGGCACATGCAAAAGCTCTGGTAAATTTTTTGAAGACAACCCATGTGCCACAAGAGACGTCTGCTGACCAGTTCCAAGACTGTGTGGCCAGTTTGACAATTGATAACGGCCTAGGCTTCTCTGATGCTGATTTGACACCCAGAGGGAGAAAACACAACGAGGCATTACATGTCTCCGTGGAGTGTAGAGGGACGACCCTGGCCCATGTCTTGGTAGATACGGGATCATCTCTGAACGTCTTACCAAAGAAAGCCCTTGATAGATTGGATTGCGAAGGGCTGACATTAAAACCCAGTAACATAGTGTGAGGGCATTTGATGGTTCAAAGAGGATTGTCCACGGGGAGGTGGACATCCCGATAAAGGTGGGAACCCAGATTTTCAACTCAACCTTCTATGTGATGGACATCCGTCCCTCTTACTCCTGACTGTTAGGACGACCCTGGATCCATAACGCCGGTGCTGTCACCTCCACACTACATCAAATGCTGAAATACCCAGTCTATGGAAAGATCATAACTGTCCATGGAGAAGAGGAGTACATGATTAGTCATCTAAATTCCTTCCGATATATGGAGTTGGATGTCGAGTTCATTAAAACCCCTTTCCAACATTTTGAAGAAGTCTATCAAGAAGTAGCGGTGACCAAGGCGGTATCCTCGATTTCCAAGATCACAAGGCCTCCGCTTCAGATGTCATCACTAAAGGACGCTAAGGCAGTAGTGGAAGAGGGTGGATGCACCATCCGAGGGCAGCTTCCAGACATCCCGTATAAATCAGACAAGTTTGACTTGGGGTTTACTTCAACTGCTCAGAAGGCTGTGCACCGTGCCCGTGCTCGAGGGCCACCTTTGAAGATTAGTAACCGAGAGGTCAACACAGTGGAAGATGTTGAAGAAGATGGCAGCTTGGAAGATTGGATATTTCCTACTGTCAACGGAGGACTTCACAACTGGGAAGCCAGAGACTTTGTCCCAATAACTTTCATCTCTCAGTAATTTATCTTTTACATTTTTGTTGGACTTGTAATATTCACGAACAATTTGCACTTTAAAAACCTTGTGTCTTACCCGAGGCACAATGGTCCATTTGTAAGGGTTTTTATTTCATTTTCATATGACATTCAATGAATCATGGACGTTTTTCCACATACAAACCTTTTGTGCTCATTGTTTTTCTTTTACATTTTATTGTTTAAAGATGGCTATACCCTTACACACACCCACACTCACAAATGCAGGTACCCCTCCATTCTGGATCCCATGGGTAACGATACTGCTATAGCCTTCAGTGACTCTGAAGATCCAATCTATCAAGCCGAATACGAAGGTGAGGAAGATTGTGAAGTGCCAGGGGAATTAGCCAGACTACTACAACAAGAGGAAAGAGCTATTCAGCCTCATGATGAACCGTTGGATACGATCAACTTGGGTACCTAGGAAGATAAAAAGGAAATCAAAGTGGGTGCCAATCTAGAGCCGAGTGTCAAGAAGCGTCTAATTCAGCTATTGCATGATTATATTGAGATCTTTGCCTGGTAATATGAAGACATGCCGGGACTTGATACAGACATTGTGGTACATCGTCTACCCACAAGAGAAGACTGTCCACCAGTGAAACAAAAAGTCCGCCGCATGAGACCTGACATGTCAGAGAAGATCAAAGCGGAAGTCATGAAGCAGTTCAATGTTGGATTCTTAGCCGTCACTTCCTATCCTCAATGGGTTGCCAATATTGTTCCCGTGCCTAAAAAGGATGGCAAAGTACGAATGTGCATGGATTATAGAGATTTAAACAGGGCCAGCCCTAAAGATGATTTTCCACTTCCCCACATCGACATCCTGGTTGAAAATACGGCCTAACACAAAGTGTTTTCCTTCATGGATGGATTCTCAGGCTATAACCAAATCAAAATGGCACCTGAGGACTTGGAGAAAACTACATTTGTCACACAGTAGGGCACGTTCTGCTACAAAGTAATGCCATTTGGACTGAAGAATGTCGGGGCAACCTATCAATGCTCCATGGTGGCTTTGTTTCATGATATGATACATCATGAGATAGAGGTCTATGTAGATGACATGATAGCCCGATCACAAACTGAAGAGGAACACCTTTATCACTTGCAAAATTTGTTTGTGAGGTTGAAGGAGTACAAGTTAAGATTGAATCCAAACAAGTGCACATTCGGAGTCCGGTCCGGTAAACTCTTAGGTTTCGTCGTCAATAATAAAGGCATCGAGGTTGATCCTGCCAAGGTTAAAGCGATACAAGAAGTGCCCGCTCCTCGCACTGAGAAGAAAGTCAGAGGATTCTTGGGACGCCTGAACTATATTGCCAGATTCATTTCTCACCTGACAACTACTTGTGAGCCAATCTTCAAACTATTGAAGAAAGATCAAGTATTCATATGGAATGACGAATTCCAGATTGATTTTGATAAGATCAAGGAGTACTTACAAGATCCTCCTGTTCTGATGCCTCCAGTCGAGGGAAGACCGCTAATCATGTATCTGACCGTTTTAGAGAATTCAATGGGGTGTGTATTGGGGCAGCATGACGAGTCTGGCCAAAAAGAGCACACTATTTACTACCTGAGCAAAAAGTTTACCGACTGTGAAACCAGATATTCACTGCTCGAGAAAACTTACTGCGCTCTGGCATGGGCTGCTCGCCGGCTAAGACAATATATGTTGACTCATACCACTTTATTGATATCTAAGATGGATCCGATAAAGTACATCTTCGAAAAGCCTGCTCTGTCTGGAAGAATAGCTAGATGGAAGATGATCTTAACAGAATATGACATACAATACACTACCCAGAAAGTTATAAAGGGAAGTGTGTTAGCTGATCATCTTGCTCATCAAGCTGTAGAAGATTATCAGTCCATGAAGTTTGAATTCCTGGATGAAGACATCATGACATTAGACAACTGTGAAGAAATCAGACCATATGACAGACCTAAACAAGGATCCTGATGGACCCTGTTCTTTGATGGGGCATCCAATGCACTTGGTAATGGTATCGGCTCTGTACTCAAATCTCCGGAAGGTTGTCATACTTCCTTCACTGCCAGACTTTGCTTCAACTGTACGAACAACATGGCAGAGTACGAAGCATGCATCTTTGGTCTCAAGGCTGCCATAGACTTGGGAATCAAATCTTTAGATGTGTTTGGAGATTCAGCTTTGGTCATCAGTCAGATCAAAGGAGAGTGGGATACTAAACATCCAAACCTTATCCCTTGCAAAGAACATGTTTTGACATTGTTACCACATTTCGAGCAGATTATCTTCGAGCACTTCCCGCGAGAAGAAAATCAGCTAGCAGATGCTCTAGCCACGATGTCATCTATGTTTAAACTTAATTGGGATAAGGAGGCTCCCCAGATCACCATTGAACGAATGGACGAACCGGCACACTGTCACGAGATTAATATCGAAGAAGTAGTGGACCAGCCTTGGTTTCATGAAGTCAAAAGGTATCTCGAGGCTCAAGAATATCCAGAAGGAGCTTCAATCAATGATAAAAAGTTCTTAAGGAGATTCTCTGCTAAGTTCTTTCTGAGTAATGGCATCCTGTACAAACGCAACCATGACTCCATTCTACTCCGATGTGTGGATAAGATTGAGGCTGAAAAAATCATGGCTGAATTACATGAAGGTACCTTTGGCACCCACTCCAGTGGGCATACGATGGCGAAGAAAATCCTACGGGCAGGCTATTACTGGTCTACCATGGAAACAGATTGCTATAAACACTCTCGGACCTGTCATAAGTGCCAAATTTATACGGACAAGGTGCATGTACCTCCGGTTCCTCTAAATGTCTTGACGGCTCCTTGGCCCTTTGCTATGTGGGGAATATATATGATTGGGGAGATCAAGCCTACAGCCTCCAATGGACACCGCTTCATTCGAGTGGCAATTGATTATTTCACAAAGTGGGTCGAAGCATCTTCCTTCGCATTCATTACTAAGAATGTTGTTGCTCGCTTCATCAAGCAGAATCTCATATGTCGGTACGGTATCCCAGAAAGCATCATCACTGATAATGGTACAAACCTTAACAATACTATGGTCACTGCCTTGTGCGAGCAGTACAAAATTCAACATCACAATTCATCCCCCTATCGGCCGAAGATGAATGGTGAAGTCGAAGCCGCTAATAAAAACATTAAGAAGATCATACAAAAAATGACAGTCACCTATAAGGACTGGCATGAGATGCTGCCATTTGCTCTCCACGGGTACCATACTACGGCTCGCACATCAACTGGGGCAACACCCTATTCTTTGGTTTATGGCATGGAGGCTGTCTTGCCTATCGAGGTTCGGATCCCCTCTTTAAAAATTATGAAGGATGCAGGTTTGAATGAAGACGATTGGATCCAGACTCGACTTGATCAACTAAACTTAATTGACGAAAAGAGACTCACTGCTGTTTGCCATGGCCAGATGTATCAAAAGCGGATGATCAAGGCTTTCAACAAGAAAGTTAGACGCGAAGTATATCAAGTTGGAGATCTAGTGATCAAACGCATTATCTTACCATAAAGTGATCCCAGGGGAAAATGGACTCCTACCTACGAAGGACCATTTGTAATCAAAAACATCTTCTCTGGTGGGGCAATGATCTTAACCACCATGGACGACGATGATTTGCCACACCCTGCGAACACTGACATAGTCAAAAGATACTACGCATAAGAGACCCGCTAGGTTGACACACCTAGGCAAAAAAAGGGCATCCCGGCGAACCAAAAGGTTCGAGCAAAAACTAGGGATAAAATAAAAAAAATCTGTACACCCGGCAAGGTGAAAACCCGAAAGGGCGACTTGGGCAAAAAAGGGTTTCCCGGTGGACTGAAAACCCGAAAGGGTGGTCCAGGAAAAAGTTAGGGAATTAAAGCGTATGACTATGTCCCGTCGGATCACTTTGAGGACAATCTCTTCACTGACAAACTTGAGGTTTCTAATCAATTCAATCATCTTCGGACGAAGCAAAAAATGGACAAGATATTCGGAGATACAGAGGCTATAGAAGAATGGGAACCCCATGGGATTATCACTCATAGCTATCTTTCTTTGTAAAAAAATTTCTTATTCTTATGGCACCATCCTCTTACTAGGATGTCTATCTCTTTTGTACAAAATACTTATTCAAAGTAAATACAAAGATATATCTTTAAATTACAGAAAATTGTTTGTCTTTTTCCTTTACACTTGTGTTTTATTTGCAAAAGCGTCCAATGATTCATTAATGAACATATTCATTTGAACGTAATTACTGTTTACAAATAAACAAAACGAAAAGGACAATTACTGATAGGTTGAAGGAACAGGAAAACATTCCTAAACCACTCCATATTCCCCACAGAGTTTTCAATAATCCCCAGCGGAACGGAACTCCCAACTACCCAACAGAACGAAGCTTCTAGTTTAACAATCCCCGGTGGAAACCATCCAGTTCCTCCAAATTCCCCAGCAAATTGTTTGAAGCCTGGGATCCATTCGGATAACAATTGACTTCTGATACTCCCCAACGAAGCAAAAGACTCCCATCCATTAATCCCCAGTAGAAGTCATCAAAATTATCTGGATTCCCCAAGCAGATTCCCTAAGCAGTATACAACATTACCCTCACAACAGAATTTTTGTCAATACCCCGACTTCAAGACATGAAGAATCCACATATCCTCAGCAACAATCAAGGATTTATTTTCCTCAGCAATACAGCAAATCAGCTTATATGCGCATACATTACATCTACTTATCATAAACATTGATAAAACACATATATTGCATCATACATTTCATGCAACATAATTTTGTGTTCCAGCTAACATTTTACTCTTTTCAGGATAAGATTAACAGCTACTGATAAACAATATGCAATCATGATACAGTTCAGATATGCTCCAGATACATATGCCATTCTGATACTCATTCAGTTTTCCACTATCAGATACAGTATGGATACACTCCAGACACGGATGCCATTCTAATACTCATTCAGTTGTTCACTATCAGATACAATATGGGTACGCTCCAGACATGGATGCCATTCTAATACTCATTCAGATTTCCACTTTAGATACAGTTCAAATACGCTCCAGACACGGTTGCTATTCTGTTGCTCATTCAGATTCAGATTTCAGATACAGTACGAATACGCTCCAGACACGGCAGCCATTCTGTCGCTCATCTAGGTTCAGATTCTAAGTTCAGATACGGTTCAGATACGTTCCAGACACGGACACCATCCTGATACTCATTCTGTCAGCTTACAAGTTGCAATTCAACAAACATTCTTGGATGGCATCTACAAGCCCATATCCAACAATACTCTATCACACCTCCAAATGGCATCTTTAAGCCCATTCCCTCAACTACACATCGCCGAGTGCAAATTTATGGGCACTCTAGTGTCCAATCATCTTTCACCTTCGAGTCACGAATGGAAAAGCTCGCCAATCTAACTCTTTAGGTTTAAGAAGATTGAACAGGGGAAGCTGTTGTACCCCAAAATTTGCCCTCTCATATATCAAGATTTTTCTCACAAGATTTCTTTGACTCAAGACAAGATTAGGGTTTGGTCAGCTCAAGACATCTCATCTTGCACTGATAACCGCAAATTAGGGTTTGAGTTTGCAAAAGGGTTTTTGGACTATCAATGCTTCATGTGACTTTCAAACATCATTATGGATCCCTAAGATTGTTCATGACAAGTTTCAAGCCTTGAACCACATTTTGATCAGTCAATTGGACAGTTGACCTAAAAATCAGCTGTATTGGGTAAAAAGTCAACCATGGCCAATTTACTGTCAAACTTCATAAGTTTTGATCCACAACAAAATTTTAAACTCACATGTATCATTTGGTCAAGTTTGAATCACAATTCCTCAAGAAATTTGATCAAATCACAAAAAGGGCAAATGGTCAAAATTAGGGTTTTGATTGAGGAAAGGCAATCTTTGACTTTTTAACCTAGCAAATGATCAATTGAGTTCAAGCATGATTTCAAGGATTAAATGGCATCATCTTGACTTAATCACATGGCTCAAAGTATCTCAAATGCATTGGATTGACAGATGAAATTTGCAGTCAACTGATCAAAAGTCAACTATACACTGAAAAGTCAAACTTTGACTTTTTGGTCAAAATCAAGTGCCAAGGGCCATAATTCATCAAAACATTTCCAAATGTGAAACTTGTTCATCAAGAAATCCAAATTTGAAAATTAGGGTTTGAATTTGAAAATTTTCATAACTTAGAAATTTTCTAAGTATGAAAATTTTCTTATTTTTTCTCAACTTTACACCACTTTTACACCATGATGCCTAATGATTCAAGGAAACTTCCCAACATGAAAGTTGTAGATCTCCATGAAATATACAACTTTTCTTAACAAACTTTTCCCTAAAGATGCTTGGATCTCAAGATATAAATTTGTGAATACATGGTCATGAACTTCTTAACTTAGTGAAATTTTGCCCTAATTTAGGCAAGTTTTGGACCCAACTTCATGGCTACTTTTCACCTAGTTCCAAGAGGTATCTCAAAATTCATTTCAAATATGTATTATAGAGAATATTGCAATCTTTCCAAAATGTCCAAGAACTCCTCAAGATCATTTTTGAGTAGGGAGAATCGAAGAGAGGAAGTTGGCATTTTCTCACTTTTTGTTCAAGCCATTTCATGAAGAACCAAGTTGCAAATCAATCCTTGCTGGCTATTTCATGCTGTACAGTTGGACTTGGTCAGGGAATTCTAGCCACTTTCAGAGCAAGGCAAAGGTTGGAATAGATTCAAGGAAGCTCAAGGAAGCTCAAGCAAGCATCAGGCCTCCATTAAAGTCACTGCATTTCCATACACGATTCCAGCTGAAGGAGGTAAAGTTTCAAACTATATCTCCTTGTACAGGCAACCTTAGGCCACGATCTGTGAATAAGAAGTGTAGTTCTCATCATAACGAAGCTATACATATCATTATCTTGCATTAATTTTGCTTGTGCTAAGAGAATTTGGAAGTTGAAATCTCTGAAAATATTAGGTTAGAATTTGGGGCTTTTAAAATTCTCTTTGATCTTTGATAGTTAGATTACATAACTTATATGGTTGGATTCGTGAGTTCAAGTGCTACATTTTTCATGTTACAAGTTTTCATTTTTATGGAAGCATGAGGAAGTTACAGGGGATCCGGCCAAGGCTTGAGGAAGAAGATGAAATAGGGCAAGGAAGCGTTTTGGAATATGTTATTTTTGTTTCATTAAGGATAATGGACGTATAGCCACCCCAGTGGCAAAGCAGCACGCTGGTGAGACCCATGTCCTGGGTTCGAACCTGCGCGCTACTTTTGTTTTTTAACATTTTTTTCTTTTCAGTTTTTTAACCCTTTTTTGCAGGTTGGGCTTGTTTTTGGGCCAAAACTTTTTTGCTAATATCATCACCACTGATTTGCTTCATCACCCCCTTTACTAATTTTCATATTTTTTTATTTTTATTTTGTTTTATGTTTATATTTTGCATATTAAATATTTTTCTCTAAACATAAAAATCCCAAAAAATATAAATTAATAATATTATACTTTTATTTTATTTTTTTATTATTATTTCTCACTTAAAAATATAGTTTACTTTGATAGGATATAATTTATTTTCTTAATAAATTTATAAATATGATTAAATACATTTAGTTTAATTTATTTCTTATTTCATACTTATAAATACTAATTCTTGTATATATTTAATTTTTATATTTCTTTATATAATATTATTTATTATTTTTTTGATACAAAAATACATAAAACAATACATATAGAAACATTATTTTCTTTTAAACAAAATTAGGGTTTAACCCCTTTCAAAAATTAAATCTTTTTCCTTATATGTTTAGGTTTAGATTAAATATTCTTTTACATGAAAATAAGACATCAAAAAATCTCTTTACATGTACATTACATTGCTAAACATTTTAAATATTGTTTTGTATTTATCTTAATTCGCTCAAATTCGATTTGGTTGTAATAATGTATTTAGCTTTATATTTATGCAAATCCCCATTCAAACTTATATTCCCCCTCCCATAAAATTGTTGTAATAGCTTAGTATACTTACATTACGCAATTTATCGCTTTATATGCCATGATTAGTAATTAGGATTTGCATGACAAGAACCAAACAAAGCAAAATAGAACACCTTAAATACAAGACAAAATCAAAAGCATGAAAATGACACACTTGCACACAAGCACCCTTAGGGTTTCTCCCACTTGGTTACCTAAAATAAAATGGACATGTTACGCATGTGAAGTATCTTGGCAAAACAAAACAAATATAAGATCATAGTCCCTCAATGACGCTATTCAAAGTTGCCTTACAAAATGATCTTGGTCCTTCAAAAAATGCTAAGATACTTTGCAAACATTGCTAATTATGGTCATAAGCTTCTAGTTACTTGCTCCTTTCAAACAACAAATCCTTGCTATTTCCAAAAACAAACACACACATTTCAAAACATCTTACAAACATTGAAAACATTTTCAAAAGACAAACATCTTTGTATACATTCTTACGAACGAGAATCATTACAAAGGTTGCCTAAACGAATGGCCTCTTTTACAAAATACTTTCAAAACCACACCAAACACGATTTCAAACAAAAGCAAGTGATCTAAAGCAAGTAACTAAGAGCCCATGGAAAACCATGGATGAAAATGGTGCTAATACCTTCCCTTTTCATAATCTACCCCTCGAACTCAAGAAAACATCTCAAAGGTCTTTCTTGTGCTTTTTCACCTTTCCTTTTGGATAAAAGAAAAGTCGGTGGCAACTCTTGCTAACCGCAACATTTGCGATAAAAATGCAAAACCTCAAGTCAGTTCTCCCACCGCATCACAGATAGGTCCTAATAAAATCATTAAATATAATAAACCAAAAGGAATTCTTCGGCAAGTTTGCCACTTGTCATCTTATTAGGAGGCTAACTATTTTAAAACCTGCTATTAATAGTAATATTACTATAATATCTTTAATTATTTTTTAAAATATTTAATTTGAAATGTTGGCACTTTAAAATATTTTATTACTAATGTCCCAACATCAGACCATAATGTCAAGACATATGTTATGACATCTGTCGACTGACAAAACAAATATATCAAACTGAAAATTATGCAAAAATAAATTGCAAAATGATAAAGAATAAAATTAATTACTAACCCAGCTTGGTGCAACATCACCTACTCTGGGGGTATCCAAGTCCAGAAGGAAATCCACTATAATAGTATTAGCTCAAAGCCTAAACAATCCCAGTTTACAACTTATCACCTTTTGTATACCCTATGCAATTTCTACCTAAAATCCTATAGATGTGAGATCCCACTCTCCCTTCCCACAATCACCTCGGTGATAAAAATAGTCATAAACCCATGACAAAACCAAAACCAGAAGATTACACTTCCAATAAACAATACTTAGTTTTGCTTAAAAGCTTTTAACTAAGAACAATAACTTGATACACAATCAACACTTTGCTTAAAATCTCATGAGTGATGGACAAGTAATAATGATCAATCAGTCTACCATAATGTATAAAAGATACAAGGGTGATACACAAAACACACAAGAGACTCTCAAAACCTAAGACTCTAAACTCCCCCCTATTTTTTACAAAATTGTGAAAATCCAAATTACATTAGGTTTAGGTTTCTATTTATATACTACTCAGTAGTCCATGGGCTTTGAAATCTTCACCCATATATTTCTTGATCCATAAGCTAAGGGCTGCACCAATTATGCAGAAATATCTCCTTAAATCTTGGAACAAAACATCAAGTTTTCTAAATTGTCTGAACATTCTATTTTAGAAACTTATGTATAGTTGGACAACAAATTAATTGTTCCAGATTAAATATTCTTGACATGTGCAAATAATTGAGATATATCCATAAGAAATCTCACAGAATCAAATCAAATATGTCAAGAATAATAACAGCATGTACTGATATTTTGGTACAACATGTCACAATATCTGTCAGAACATCTTCCTGCAATGTAGATTGACCAACATGTTAGAACATCTCACACAATATCCTATTGTGAACTATGTTTTAGCGAAATTGTTGCCAATCCTAAAACTATGGATCTAACAATCTCTTCCTTTGGCAATTTTTGGCTAAAACAACCTTAACATAATCAAACTAGAGAGAGGAATAAAACCACAATACAAAACACAAGCTACTCGGAAAACATGTAAACTTTGTACAAACCGCAAACATAAAAATATGTCAGAGATACATTATAGTTAAAAGAATATCTTCAAAAACTCCAGGAGTCAGATGTCAAGACATATGGTATGAAATTGCATCAACACAACTCCAACACATAACAGGAGCTTAGTGCTAGAACAATACTCAGCATCTTCATACAAAACCATTACTTCCCATGTCACACATAATCAATCCTCTCCCTCAAGGGGAAAAGCTAAATCACAAGAAAAGCAAACATGAACTATCCAAGTACACACATCAGAAGCCTCACAGATAACTCAGAGCACCAGAGTAATAAATTACCAGAGAGTAACCAGGGTTCTCCATAAACACAGCAGGCATGATATCAGAACATCTGGTAAGACATCAGGCACACATACACCGCATCAGCAGTAGCAGTAGCAGAAGCACCAACAAGCATGATAGACAATCATGCTCTCTCTAAATAGTTTCATATAACAAGCAACCACAATAAACTAACAACAATAGATTACCCTTTTCTTAGCAGTAGTAAACTCCTATCACAATATTAGTCAACATGTCAAGACATGTGACATGACATCAGGACAAACTGAATGACATCAGGAGAAACTGAAACACTAACACTTTACCCCCCCCCCCCCCCACATTTTTAGCCAAAAATTGACAAAAATTAGAGTTAATGTGAAAACAATTTGAAGCACATAATAACATTGGAAACAAACAAAACTCATATGAAAACACACAATAACAATGTAAACAAACAATTTTAATGGAAACAAAATAGATGGAAACACCAAAAAAGAACTGATGGAAGTAAACAATGTTAGGAAATTATTATAGATCCAACTAGCAAAGAACAACAAAAAGAAATTGTCATCTTTAGAATCAGCTATTCAAACAAACCACTAAGTCAATGTAAGCAACCAAATCTTCATCAGCATCCGAGTCAGGGGTCATATAATTGAGCATGACTTTTCTTGCAGGCCTTCATCTTTATTGCATACTTTTTCCCTTTCATAGAGGCTCCAGTAGATGATCTAACAAATGTTTCCACCTTGGATTCAACCTTCTTTGGATTAGTACTCTTAGCTTTATTTCATGAATTTGCTTCCAACAAATGGACCTTTTTAGCATTAACATTTTTGGACGATTGGCTCATGTTGAAACACAACTTGAGAGGAGGGAGAGGCAGTAAGGTTTTGATTTTAACAGAGAAGGAGGACCTTGCTTATAACGTCTGACCAGTTAAGGAGAGAGTGTTTGAAGGAAGTGTAATAATCCTTATTAACAGTGAACCACTCACCATAGGAGAGAGACACACTCTTGTTCTTCTTCCTCTCTTCCTAAGCTTTGACTGTTGGAGATTATCACAACATTTAAACTGACATTGACTTGGTCAGAGATAACCACATCCTAACCTGTGAATGCTCTAATTCATCAGCAATACAACTTTCCAAATAAAAACATCCCTCAAATTCTCAATATGATTTGCATCCAAAGTCTTAAAAAATATCTCGCAATAGTTTCTAAGAGGTCCCAAGCTTAGGATTAACACTTTTCCTGTGACATGTACCTTGACAAAGTGGTGACCAATATCAATGAGCTTTGTCCTGCTGAGCAGACTGAAATCCTTGAATATACTGATTATAACCAACTTTCCACAGTATAATGTCATGACATCCTGTTAGACATTGTTATATTTTAGCATCCATATCAATTGAGAGCAACAACTTCCTTCAACAATATACTTAGCCTTAGAGAAAGATTAGGATACAAAACCTATCTCATTGTTGATCCACAAACAACACAATATCCAACAGACTTGTTCTTGCAAATTCCTTTTGTGCCAATAGATTTCCTCCAAACTTCACTAGTCAAGATCTCCTTTAATTTGTATACAATTTGAGATGAAACAAGAGTTAGATATTACATCTCTGAAAATAGTGGTGATCGCTTCACAAAAAAAGGACAAATAATGAATTTCTTTGGATAAATTTTCTGAACTTAAAAGGGAACTTTGTTGACTTGAGAGCTATCTGATTCATTGCCTGCTAGATCTTCTGAGTCTGCCTTGTTTTCTAACGACATAGACATGTCTCTATCCACCAAGAATCTCACCTTGCATTGGCCTCATTAGATTCATAAAAGAAAGTTCTAGAACTGTGTCAATAGTCTGATGTTGCAACTTCTAGTGTGACATCTTGACTTTATCTTCCTTGGACATTAAGTGTAACACCCCAATTCTACCCCGACAATTATATAAATAAATCGGAGTTATAAAAATCATTCACGCAAGCGAATCGGGATGCCACAAATTCTTATTTCAAAACACATTGCATTCAGCGTGGATATATAACACTTTTAAAACATCGGATGAACCATCATCATAACATATTTAATTAAATAATTCAACAATTCAACATCTACGCAACAGAATTCTTAATAACATCTTTATCATCATTACTGCAACTTCAAAACAACACATATTTAATAATAATCAACTTAAAGTTCAACAACTGAATAATCAACAATAAAAAGCAACAAGCGTTCATCCCCCCCGAGTGTTAAATATCAGAGCAATGACACCGACTCGAACTATTGAAGGTATACAACCTTCACTCTCGATTACCTGCACGTTACCAACGTAAAGGCAACATTAAAACAAAAGGGGTGAGATATTTAACAATACAATAAAGCGTATGATAATTAATATATTAAATTAGATCACATAACATCACCACTTCTCATCTCATAATCAACAATAATCACATCAATAATACACATCCACAACATCAATACACATTTCTTTATGCAATCATATAATGCGACTCAATACTATGAAAATGCATGTGGTACCATTGGAGCAGAACTCCCATCTCAAAAATTGCCAATTAATATAGGCATCAACAAGGCGTAAGCCTTCATCTCAATATTCGCCAATATAGGCCATCTCAACGAGCATAAGCTCCATCTTAAAATGCAATGTATGCGACACAATCATGAATGTAATAACAACACCATAATTGATAACATCTCAATACAACACCATCGTTGGCCAAAGGCCTACATCTCAAAATCATCTCAACATCTTTTCATCAACATCTCATATCATCATTTATTAGTCAAACATAATTTATTCATCAAACATCATTTATTCATCATAAATTATCAAACACCACTTCATTAATAACATCTCATCAACAACTCAGCTGTACATTAATACAACAGTAACTCATTAACTTCACAACGTTGGCCATATGCCTATACAAGATATTGCCTAGAATTAGTTAATCAAATAAGGCTTACTTCTAAGTCACCAAACCTCTACATATTGTTCTTCTGTAATCTTACATCATTACTATCATTACTCATACTGTTACAAATCAAACAACAACATATAAACATTTCATCCTCATCATTCTGCATAAAAAACCAACATAACGATTAATGCGGGAATTAACTCCAGTCCTAATTGGGATTACTAGGGTTATCCTTCCTAATCTTCATTTTAATCCTCAAGTTACAACATTCTCAAACTAATTCTGCCAAAAACCAGACAACATGGGTCGACGCATAACTCCTTGGATCGACGCGTACTGCACTGGACTCGCAACATGAGTCGACGCATCCATCTCTTGTATCGACTCATACTGAGTCAGCCACACAACATGTATCGACACATGCTCCTACGTATCGACTCATCCTGAGTCTAAAAGTCCTCATGTATCGATGCAAGACTCATTCGTGTCGACTCATACTGAGTCTTTAAGCCTCCTTGTATCGACACATAACATTTGGGGTCGACGCATACTGCTCTATCCTGCATAATTTCTGCAATTTCCTCTGCGTTTTCACTACGGATTCCATAATTTAAGCCCTAAAAACTTAATCTAATCATAAATAATCATCAATTACGATTACCCTATAATTCTACATCACTTATACAATATCGGGACGTCATTATTCATCCATAATTCATCAATTCTCATCATACAACATCACATACATTGAATTTATGAACAAGACAACAATCACCTCTAACCCCACATACCAATTATCATGAACCCAATTATAGAGTCAGAACCCCACCCTTACCTTGGATTGAAGGTCGCTCTATAATCTTCGGTTGAATTCTTGTTCTGCCGTTTTTCCTCTTTTTCCAGCAGCTTCACGTTCTTCTTCTTAATCCTTATTCTTCTACTGCCTCTTCTTCCTATTCTTTATAACAATAATAAAATAACCTATTATTCTCTTTACTCCTTATTGGGCTCAAAACTAATACACCCCCCTTATTACTTCTATTCCTTTAAAACAAGCCCACATCAAATAATATTATACTTCTACTATTATTTCACCACTCAATAAAATAATTAAATCCAATTAATCACCACACAACTTCACAAATATTCCAAAAATAATTTAATTAAATAATTAATTAAATTACGGGCGTTACAACTCTCCCCCACTTAGAATATTTTTGTCCTTAAAAATTTACCTTAATCAAACAACTCAGGGTAGGAGTCTCGCATCTTGCTCTCCAACTCCCAAGTCATGCTTTCTCCGGCAGCTCCTAGCCAAACCACTTTAACCAAGGCAATCTCTTTTCCCCTCAGAGTCTTTATTTCACGATCCGTGATCCTTACAGGCATCGTCTCCACTGTAAGATTATCCCGTACTTGCACATCATCCATATGAATCACATGAGATGGATCTTAAATATACTTCCGAAGTTGCGACACATGAAACACATCATGCAAATTCGAAATATTAGGCGGTAAATCCACTCTATAAGCAACATTCCCTACTCTCTCTGAAATCTAATATGGTCCAATAAAACGAGAAGTGAGCTTCTTAGACTTCAATGCTCTCCCAACACCAGTTACAGGTGTAACTCTCAAAAACACATGGTCACTCGCTTGGAATTCTAAATCTTTCCTTCGCTTGTCATGATAACTCTTCTGTATACTTTGTGAATCTTTCATCTTTTCTCGAATCAACTTCACCTTTTTAGTAGTCTCACGAACAAGTCCAGGTCCAAGTACTACACTTTCACCAGATTCATGCAAACATAAAGGAGTTCTACATCTTCGACCATACAACGCCTCAAAAGGTGCCATCCCAATACTAGAATGGTAACTGTTATTATAAGTGAACTCTATAAACGGAAGATAAGTATCCCACGAACCTCCCCGCTCAAGAACACATGCCCTCAGCAAATCTTCCAACGACTGAATAGTCCGTTCAGTCTGACCATCTGTCTGGGGATGATACGCTGAACTCAACCTCAACTTAGAACCCAATGCTTCTTGCAAACTCTTCCAAAAATCAGAAGTAAATCTTGGATCTCTATCTGAAACAATGCACAAAGGGACACCATGCAACTTCACAATCACACTAGTGTAAATCTCAGCCAACTTCGTCACTGGAAAAATGATGTTAATAGGAATAAAATGAGCTGACTTCGTAAGCCTATCAACAATCACCCAAATTGAGATATGTCCTCTTAAAGTATTAGGCAACCCCATCACAAAGTCCATTGAAATGCTATCCCATTTCCATTATGGAACTTCTAACGGTTGCATCAACCCTGTTGGCTTCTGATGTTCAACTTTCAACTTCTGACAAGTCAAACATGCATATACAAACCAAGCCACATCACTCTTCATTCCAGGCCACCAAAACAAACCTTTCAAATCCTGATACATCTTTGTAGCTCCTGGATGAATGCTCAACTTACTTCTATGACTCTCTTCAAGTATCACTTTCTTCATCTCAGCATCATCAGGAATACAAATTCGGTTATGAAACCTCAACACACCTTGCACATCTAGCTTAAAATCACTACTCTCAGACTGATCGATTCTAACCATCGAATCTACCAATTTAACATCTAACTTTTGAGCTTCTCTGATACTGTCTAGAAATTCATTATTAATCTTCAACATACCCAACATAACACTCTGCGGTGTAACCTCGCAATCTAAGCTCATATCTCTGAACTGCTCGATTAATTCCAACTCTTTAACCATCATTGCCTACATATGTAAAGTCTTTCGAATCAATGCATCAGCTACCACATTCGCTTTTCCTGGATGATAACTCAAACTGAAATCATAATCCTTTAACAATTCCAACCACCTTCGTTGCCTCATATTCAACTCTTTCTAACCGAATAAATACTTTAAGCTCTTACGGTCACTAAACACTTCAAATCTAGAACCATAAAGATAATGCCTCCAAATCTTCAACACAAAAACAACTGCAGCAAGCTCTAAATCATGCGTAGGATAGTTCTTCTCATGAGTCCTCAACTGCCTTGACGCATAAGTAACTACCTTACCATTCTGCATAAGCACACCTCCTAAACCCATCTTAGAAGCATCCCAATACACCACAAAAGGCTCTCATGGATTAGGTAACGTCAAAATCGGGGCCGACACCAACCTCTTCTTTAATTCCGTAAAACTTTCTTCGCACTGAATATCCCATACAAAAGCTCTACCTTTACAAGTCAACTTAGTCAACGAAAGTGCCAACTTAGAAAAACCTTCGATAAACCTTCTATAGTAACCAGCTAATCCCAAAAAGCTTCTAATCTCAGTAGCTGACTTTGGAGTTTTCCATTGCAACACAACATCAACCTTAGATGGATCTACACCAATGCCACTACCTGAAATCACATGACCAAGAAAACTAACCTCCTTTAACTAAAACTCATACTTGGACATCTTTGCATACAACTTCTTCTCTTTTAAAACCTGCAATACTACTCTTAAGGGTTATGTATGCTCTTCTTCCGACTTAGAGTAAATCAAATATCATCAATGAACACCACTACGAACCGATCCAAGTAAGTATGAAAGATACGATTCATGTATTCCATGAATACTCCTGGCGCATTAGTAACACCGAAAGGCATCACCGAATACTCATAATGTCCATAATGCGTTCTAAAAGCTGTCTTCTGGATGTCTTCATCCTTCACCTTAATCTGATAGTAACCCGACCTCAAATAAATCTTACTAAACACACGAGCATCCACCAATTGGTCCATCAAGTCATCTATTCTTTGAAGCAGATACTTGTTCTTAATCGTCACTTTATTCAACTGTCTATAATCAACACAAAGCCTCATACTTCCATCTTTCTTCTTTACTAAAAACACTGGAGCTCCCCGCGGCGATACACTTGGTCTTACAAACTTCTTCTCAAGTAACTCTTCCAATTGCTTCTTCAACTCTGACAATTCAGATACAGACATCCTGTATGGTGCCATAAACACAGGTCTGGTACCAGGTACAAGATCAATAGAAAATTCAACTTCCTTCTCCGATGGTACATCCGGAATCTCATCAGGGAAAAATTCAGGAAATTCACACACTACCTGCAATTCCTCAATTATAGCTTGAGTCTCTACAGATAACGACACCATCAACGAGAACATATGTGCTTCTTCTTGCACCAACTTCCTCAAGTGTCTAGCAGACAACAAACCATCTTCCGCTTCTTCAGGAGTAGAAAACTTCACCGACTTGTTATAATAGTTAATATGAACATAGTTATGCTCTAACCAGTTCATACCCAAAATCACATCCAAACCTCTTAACGTTAAACAAACCAAATCAACAACAAAGTCTCTATCGAAGATCGACAAGGGACACTTCAAACACACAAAAGAAGTAGTCACCGACCCCTTGGCTGGAGTATCGACGACCATTTCTCCATTCAAAGAAGACAACATAAGAACCAATCTTTCAACACAATCAGTATCAATAAAACAATGCGTAGCACTGGTATCAATAATAGTAATTAAAGGAGTACTATTAATGAAACATGTACCTCTGATAAGTCTGTCCTTAGTAGTTGTCTGATCCTCAACCAAAGAAAACACCTTACCACTTGTCTGAGCCCTCTTTGGTTTCTGACACTAACTACCAATGTGCCCTTCCTCTCTACAGTTGAAATAAATTACATCTTTATGTTCATACTCAGATACAACATGTCCGTTCTTACCACAACAGAAACACCTCTTCACTTCAGTAGTGCACACATTACTCTTGTGCCCAGATTTTCCACACTTAAAACAAACCACACCAGTAGGAGCATCTCCCCCACTAGTTCTCTGACCCTGAGCAACTTTCTGTTTACCTTTACCAGCTGGGGCATCATAAGACTTACCACGATTCTGGTGCTTACCCCTCTTCTCACTGATAATCTTATAATGAGCATTATTATCTTCTTCATAAATCCTGCAACTATCAATCAAATCAGCAAAGACACGGATCTTCTGGTATCTAATCGCCTTCTTGATCTCTGGGCGCAACCCGTTCTCAAACTTGATACACTTCGAAAACTCAGCGTCTGCATCAGCGTAGTGCGGATAAAACTTAGCCAACTCAGCAAACTTGGAAGCATACTCAACAACTAACATATTACCTTGCTTCATCTCAAGGAATTCAATTTCCTTCTTACCACATACATCTTCAAGAAAGTACTTCTTCAGAAACTCCCTACGAAACACAACCCAAGTGACATTCTAACTTGCAGCTTCCAATCTCTGACAAGTCTCTAGCCACCAGTCATAATCTTCGACTGCTAGCATATGAGTACTATTGTACCCCAAAATTTTCACTCTCACTTATCAAGATTTTGCTCACAAGATCTCCTTGGGCTCAACTGCACTAAGGTTTGATCAGCTCAAGACACCTCCTTAGGCACTGATGATCAAAATTAGGGTTTGAGTTTGCACAAGGATTTTTTAACTATCAATGCTTCATATGACTTTCATGGACCATTATGGACCCCCAATATTACTCATGTCAAGTTTCAAGCCTTGGATCACGCTGTTGCTCAGTCAATTGAGCAATTGACCTAAAAATCAGTTGTATTGGGGAAAAAGTCAACTATGGCCAATTTACAGTCAAACTTCATAATTTTTTATCCACATCAACATTTTATACTCATATGTATCATTTGATCAAGTTTGGACCACAATTCCTCAAGAGATTGGATCAAATCTCCAAAAGGGCAAAATGGTCAAAATTAGGGTTTTGACTGGGAAAGGGCAATTTTTGATTTTTAACCTAGAAAATGGTCAATTGGTTTAAGGAATAATCTCAAGAGTCCATTTGCATCATTTTTACCTAATGACATGGTTCAAAACATTGCAAGTCAGTTGTACCCCAAAATTTGACCTCCCTTTTTCACAAGAAAATCACAACTTCAGGGTTTTCCCTGATCTTTCAAGATTGGCTCAAGAATCGGTCAAACAAACTTTTCTTTATCAGTCAATCTAGAATTAGGGTTTCCATTGATTTTATTGAGATTGGCTCAGAAATTGATCAAGCAGACTTTTCTTTGACAACAAATCTGGAATTAGGGTTTTCACTCGTATTTCTCAGAAGAAATTGAATCCACAATAATTCAATTGACTGTTACATTATTTTTATGCTTGTTCCAGATTACCGGTTGCTTCTCAAAACCTAAATATCTGGTATAGGAGTTGAGGCTTTGTTTGAAACTTTGAGGCATTGGTTTGATCAGTGAAGTGAGAAGTGTATGGAATGTTTGTTTGTTTAACTGTACAAAGCGTATGATTAATTGGAGTGCCAGGCGTATTGTGGTTAATGCAAGGTTGCGAGACTGAAAAGTTTGTTGATTATTTATTTTATCTGAGTTAAAATTATTGGGATGCATTTCCAGTTGTTTTAATTTAAGAGATTTAAATAATTAAATAGACAGTGCAAAGGAAAGAAGGAAATATTTGACAGTAAAGAATTCTTATTTGACAAAGACTTTTTATTTATTTCAAATATTGTTACAAATGTTATTCGAATATTGTAAATATATTTACAGTGTTTACAATAATATTTATTACAATAAATGAAAAGAAAATAAATCTAAAGCCTAAGTCTCTTGAAATCTTCTATCTTCTACTGCTTCTTCCATTATCCAACTGGTATTTACCTGCAAAGACAGAAAAAGAAATCAGTGCAGTTAAACTGAAAAAACATTTTCAAGCAGATAAATATAAAGTCATCATTAAAGCTTGTTGGCCGGAATCATATTGTTTTTGGTTTCATCATGTTTTACTTGTCCTCTTTGCAAATCACAAGAAGACTTCTCTTCTTGGTTCACAAAGAGGAAAGTAAAATAATTTGCAAGCATACAATTAAATGCAAAGATACAAGGCAACAAGGCAAAGAAAACTGAACAACAAACTGCATTAGTCAACCAAAAGCAAACTAAGTTTCAAAAATGTCAAAACAAGTACACAAAG
This sequence comes from Vicia faba, assembly GCA_948472305.1. Lineage (NCBI taxonomy): Eukaryota > Viridiplantae > Streptophyta > Magnoliopsida > Fabales > Fabaceae > Vicia > Vicia faba. Next base: position 1,498,839,806 of record OX451736.1, read on the forward strand.
CTGTCAAAGCAGAAAAACTGTACACAAGCTGTCAAAAAGAAAAAGCATACAATGCAGAAAATCTGGAAGCAAGTACAATGCAGAGATAAACCAAGATACAGGCAAGAAGGCTTGTCAAACTTCTCATCACATTCTGGCCAACAAAGCTTTTAAAAAAAAAGAAGATAATAAGCAATTTAAAATGCTTTTATGGAGAGAGAAAGAGAAAACCAGAAGAAAGTTTTGCAGTTTGGCAGGCTGTACAAAGCAGTGAGAAAGAAAATAAATATAACAGTCTAACAGTTCAAGAGAAGAGACACAAAAACTTCAACTCAATTCAAACTTGCCCATATACTGTAAGAAGCAAGATTGCCTCCAAACAGAACCTACCTCACAAACCATTCAAACAAGCCTTACAAAATAGCAAACCTGCAGAAGCAAGCCTGCTTCCAAACCCAAAACTAAAACCTACACAAGCCGGCATAAAAAGCCTCCAATTGAAGCCTGTATCAAAAACAAGTTCAAGGTTTACCCAAAACACAAGCCTTCAAACCTGCTTTCAAAACCTTCAAAACTCCAACCTATTCAAATCTTCTCAAACAACACAAAACTGCAAAAACCAGTTAAAACAACAAAGTGCTTGTAAACAGAAGCAAGCACAACAAGCCTTCACAACCTGCCTTTTCAAAAACACAAACCTATTCAAACCTGCAAAACTGCAAGTTTAAGAATAACTCAAGCTTGCCTTCCAAAACACCAGCCTGCCTTACCAAACATGGAAAAACTGTTAAACACATATCCTGCTTTCAAAAGGCCAAAACTGCTAAACCTTCACCAACAATCAGTAACCAACAAAATCATCAGCTCAAATCAGAAACAAATACTCAAGTCTCCTTAGAACAAGTTCATCATCAGAACATCAATATCAAAAGAAGAACAAGCAGCAAGTTCTAGCTTGTGTTCACTAACAATTTGCAAACAACATGAAGAACAACAAATGGCCCTTTTTCAGAATACATGTTCATCATTAAATAAACAGGGTACCCAAAAGTAGAAGAGAGAACTCAGAAGCATAGTTTTCAGAAAACATCAACAAAGACAAAGCAACAAACAAAGATCAAATCTCAGAAAGATCATCATTGATATCAAAAGCCAACACTCAAAGAAGAGGAAGAAATCCAAAAGTGAAGAACAAAGTAAGTGTTTTCAGAGCAACATTCATCATCAAACAGTGTTCAAGCATTTAGAAGTGAAAAAGATACAAAGTACCAGATAAGCATCGTCCTCGTCTCCGCCTTGGCCACCTGAGAGCGCCACCAAGCCCTTTCCCTCTCTCCTTCAGTTTACAGAACAAAACACCAAAGGTATAGTTCTTTCCTCTCAAACTATCACTGTATCTCACACACCAAAACGCCAAAGATTAAACTTTGCAAACAATTAAACATGCAAGAACTAAACTGTAAAAAACCCTAAACAAAGATAAAATCCATACCGTCCGAGCATAGCCAACATGGATCGTTGTGAGGACGAGAGAGATGGGAGGCAACGCTCCGGCGGCTAGGGCGTGGAGGAATCAGTTGTCCTTGTTTGAGAACGAGGAAGAGAGAACGAAGAAGACGAGAGAAGGAGCGGCGCCGTTAACTCAAGAACCAAACCCTAGTTCTGAAAATGTGAAACACAAACCCTAAAAATTTGTTACAACAACCCTTCATCATGGGCCTTCGCCCAACCAAACTGAAGCCCAAAAACGTACTGGCGCCTACACCCCCTTCCCTCTTATTCAATTTGTTATTTTTCTTTATCCTTTTTTATTTGGACCATCCAAAACTTTCCTTAGGCCCATTTGTCTTTTTTTCTTTTAATGTTTAAAACCAATACTTTTTTCTTATCACTTTGTTTTCACTTTCAATAATCTAAATCTTTTTTTTTGTTAAATAAAGAGAACATATTAAGTTTTATATGAAATTTTCTTAATAATTTCTTAATAATTTTTCTTAAACAATTATTATATTTAGTTAACACACATAAATAATAGAAGTTTTAATTAAAATATTTTTTCTTTCCTTTAAAACCCTTTGTTTATATAATCAATAAAAAAACCTAAAAATACAAAAAAAATAATAAATACTTAAGTCTTTAATTAGGTTAATTTTTATTTATTTGTAAATAAATATACACATCTCATATCTCTTTGATTTTTATTATCTTATACCTTGTTATATTTTTACGTTGAGAATGCGACGATTCGATTTGGTTGTAATATATACTTGGACATTACTATTCTGATAAGACTCATCCCCATTTGTAAACATTTGTACCCCCATCCCCGGATACTTATTTGTAATAACTTAGACTTTAAATTCCCGCAATTTATCGCTTTCAATATACTATATAATAATTAGGGTTTGTATGCGAAGATTCAAAATCAATCGTTAGATGACCTAATACAAGATAAATGCATGAAAATCAATACACCATTCACACTTGCACCTCTAGGGTAACCTCGCTTGTTGCCTCAGAAAATACAATCATGTCCCTCGAGTATGAGACACTCTAGTAAATGCCCCTTTCGATAAACAAAGATCGTAGTCCCTCGATGACCCTCGATGTTGCCTTTGATAAAACGATCTCGCCCCTTACAAAATTTCTAGAGCGTCTCACAAGTTGCCTTCAATGATTGTATACGATGACCCGCGCCTGTCCCGTTTAAACATCCTAACGCAAGGTTGTTCACCAAATACAATGGTGAAATAACACTGTTAAAAGGGTTTAAAACATAAGAAAGATCTTTGAGTAAAATAGGGTAGACAACTCTTAGTTACTTGATCAAAAATCTTGCAAAACATCCTTGCCATTTCAAACACACTTCACAACACAACTTCAAAACAATTTCAAAAAAACAACTTTCAAAACATTGAAATATCTTTTCAAAAAGACACACACCTTTGTATATATTCAAACAAGAATCATTACAAAGGTTGCCTAGACAAGGCATCTTTTTCAAAACATTTTCAAAACCACACACACAAAGCACCATTTCAAACAATTGAAAAGCAAAGGCAAGTGATCTAAAAAAAGTAACTAAGAGCCCATGGATAACCATGGATGAAAAGGGTGCTAGCACCTTCCCTTTTCATAATCTACCCCCCGAACCCAAGAAAACATATCAAAGGTCTTTCCTGTGCTTTTTGACCTTTCCTTTGGATAAAATAAAAAGTCGGTGGCAACTCTTGCTAAACCGAAACATTTGCGAACACAAACGCAAAACCTCAAGTCTTCTCCCACCGTATCACAGAATTGGCGACTCTGCTTGGGATTTTCTAAAAGTGGGGTTACCTTAGGGTTTTAGATCACCTTTACATGCTTACCTTGATTGCTTTGATTGCTTTACTTTTTGGGTTCCTTGTTTGGGTTTGTTTTAAATCCTACACCCGGATTTGGGGGCACCTTTTAGGTAAGTAGCAATAAACTATGAGGGAACTGTGCGGGGTATACCGACATGGTTGAAGCAGTAGCTACGTTAGTGTGACATATTTGTGGGTACTGGTAGCCTTTGAGTTAATCAAAGAGAATACGGGGCCGCTGAGTGATGTCATGAAGCACTAACGAACTCGTAGAACCTTACTTGAACATCTTGGCCTTTTTAGGGGTAGTGAGATAACCGACTTTGGTACAGTCCGAAGTTGGTAGATACTCGATACTACACTCATTGAGGATTGTTTTCTTGGAATATTTTGGTCGCTAGTTAAGTGGCTAAACTAAAACAATGAACACATAAAATAATCCAATGATATTGAGCTCCTTAGAACCCGGTTTCTATTTTAGGACAGGTTGAGCCAACTAACTTCAAGAGGGTACTTACCTATAAACCCCATGCAAGCCTAAACCTAAGGACTTGTCTGCTTTGTGTGAATATGATTGTCTGTATATACACTTGCCTACTTCTGCATACATGTACATAACATCATAACATCATACCATAGCATTTTCAATGACCATTTCAAGGATCTCGAGGGTCTTTTGATGCAGGGGCATGTTGAACCAGACATCTACCAAAAGGCAAGGGGGTTTTCCTCTAAACAAACGCCATCAAAGATCAAGTGCAACAACTTGAATCGGAGGCTATGACCCACTTGACATGGTGAGCTTGATTCTCGTGGAAAGACATCCACTGATACAAAGTTCTCCAATCAAAGATGTTGATCAAAATTCGACCTCTAACATTTTCTTGTGTTTACCCCGAGAGATCCTTGAAAACATGCATCCACATATCATGCATTGTATCATAACAGGTTTTCCTTTTCAGGTTTCCTTATTCTCCTACTATTTATTTCAGTAGGGATGGCTTTAGAGAGGACTGTCAAAGATATCCAGGATCAAAATGCTTAACTTCAAGAAATGTTCTTGAACCTGTCCCAGGGGCAAGAAGAAGTGAAAGCTCTCCTCACAAGGGGCATGGTCCTAGGGAATTCAGGCAGTGTCAGGAATGATCAATTGGAAGAGCTACAGATTGAGTTGGCAACAATGAAGATCCAGATGATGGGACAACTGGTGGGCCAGATGGCTCTCATTCAAGACTTGGCTCAAAGACAAGAGGAGCTCAGGGTTCTCGTCAACAAACTGCTTCAAGACAACCAAGTGGGGAAAACATCTAGGGTTGAAGATTAAGTCATCGTTCAACCTCCTTCGAGACAAGAAGACAAGGTAAAGGCTCCCCAACTTGCTTCAGGGACACAAGCCCAACAACAACCTCGCCAGCATCAACGGGGTAATCAGCATAAGAAAAATACGTCTGGAAGACATTTCTCTGAGACTGACATACCATCATCTCTAATACTGAAACGCTTGTTGGAGGTCAATCTGCTTGCTTTAAAGGATCCTATTGGGAAGCCCAATACCTCTACTCCTAGCTACCACCCCGACGCATTTTGTGTATACCACTCCCATAGTCCTGGACATGACACCGATGACTGTTGGACTTTGAAAAACAAGATCCAAGACTTGATTGACGAAGGAGTGCTGGAATTCATGCCGGATGGCGAGATGAAAATCTTCCGCTAAGGGTTCTCCACCTGAAATGACAAAGCTCGAACTGAGATACTTTTGTTCCATTTGAATTTTCAAGTTGTAATTTCTTTTGTTATTCAAATAATTATCTGTTGATGTCAAACTCTGTTTCATTAATGCATTGCATATGCTTGTCTTGAATTCATCCATTCGTTTTCACTATTCTTGAATTATGCTTCCTATTTTATTTATGATATTTAACTCTTGATAAAAAGCTACAAGCCTTTAGAGGGAGGATGACGAAACAATGCCATAATCTTATACATTATGCTTTTGAACAGACCTTGCTGACGATGTACAGACATTTCTTTCAAACCCTAAACACAGGAGTTATAAGGAAGATAATCCATAGTCAACCCCTTCGAGCCAAAGAAGTAGAAGTTTTCTATTTTAAGCACAAATTGAAACCTTTAATTAAACCTGGGGCAGGGTAGTCACTCAGTTAATTCAAAAGATGCGCATTGAAGTCGCAAACTCTCAGTTCGTAATACAACGAATAACATAAAAAACATTCCTTTGAAACCAAAAGACAGTGATGGTTCCTTATCTCATAGGCAGTCATTATCTCTCAAAAGAGAAAATCCCATTGAGCCAAAACCTACAAAGGAGGCTTAAGAAAGCTGGGGCATCCCGCTGGCTGTAATCTCAAAAACAGGAACAGTCAGGCAAAAGTTAGGGATATTAAATCGAAAGAAAGAGGTTGTTGTAAATCCTCAACAACATGAAAAATGTTGCAAAGATGACTTCCTTCCCATGAAATTCAACTAGTGTGAACCATCACCCAAAACGAATAGAGTTCGACGCACAATTAACTGAGTTTAGGATTGAAGAACATCACGAAGAACGGGTGGGTACAAATATACTTTGGGCCTTTATCCTTTGTTTCTTAAACCGTAAAACAAGCCACATTACAATCCTTTAAAAGTCCTAATTGAAGCATGGGTTAGTTCGGAAGCATACTGTTACAAAAGGTATCCTGACTCCTATAAGGCTTTGTTCTAAAATCTTGTGTTGGATTTGTCTTATACAAGATAAATGCATGAAAATCAATACACCATTCACACTTGCACCTCTAGGGTAACCTCGCTTGTTGCCTCAAAAAATACAATCATGTCCCTCGAGTATGAGACACTCTAGCAAATGCCCCTTTCGATAAACAAAGATCATAGTCCCTCGATGACCCTCAATGTTGCCTTCGATAAAACGATCTCGCCCCTTACAAAATTGCTAGAGCGTCTCACAAGTTGCCTTCTGTTGTACCCCAAAATTTTCCCTCCCATATTCTTCAAGATTTGTCAAGATCAATCTTCAAATGGATCAAGGGGTTGCCCAGTCAAACATCCTCCTAAGCCAGTCAAAATTAGGGTTTCTATTCTTGCAAGGAATTTGTGGTTTTCAATGGCTCAATCAAGTTATATAGGCCTATATACATTTTCAAGCATCCACATGCCAAGTTTCAAGACCCACAGCATCAAGTTGCACAGTCAAAAGCCCTAATTGCTTCACAATCAACTGTAGGGGTAAAATGGTCATTTGGCAGTCAAAAGTCAAAAATTTTGGTCAACATCTTATTTTGAGCACACAATCATCATTTGATCAAGTATTGATCATGATTCCACAAGCATGGCTCAAAAATCATCAAGATGCAAAAGTTTCCATTTTTGGACAGTTGAAAAGTCAACTGTAACTTGACCAGGGCATAACCTTTTCATGGTTCAGCAGAAAAATCCCATCCAATGCTCATTTTGAAGGGTATGACATTTCCTACAACTCATCTTCACATTCCAAGTCCATGAAATTCTCTCACAAAAAGTTATCAATTTCTACATTATAGGTCAATTTCAAAAGTCAACAAAAAGGCATTTTAAGTCAAAGACCATAACTTGAGATTGGTAAATCCAAATGACATGGGACCAAAAGCATTGGTTATAGGACTTCAAGACCTTTCCAAAATGTCCAAGAACATGTCCATATGATCAAAATTGAGCAAGATATGCATTGGAGAAGTTGGGAAATTTTTGTGAAATGGCAAAAGTCAACTATCCTTAAAACTTCAATTTTTGACAAAAGGGCCCACTTTCTTCCACTTGATTCAGCCTTGTCATGCCATACACGTGTCCCATGATTAATTTCAAGATCAAACATTTATTTTTCCATTTTATTTAATTTTTATTGATTTAATTCATTTTAAATCCATAATAATTCAAATAAAATCTAAAAATTTAATGGAATGGCATCTTTTGGTTTGAATGGCTTTCATGTGTCATATGCCAGCTACCAAATTCGTGCTAAGGCTATTTTGTGCATAAAATCATGGTTTTGCTTCAAGTATGGAAAGATCTTTAATGGTGATCAACAAAAATCTCAAGACATCAATACAATGGATCCCAAGCCTAGATGCTGACCTAATTTCATTCACATATACATATGCAAGGAGGCCAGACCTAATTCACGACCCAAGCACTGCACAAACGGCCAAACCATATTCAAAAAATCCAAGCAAAAAGTCAAATCTGTTTTCTCACTTCAAAGCCCTTTCAAACCAATTTGAGGATTCAAACACATTTCCAGCATTCCCAGGAACGTGCAGGGATCAAAACCACACGCTAACACTCATGGAATCCCAAGAAACAGTCACACGGTTTGACTATTTTTTCCTTAATCGTAATTCAATATTTATGCATCATTAACATGTTATGATCATTGATTTACATTGCTAACACCCTTCTGAAGCTAATGGTATAGGTGAATTTCGTTATGGTGACCTGAAACGAAAATTACCATTGACGAATTCTAGGTTTTCATAGCTTTCAATTTGGGGATTTCCAGCACAGGAAAAATTAGGCCTCATAGCGCATATGGTTGAATTCGTCAAGGCCAGACGAATCAAACCCAACCCTCGCGATGAATTTATATTTAGCGTATGCCTATTCGCTATTTTCTGTGGATGCAGGTTGTGGGGGTTAAAAACCCCCGCTATTTGATTTTTTGTTACAGGCAAAAGGAAGAAGACGAAGGACGTGGAAGCCTGGGAGTGGTCCATTCAAATTAAACACGCGCGTTTTTTTAATTTCCAGGATTTGTTTGTTTATTCCATATAATATTAATTGTTTATTATTGTAACGAATGGAATGGCTTGGCTGAGTGGCTAAGGCGTGCAGGCATTGTCCCTTGGGACCTGGGTTCGAATCCCAGGTCCCCCAAATACTTGCTATTATTTTGTTTAATGTGATTTCATGCAGCATGTCCAAAAGCAGTCCATCATGTATCCCAGACATCCAGGTGCCAAGTGTCTCAAGGCAGCAATCCAAAGATCAAGAGAGAGGGAACACCATGCTCCCCAGTCAACTATGCCATGGGCAATTGCAAAAAGGTCAAACGTGCTTGGCAACAAATGGGCCTCAGATTTCTAAACAAAACCCCTTGCTGGCCCATCACCCCCCCTTAAGTTTGCCTCTTATTTTTTCTTTTATTTTTTTATTTCACTTATTTAAATTTAATTCTTAATTAACTATTAACTAAATAATTAACATTTTCACAATAAAAATACAGAAAAATAAAAAAATGTAAATATTTTATTATTCACTATTAATTATTTTTGTAAATAAATTCATTAACTAATTTAGTTCTAACTAGGTTTAATTTTAATCTTCTTTTTACAATAAATAAAAATGAATTAGATTTAGGGTTTTTTCCTTTGACACTTTTAAATTTTCTTTTATTTTATTTAATTAAACATAAAAAACACAAAAAAACATTTTTTCTTTTAATAAATTAATTAATTAGTAATTAGGCTTAATTTCATTTAATTACAAAAAAGGACAAATTCAATTCTTTCTCAAAAAGGGTCAAAACCCTCAAGACGTCCCGATTCAATCTTTCGCACGTGTATTTATTCTTTTTAATTCATTATTTTGTATCTGCTCAGGAAATGTAATAGTTAATTAGGCTTTACCGCTTTATTTACTTTTCTCGCACTTTATTTTCCAAACAGGTTTTTGTTTTTTTGGCGATGTATAGACCCGCGCCTTGTAATAGCTAGATTTACCTTTCCGCACTTTATTTCCTGCAAATCATTTAACTGTTAATATGCCTGCAAGAATGTATGAAAAATAAAACCAATCCGTAGCTCACAAATAACATGCAAAGACAATTTAACTGAAAAACAACACACATGCACATGCCAATCCTAGGGTACGCCTCACTGGTTGCCTCGAGGTGGTCATCAAGTATAGGGTGTCTTAGAGGTCGCCCTCCTGTCTAAGATCCAGTTGCCCCGAAACGGTTGCCTCAGATAAAAAGGATCTAGGACATTAGGGTTACCACTAAGGCGTCCTACAGTTGCTTTGGTGACCACACATGTCCCTAATAATCGAATTGACCTGAACAACTCCAACGACGGTGCTACCTACCTCTCAATGGTGGGATAGCACTATCTAAAGGACTCTTACACAGCCTAATTCCTTAGAGTAGGTAGATTCTCCTGGGTACTTGCTCTTTCAAAACAAACAAAAAAACATCTTTTCGCACCCCACACTTTCAAAAAGTTTTCAAACAAAACACTTCATACACTCTTGAGGACTGATACAAGAGTTACTTAGAAGTTTTTCAAACAAACTTTTTTCAAAACCCACACACACTTGAAAAGCAAACAAATTTTGAAAACATAAGAGCAAGTACCTAAGAGCCCATGGATAACCACAGATAGAAAGGGTGCTAACACCTTCCTTTTCTATAAATCTACCTCCCGAACCGAGAGACATCTCAAAGAAGGAATTTTGCTGTGCTTTTGTCCTTTCCATGTTGGAGAATATAAAAGACGGTTGCGACTCTTGCTTACCGCGACATTTCGCGAACCAGCTTAAAAAAACAGTCAGTTCTATTTCCATCGATCACACCTTCAATGATTGTATACGATGACCCGCGCCTGTCCCGTTTAAACATCCTAACGCAAGGTTGTTCACCAAATACAATGGTGAAATAACACTGTTAAAAGGGTTAAAACATAAGAAAGATCTTTGAGTAAAATAGGGTAGACAACTCTTAGTTACTTGATAAAAAATCTTGCAAAACATCCTTGCCATTTCAAACAGACTTCACAACACAACTTCAAAATAATTTCAAAAAAACAACTTTCAAAATGTTGAAATATCTTTTCAAAAAGACACACACCTTTGTATATATTCAAACAAGAATCATTACAAAGGTTGCCTAGACAAGGCATCTTTTTCAAAACATTTTCAAAACCACACACATAAAGCACCATTTCAAACAATTGAAAAGCAAAGGCAAGTGATCTAAAACAAGTAACTAAGAGCCCATGGATAACCATGGATGAAAAGGGTGCTAGCACCTTCCCTTTTCATAATCTACCCCCCGAACCCAAGAAAACATCTCAAAGGTCTTTCCTGTGCTTTTTGACCTTTCCTTTGGATAAAATAAAAAGTCGGTGGCAACTCTTGCTAAACCGAAACATTTACGAACACAAACGCAAAACCTCAAGTCAGTTCTCCCACCGTATCACAAAGTCCATTGGATTGACAGATGAATTTTGCAGTCAACTGATCAAAAGTCAACTGTATACTGAAAAATCAAACTTTGACTTTTTGGTAAAATTCAAGTGCCAAAGATCATAATTCATCAAAACATGTCAAAATATGAAACTTATTCATCAAGAAATCAAAAAGTCAAGATTTCATTTTGAAAAGTCAAAAGTTCTAAACTTAGAAAATTTTCTAAGTGTTGAAAATTCATGTTTTTTCATAACTTTGAGCCAAATTTTCACCATGATGCAGGATGATTCAAAAGAAACTTCCAACATGAAAGTTTTAGATATCCATGAAATCTACAACTTTTCTTCATACAACTTCTTCCAAAAGTTCTTGGATCTCAAGTTATAATTTTAAGAACATAGGGTCATGAAACTAAACACTTAGTGAAATTTTGCCCTAATTTGGTCAGGATTTGGACCCAACTTCATGGCACTTTTTCACATAGTTCCAAGTGTAATCTTCAAAATCAATTCAAATATGGGTTGTAGATCACATTGCTAGATTTCCAAAATGTCCAAGAACTCCTTGAGATCATTCTTGAGTAGGGAGAATCGAAGAGATGAAGTTAGGGTTTTGTCACTTAAATTACAAGTCATTTTTGATGAACACATGAACCAAATCCATGCTAGGCTGCATAATCCTTGCTTTACAGGCCTCAAACTTGCTTTTCACTCCATAATTAAATGTTTGCACAACTGTTAGAGCTTTGATCCATGCATTTGAGCTATTATCCAAGTTGCATTTCCATTAATGGCACAAAGTAACATTGCCATTCTTGTAAAGCAAGATTTTTGCATAAAGTTCACATTGAGACTCTAACTTGTTACCTATGATTACACTCCATCCATAAAGTCAGAAGTAAGCTTCTTTAAAGAATAACCGCTCTATCTTAGCAAGTACAAAAGACTTTGAAACTTGTTTTGTCAAAAAATCACATGTTTAGCTTAAGGATGCAAATTTAAATTCTGATCAACTAGAGCATTCCAAACTTGTTGCTTATAAATAGAGTCATTATTTGTGAGCTAGAGGAAGATCTTAAACACCATGAAATACACCAAAACTCTCTGAAATCATAAATTGCACAAAAACACCATTATTGCACAGTTTCTGACCTTGAACCTCAAACTCACATTTCCCTCGTGCGTTTCTTGGCCTTTTAGTTTCTAAAGCTTCCTTACATCAAGTGTAACTCATCCCTGTACCTGTTTCATTTCTGTAACATCATTTACCCCATCTTCTATAACCAAAAACAAAGCATTTCACATTGACTTCTCCAAGTCATTTCAGCCACTCTTAACTCAAGAAAACCATTGCATTAGCTTCCTAGGACCTTAAGGAAGCTAACTTAATCATCACCATCACTTGAAACAAGCTCAAACTCGAAACACGATTTCCAGTTTTGAGGTAAGTTTTCTCAACTTGAAACTCTTCATACATGTATCATCAATAGTTTATTTGTGAATAAAACATGTAGATATTATTGCCCTGAAGCTAACCATGTCCATAGTTTCCATTTATTTTGCTTGAGCTTAGAGAATTTTTAAACTAAAATCTCTGAAATTTTTAGGGTTCAGATTAGGGCCATTAAAATTCTTGCTTATCTTTGATATATAGTTTTAATACTTTACATTTCTGGAATCGTGAGAAAATTTGCTACAAGTTTCATGTTTACAGTTTTCATTTTTGATGAGAAATGAGCAAGTTAAAGTTGGTCTGGCTGGAGGTTGAAGATGAAGTCTTCAGAACACGTTTTGCCTTACATATTTATTATTTCATTTGTATTAACGGATGTATAGCCACCCTAGTGGCAGAAGCGTGCGCTTGTAACATATGGGACCTGGGTTCGAGCCCTAGTGGTACCCTTTTCATTTTTTTCACATTTTTTTTTCATTTCTGACTCTTTTTTTGTTTCGCAGGCGCTGGGCCTTTTGTGCCTAGCTCATTTTTGTTTTTGCTGTCTAACCTCCATACTGACTCTTGGCACCCCCTGGCCCAATTAATTAATTTATTTATTTATTTCATTCATCTTTTTTTAAATACAAAAAATCATAAGATACAAAAAAATGATATAGTTATATTTTGACTTATTTTATTTTATTTTCTCACAAAAATATTTTTATTATTCATATTCTATTTATTTTTCACTTATTATCTTGCAAATATAAATAAAATTAGGTTATTAATTATTTTCTTTCATATTAATCTAAATACATCATTTTTCATATAAAAAAAAGACTAAAAATATTTTATAATACTATAAATATTTTTGAAGATAAAAATACTAAAAATACTTCTCTTAAACTTATTTTCTTTTGATTAATTGATAGAATTAGGGTTTTCTTTTAAAATCTTTTTCTTAATAAATTCAAACCTAATTAACTATTTTCTTTATTTAAATTAGGTTAAGACAAAATCTTTTTTTTATGAAAACCAAACAAAATTCATTTTCTTTACATTTTGCATCCTTGTACATTTATTCATTTTTATACTTTGTATTTATTTAAATTCCTTATATATTCATACCAATTCAATATGGTTGTAATAGACTAATTAGATTTAAATTCTTGCAATCCCCATTTACAAATTGTACACCCCTCCCTACAAATGTTGTAATAGTGTAGCAACTTTAAATTTCGCAATTTATCGCTTTCATATAACATGCTAGTAATTAGGGTTTGTATGGAAAGACTAAAATCAACACTTAGAAAACTCAAACTCAAGACAAAAACAAGCATGAAAACACACACTTGCACACAATCACCCCTAGGGTGATCCCATTTGGTTGCCTTATACAAAATGACCATATTACGCATGTAAGGTATCTTAGAAAAAATAAGCAAATACAAGATCATAGTCCCTCGATGACGCTATTTAAGTTGCCTTACAAATGATCTTAAATCCCTAAAAAATAATGCTAAGATACCTTGAAACATTGCTAATCATGGTTATATGATGACCCACACCCGTCCTGTTTGCATCCAAAGATAGGGTTGCTTACCAAATTAATGGTAAGACAATAATGTCAAAGGAAAAGAAAATGAACAAGAAAGACATTTGAGTAGGTAGATTGCTCCTAATTACTTGCTCAATTTCAAAAAAAACATCCTTGCTATTTTCAAAACAATCACACACATTTTCAAATATCTTACAAACATTGAAAACATTTTCAAAAGATCAAACATCTTTGTATACATTATTACGAACGAGAATCATTACAAAGATTGCCTAAATGATGGCCTCTTTACAAAATACTTTCAAAAACACACAAAGCACAATTTCTAACAAAAAGCAAGTGATCTAGCAAGTAACTAAGAGCCCATGGAAAACCATGAATAAAAAGGGTGTTAATACCTTCCCTTTTCATAATCTACCCCTCGAACTTAAGAAACAATCTCGAAGGTCTTTCCTGTTCTTTTTCACCTTTCCTTTTGAATAAAAGAAAAGTCGGTGGCGACTCTTGCTAACTGTAATATTCGCGATCAAACGCAAAACCCTTAAGTCAGTTCTCCCACCGTATCACAGATCTGGAGACTCTGCTGGGGAAAATTCTAAAAGTGGGGTTACCTTAGGGATAAATCAGATTTACTTGCTTACATTGTTTGACTTGTATGCTTTACATTATGGTTCTTCGTTTGGGTTTGAGTCCTCCACCCGGATTTGGGATACATTATAGGTAAGTAGAAATACATTGTGGAAACTGTGCGAGTTAATCAAAGAGAATACGGGGCCGCTGAGTGATGTCATAAAGCACTAATGAACTTTTAGAACCTTTACTTGACCAACTTGGCCATTTAAGATGTAGTGAGATGACCAGCTTTGGTGCAGTCCGAAGTTGGTAGATACTCGATACTACACTCATTGAGGTTTGGCTTCTTGGGATATTTTGGTCGCCATTAAAGAGGCTTGTGCTGAAACAATGACCAAGGAAACAAACCAGTGATATTGAGCTCCTTAGAACCTAGTTACTATTACTAGGACATGTTTGAGCCAACTAAACTTTAAGAGGGTACTTACCTATAATGCAAAACTAAACCTAAGGATTTGTTTGCTTTGTTTGTATATGCATACTTGTACATAACATCATGAACATCATATACATTCACTAACCATTTCAAGGATTTGTGGGATTCATCTTTGTTCTTGTTTTATAGGATATGGATTCACTTCGCACGAAAACTATTCAAGTCAATCTTGTAAGGATCCCTCCACAACTTAAGGAGCTAGCTTCAAGGATTCCTGAAAACTCTCCATTCACCGAGAGACATGGTCGCCTACTCAACTTGGTCACCTCTAACACAGATGAGGACATGATGAAGGTGCTCTTTCAGTTCTTTGATCCTTTACACCATTGTTTTACATTTCTTGACTATCAACTTGTGCCTAGTTTGGGAGAATTCTCCCGACTCTTGAGGATTCCCATTCTCAATCAACTACCTTTCAACGGTACAGAAAGAGACACAAAGCCAGAAGAGATTGCTCAAGCTCTACACTTGCACTCATCTGATATCACAACTCATTGGGAAACAAAGAGTGGTGTCAAAGGTTTCCTAGCAAAGTTCTTGTTCGAGAAAGCCCAAAGTTGTTGGAATTCCTTGGATCTGCAAGCCTTTGAGGAAATTGTGGCTCTCCTCATCTATGGGATGGTTTTGTTTCCAAATCCTGACCAACTCATAGATGTGAACACCGTCAAAATCTTTATATCCCGTAACCCGGTGCCTACTTTGCTAGGAGACATCCTACACTCTTTTCACACTCGCACAATGAGGAAAAGAGGTGTCCTTATGTATTGCACTCCTCTCATGGAAAGATGGTTTATTTCGCATCTTCCCCAATCTGTATTAAAGAATGAGCAAGGTTCAAGGTGGTCACAAAGGTTGATGACGCCAGAAATTCAGACATTCATTGGTGCTCCCGATCCATAGAGAATGTTACTATTGTCGACCGTTGTGGAGAATTTCTTAATGTACCTTTGCTTGGCATTAGGGGAGGAATCACCTACAACCCCTGCTTAGCCTTAAGACAATTTGGTTATTCCCGAAGGGATGGTCCGCACGAGATGCTGATTCAAGGTTTGGTATTTGACTACGACAACGATGATCAAGGTCTTCGCCAGAGATTTATCCGAGCTTGGAGGATGTTAAACAAAGTAGATAGCAAGACTTTGGGGCAAAAAAATTCCATCCGTCTTGAGCCTTACCTCAAGTGGGTACGAACTCGTGCTCAGAATCTTATGATGCCTTATCCCTCCATCCTCCCGGTAATTATTGAGCCTGTCATGGAAGGAGATGTTCCATACACAATCCTACATCCTAACATGCACACCTCTCTTGAATACCTACAAAGGGATTGGATACAACTCAAGGGGGAGCGAGATACTTTCGAAGCCCAATTCTACGCAAGCGAGAAAAAGGTTTTGGAACTCACTGGGCTACTTCATGAGGAACAGACTCTGAATGCCTACATTGCACCAAAGAGGATGTGCACTACCTTTTTATCTTAGAGTTTCTTGTATTTGTTTTGCCCAAGAAGGCATTATTGTACTCAAGCTTTAATCTATTAATATAACGTGTGTTTCCTTTTTGTCTAAAACAAATTTGAATCTTAAAATCCATGAAATCATTGCATACACGTTTATCATTCATCATAACATAAGCAGGTTTCTTGCAACAAGTCTCCTCATCTCTCTACTGTTTATTTCAGTAAGATGGATCTCGAGCAAACAGTGAAGGATCTCCAAGCTCAGAATGCACAGTTTCAATAGTTGTTCTTGACCCTAGCTAAAGGACAAGAAGAGTTGAAGACTTTGATGGCTGGGGAAAAGAAAAGGAAGACAAAGAAGGTAACCAGAGTCCTAAACATGGGAAGAAGATTTCATGGGTAGACAAGAAGGACCCTAGACTTTGCAACGACATCCGGTGAGAGAGACAATCAAGATGGGAAAGGCAAGGAAACAGTTGTCCCATCAGAATCAGAAGAGGAAGAGGAAGAAGAAGAATATTCTGAAGAACAATACCCTCTAGCTGATGACAAGTATAAACATCTCGAAGAGCAGTTGAGTGCAATGGAAATCCAAAAATTTCCTGGCTTGGACTTTGAGGAATTGGGTTTAGTGTCGGGGATTGTCATTCCTCCGAAATTTAAAGCACCTGTGTTCGCCAAATATGATGGAGTTTCATGCCCTAAAATGCATCTCCGGTCCTATGTGAGGAAAATCCATCCCCATACTACTGACAAAGACTTATGGGTACACTTCTTCCAAGACAATCTGTTTGGAACTCAACTTGATTAGTTTTATCAGTTAGAAAGAGCCAACATTCATAACTGGGAAGATCTTGTTGCAGCTTTCTACAAACAATACCAATACAATGCTGATCTTGTGCCTACCTGTACTCAACTCCAGAGTATGGCCATGGTTTCCAATGAAGGTTTCAAGGACTATGCGCAAAAATGGAGAGACTTGGCTGAAAGAGTTCAATCTCCCCTATCTGAAAGAGAATTAGTGGACATGTTTTTGGGCACCTTGTCTGGTCCCTTCTTCAATCACCTAATTGGGAGCTCATCAGTAGGTTTTACTGAACTGATATTGACCGGAGAGAGGGTAGAAGCCGGGATAAAGAGTGGAAAGATTCAGAAAGATACATCCTTTGCTTCTATAAGGAAGCCCTTTATCAGAAAGAAATAAGTGGTTGTTGTTTATCCTCAGAGAAATCAAGATAGGGCCAAACACCGTCCAATAGTGGGGGCTGTTATGATTCCTAAACATGCGCCTGATTAGCAAAGAAACAACCAACCAAGGATGGAAAGACCAGTCAGACAATTCACCAGAATTAACATGACCCTATCTCAAGTATTGCCACATCTGTTAAGATCCAACCTGGTGACTTTGAAAGAAGCTCCAAAGAATCCTAATACAACATCTCTTAACTATCATCCTAATGCCCACTGCGCATACCACTCTGAGAGTCCCGGCCATGACACTAATAACTGTTGGGCTCTAAAGAACAAAGTGCAAGACCTCATTGGAGCCAAAGAGATTGAATTCGATGCGCCCGAAAAGCCAAATGTCATTTCTGCCCCTATGCCCAAATATGGCCATAATACCAATGCCATTGAAAAATAAATGTTTGTTACTTCAGTTGATGAACTTATGACCCCACTCCTGACTAATAAAGTGAACTTGTTGAATGCTGGTGTGTTCCCGGGCTATAATGAAGGCTGTCATTTCTGTTTGTCCTCACCAACCAGCTGTCCTTTATTGAAAACAAGCGTTCAGTGCCTAATAGATAACAAAGAAATTTTGTTTGAAAATACTTATGTTCCACCTGTTCCTTTTAAAGATGTTTCTATCATTACCATTTCTGCCAATTCTTCCAGGGGCTCCACCAAAAGACCCGTTAGAATTACATCAGTTTTGAAAGCAACTCCTTTGATAATTACAATGCCTGGACCAATCTCGTATTCGTCAGACAAAACCATACCATGGAATTATGGAGGGGATGTCTACTACCATAGTATCAAACAAGATTGGCCAGCCGCTGGAGATTCAAGTTCTGAGAAGGTTGACTCCGATATCAGTAATATCGCCGAAACAAGCAAGATCACTCGAAGCATAAGGGTTTTCCCTCCAGAGATAGCTCCTCCAAAAGAAGTTTCTGGACCCGTAATCATTCTTGTTGTTGTTGCTCCTCCAAAAGCTGTTCCCAGTCCTACAATCATCTCTACTAATACTCCAACTGACAAAGTTGTTACAACCCCTGTTGTCACTCCTACTGCCGAGTCAACCGAGACTCGAGGTAAAAATATTCTGATTGAGCCTGTCTGGACGAGGGCGCAATCATTGGCTATCCCTGAGACCTCCCGGAAAGAGATGGAGGAAATTCTAAAAATCATAAAAAGAAGGGACTACGATGTAGTTGAACAATTGGGGCAAACTCCATCCAAAATTTCCATGCTGGATTTACTACTATGTTCCGAGGCGCATGCAAAAGCCTTGGTAAAATTTCTGAAAACTACCCATGTACCCCAAGAGACATCTGCCGATCAGTTCCAAGACTGCGTAGCCAGCTTGACTGCAGATAATGGTCTAGGTTTTTTCGGATGCTGATTTAATGCTAAGAGGAAGGAAGCATAATGAGGCATTACATGTCTCAGTTGAATGTAGGGGCACAACCCTGGCTCATGTTTTGGTGGACACTGGCTCATCTCTAAATGTATTGCCAAAAAAAGCTTTTGATAGGCTTGACTGTGAGGGATTGACATTAAAGCCAAACAACATAGTAGTAAGGGCTTTTGACGGCTCGAAAAGGATGGTGCATGGGGAAGTGGATATCCCCATAAAGGTTGGAACCCAAATATTCGATTCAACTTTTTATGTAATGGACATCCGCCCTTCATACTCCTGCTTGCTAGGCTGACCATGGATCCACAATGCTGGTGCTGTTACTTCTATGTTGCACCAAATGTTGAAATATCCCGTTCAAGGGAAGATTATCACCGTTCATGGAGAAGAAGAGTATATGATCAGCCACCTCAATTCCTTTAGATATGTGGAATTAGATGGTGAATTTATTGAAACTCCATTCCAATACTTTGAAGAAGTCCCACAAGATGTGGCAGTGACTAAGGCTATTCCCAAGATCACAAGGCCTCCACTCAAGATGTCATCTTTGAAGGATGAAAAGGCAGTGATAGAAGAAGGTTGGTGCACTATCTGGGGACAACTCCCGGATATCCCATACAAGTCAGATAAGTTTGGCTTGGGTTTCACTTCAAGTGCTCAGAAGGTTGTACGCCGCGCTCATGCCGGAGGACCACCCCTGAAGATCAGTAACCGTGAAGTCAACGCGGTAGAGGATGATGAAGATGGTTGTAACCTGGAGGATTGGATCTTCCCAACTGTCAGTGGAGGGCTCAGCAATTGGGAGGCTAGAGATTTTTTCCCGATCACTTTTATCCCCCAGTAATTTGTCTTTTACATTTTGTTGGATCTGTAATATTAAAACAATTCAAAGTCTTAAAACCTTGTGTCTTACCCGAGGCACAATGGTCCATTTGTAAGGGTTATTATCTCATTTCCATATGAGATCAATGAATCATGGACGTTTTTCATATAAACTTTGTGCTCATTGTTTTTGCTTTTTTACATTTTCATTTCTTTCAAAGATAGCTATACTCTTACACACACTCACATTCACAATGCAGGTCTACATCCATTCGGGATCCCATGGGTAACGGTTCTGCTATGGCTTTCGGTGACTCTGAAAATCTAGTCTACCAAGCCGAAGATGAAGGTGAGGAAGATTGTCAAGTACCAGGGGAACTTGCCAGATTACTACTGCAAGAAGAGAGAACCATTCAGCCTCACGAGGAACTCGTGGACACAATCAACCTGGGTACCGAAGAAGACAAAAAAGAAGTCAAGGTGGGTGTCAATCTGGAACCGAGTGTCAAGGAGTGTATGATTCAGTTGCTACACGAGTATGTTAAGGTCTTTGCCTGGTCATATGAAGACATGCCGGGACTTGATGCAGATATTATGGTACATTGTCTGCCGACAAAAGAAGATTGTCCACTAGTAAAACAAAAGGTCCGTCGAATGCGACCAGATATGTCAGAGAAAAGATTAAATCAGAAGTCATAAAACAATTTAACGCTGGATTCTTGGCCTTCACCTCCTATCCGCAATGGGTTGCCAATGTTGTTCCCGTGCCCAAGAAAGACGGCAAGGTACGAATGTGCGTGGACTACAGAGATTTGAATAGGGAAAGCCCTAAGGATGATTTCCCACTTCCCCATATTGACATCCTAGTTGACAATACGGCACAACACAAAGTGTTTTCCTTCATGGACGGTTTCTCAGGCTACAACCAAATCAAAATGGCGCCCGAGGACATGGAGAAAACAACATTTGTCACGCAGTGGGGCACATTCTGCTACAAGGTGATGCCATTCAGGGTGAAGAATGTCGGGGCAACCTATCAGCGTGCCATGGTAGCTTTATTTCACGACATGATACATCACGAAATAGAGGTCTATATGGACGACATGATAGCTAGATCTCAAACAGAAGAAGAGCATCATGATCATTTACAGAAACTGTTTGAGAGGCTAAAGAAGTACAAGCTGAGGTTGAACCCAAATAAATGCACGTTTGGAGTAAGGTCTGGTAAACTCCTAGGCTTTGTCGTCAGCAACAAGGGTATTGAAGTAAATCCTTCCAAGGTAAAAGCGATACAAGAGATTCCTGCTCCTCGTACTGAGAAAGAAGTCAGAGGATTCTTGGGACGTTTAAACTACATTGCCAGATTCATTTCTCACCTGACAGCTACTTGTGAGCCAATCTTCAAACAAATGAAGAAAGATCAAGCAGTCAAATGGAATGATGAATGCCAAACTGCTTTCGACAAGATCAAAGAGTACCTGCAAGAGCTTCCTGTTTTAATGCCACCAGTCGACGGAAGACCATTAGTCATGTATCTAACTGTTTTAAAAAATTCAATGGGGTGTGTGCTGGGGAAGCATGACGAGTCTGGCCGAAAAGAGCATGCTATTTATTACCTGAGCAAAAATTTTACCGACTGTGAAACAAGATATTCACTGCTTGAGAAAACTTTTCGCGCTCTGGCATGGGCTGCTCTCTGGCTAAGACAGTATATGCTGACCCATACTACGTTGTTGATATCTAAAATGAATCCGATAAAATATATCTTCCAGAAGCTTGCTCTCTCTGGGAGAATAACAAGATGGCAGATGATCCTGACGGAATATGACATACAATATACTACCCAGAAAGCAATAAAGGGCAGTGTATTAGCTGATCACCTTGCTCACCAAGATGTAGAAGACTACCAGTCCATGAAGTTCAAATTTATGGATGAAGACATCATGACGTTAGACAACTGTAAAGAATTCAGGCCATATAATGGACCTGAACAAGAATCCCGATGGACCCTGTTCTTTGATGGGGCATCCAACGCACTTGGCAATGGTATCGGTGTTGTACTCATATCTCCTGAAGGGTGTCATACTCCCTTTACCGCAAGACTCTGCTTCAATTTTACAAACAACATGGCGGATTACGAAGCATGCATCTTTGGTCTCAGAGCTGCCATGGACTTGGGGATCAAATCCTTGAATGTATTTGGAGATTCAACTTTGGTCATTAGTCAGATCAAAGGAGAATGGGAGACCAAGCACCTTAACCTTATCCCTTATAAAGAACATGTTTTGACATTGCTACCACATTTCGAGAAGATTATCTTCGAGCATTTCCCGCAAGAAGAAAATCAGCTAGCAGACGCACTAGCCACAATGTCATCTATGTTTAAACTTAAATGGGATAACGAGGCTCCTCAAATCACCATTTAATGAAGGGATGAACCAGAACACTGTCACAAGATTAATACTGAAGAAGTAGTGGACCAGCCTTGGTTTCACGAAGTCAAGAGGTATGTAGAAATCCAAGAATATCCAGAAGGAGCTTCAATCAACGATAAGAAGTTCTTAAGGAGATTCTCTGCTAATTTCTTCCTTAGTAATGGAATTCTTTACAAACTCAACCATGATTTTGTGTTACTTCGGTGCGTAGAAAAGGTTGAAGCTGAAAGGATCATGGCTGAGTTGCATGAAGGCACTTTTGGAACCCATTCCAGTGGGCATACGATGTCAAAGAAAATCCTACGGGCAGGCTATTACTGGTCTACCATGGAAGCATATTGCTATCAACACTCTCGAACTTGCCACAAGTGTCAGATTTATGCAGACATGGTGCACGTACCTCCGGTTCCTCTGAATGTATTGACGGCTCCTTGGCCCTTTTCTATGTGGGGGATTGATATGATAGGGGAAATCAAGCCAACAGCCTCCAATGAACACCGCTTCATCTTAGTGGCCATTGACTATTTTACAAAGTGGGTGGAGGAAGCTTCTTTCGCTTCCGTTACCAAAAAGGTTGTCGCCCGATTCATCAAGAAGAACCTCATTTGCTTGTACGGTATCCTGGAGAGGATCATTACTGACAATGGTAAAAATCTCAACAACACTATGATCACCGCCCTGTGCGAGCAATTCAAGATTCATCATCACAATTCTTCCCCTTATCGACCGAAGATGAATGGTGCTGTCGAAGCTGCAAATAAAAACATTAAAAAGATCATACAGAAAATGACAGTCACATACAAAGACTGGCATGAGATGTTACCATTCGCTCTCCACGGGTATCGTACTACAACTCGCACATTGATTGGAGCAACACCCTATTCTTTGGTATACGGCATGGAAGCTGTCTTGCCTATTGAGGTTCAGATCCCCTCTCTAAGAATTATGAAGGATGCAGGTCTGAATGAAGACGATTGGATCCAGACTCGACTTGATCAACTAAACTTAATTGATGAGAAAATACTTACTGCTGTCTGCCATGGTCAAATGTATCAAAAACGGATGATCAAGGCTTTCAACAAAAAAGTCAGACGACAAGTGTATCAAATTGGAGATCTGGTGATCAAACGTATCATACTGCCGCAAGGTGATCCTAGGGGCAAATGGACTCCTACCTATGAAGGACCATTTGTAATCAAAAACATTTTCTATGGTGGAGCAATGATCTTGACCACCATGGATGGTGACGATCTGCCGCACCCTGCGAATGCAGACATAGTCAAAAGATACTACGCATAAGAGACCCGCTAGGTTGCACACCTAGGCAAAACAAGGGCATCCCGGCGAACCAAAAAGGTTCGGGCAAAAATTAGGGATAAAACTAAAAAAAAATTGTACACCCGGCAAGTTGAAAACCTGAAAGGGCGACTTGGGAAAAAAAAGGTATCCCGGTGGACTGAAAACCCGAAAGGGTGGTCCAGGCAAAAGTTAGGGAATTAAAGTGTATGACTATGTCCCATTGGATCACCTTACGGAAAACTTGCAAGCTCGACATTTCTGACCAATTCAATCATCTTCGGACAAGGCAAGAAATAGACAAGATGCTCAGAGATACAAAGGCTATAGCAGAATGGGAACCCCATGGGATTATTACACATAGCTATCTTTTATTTGTATTAAAATTTTCATTTTTTACGACAGAATTCTCTTACTAGAATGTTTGTCTCACTGTACAAAAACACTTACTCAAAGTCAATACAAAGATATCTCCTTGAAAGTGCAAAATTATCTGTTTTTCTTTACTCTTGTGGTCTGTTTACAAAAACGTCCAATGATTCATTGTTGAACATATGCATTCGAACATGATTACTGTTTACAAATAAATAAAATAAAAGACAATTATTGATGGCTTTAAGAGATAGGGAAATCTCTCTAAGTTATTTTCCATAAAAATTCCCCGCAATGTACAGTTTAATCCCCAGCGGAACAAAGCTTCCAATTATCAGTCCCCGATAGAAATCATCCAATGTCCCCAGATTCCCCAAACAATTTTTTTTAAGCAGTACATGGCATTTCCCTTACAACAAAGTTTATTTATCTAAACAGAAATTCATCAACACTTTGACTTCAAGACATGAAGACTTACATATCCTCAGCAACATTCAGGGATTTATTTTCCCCAAATCCAACAAATAGCGCAATATACTAGCTCATATACGCATACATTGCATCCGTATATCATAAACATTGATAAAACGAATGCATTATATCATACATTTCATACAACATGACTTTGAATTTTAGCTAACATTTTACCCTTTTCAGGATAAGATTAACAGCAACCATTAATAATGGTCAAAGTTTGCAGATACAGTTCAGATACGCTCCAGGCACGGATGCCATTCTAATACTCATTCAGATTCAACTTTCAGATACAGTTCAGATACGCTCCAGACACAGATGCCATCCTGATACTCATTCAGAGTCATTTTTCAGATACAGTTCAGATACGCTCAAGACATGGATGCCATCCTGATACTCATTCAGATTCAACTTTCAGATACAGTTCAGATACGCTCCAGACACGGATGCCATTCTGATACTCATTCAGATTTAACTTTCAGATACAGTTCAGATACGCTCCATATACGGATACCATCCTGATACTCATTCAAAATCAGCTCCCAGATACATTTCAGATACAATCCAGATACGGATGCCATCCTGTTGTACCCCAAAATTTGCCCTCCCATATTTCTCAAAGCATTTCAAGAAAGATCCCCAAGTTGCTCAAGGAAGTCCAAGGGTTGAACATGCAAGCTCTCTCCTAAGGCAGTCTACCTCAAATTAGGGTTTCATGTTGCATCAAGATAATTGAGTCCAAGAGATCCCAAGTGCTCACCAATGTCCTAATATGTTCTCAAGATCATCCATGTCAAGTTTCAATCCCTACAGAGAAAGTTTGCTCAGTCAATTGCTCAAAGGCTTGAAAATCGACTGTGCTAGGGCAAAAGTCAACTATGGCCCACATACAGTCAAACTTCAAGATTTTTGGTAAACATCCTCATTTTGAAGTATATTTCATAATTTTATCAAGGGTTGATCATGATTCATTAAGGATTGCTCATAATTCATCAAGACTCAAAAGTTGCTAAATTAGGGTTTTGTAGGAAAAGTCAACTCAACTTTGACCAAGCATAACTTTCTCATATTTTATGATAAATGACCCATCCAAAGCCCATTTTGAAGAGGATGCATGCTCTACAATCCATCTTCAGCTCCCAAGTTAAAAATATGCACTCACAAGAAGTTATGAATTTGGACATTATAGGTCATTTTGGAAAGTCAACAAAAACACATTTTTTGTCAAAGCTTAATACATGAGAATGGAATATCAAATTGAGATGATACCAAAAGGGTTTCTTATGGGACATCTCAAGCTTTCTAAAAAGTCCAAGAACACCTTCAAAGAGTCAAAATTGAGGAAGTTATACATTGGTGAAGTTGACCTTTTTTGCAAAATTGCCAAAAGTCAACTATGCCTAAAACTTCAATTTTTTCCAAATGGGCCTAATCTTTTTCACTTGTTTTAAGTTGGCAACATAGTCCACGAGCTCTAGCCTTTTCCAATCATCATTATCTTATTTATATTATTTATTTTGATTTTTATTTGAATTAAATCATTTTAAATCAAAACAAATCATATAAAATCCAAAATATTGAAAACTCAAGATTTTTTACATGATTCAGGTCTTAATATCCAGCTAGCATCAAATCAAACTCGTGTAAACGCATGGTGTGGACAAAAAGATTGAATTAGGCTATTTTTGGAATGATATTCAAAGTGAATCAAATCAAGAATCAAGACATTGATAGAGGAAGATTGAGGCCAGGTTTTCAAATCTAATTCATTCCTCAATACATATAGAAGTGATGCAGACCAAAAACTAGGTTGGAGAGAGGCGTATGAACCAGAAGCAAAACTTGAAAAAACAAGAAAAAGTGGTGAATCGAATTCGTACTTAGAGGCCAATTCAAGACTCTTGGACTATCCCAATTGCTTCCTGAGGTCATTAGCAAGCAAAAGCAATCCAACTCAAGCATTTCCAGGCCTTATATCGCACTGTAAGTCACCCACGACATGGCTTCTTTTTTGAAATCGAATAGCATCATTCTTGTACTTGTAGCATAAAATAATTGTATACTATTGCTCACCATCCTATTTGCAAGCTTTCTGTAATAGTCAATTGCATTTTCATGGCCTATATTGGATTTCACCATTATTAGGGTTTCATGCTTCAAATTAGGATCTTCGTTTACAGGTAAAATTAGGCCATGAAAGGGCCACCAATGGACTCAGCAGGTCCAGAAGAAGATGTCCATGGCCTTTGTTTTTATTTATCATGCTTGTGTTGAGTTTTAAGATTTACAAGACTTGTAGCTACGGACAAACGTCCGTAGGTAAAAGTTTGGAACTTTTACCAACAGATCCAAGGAGGAAGATGACCAGCTGGCGAGCAACCATTGGCCTGTTTGAAAAAAACGCGCGCTAATTTGATACATAGGGCCTTTTTAATATTTGATTATTATTTTGTATTATTATAACAAATAGAACAATTGGCCCAGTGGTAGCCAGGCAAGCGTTAAGGCGTTAGGAAGCTTGAGGTCAGAGGTTCGACCCCTGCCTCCAACATTTGTGTTTTTCTTGATTTCTTTCAGGTGATCTCATGCGTATACAAACCCAGGGTCCACCATACGTCCTCACAATCCATCCAGCCAAGTGTCAGGAGACCAGATCCAAAGGCCAGCATGTGAGAGGCTACCATGGGGCCTAGTCAAAGCAATGCACCGGATGCAAAAGGTCAACGTGGACCTCACTCTTTTGGGCCCAGAAAATGCTGCTCACACCCCCCAAAACTGCTAAACTCAGGCCCAAATCTCTTTCTCTATATTTTTTTATTTGTCTTAATTAATTAATTTATTTTATATACTAACAAAAATAATTATTTTCTTTTTGTCAAAAAATCACAAAAATAATACTTTTCACAAATTAGGTTAGATTTTATTTTTATCAAACAAATTAAATTAATTTAATTAGGTTGTTAATATTAGATAATTTTAATTCCTTTTGTAAATAATTAAAAATAATTATAAAATTAGGGTTTTGTCCAAATTCAATTACATTTTCTTTTTCATAAAAATAACCAAAACATAAAAAATAGGCCATGTAATTATTTTCATTAATTAATTTAATTAACTAATTAATTGCATATTTAATTTAGAAAACTTAATTCTTTTATTAAAAACAACAAAAACATTTTCTCTTTTAATTAGGATAGAAGGGTCAAAACCCTAGTTCGCACTCGTTCTAATTCTCATCGCGCACTTTATTGTTTTATTATTTACCATATTATTGTAATTGCTCATAAGATTGTAATAGTTTAAATTAGGTCTTTATTTTCATTTATCGCTTTATCTTTTAAAGGTTTGTTTTTGGCTATGTAAATACCCGAAGCCTTGTAATAGCTTAGTTTAATTTCTGCACTTTAAATTCCGCAAAATATTTAAATGTTAGATGTATGATATTAGGGATGCATGACAAGAATGTATGATTAATTTTAAAACAGTTAGATAACCCTAAAATGTGCAAAGATAAATAATCTGAAATTGAATCACTCGCACATGCGCACAGCTAGGGTACACTCCCACTTGGTTGCCTTCGGTAAACGGTCATTGAGTATAGGATGCTTTAGTGGTCGTCCTTTTGTCTAAACAAATATCAAAGTCCCGATTCAGAAAAGTTACCTCGGAATGGTTGCCTCGGAATTGTTGCCTCGAATAATTGATCTAAGATATTATGGTTACTACTAAGACGTCCTAACATTGCTTTAGTGACCGTACGTCCCTTTTGAATTGACCCTCAAAACTCCAACGAAGATGCTACCTACTCACTAATAGTGGGATAGCGCTGTCTAAAGGAAAGAAGCATATAACGATTCTTTTTTTCGAGTAGGTAGATTAGTTCTTAAGCACTTGCTCAAACAAACAAAAATTTTCACACTTACACTCCTTTACAAACAAAGTTTTTTTTTTCAAAAACGCTTCATTACACTCTTGAAGACAGAAGCAAGAGTTAAATCGAAGTCAAAACAAAAGCTTTTCAAATCACACAAACAAAAGAAAACAATTTTTGAAAATGATGAGCAAGTAACTAAGAGCCCGTAGATAACTACGGATAGAAAGGGTGCTAATACCTTCCCTTTCTATAATCTACCCCCCGTACTCAGAAATATCTCGAAAAAGGAATTTTTCTGTGCTTTTTTCCTTTCCTTGTTGGATAAAATAAAAGTCGGTGGCGACTCTTGCTTACCAGGACATTTTGTGAACACTAACGCAAAACGTAAACCAGCAAATTCCTAAAAAAGAGAAAACCACGTCCCGGTTCTGGCCACCGTATCACACATCCTGATACTCATTCAAAATCAGCTTCCAGATACAATTCTGATACACTCCAGACACGGACGCCATTCTGATACTCATTCTTTCAACTTACAAGTTACAATTCAAACAAATCACTTTTGGATGGCATCTACAAGCCCATCTCCTACAACTTTCTACCACCTCTCCAAATGGAATATTTAAGCCCATTCCCTCAACCATCACATCACCGAGTGCAAATTTCTGGGCACTCTAGTGTCCAATCATCTTCCACCTTCGAGTCACGAATGGCGAAACTCGCCAATCTAAATCTTCAGGCTTAAGAAGATTGAACAGGGGCAGCTGTTGTACCCCAAAATTTGCCCTCTCACTTATCAAGATTTTGCTCACAAGATCTCCTTGGGCTCAAGACTGCACTAGGGTTTGATCAGCTCAAGACACCTTCTTAGGCACTGATGATCAAAATTAGGGTTTGAGTTTGCACAAGGATTTTTGAACTATCAATGCTTCATATGACTTTCATGGACCATTATGGACCCCCAAGATTACTCATGTTAAGTTTCAAGCCTTGGATCACACTTTCATGGACCATTATTGGGGAAAAAGTCAACTATGGCCAATTTACAGTCCAACTTCATAATTTTTGATCCACATCAACATTTTAGACTCATATGTATCATTTGGTCATGTTTGGACCACAATTCCTCAAGAGATTGGATCAAATCCCCAAAAGGGCAAAATGGTCAAAATTAGGGTTTTAACTGGGAAAGGGCAATTTCTGATTTTTAACCTAGCAAATGGTCAATTGGTTTAAGGCATGATCTAAAGAGTCCATTTGCATCATTTTTACATAATGACATGGTTCAAAACATTGCAAGTCCATTGGATTGACAGATGAATTTTGCAGTTGAAATTCAACTGTATACTGAAAAATCAAACTTTGACTTTTTGGTCAAATTCAAGTGCCAAAGATCATAATTCATCAAAACATGTCAAAATATGAAACTCATTCATCAAGAAATCAAAAAGTCAAGATTTCATTTTGAAAAGTCAAAATTTCTAAACTTAGAAAATTTTCTAAGTGTTGAAAATTCATATTTTTTCATAACTTTGAGCCAAATTTTGACCATGATGCAAGATGATTCAAAAGAAACTTCCAACATGAAAGTTGTAGAAATCCATGAAATCTACAACTTTTCTTAATAAAACTTCTTCCAAAA
Organism: Vicia faba; assembly: GCA_948472305.1. Taxonomy (NCBI): domain Eukaryota; kingdom Viridiplantae; phylum Streptophyta; class Magnoliopsida; order Fabales; family Fabaceae; genus Vicia; species Vicia faba. The sequence goes on from OX451736.1 coordinate 1,498,869,438, forward strand.
GTGATTGGATCTCAAGTTATAATTTCAAGAACATAGGGTCATGAAACTAAACACTTAGTGAAATTTTGCCCTAATTTGGTTAGGATTTTGACCCAACTTCATGGCACTTTTTCATATAGTTCCAAGGGGAATCTTCAAAAGCAATTCAAAGATGGGTTGTATAGAATATTTCAAGCTTTCCAAAATGTCAAAGAACTCCTTGAGATTATTCTTGAGTAGGGAGAATCAAAGAGATGAAGTTAGGGTTTTGTCACTTGAATTACAAGTCATTTTTGATGAACACATAAACCAAATCCATGCTAGGCTGCATAATCCTTGCTTTACAGGCCTCAAGCTTGTTTGTAACTCCATAATTAATTTTCCCCCGCTGTTAGAGCTTTGATCCAATCATTTGAGCTATTATCTAAGTTGCATTTCCATTAATGGCACAAAGTAACATTGCCATTCTTGTAAAGCAAGATTTTTGCATAAAGTTCACATTGAGCCTCTAACTTGTTCCCTCTGATTACACTCCATCCACAAAGTCAGAAGCAAGCTTTTTTAAAGCATAACCACTCTATCTCAGCAAGTACAAAAGACTTTGAAACTTGTTTTGTCAAAAAATCACATGTTTAGCTTAAGGATACAAATTTAAATTCTGATCAACTAGAGCATTCCAAACTTGTTGCTTATAAATAGAGTCACTATTTGTGAGCTAGAGGACGAGCTTGAACACCCTGAAATACACCAAAACTCTTTGAAATCATAAATTGCACAAAAACACCATTGTTGCACAGTTTCTGACCTTGAACCTCAAACTCACATTTCCCTCGTGCGTTTCTTGGCATTTTAGTTTCTAAAGCTTCCTTACATCAAGTGTAACTCATCCCTGTACCTGTTTCATTTCTGTAACATCATTTACCCCATATTCCATAACCAAAAACAGAGCATTGCACATTGACTTCTCCAAGTCATTTCAGCCACTCTCAACTCAAGAAAACCATTGCATTAGCTTCCTAGGAACTCAAGAAAGCTAACCTAATCATCACCATCACTTGAAATAAGCTCAAACTCGAAACACGATTTCCAGTTTTGAGGTAAGTTTTCTCAACTTGAAACTCTTCATACAGGCATTATCAATAGTTTATTTGTGAATAAAACATGTAGATATTATTGCCCTGAAGCTAACCATGTCCATAGTTTCCATTAATTTTGCTTGAGCTTAGAGAATTTTGAAACTGAAATCTATGAAATTTTTAGGGTTTAGATTAGGGCCATTAAAATTTTTGCTTATCTTTGATCTATAGTTTTAATACTTTACATTTCTGGAATCGTGAGAAAATTTGGTACAAGTTTCATGTTTACAGTTTTCATTTTTGATGAGAAATGAGCAAGTTACAGTTGGTCTGGCTGGAGGTTGAAGATGAAGTCTTCAGAACACGTTTTGCCTTACATAATTATTGTTTCATTTGTATTAACGGATGTATAGCCACCCCAGTGGCATAAGCGCGCGCTTGTAACATATGTGACCTGGGTTCGAGCCCCAATGGTACCCTTTTCATTTTTTTCACATTTTTTTCATTTCTGACTCTTTTTTTGTTTGGCAGGCGCTGGGCCTTTTGGGCCTAGCTCATTTTTGTTTTTGCTGTCTAACCTCCATACTGGCTCTTGGCACCCCCTGGCCCAATTAATTAATTTATTTATTTATTTCATTTATCTTTTCTTAAATATATTTATTTTTAAATACAAAAAATCATAAGATACAAAAAAATGATATAGTTATATTTTGACTTATTTTATTTTATTTTTCTCACAAAAATATTTTTATTAATCATATTCTATTTAATTTTCACTTATTATCTTGCTAATATAAATAAAATTAGGTTATTAATTATTTTCTTTCATATTAATTTAAATACATCATTTTTTATATAAAAAAAAAAGAAGACTAAAAATATTTTATAATACTATAAATATTTTTAAAGATAAAAATACTAAAAATACTTCTCTTAAACTTATTTTCTTTTGATTAATTAATAGATTTAGGGTTTTCTTTTAAAATATTTTTGTTAATAAATTCAAACCTAATTAACTATTTTCTTTATTTAAACTAGGTTAAGACAAAATCTTTTTTTTATGAAAACCAAACAAAATTCATTTTCTTTACATTTTGCATCCTTGTACATTTATTCATTTTTATACTTTGTATTTATTTAAATTCCTTGTATATTCATACCAATTCAATATGGTTGTAATAGACTAATTAGGTTTAAATTCTTGCAATCCCCATTTACAAATTGTACACTGTTGTACCCCAAAATTTGCCCTCGCATTTTTCCACAAGAAATCTCAGCTTCAGGCGTTTCCTGATTTTTTTAAAACTGGCTCAAGAATCGGACAAACGGACTTTTCTTGTCAGTCAAGCAAAATTAGGGTTTTACTGATTTTAAGGACTCTGGATTGCTTCAAACAATTGGCTTAGGGTTGTGGTTGATTTTGGTTCAATTTTTTATCAGACGAACGTTATTTGGCATTTAATCAGGAATTAAGGTTTTATGGGCATATTCTCAGAAAGATTAAATTTCCACAGCACTTTGCAAGTTATTTCAAGATTCGGGTTGAATTCGCATTGTTTTGATTTAATCAGTAAAAGAGGCAGTTGGGTTGAATTCATGTTGTTTTGTTTCATCAGTCAAAAGAAATATGCAGTTTGGAATTACAGCGCCTGGCAAAAGAATCAGTGAAAAGAGAATGCGCTTGATCGGTTTATTTTAGTTAACTGCTGCTTTGCTTTGGATATTGGAAAGGACAGGTTTAATTGATCAACGTGCTAAAGTATTGTTTATTTAAATTATTTATTAATCTAAATTAAGTGATTGAAATTTATTGTTTCAATTATTTTAATTCAAAGAGTTTTAAATAAATAAATAAACAATAAAGAAAGAGAATTAGAATTAGTTGGATAATAAAGATTTTTATTGATATTTGAATTATTTGTACAAATATTGTTTATAATTTAAATTACAAACAATAGTTTACATTAATTTAAATATTGAATAAAAAGAAAACTATCCTATTTTTCTAATTCTTCAGTCTTCATTTAGTACCCCTCCATCCATTTTTATCTGCAAAAGAAGAAAAGTCAGTGACTGATAATTAATTAAAGACAGATAAAATTTGCAGTCATCATTAAGGGCCACTGATTGGGATCAGTTAACCCTCTCTGCAAATCACGGGATTTCTCCCGGTTCACAAAGAGGGAAGAATTTTATCATGAATGCAAAATGTCAAAATGCATAATTTTAAAATGTCAAACTGCATGGTTCAGAAGCAAGTTCAAACTAAACTAAAAATCCAATTCCAACTTTCTATCAAAGATCAAAAAGTGCAATTTACTGTCAAAGTACAAAGTCCACTCAAGACTGTCAATAAAAAGATTTGACAAAGATATGAAAAGTTCACAAAGTGTAGCAAGCTGTCAAAGAAAGATAAAGATGCAGAGGAAATCTCTTATGCAAGCTAACTCTTTATCATCATTTCCCAAACAAGGGTGGCCCCTTCAGAAAAGTACAGAAAAAGCATAGTTTAATATTAAAAACTGTACTGAGAGAGAGAAAAAGAAGAGAGATAAAGGCAGGTTTTTCAGGCTTAGGTAGAAAAGGCAGGGCATAAACAAAGATATAACACAAGAACAAACACAGTTCAACAGAGAGGATAGAAAATATACAGAACTCAAAAAACCTGCTAAGGAAGCATACCCTGCCTCAACATACAAAATGCTAATGGCCTGAATCAAAACATCAACCATCCCAAAAAACCCAAAGACCTGCTAAAGCTCAAAACACATAACCTGTTAGGCCTCAGGCCTGAAACCTTGAAACAACCATCAAGCAATAATCAGCATTAACCTATTAACCCTCAAGAAGTAAAACCTGCATAAGCCTTGGCCTAAGATAACCTGCAATCAAACTAAACACAACCAGTTCAAAAAGGCCTGAAACCCCTACAGGCCTGTCAAGCCTAACAACCAAAATCTTGTTAAGCCCAAGCATTCAAACTTGAAGCCAGTACAAATCAGAAACCAGATAACCTGCCTAACAACAAAAACTAGTCCAACTGGCCTAAGCATAACACCTGCATAAACCATAAAACATATACAAACACCAGTTCAGGCCAAACTTGTCACCATACCAGTATCAACCTGCTGAAACACTAAGTGAACCTGCCTAAGTCATCAACCAAAAGCCTATCCATCAAAAACCAGTCAAGCCAATAAACCCGGCCATTCAACAAAACCTTGGCCTAGAACATCAAAAATCAATCCAAACATAACCCACACAAACAGAGCCAACCAACCCTAGGCATCAGAGGGGTTCATCATTGGCCTTTAGGAAGCAATAATAGAAGAAGAGAGAACGAATTCAGGGGGCAACACAAACCAAAGTTCGTTCAGAAACAACAACAACATTTCAAGCATACAGGCGAGGCCCCCTCAGAATTTTGAATTCATCATTGGGTGGAAAATAGGCATCAATCTCAGAAGGCATCCAACTCAACGAAAGTTCTAGGCAACTGTAAGAGAAGAAGAAAGAAGCATACTAATTCCAAAACCCACGAGTCCTTCAGAATCCCAGATTCATCATTAGGCGACAAAGAAGATACAGAAGCAAGCAATCACATATATCAAGCAAGCGTTTAAGGCAACCAGCAGTTCAAAGGCAAAGTAGGTAAAGAGATACAAAGATACCAGGGTCTCAAAGCAAGCTAGCGTCTTCACAATCGCGTCCTCCCCTTCGCCAGCAAGCCTCCATAACATCCTTCGTTCCTCCTCCACAAAAGGTAGTTTTCGTTACTCCTCATTCTTTCCCTTTTTTCTCAGCAATAATCATACAAAAAAACGAAGTCAGAATCATACCCAAATCACAACATGCAACGAGAATCGTAAAAAGAAACTAATATACCACAAGAAACGGACCCGTACCTCTATGCCATTTCCTTGAAACTCAGCGAAGGAGAAGAGGGATGCTGATGGCTGGGCAAAGGGAAGAATAGATATCCATCACTCAGAGAAGAACGAACGGAGAAGACAACGAACCCCATGAACGCGCCGCTCACAAACCCTAAAGCATTGCTCTGTTGAAACGTTTCTCACAAACCCTAAAAATTCGTTTCAAGTGAATGGGCCTCGTCCCAATGCCCTGTCTAAAGCCCGTTCCTGATCTTTTTTGGTTTTGATTGCCAAATGTTTAAAAAAACAAAACATCATTTTCTTTTTTACTTTTATTAACAAAATCCTTTTTTTCTTTTATTACTTATTGACATCAAAAGTATCTTTCTAATAATTAAAATACATTTTTTATACAACACAATAAAAATGTAAAAGCTTTTCCTTTTCTTTTAAGAAAATACTTCTCTTTGTACATAATTTTAAAACATTTCATTTAAATATATTTTTGTACATATCATGCAATATAGTAAAAATTGAAAATATCCTTTTTTTAAGTAAATATTTGTATATATAAATAAGATACATTTCTTTTTTTAATATACATAATTCAATTCATAACACATGAAAATATACCTTTTATACATAATTAAAATTTAGGAATATTTTCTTTTCTTAAAACATCATTTAATTAGAACTTGAACATTCAGTTAAAACATTTTTCTTTTATACATATTAAAAATATACAAATCAAAGATTCATTAAACGCATATTTAGGTCAAAACAAATACCTAACAATACTCCATTAATTTCACATTGTCACCTGTAAATATTCTCATACCCATATATATGTACACTTACACAAATACATTCACATTGCCCTATACACATTTGTTTATCTTATACTTGTATATTCGATATTTACATTTGATCGCAAATTCGATTTGGTTGTAACTTATTGGATACTATAAGTCTCATCCCCATTCATACACTTATACCCCCACTCCCGGATACTATCTTGTAATAGCATAGACTTTACATTTCCGCAATTTACAGTTTTCCAATTATACCATGGTTAGACCTAGGGTTTGCATGTACATAAAATCAAACGCTAGATAACCTAATACAAGACAAATACATGTAATCAATACACAATCACACTTGCACCCTCTAGGGTAATCCCACATGTTGCCTTCCAAAATGGGCCATGCTTGCACGTCGAGAATCTTTGGCAAAATAAAAATCAAAATGATCATAAGTCCCTCAAAGTGTTGCCTAAATGGAATGATCATAGTCCCTTCGAAGCAAATTGCCAAAGACACTTGGCACCATTGCATTCATGGTCCATACGACGACCCGCGCCCGTCCCGAATAAACTTCCTAAACGCAAGATTGTCCACCAAATTCAATGGTGGAACAAAATTGTTAAAAAGGGTTAAAACATAACAAAAACCTTTGAGTACAATAGGGTAGACAAAACTTTTAGTTACTTGAGATCAACTTGCAAAAACACTTGCCTTCTTTTCAAAAACCACAATCCACAACACTTTCAAACAAACTCTCAAAAACATTTGAAACATCTTTTCGAAAAGATACACGCTTTTGTAAAACACTCAAACACGACTCAAATACATTGGTCGCCTAAGACAAGGCATCTCTTCAAAAACATTTTCAAAAGCACCCCCACACACACCTTTTTTAAGCAATCGAAAATCAAGGAAAGTGATCTAAAAAAACCAAGTAACTAAGAGCCCATGGATAACCATGGATGAAAAGGGTGCTAATACCTTCCCTTTTCATAATCTACCCCCCGAACCCATGAAATATCTCAAAAGGTTTTTGATGTGCTTTTTTAACCTTTCCTTTAGGATAAAATAAAAAGTCGGTGGCGACTCTTGCTCAACCGCACAAGTGCGAATACGAATGCAAAACACTAGTCAGTTCTCCCACCGTATCACAGAACTGGCGACTCTGCTGGGGATGATAATTCGAGTGGGGTTACCTTAGGGTTTAGATCACCTTTACTTTCTTGCTTTGATTGACTTGATTGATTTATCTTTTGGGTCCTTGTTTGGGTTTGTTATAAATCCTCCACCCGGATTTGGGGCACCTTCTTAGGTAAATAGCAAAAAAACTGCGAGGGAACTGTGCGGGGTATACCGACATGGTTGAAGCAGTAAGCTATGTTAGTGTGACATATTTGTGAGTACCAGTAACCCTTGAGTAGTCAAGGAGAGTACGGGGCCGCTGTGTGATGTCATGAAGCACTAACGAACTCTTAGAACCTTAATTGACCATCTTAGCCTTTTTAGGAGTAGTGAGATGACCGACTTTGGTGCAGTCTGAAGTTGGTAGATCCTCGATACTACACTCTTTTGAGGATTGTTTTCTTGGAATATTTTGGTCGCCAGTAAGTGGTTAAACCGAAACAATGAACACAGAAAACAATCCAATGATATTGAGATCCTCTAGAACCCGGTTACTTTTGATAGGACAGGTTTTAACCAACGAACTGAAAGAGGGTAGTACCTGAACCTCATGCAAGCCTAAACCTAAGGACTTGTTTGCTTTGTGTGAATATGTTTGTCTGTATATACACTCACTTGCTTTTCTGCATACATGTACATAACATCATGACATCATACCATAGCATTTTCAATAACCATTTCAAGGATCTCGAGGGTTCTTTTGATGCAGGGTTACGTTGAACCAGACATCTACCAAGGGGCAAGAGGTTTTCTCCTCTAACCAATCCAGTCAAAGTTCAAGTGCAACAACTTGAATCAGTGGCTATGACCCACTCGACATGGTGAGCTTGATTCTCGTGGAAAGGCATCCACCGATACAAAGCTCTCCAATCAAAGTTCAAGAACAACAACTTGAATCAGTGGCTATGACCCACTCGACATGGTGAGCTTGATTCTCGTGGAAGGACGTCCACCGGTGCAGAGATCTCCAATCCAAGATCAAAGTTCAACTTCTAACATTTTCTTGTGTTTACCCCAAGAGATCCTTGAAAGCATGCATCCACATATCATGCATTGAATTTTGACAATCTTTCTTTTTTCAGGTTTCCTTACTCTCCTGCTGTTTATTTCAGCAAGAGATGGCTCTAGAAAGGTCTGTCAAAGACATCCAAGACCAGACTGCTCAGCTGCAGGAGATGTTCCTGAACTTGTCTCTGGGGCAAGAAGAGATGAAAGCTCTCCTCACCAAGGACTTGGGGAATTCCAACAATGACAGGAGTGACCAGCTTGCGGAGCTGCAGTTTGATCTAACCACCTTGAGGACTCAAGTGATGGGACAGTTGGTGGGCCAGATGGCTCTCATCCAAGACCTATCCCAAAGACAAGAGGAACTCAGAGTTCTTGTCCGCCAACTGCTTCCAAACAACCAACTGGGGCAAACATCTGAGGTCGAAGAGCAAGTCACCGCTCAGCCTCCATCCACTCAAGAAGACAAGGGGAAAGCTCCTTTACTTGCTTTAGGGTCACAAACCCATCAACAACCTCGCCAGCGTCAACGGGGCAGTCGGCGTAAGCAAGAAAAGTCGGGAAGACAGTTCACGGAGACTGAAATACCATCATTCTTCATACTGAAGCGCCTGTTGGAGGTCAATTTGCTTACCGTAAAGGACCCTCCTCAGAAGCTCAATACCTCCTCTCCTCACTATCATCCCGACGCATTCTGTGTTTACCACTCCTACAGCCCGGGACACGACACCAACGACTGTTGGGCCTTGAAAAACAAGATTCAAGATCTGATCGACATTGGGGTGCTGGAATTCATGCCAGACGGTGAGATGAAAATCTTCCGTTGAAAGGTTCTCCACTTGAAGTGACGAAGCTCAAGCTGAAAGACTTTTGCTTCTTTTTGAATTTTCAAAATTGTAATTTATTTTGCTGTCGAACAATTATCTGATGATGTTAAACTCTGTTTTCATTAATGCATTGCATATGTTTGTCTTGAATCCATCCATTCGTTTCACTACTCTTATGCTTTTCTTTATGATATTTGACTCTTGATAAAAAGCTGTAAGCCTTTAGAGGGAGGATGACGAAACAATACCGTGATCTTATACAATATGCTTTTGAACAGACCTTGCTGATGATGTACAGGCATTTCTTTCAATTCCCAAACACTGGAGTTATAAGGAAGTTAATCCCTAGTCAACCCCTTCAAGCCAAAGAAGTAGGAGTTTCCTGTTCTAAAACGATCAAAACCCTTGATATAAACCTGGGGCAGGGTAGTATCTCAGTTTAATTCAAAAGAAAATGCGCATTGAAGTCGCAAACTCTCAGTTCGTAATACAACGAACGGTGTCAAAAAAGAGAAAGCATTCCTTTGGAATCAAAAGACAAGGGTGGTTCCCTATCACATAGACAGTCAATCTCTCAAAAGAGAAAAGCCCGCCGAGCTAAAACTTATAAAGGAGGCTTAAGGAAGCTGGGGCATCCCGCTGACAGTAATCCCGGAAAACGGTAACAGTCAGGCAAAAGTTAGGGATAACAAATCAAAATCAAAATAGTGAGGTCATTACAAAATCCTCAACAACATGAAAAGTGTTGAAAAAGAAAAAGGAGATGATGACTGTCTCCCAAAAATTCAAACTGGTGAACCATCGCCCGAAAGTCGTTCAAAACTCATAACAGAGTGTGACACAATTAACTGAGCTTAGGTTGAAGGACATCACGAAGAGCGGGTGGGTACAAGTATACTTTGAGCCTTTATCCTTTGTTTCTTAAACCGTGAACCAGACCACGTTACAACCCTTTAAAAGTCCTAATTGAAGCATGGGTTAGTTCGAAAGCATACTGTTACAAAAGGTATCCTGACTCCTGTAGGGCTTTGCTCTAAATCTTGTGTTGATTTGTCTTATAAAAAGTTTTCTGCTAAAAACGCATTCTTCAAAATTTTGAGACAAACATAAACTTTGCATTATTCGAATATCACTGTCTGCATTTGACCTTTTTATTTGACAGCGAAGAAATTCATACAGCGAATGTTCGGAGGAACGAAAAAAAACTCTCTCAGTAAGTTAAAATCACTTCAAGAGGATGACACTTCCATCAGATCTCCTATCAACAAGGGGCATGACATATCACAATTCAATTAACCTGGGGAAGTCCAGTCAAGGTCCAACAGATCTTTCAAAATCCAGTTAACCTGGGGCAGTCCAGTCAAGATTTCAAGAAATCTCTCAATATGCAGGGTAATCTGATTCAAGACTCCTTCACCACCACTTGGGGCATTCGAATGTCAAAAGTATTCAACAAGTCAACTATTACAATTCCAGATTCGACTCCTGTATCCAGCCAGGGCGTATCTGTTGACCACATTTCCAGACTCGATTCCTGTATCTAGCCAGGGCACGTCTGAAGAGTTCAAAGATTCGATTCCTGTATCCAGCCAGGGCATATCTATTAACTATCACAATTCCATATTCGACTCCTGTATCCAGCCAGGGCATATCTGTTGACCACATTTCCAGACTCGATTCCTGTATCTAGCCAGGGCACGTCTGAAGAGTTTGAAGATTCGATTCCTGTATCCAGCCAGGGCATGTCTATCAACTATTACAATTCCAGATTCGACTCCTGTATCCAGCCAGGGCATATATGTTGACTACATTTCCAGACTCGATTCCTGTATCTAGCCAGGGCACGTCTGAAGAGTTTGAAGATTCGATTCCTGTATCCAGCCAGGGCATATCTATCAACTATCACCTTTCCAGATTCGATTCCTGTATCCATCCAGGGCATGTCTGAAGAATTCCAGATCAACACCTGTAACAACCCAGGAAACATCTGTGAACGACCGATTATAGACCAACACCTGTAACAAGCCAGGAATTTATCTACATCACCACTTGGGGCATTCGAATGTCCAAAGTGTTCAAAAACCGATGCAGTTTTACGCAAGCTCATCATCAGGAAACCCTACACCGGTTCCTCTTCAAGACTTCTGAAACAAGTTTACAGATTCTTCCCAACAACGGATGTTAATCTACCAACTTGTTCAGACTCTTCTCAACCTTTGAAATTAGTTTACGGACGCTTCCCAACAACGGATGCGGCTCTATTGTTGATTCAATCTCAAGATTTCTGAAGACAGTTCACGGGTTCTCCAAGTAACGGAGGGTAACCTATCGCTTGTTCAGATTCTTCCAGAAGCTAACTCCACTCAGAGTCAAGCTTCATTATCCCCAGTGAAGCTAAAACTTCAAATTATCAATCCCCAGCGGAGCCAGACCATTGAACCTTCTCCCCACAGAGTTTTGGAGAGGGAAAATCTTGAGTTCCCCAGTGAAGTCGCCAGAGTTACTTCCCATCAAGCTGAAGATTCTCAATCTGACCTCCCCAGCATGAGTCTACTAGTTTGGAACTCCCCAGTAGAGGTCATCAGGAATGCTCTTCCCCAACAGCAGCCAAGGATTTATTTTCCCGGGCAGCAATCAAGATGCTTTCATCTTCAGCCATCTCGGATTCATTTATCTTCAGCAAGATAGCTCATCAGCTTACATGCACATTCATCACATTCATGTCATAAACATTGATGTCACATACGTTGCATCATGCATCATAACATTGCATACAACTAACCCTTTACCTTTTCAGGTAAGAGCAGTCGACAGACACAGATCATCTCCGAGATTCATCCAGAATTAGTTCAGATGTGACCCAGACACGGCGACATTCTGATACTTATTCCAGATCCATTCAAATGCATCATCAGGAAACCCTACACCGGTTCCTCTTCAAGACGTCTGAAAATAGTTTACGGATTCTTCCCTACAACGGATGTCAATCTACCAACTTGTTCAGACTCTTCTCAACTTTTGAAAACAGTTTACAGATTCTTCCCTACAACGGATGTCAATCTACCGACTTGTTCAGACTCTTCTCAACTTTTGAAAACAGTTTACGGATTCTTCCCAACAACGGATGTCAATCTACCAACTTGTTCAGACGCAACTTTTGAAAATAGCTTACGGACGCTTCCCAATAACGGATGCTGCCCTATTGCTTATTCAACCTCTTCAAGACTTCTGAAAACAGTTCACGGGTTCTCCAAGTAACGGATGTTAACCTATCACTTGTTCAGATTCTTCTTCAAGACTTCTGAAAACAGTTTACGGATTCTTCCCTACAACGGATGTCAATCTACCAACTTGTTCAGACTCTTCTCAACTTCTGAAAATAGTTTACGGATTCTTCCCAACAACGGATGTCAATCTACCGACTTGTTCAGACTCTTCTCAACTTTTGAAAACAGTTTACAGACGCTTCCCAACAGCGGACGTTGCTCTATTGCTTGTTCAATCTCAACTCCTGAAAATAGTTTACGGGTTCTCCAGACATGGACGTCAACCTGTTGCTTACTCGGACTCCTAATTCAGAGATGTTCCAAAACATGGATGCCCTTCTGATACTTGTCCACTCACCATTGACATACAGTTCAACATTTTCAGATGGCATCTATAAGCCCATCCTCCTGCCAGCAGTCACCAGATGGCATCTCTAAGCCCATCCCCCGACAAAACTCTATCGCACCAGGTGGCATCTTTAAGCCCATCACCAAATGGCATCTTTAAGCCCATTCACCTCCACCATCATATCGCCGAGTGCAAATTTTCTGGGCACTTTAGTGTCCAATCTTCTTTTACCTTCAAGTCGCGAAAGGAAAACTTGCCAATCTAACTCTTCAGGTCCAAGAAGATTGAACAGGGGCAACTGTTGTACCCCAAAATTTGCCCTCGCATTTTTCCACAAGAAATCTCAGCTTCAGGCGTTTCCTGATTTTTTTAAAACTGGCTCAAGAATCGGACAAACGGACTTTTCTTGTCAGTCAAGCAAAATTAGGGTTTTACTGATTTTAAGGACTCTGGATTGCTTCAAACAATTGGCTTAGGGTTGTGGTTGATTTTGGTTCAATTTTTTATCAGACGAACTTTATTTGGCATTTAATCAGGAATTAAGGTTTTATGGGCATATTCTCAGAAAGATTAAATTTCCACAGCACTTTGCAAGTTATTTCAAGATTCGGGTTGAATTCGCATTGTTTTGATTTAATCAGTAAAAGAGGCAGTTGGGTTGAATTCATGTTGTTTTGTTTCATCAGTCAAAAGAAATATGCAGTTTGGAATTACAGCGCCTGGCAAAAGAATCAGTGAAAAGAGAATGCGCTTGATCGGTTTATTTTAGTTAACTGCTGCTTTGCTTTGGATATTGGAAAGGACAAGTTTAATTGATCAACGTGCTAAAGTATTGTTTATTTAAATTATTTATTATTCTAAATTAAGTGATTGAAATTTATTGTTTCAATTATTTTAATTCAAAGAGTTTTAAATAAATAAATAAACAATAAAGAAAGAGAATTAGAATTAGTTGGATAATAAAGATTTTTATTGATATTTGAATTATTTGTACAAATATTGTTTATAATTTAAATTACAAACAATAGTTTACATTAATTTAAATATTGAATAAAAAGAAAACTATCCTATTTTTCTAATTCTTCAGTCTTCATTTAGTACCCCTCCATCCATTTTTATCTGCAAAAGAAGAAAAGTCAGTGACTGATAATTAATTAAAGACAGATAAAATTTGCAGTCATCATTAAGGGCCACTGATTGGGATCAGTTAACCCTCTCTGCAAATCACGTGATTTCTCCCGGTTCACAAAGAGGGAAGAATTTTATCATGAATGCAAAATGTCAAAATGCATAATTTTAAAATGTCAAACTGCATGGTTCAGAAGCAAGTTCAAACTAAACTAAAAATCCAATTCCAACTTTCTATCAAAGATCAAAAAGTGCAATTTACTGTCAAAGTACAAAGTCCACTCAAGGCTGTCAATAAAAAGATTTGACAAAGATATGAAAAGTTCACAAAGTGTAGCAAGCTGTCAAAGAAAGATAAAGATGCAGAGGAAATCTCTTATGCAAGCTAACTCTTTATCATCATTTCCCAAACAAGGGTGGCCCCTTCAGAAAAGTACAGAAAAAGCATAGTTTAATATTAAAAACTGTACTGAGAGAGAGAAAAAGAAGAGAGATAGAGGCAGGTTTTTCAGGCTTAGGTAGAAAAGGCAGGGCATAAACAAAGATATAACACAAGAACAAACACAGTTCAACAGAGAGGATAGAAAATATACAGAACTCAAAAAACCTGCTAAGGAAGCATACCCTGCCTCAACATACAAAATGCTAATGGCCTGAATCAAAACATCAACCATCCCAAAAAACCCAAAGACCTGCTAAATCTCAAAACACATAACCTGTTAGGCCTCAGGCCTGAAACCTTGAAACAACCATCAAGCAATAATCAGCATTAACCTGTTAACCCTCAAGAAGTAAAACCTGCATAAGCCTTGGCCTAAGATAACCTGCAATCAAACTAAACACAACCAGTTCAAAAAGGCCTGAAACCCCTACAGGCCTGTCAAGCCTAACAACCAAAATCTTGTTAAGCCCAAGCATTCAAACTTGAAGCCAGTACAAATCAGAAACCAGATAACCTGCCTAACAACAAAAACCAGTCCAACTGGCCTAAGCATAACACCTGCATAAACCATAAAACATATACAAACACCAGTTCAGGCCAAACTTGTCACCATACCAGTATCAACCTGCTGAAACACTAAGTGAACCTGCCTAAGTCATCAACCAAAAGCCTATCCATCAAAAACCAGTCAAGCCAATAAACCCGGCCATTCAACAAAACCTTGGCCTAGAACATCAAAAATCAATCCAAACATAACCCACACAAACAGAGCCAACCAACCCTAGGCCTCAGAGGGGTTCATCATTGGCCTTTAGGAAGCAATAAGAGAAGAAGAGAGAACGAATTCAGGGGGCAACACAAACCAAAGTTCGTTCAGAAACAACAACAACATTTCAAGCATACAGGCGAGGCCCCCTCAGAATTTTGAATTCATCATTGGGTGGAAAATAGGCATCAATCTCAGAAGGCATCCAACTCAACGAAAGTTCTAGGCAACTGTAAGAGAAGAAGAAAGAAGCATACTAATTCCAAAACCCACGAGTCCTTCAGAATCCCAGATTCATCATTAGGCGACAAAGAAGATACAGAAGCAAGCAATCACATATATCAAGCAAGAGTTTAAGGCAACCAGCAGTTCAAAGGCAAAGTAGGTAAAGAGATACAAAGATACCAGGGTCTCAAAGCAAGCTAGCGTCTTCACAATCGCGTCCTCCCCTTCGCCAACAAGCCTCCATAACATCCTTCGTTCCTCCTCCACAAAAGGTAGTTTTCGTTACTCCTCATTCTTTCCCTTTTTTCTCAGCAATAATCATACAAAAAAACGAAGTCAGAATCATACCCAAATCACAACATGCAACAAGAATCGTAAAAAGAAACTAATATACCACAAGAAACAGACCCGTACCTCTACGCCATTTCCTTGAAACTCAGCGAAGGAGAAGAGGGATGCTGATGGCTGGGCAAAGGGAAGAATAGATATCCATCACTCAGAGAAGAACGAACGGAGAAGACAACGAACCCCATGAACGCGCCGCTCACAAACCCTAAAGCATTGCTCTGTTGAAACGTTTCTCACAAACCCTAAAAATTCGTTTCAAGTGAATGGGCCTCGTCCCAATGCCCTGTCTAAAGCCCGTTCCTGATCTTTTTTGGTTTTGATTGCCAAATGTTTAAAAAAACAAAACATCATTTTCTTTTTTACTTTTATTAACAAAATCCTTTTTTTCTTTTATTACTTATTGACATCAAAAGTATCTTTCTAATAATTAAAATACATTTTTTATACAACACAATAAAAATGTAAAAGCTTTTCCTTTTCTTTTAAGAAAATACTTCTCTTTGTACATAATTTTAAAACATTTCATTTAAATATATTTTTGTACATATCATGCAATATAGTAAAAATTGAAAATATCCTTTTTTTAAGTAAATATTTGTATATATAAATAAGATACATTTCTTTTTTTAATTTACATAATTCAATTCATAACACATGAAAATATACCTTTTATACATAATTAAAATTTAGGAATATTTTCTTTTCTTAAAACATCATTTAATTAGAACTTGAACATTCAGTTAAAACATTTTTCTTTTATACATATTAAAAATATACAAATCAAAGATTCATTAAACGCATATTTAGGTCAAAACAAATACCTAACAATACTCCATTAATTTCACATTGTCACCTGTAAATAATCTCATACCCATATATATGTACACTTACACAAATACATTCACATTGCCCTATACACATTTGTTTATCTTATACTTGTATATTCGATATTTACATTTGATCGCAAATTCGATTTGGTTGTAACTTATTGGATACTATAAGTCTCATCCCCATTCATACACTTATACCCCCACTCCCGGATACTATCTTGTAATAGCATAGACTTTACATTTCCGCAATTTACAGTTTTCCAATTATACCATGGTTAGACCTAGGGTTTGCATGTACATAAAATCAAACGCTAGATAACCTAATACAAGACAAATACATGTAATCAATACACAATCACACTTGCACCCTCTAGGGTAATCCCACATGTTGCCTTCCAAAATGGGCCATGCTTGCACGTCGAGAATCTTTGGCAAAATAAAAATCAAAATGATCATAAGTCCCTCAAAGTGTTGCCTAAACGGAATGATCATAGTCCCTTCGAAGCAAATTGCCAAAGACACTTGGAACCATTGCATTCATGGTCCATACGACGACCCGCGCCCGTCCCGAATAAACTTCCTAAACGCAAGATTGTCCACCAAATTCAATGGTGGAACAAAATTGTTAAAAAGGGTTAAAACATAACAAAAACCTTTGAGTACAATAGGGTAGACAAAACTTTTAGTTACTTGAGATCAACTTGCAAAAACACTTGCCTTCTTTTCAAAAACCACAATCCACAACACTTTCAAACAAACTCTCAAAAACATTTGAAACATCTTTTCGAAAAGATACACGCTTTTGTAAAACACTCAAACACGACTCAAATACATTGGTCGCCTAAGACAAGGCATCTCTTCAAAAACATTTTCAAAAGCACCCCCACACACACCTTTTTTAAGCAATCGAAAATCAAGGAAAGTGATCTAAAAAAACCAAGTAACTAAGAGCCCATGGATAACCATGGATGAAAAGGGTGCTAATACCTTCCCTTTTCATAATCTACCCCCCGAACCCATGAAATATCTCAAAAGGTTTTTGCTGTGCTTTTTTAACCTTTCCTTTAGGATAAAATAAAAAGTCGATGGCGACTCTTGCTCAACCGCACAAGTGCGAATACGAATGCAAAACACTAGTCAGTTCTCCCACCGTATCACATACACCCTCCCTACAAATGTTATAATAGCGCAGTAACTTTAAATTTCGCAATTTATCGCTTTCATATAACATGCTAGTAATTAGGGTTTGTATGGAAAGACTAAAATCAACATTTAGAAAACCCTAATTCAAGACAAAAACAAGCATGAAAACAACACACTTGCGTACAAGCACCCCTAGGGTGATCCCATTTGGTTTCCTTATACAAATTGACCTTATTACGCATGTAAGGTATCTTAACAAAAATTAGCAAATAAAAGATCATAGTCCCTCGATGACGCTATTTAAGTTGCCTTACAAATGATCTTAACTTCCTCAAAAAGAATGCTAATATACCTTGTAACATTGCTAATCATGGTTATACGATGACCCACACCCGTCTCGTTTGCATCCAAAGATAGGGTTGCTTACCAAATCAATGGTAAGACAACAATGTCAAAGGAAAAGAAAATGAACAAGAAAGACATTTGAGTAGGTAGATTGCTCCTAATTACTAGCTCAATTTCAAACAAACATCCTTGCTATTTTCAAAACAATCACAAACATTTTCAAATATCTTACAAACATTGAAAACATTTTCAAAAGATCAAACATCTTTGTATACATTCTTACGAACGAGAATCATTACAAAGATTGCCTAAACGATGGCCTATTTACAAAATACTTTCAAAAACAACACAAAGCATAATTTCTAACAAAAAGCAAGTGATTTAGCAAGTAACTAAGAGCCTATGGAGAACAATGGATGAAAAGGGTGCTAATACCTTTCCTTTTTATAATCTACCCCCCGAACTCAAGAAACAATCTCGAAGGTCTTTCCTTTGCTTTTTCACCTTTCCTTTTGGATAAAATAAAAGTCGGTGGAGATTATTTCTAACCTCAAAATTTGTGATCAAATGCAAAACCCTCAAGTCAGTTCTCCCACCGTATCACAAGTACCATAACTAACCTTCTACACTGGAGTGCAATCCATCACACGGAAGATCCTCTCAATCTCTTTCAACCAATCCAATGCTCTGTCAGGATCATACTTTCCCTTGAACGTAGGTTGATTCTCTCTCTAGAAGGTCACCAAGCTATGAGATCCAGCATTCCCGTCAGCATTCGGCTGATTCTCTATCGCATGAGTCATTGCTTCTAAAGCAGCAGCAAGTGCAACATCATTCCTTCCAGCCATCTCAACTTATCACTATAACATAAACAACGGTTAGAACTCAAATTAGCAATACTCGATTGTTAGACAACTACGACTCGACGACAAGGTCGGACCAACCTTTTGCTCTGATACCAACTTTGTAACACCCCAATTCTACCCCGACAATTATATAAATAAATCAGAGTTATAAAAATCATTCATGCAGGCGAATCGAGATGCCACAAATTCTTCTTTCAAAACACATTGCATTCATCGTCGATATATAACACTTTAAAACATCGGATGAACCATCATCATAACATCTTTAATTAAATAATTCAACAATTCAACATCTACGCAGTGGAATTCTTAATAACATCTTTATCATCGTTACTGCAACTTCAAAACAACACATATTTAATAATAATCAACTTAAAGTTCAACAACTGAATAATCAACAATCAAAAGCAACAAGCGTTCATCCCCCCCCCCCCGAGTGTTACATATCAGAGTAATGACACCGACTCGAACTATTGAAGGTATACATTCACTCTCGATTACCTGCACGTTACCAACGTAAGGGCAATATTCAAACAGAAGGGGTGAGATATCTAACGATATAATAAAGCGCATGATAATTAATATATTAAATTAGATCACATAACATCACCACTTCTCATCTCATAATCAACAATAATCACATCAATATCGATACACACTTCTTTATGCAATCATATAATGCGACTCAATACTATGCAAATGCATGTGGTACCATTGGAGCAGAAATCCCATCTAAAAAATTGCCAATTAATAGAGGCATCAACAAGGCGTAATCCTTCATCTCAATATTTGCCAATACAGGCCATCTCAACGAGCATAAGCTCCATCTCAAAATTCAATGTATGCGACACAATCATGAATGTAATAACAACACCATAATTGACAACATCTCAATACAACACCATCGTTGGCCAAAGGCCTACATCTCAAAAGCATCTTAACACCTTTTCATCAACATCTCATATCATCATTTATTCGTCAAACATCATTTATTCATCAAACATCATTTATTCATCATAAATTATAAAACACCACTTCATTAATAACATCTCATCAACAACTCAATTGTACATTAATACGACAGTAACTCATCAATTTCACAATGTTGGCCATAGGCCTATGCAAGATATTGCCTATAATTAGTTAATCAACTAAGGCTTACTTATAAGTCACCAAACCTCTACATATTTCTATTCTGTAATCTTACATCATTACTATCATTACTCCTACTGTTACAAATCAAATAGCAGCTTATAAACATTTCATCCTCATCATTTTGCATAAAAAAACCAACATAACGATTAACACGGGAATTAACTCGAGTCCTAATTGGGATTACTAGTGTTATCCTTCCTACTCTTCATTTTGATCCTCAAGAATAAAGCTCATCGCGTTAGCTATTCAACACTTTGCATGACACCTCAAACGGAGTCCGAAAACTCAAGTTACAGCATTCTCAAACTGATTCTGCCAAAAACCAGACAACATGGGTCGACGCATAACTCCTTGGATCGACGCGTACTGCACTAGACTCGTAACATGAGTCGACGCATCCATCTCTTGTATCGACTTATAGTGAGTCTGCCACACAACATGTATCGACACATGCTCCTACGTATCGACTCATCCTAAGTCTAAAAGTCCTCATGTATCAACGCAAGACTCCTTCGTGTGGACTCATACTGAGTCTTTAAGCCTCCTTGTATCGACACATAGCATTTGGGGTCGACGCATACTGCTCTATCCTGCATAATTTCTACGATTTCCTCTGCGTTTTCACTACGGATTCCATAATTTAAGCCCTAAAAACTTAATCTAATCATAGATAATCATCAATTACAATTACCCTATAATTCTACATCATTTATACAACACCGGAACGTCATTATTCATCCATAATTCATCAATTCTCATCATACAACATCACATACATTCAATTCACGAACAAGACAATAATCACCTCTAACCCCACATACCAATTATCATGAACCCAATTATAGAGTTAGAACCCCACCCTTACCTTGGATTGAAGGTCACTCTATAATCTCCGGTTAAATTCCCATATCTTGTTAGACGATGATGCCTTATCTATAAGGAGGTGAATAGATCACCAAGCCAAAACTTCCAAAAAAATTCTGGTTTTAAAAATTTGTTTAATAAAAGAGTGCATGCAGAAGTTTTTCAAATTGAGTCGTCTATACAAACCTAGTTATTAGAAGTTGGATATGCAAATATAAAATTCAATACGGAATGACAACAATAATTTGGAATTAATAAGATTCAATCATTTTATAACTTATTTAATGTTTATAGAATATTACTAGCAATACTATTTTCAATGATAGAAAGCAAAATAATAAACTAAAAAATTTGTCGAACACTTGGTGTGCAACAAATTTTTCAGAATTTTCTTTTGAATAGAACAAGCTAAACAATTTGTCAAACACTTGGTGTGCAATCAAAGTTTTAGAATTTTCTTTTGTATTATGTTGATATGAAAATTCACTTATAATCAAAAGTGATTATAAGCAACTCAACACACAATTCAAAACAAAAATAGTTTCAGAAAATTCCTACGCGTTGATAGATTACTCAATGCTATTTGAAAAATTGATATATGAAAATTAAATTGAGTAAAGCAATTGTTGTACCCCAAAAATTTCCCTCCCATATTCTTCAAGAAATTGCCAAATCAAGTCTCAAGATTCCTCAAGGGTTGCACAGTGCAAAGGTCTCCTATACAGTCAAGATTAGGGTTTGTGTACTGATCAAGAAAATGAAGTTTTCAAAGGCCCAATCAAGTCTCACACACCTACAAATATGGTCAAGCATCCTCATATCAAGTTTCAAGGCATTCAGCACAAAATTGCACAGTCAAAAAACCTAATTGCACTACAGTCAACTGTAGGGGCAAAATGGTCATTTGACAGTCAAAAGTTCAAATTTTTGGTCAATATATCATTTTGAAGCCACAAACATCATTTGATCAATGCTTGATCATGATTCTCAAAATTTGGCTCAAAAAATCATCAAGATGCAAAAGTTTCCTTATTTGGACAGTTGAAAAAGTCAACTGAAATTGACCAGGGCATAACTTCCACATGGATTATCAGAAAAATTCCATCCAAAGCTCATTTTGAAGAGAAAGACATTTCCTACAACTCATCTTCATACTTCAAGTCCAAGAAATGCTCTCACAAAAAGTTATCAATTTCAACATTATAGGTCATTTTCAAAAGTCAACAAAAAGGGACTTTAAGTCAAAGGCCATAACTTGAGATTGGTAAATCAAAATGACATGGGACCAAAGGCATTGGTTAGAGGACTCAAAGACCTTTCCAAAATGTCCAAGAACATGAGAAAAGCTTAAATATTGAGCAAGTTATGCCTTGTGGAAGTTGGGAAATGTTTGGATGTTTTGAAAAGTCAACATTACTTCAAATGACCTAAAATTGCCAATGGGCCCATTTTTCTTCCACAATTCATCATCCATAGCATGTGCACGACCACTTGGCCCAAAGGGAAGTATTTTCTCATTTTTTATTTATTTATTTGAATTTTTATTTATATTAATTCATTTAAATCATTTAAATATATGGAAAATATTTAACTCACCCTAACCAATCTTTTTATACATGTTTTAGACTCAATATTTCGTGCCTAGCTAAATAAGGAAAGAATTGGACTGATTGGCATGATTGAGAACAAAGAACACATGGAAAAAGATTTAAAAAGATTCTTAAGAATCAAATTTTCAAAAGCCATGAATGCATTGGATTTGTGCTACTTTTGTTGACCTAATAGACTCAATACAAATGCCTGATCACAACCCTAATGAGAAGACAAAAAAAAGCTGCGCAAGAAAGCTCTTCAAAAACTTGAAAAAATTGTCAAAAAAGAATTTTCTGAAAACATCATTCCAGGACGATTCAAGACCTAATTCTTGTTTCAATAGCTTCCTCAAGGTTCCCTGAACGTATTCCAATCAGAAACCACCATCAAAACGCAAAGAATTGGTATACAGCATTCAAGAAAACTCATGAAAAATTCATTATCGTGTTTCAATATTTACGTATATTCATAGCATTTTGATTATAGATTCATGTTCCTTATGAAGTTTTGAAGCTAACCATATGCCTTAATTTGATTATTATGCTGTATACACGATTGTGCCATGTTTGATTTCTAAGGTTTGCAGGACCTCAAAATTGGGGTTTCTTATTTAACGAAAAATTAGCCTTCAAGAATGCCATGGTTGTAATCAGCAGGCTTGAATGATCACAAATCACCCATCGCGCCTAATTTATTGACCCTCTAAGACCTATTCGCTATTTTCTCAAAACTGACCTTAAACAACGCGTAAAAAACCGTTGCCTCATGTTTTGTATTTCAGGGATGGTAAAGACGATGACTTCGTGGCACACACTGATTGGCTTGTTTAAAATTCGCGCGCGTTTCCAAGGCCACTGACCATTTTCTTTTATAATATTTAGTTGTTATATTAATATACAGATGAACAGCGTGCTTCAGTGGCAAACATGTTGATTGGCAAGGTATGTGACCTGGGTTCGAACCCCAGGTCTTATATATTTCCATATTATTTTTCATTAACAAATCCCATGCGCTTCAAGGCTGCAGGCGTACCATATGTCTTCAAATATCTCACATCCACGTGCACACTGAGATTAAGTCAAGGGCATAGATTGAGAGCACACCATAAACTCAGGTTACACGCTAGTGGGAAAGTCAAACGGACCTGAAGCTTGTTGGGCCAGAATTCTTGGATCAAAACCTCCTATTTGGGGACTACCCCCCCTGGTTTGCAATTCTTTATATTTTTCCTTGTTGTTTTTATTTTCAATTATTTTTTATTTCTCTTAATTATTATTTATTCAGTTAATTAGTTATTTTTTTCATAAATATAAAAAATGCCTAAAAAATCAGAAAAGATAAAAAACATAATAAATATTTTATTTTAATATTTTCTTGTAAATAAATGCATGTAAATTAATTAGCTTAAATTAGGGTTTTTAATTTTAATTCTTTTAATAACAAAAATACAAAAAAAATGTAGAAATAGGTTTAATAATTGTTTTATTCCTTTTAATTTTTCTTTTTCACAATAATATTATTTATTTTATTTATTTTCATAGTTAAAATTGTACATAAAAAATTTAGGTTTAATTTAGGTTAAATTTTAATATTTTCTTAAATTAAAATAAAGTAGAATTAGGGTTAGTAGTTAATTTTAATTAATTCTTTCTTTTGTCTATTAAATCTTAAAATACATAAAAATACCAAAAAAACAAAAACAAATTCTTGCTTTCTTTTAATCTTAATTAATTCCTCCCTCATTTAATTTTGCAAAAGGGTCCAACGCCCTCGTTTTTAATTTATTCGTACATTTATTTTATTTTGCCTGAATAATTATGTACCTCTCCCGAAGCTTTGTAATTTAATTACTTTTCGCACTTTCAATTCTTTATTTTCTTTGCTTTATTTATTTTCTGTCAAATCGGGTCCTGGTTAATTTTGGCGATGTGGACCCGCGCCATTTGTAATAGCTTAGAATTTACTTTTCCTCGCACTTTTTAACTGTTAAACAAAGCATGCAAGAATGAATGGCCTTAAATAAAATCAAGCGTAGAACACCAATAAACATGACAAGATAAATGCAAATGAAAACGACACACGAATCGCACACACCACCCCTAGGGTACGCCTCACTGTTGCCTTGCCTCGAAAGGTGATCGTCGAGTAGAGGATGTCTTAGTAAGTCCTCATGATCCGGGAACCTGGCATGAGGGTAGCTTCTAAGGTGTCTTCCCATTGCTCTGGTGATCACCATGTCCCTACAAACTCGAATTGACCCGAATACCTCCAACGGTGGTGCTACCTACCTCTCAATGGTGGGATGGCACTACTTTAAAGGACATTTACACAGACAAATTCCTTAGGGTAGGTAGACGACTCTAGATACTTGCTCTAAATTTCAAAACAAAACAAAATACTTTTCACACCGACACATTTTCAAAAGCTTTCAAAGCAATTTTTCAAACACTCTGATACAAGAGTCGAACTGAAATTTTCAAAGAAACTTTTTAAAACCCACAGTTGAAAAGCAAACAAACCATTTTTGAAAACACAAATGAGCAAGTATCTAAGAGCCCATGGATAACCATGGATAGAAAGGGTGCTAACACCTTCCCTTTCTATAATCTACCTCCCGAACCGAGAGCAATCTCTTTAAGGAATTTTTCTGTGCTTTTGTCCTTTCCATTTGGAGAAAATAAAAGACGGTGGCGACTCTTGCTTCCGCGACATTTCGCGAACCAGCGTTAAACAGTCAGTTCCAGATCCACCGATCACAGAACTGACGACTCTGCTGGGGATAAACTTAAAGTGAGGTGTACCTTAGGGTTAGTTCATAACTGTGTTTTCCATTGTATTGATTTGCTTGCTTTACTATTGTGGGTTGCATCGGAGTTACATAGATCCTAACCCGGATCTGGGGATACCCTGTTTAGGTAGCATAAGCTGTGAGGGACCTGTCCGGCGTAGACCGACACAGGTGAAGCAGTGGCTACGTTGGTGTGGCACCTTGGTCTGTACCGATATCCCTTGTGTCGCAACGAGGAGAATATGGGTCTTCTGAGGAGTCATTAAGCACCAACAACCTTAGAACCTTAAATGACACAACTTGGCCATTAGAACAGTAGCAGTATGCTACGCCCATTGAGGCTAAACTCTCGTGATGGTTCTGGCCGCAAGAAAAGATTGCGATGCTGGAGTTATGACCGATTGAGGGTAGTCAATGATATTGGGATCCTCTAAGAACTCGGTTACTTTTGATTAGGACAGGTATGAACCAACCAACTTCAAGAGGGTAATACCCAGACCCCATGCTGGCCTTAAACTCTAAGGGCTTGTCCGGTGTGACTTGTGTGCCTTCGTACTTGACTACTTGCATGCTTTTTTGTCTGACACTTGAGCTTATTGCAGGTTCTGTTTGTAGTCCTTAATTAGGACTCATAACAGGGTATCCTAAGTTTCTTGCAGGTTTTGGTTTGCAGTCCTTAATTAGGGACTCGTAACAGGGTTTACTCACATTCCCCCATGCATAGCATGACATCATACCATTGCATACATCCTAACCCATTTCAAGGATCTCAAGGGCTTGTGATGCAAGTCATGATGAATCAAACATCTAGCAAGGGGCAAAGAGGATTTATTTTCCTCTAGCCAAGGTTGTCAGAGGCTATGACCCACTTGATATGGTGAGCTTTGACTCTTGAAGAAGGTTCCCCTAACCAAGGTTGTTTGGAAATCAAAACCAGACCTGATGATTAAAGTCAGGGGCTATGACCCACTGGATATGGTGAGCCTTTGACCCTTGAAGAAGGAATCTCAGCAAACACGAAGTTCCCTCAATCAAGCTACCTAGTTCTAACAACTTTTGTTTACCCCGCGAGATCCTTGAAAACATTGCATATATATCATACCTATCATTGCATTACAGGTACCCTTGTTGCAGGTCACTTACCCCTGTTCGCTGTTTATTTCAGCAATGGCTTCCCAACAAGATAACCAGGGTCTTCATGCTCAGGAGACTCAGTTCAGGGAGATCTTTCTAAGCCTATCCAAGGGGCAGGAAGAGTTAAGGACACTTCTCATGGGGAATCTGGCAAAGAAAAGTCCCGAGGATGACAAGGACGAACGGCTGAAATGCCTACAAGCTGAGGTAGACACACTGAAAACCCAGATGCTGGGGCAAAGGGCACTCATTCAAGGTTTAGCACAGGAGCAAGGAGAGCTGAGGGCCATGATCAGTCAGCTTCATCAAGACATGAAGCAACCAGCCCAAGTCAGGGACCCAGCCATTAATCAACTTCCAAGAAGTCAAAGGTTTGGGCCTCTCCAAGCTGCTATTACTTCACAGGTCCAACAACGACCTCGCCCAGAACAACGGGCTGATCAGAGCAAACCAGACAAGCCTAAAAGACAGTTCACTAAGATCAACATGTCGCTGGATCAAGCACTACAAAAAATGTTGGAGGCAGGGCTGATCACCTTAAGGGCTCCTCTCCGGAATCCAAACACTTCTGCTCCTAATTATCATCCCAACGATAGGTGCGCATACCATTCTGATAGCCCGGGGCATACTACGGACAACTGCTGGCCTCTCAAAAACAAGATTCAAGACATGATCGACGCTGGAGAGATTCAGTTTGAAGTACCTGAGACTCCGAACATAATCACTGCTCCCTTGCCAAATCATGGCTAGGATTGAGAAATTTTTGTTCATTCGAATGTTCAAGTTGCAATTTTCCTTTGTTCAAACATTTACTCATGTTAAACATTGTTATTTCATTAATGCATCGCATGTGTCTGTTCTGAAACAATATATTCGTATTCACTAAATGAAAATTATTTTCATATTTTTTCTGATATCAGCTCTTCATCTAAAATTCTAAGCCTCTTGAGGGAGGATGATGAAAACGATACCACGATCTTTACAGTATGCTTTTGAACAGACCCCGCTGATGAGGTACAGGCATTGTTTCAATCTCTAAACACTGGAGTTATAAGGATGATAATCCCTCGTCAACCCCTCTGAGCCAAAGAAGTAGGAGTTTTTCTTTTCGAAATTTAAAACCCTTAATCATAACCTGGGGCAGGGTAGTCTCTCAGTTGATCCAAGTGCATAACAAATGGCACCAAAGAGGTCCTTACAAAACAAAGAAAGACAGTGATGGTTCCGAATAATCAATAAAGAAAGGCAGTCATTATCTCAAAAAATAAAAAACCCATTAAGTCAAAACCCATGAAGGAGACTTACAAAACTGGGGCATCCCGCTGACTGTAATTCCAAAAAAGGAAACAGTTCAGGCAAAAAAAGAAAGGGATAACAAAAATCAAACAAGAAAGAGGTCTTACAAACCCTCAACAAAAAAGGAATGACTGCCTATTCAAAATAAGTTATCAATATCCGAATCATCACCGGAAAATCAGAGCAAAGACTCAAACAAGGTCTAACGTATGATCAACTGAGTTTAGGTTTGGAGAACATCACGAAGAGCGGGTGGGTACAAATAATTTGAGCCTTTATCCTTTGTTTCTTAAACCGTGAACCAGGCCACGTTATAACCCTTAAAAGTCCTAGCTGAAGCATGGGTTAGTTCGAAAGCATACTGTTACAAAAGGTATCCTGACTCCTGAAGGCTTGCTGTAAAATATTGAGTTAACATCACATTGTTTTACGACAAAATGCATTTTTAAAATCTTCAAGACAGACATAAGCTTTGCATTTTTAACATAACTTTGTTGGCATATGACCTTTGTTTGAACAGCAGGAAAATTCGCACGATGAATGCCTAATGAACAGAAACACTTCCAATCAAGGGGCATGATATAATCATGGTCTATTATCTGGGGCAGTCCAGTCAAGATTCGTAGAATCTCTCAAAGGCCAGATAACCAGGGGCAAATCTCCGCCTGAGTCACTTGGGGCATTCCAACAACGAACCTTGCCTGGTCAGACATCTTCTGGTGACATGACAAAACACTTCTAACAGGGGCAACTCCCTACGTTCTGAGAACGGACATAGTCGAAAAAATACTACACAAAATCAAAGACCCGCTAGGTTGACATACCTAGGCAAAAATAAGGGCTTCCCGGCGAACCAAAAGGGTTCGGGCAAAATGAAGGGATGAAATGAAAAATCTGTACACCCGGCAAGTCGAAAACCTGAAAAGGCGGCTTGGGCAAAAATGGGTATCCCGGTGGACTGAAAACCCGAAAGGGCGGTCCAGGCAAAAGTTAGGGATCAAAGCGTACGACTATGTCCTGTCATCTTGTCACCTGCCTACCTAAAGAAGGTTTGACCCTCAAACAACTATCAGCACCTCACAGGTCTTCCTCTCATATCTCAGAAACAGGGGCAATAATGAGTTGCCCAAGCAATCTAATTGTTCTATCCTCCAAGGTACCAAGGTAGGTTCAGCTAAAGAACATGACCAGTACATCTCAAATTCCCCAGAGAGTAAGTCAGCAGTCAGTGCATTCTTCTCCAAGCAGAGTTAACAAATCTTAAGGAAATTGAGTATCCTCCAGCAGATCTCAAACATTCCCCAGCAGTATACACATATTCTTAACAAGTATCCCCGACAGTCTTGGTCTAAAGATTGTTCCCCGGCGGTATATCAACATTCAAAGGAATCACTTTCCCCGTAGTTCGAAACTTCCCCAAGAAAGTCCAATCCAGTTCCCCAGGAAAGTGGAATCCATCTCCCCAAGCAGTAAGCTTATCCCCAGTAGATTCTGGAAGCTTATCCCCTCGCAGAGCACGAACGCGTCGTCCGGCTTGATTTAAAGAGTTATTTCCTTAACAGGGTATAACTGGGTTATCCTCAGCCAAAAGCCACGGAAAGAGCGTCCTCGATGAAGTCTTCTTACCCCAGCGAAGTCCATCAACACTTCCAACAACAAGGATATCCTCAGCAAATTATTATCAACACTCAGCAAGGCATCCCTCTTCCCACAGAGTATTGCTCCCCAGCATGGTCGCTAGAGTATTTTTCTCCCCGCAGAATCTTCCATTTTCCAAGTTTATTCCTCAACGGAGTTATCTTCTCCTACCGGTATTCTTGCAACTGTCATCCCCAGCGGAAGTAAAAGCTTATTCTTCAATATCAGCCCAGGAGCGACTTCCCGGCACCCGTCAAGGATTCACTTTCCTAGACAAAAACATACATAAAACATCACATACATCATTATAACATGCATAGACACATCATATCATACAAGTCTCATTTATGTTGAGAACATCATTGCTTGATCCATATCATGCATTGCATATGACTGACCTTTACCTTTCAGGAAAGATCCAGTTAAATTCTTAGCTATATTCCAAGACCTTGTCCGGTTCAGTTAAATCGACCCTAAGATTTTCCTGATTCTTATCCAGTCAAAGGCCTTCTCTGGTTCAGTCAGATCGACCCTAAGATCTCCCTGATTCTTATCCAGTTGAAGATATTTCAAGACCTTGTCCGGTTCAGTTAAATCGACCCTAAGATTTTCCTGATTCTTATCCAGTCAAAGGCCTTCTCTGGTTCAGTCAGATCGACCCTAAGATCTCCCTGATTCTTATCCAGTTGAAGATATTTCAAGACCTTGTCCGGTTCAGTTTAATCGACCCTAAGATTTTCCTGATTCTTATCCAGTCAAAGGCCTTCTCTGGTTCAGTCAGATCGACCCTAAGATCTCCCTGATTCTTATCCAGTTGAAAATATTTCAAGACCTTGTCCGGTTCAGTTTAATCGACCCTAAGATTTTCCTGATTCTTATCCAGTCAAAGGCCTTCTCTGGTTCAGTCAGATCAACCCTAAGATCTCCCTGATTCTTATCCAGTTGAAGATATTTCAAGACCTTGTCCGGTTCAGTTAAATCGACCCTAAGATTTTCCTGATTCTTATCCAGTCAAAGGCCTCCTCTGGTTCAGTCAGATCGACCCTAAGATCTCCCTGATTCTTATCCAGTTGAAGATATTTCAAGACCTTGTCCGGTTTAGTTTAATCGACCCTAAGATTTTCCTGATTCTTATCCAGTCAAAGGCCTTCTCTGGTTCAGTCAGATCGACCCTAAGATCTCCCTGATTCTTATCCAGTTGAAGATATTTCAAGACCTTGTCCGGTTCAGTTAAATCGACCCTAAGATTTTCCTGATTCTTATCCAGTCAAAGGCCTCCTCTGGTTCAGTCAGATCGACCCTAAGATCTCCCTGATTCTTATCCAGTTGAAGATATTTCAAGACCTTGTCCGGTTCAGTTTAATCGACCCTAAGATTTTCCTGATTCTTATCCAGTCAAAGGCCTTCTCTGGTTCAGTCAGATCGACCCTAAGATCTCCCTGATTCTTATCCAGTTGAAGATATTTCAAGACCTTGTCCGGTTCAGTTAAATCGACCCTAAGATTTTCCTGATTCTTATCCAGTCAAAGGCCTCCTCTAGTTCAGTCAGATCGACCCTAAGATCTCCCTGATTCTTATCCCAGTAGAAGACACCCAAGATTCTCTCAGCGTTCCTGTTGGAGTAGTAATCGTCCAAGGTTCTCTCACCATCCCGTTGAGGTAGTAACCATCCATAGTTCATTCATCATCTTTCGAAGCTCCAGACCCATCCCCTGCAACCAGTCAGGACATATCTATACCAAGCATCTAAAAATCAGCTCCTGCAACGTGACAGGTACTCATTTTCTGTTTTGCAGGTATGCAGGTTCTCGCCAAGGAATCTCTTACGCGATCAACATCCAGATGGCATCTATAAGCCCATCATCCTATCCAGCAACCTCTAAATGGCATCTATAAGCCCATTCCCACCACACTGCCACTATGTGAGCGCAAATTTCTGGGCACTCTAGTGTCCAATCATCTTCTACCCTCGGATTACGAAAGGCACGTCAGCCAATCTGCATCCTCAGGTCTAAGAAGATTGAACAGGGGCAACTGTTGTACCCCAAAATTTGCCCTCCCATATTCTTCAAGAAATTGCCAAATCAAGTCTCAAGATTCCTCAAGGGTTGCACAGTGCAAAGGTCTCCTATACAGTCAAGATTAGGGTTTGTGTACTGATCAAGAAAATGAAGTTTTCAAAGGCCCAATCAAGTCTCACACGCCTACAAATATGGTCAAGCATCCTCATATCAATTTTCAAGGCATTCAGCACAAAATTGCACATTCAAAAAACCTAATTGCACTACAGTCAACTGTATGGGCAAAATGGTCATTTGACAGTCAAAAGTTCAAATTTTTGGTCAATATATCATTTTGAAGCCACAAACATCATTTGATCAATGCTTGATCATGATTCTCAAAATTTGGCTCAAAAAATCATCAAGATGCAAAAGTTTCCTTATTTGGACAGCTGAAAAAGTCAACTGAAATTGACCAGGGCATAACTTCCACATGGATTATCAGAAAAATTCCATCCAAAGCTCATTTTGAAGAGAAAGACATTTCCTACAACTCATCTTCATACTTCAAGTCCAAGAAATGCTCTCACAAAAAGTTATCAATTTCAACATTATAGGTCATTTTCAAAAGTCAACAAAAAGGGACTTTAGGTCAAAGGCCATAACTTGAGATTGGTAAATCAAAATGACATGGGACCAAAGGCATTGGTTAGAGGACTCAAAGACCTTTCCAAAATGTCCAAGAACATGAGAAAAGCTTAAAAATGAAGCAAGTTATGCCTTGTGGAAGTTGCGAAATTTTTGGATGTTTTGAAAAGTCAACATTACTTCAAATGACCTAAAATTGCCAATGGGCCCATTTTTCTTCCACAATTCATCATCCATAGCATGTGCACGACCACTTGGCCCAAAGGGAAGTATTTTCTCATTTTTTATTTATTTATTTGAATTTTTATTTATATTAATTCATTTAAATCATTTAAATATATGAAAAATATTTAACTCACCCTAACCAATCTTTTTATACATGTTTTAGACTCAACATTTCGTGCCTAGCTAAATAAGGAAAGAATTGGACTGATTGGCATGATTGAGAACAAAGAACACATGGAAAAAGATTTAAAAAGATTCTTAAGAATCAAATTTTCAAAAGCCATGAATGCATTGGATTTGTGCTACTTTTGTTGACCTAATAGACTCAATACAAATGCCTGATCACAACCCTAATGAGAAGACAAAAAAAAGCTGCGCAAGAAAGCTCTTCAAAAACTTGAAAAAATTGTCAAAAAAGAATTTTCTGAAAACATCATTCCAGGACGATTCAAGACCTAATTCTTGTTTCAATAGCTTCCTCAAGGTTCCCTGAACGTATTCCAATCAGAAACCACCATCAAAACGCAAAGAATTGGTATACAGCATTCAAGAAAACTCATGAAAAATTCATTATCGTGTTTCAATATTTACGTATATTCATAGCATTTTGATTATAGATTCATGTTCCTTATGAAGTTTTGAAGCTAACCATATGCCTTAATTTGATTATTATGCTGTATACACGATTGTGCCATGTTTGATTTCTAGGGTTTGCAGGACCTCAAAATTGGGGTTTCTTATTTAACGAAAAATTAGCCTTCAAGAATGCCATGGTTGTAATCAGCAGGCTTGAATGATCACAAATCACCCATCGCGCCTAATTTATTGACCCTCTAAGACCTATTCGCTATTTTCTCAAAACTGACCTTAAACAACGCGTAAAAAACCGTTGCCTCATGTTTTGTATTTCAGGGATGGTAAAGACGATGACTTCGTGGCACACACTGATTGGCTTGTTTAAAATTCGCGCGCGTTTCTAAGGCCACTGACCATTTTCTTTTATAATATTTAGTTGTTATATTAATATACAGATGAACAGCGTGCTTCAGTGGCAAACGTGTTGATTGGCAAGGTATGTGACCTGGGTTCGAACCCCAGGTCTTATATATTTCCATATTATTTTTCATTAACAAATCCCATGCGCTTCAAGGCTGCAGGCGTACCATATGTCTTCAAATATCTCACATCCACGTGCACACTGAGATTAAGTCAAGGGCATAGATTGAGAGCACACCATAAACTCAGGTTACACGCTAGTGGGAAAGTCAAACGAACCTGAAGCTTGTTGGGCCAGAATTCTTGGATCAAAACCTCCTATTTGGGGACTACCCCCCCTGGTTTGCAATTCTTTATATTTTTCCTTGTTGTTTTTATTTTCAATTATTTTTTATTTCTCTTAATTATTATTTATTCAGTTAATTAGTTATTTTTTTCATAAATATAAAAAATGCCTAAAAAATCAGAAAAGATAAAAAACATAATAAATATTTTATTTTAATATTTTCTTGTAAATAAATGCATGTAAATTAATTAGCTTAAATTAGGGTTTTTAATTTTAATTCTTTTAATAACAAAAATACAAAAAAATGTAGAAATAGGTTTAATAATTGTTTTATTCCTTTTAATTTTTCTTTTTCACAATAATATTATTTATTTTATTTATTTTCATAGTTAAAATTGTACATAAAAAATTTAGGTTTAATTTAGGTTAAATTTTAATGTTTTCTTAAATTAAAATAAAGTAGAATTAGGGTTAGTAGTTAATTTTAATTAATTCTTTCTTTTGTCTATTAAATCTTAAAATACATAAAAATACCAAAAAAACAAAAACAAATTCTTGCTTTCTTTTAATCTTAATTAATTCCTCCCTCATTTAATTTTGCAAAAGGGTCCAACGCCCTCGTTTTTAATTTATTCGTACATTTATTTTATTTTGCCTGAATAATTATGTACCTCTCCCGAACCTTTGTAATTTAATTACTTTTCGCACTTTCAATTCTTTATTTTCTTTGCTTTATTTATTTTCTGTCAAATCGGGTCCTGGTTAATTTTGGCGATGTGGACCCGCGCCATTTGTAATAGCTTAGAATTTACTTTTCCTCGCACTTTTTAACTGTTAAACAAAGCATGCAAGAATGAATGGCCTTAAATAAAATCAAGCGTAGAACACCAATAAACATGACAAGATAAATGCAAATGAAAACGACACACGAATCGCACACACCACCCCTAGGGTACGCCTCACTGTTGCCTTGCCTCGAAAGGTGATCGTCGAGTAGAGGATGTCTTAGTAAGTCCTCATGATCCGGGAACCTGGCATGAGGGTAGCTTCTAAGGTGTCTTCCCATTGCTCTGGTGATCACCATGTCCCTACAAACTCGAATTGACCCGAATACCTCCAACGGTGGTGCTACCTACCTCTCAATGGTGGGATGGCACTACTTTAAAGGACATTTACACAGACAAATTCCTTAGGGTAGGTAGACGACTCTAGATACTTGCTCTAAATTTCAAAACAAAACAAAATACTTTTCACACCAACACATTTTCAAAAGCTTTCAAAGCAATTTTTCAAACACTCTGATACAAGAGTCGAACTGAAATTTTCAAAGAAACTTTTTAAAACCCACAGTTGAAAAGCAAACAAACCATTTTTGAAAACACAAATGAGCAAGTATCTAAGAGCCCATGGATAACCATGGATAGAAAGGGTGCTAACACCCTCCCTTTCTATAATCTACCTCCCGAACCGAGAGCAATCTCTTTAAGGAATTTTTCTGTGCTTTTGTCCTTTCCATTTGGAGAAAATAAAAGACGGTGGCGACTCTTGCTTCCGCGACATTTCGCGAACCAGCGTTAAACAGTCAGTTCCAGATCCACCGATCACAGCAATAAATGAAATGAGACACAAGAATTTGTCTTCACAGTTCCCCATTGTTGTACCCAAAATCCCCCCCCCCTTTTATTTAAAACATTCTCTTAGGGTTTTCAACTATTCAAGACTACCAAAGGCATCTCATGTCTCAAGGCATCTCAGCGTGTCTATCATTTCATCTGAAGATTGAAGATTTTAAGTATTGAAGTGTGAGATTAGGGTTTCTATGGTTTTGATGGCTCTCATCGCCACTCAAGCTTGAATCATTTAGTTCCTTATTAATTATGATATATAAATCTAAAGGTTTAAATTCTTGATCACTGTGGTATTCTCCCTATCGAGCTACAAGGTTGTAGATTCAGGCGTTCATCATTCTCCTAGGTTTGTCATCATCACTTCCCAGATTTATTTGCAAAGGCACGAATTCAGAGATGTGGATTCCCTGGTGATTCTTGGATGTGTTCTCGTGTGTTTGTCGGATGTATTAAGTTCTTGAATAAGGTTACCATGTGGTTTGCTATATGATCAAAAGTTTCCCATCTTTGGTTTGTAAATTCTATGGATTTTATCAATGGAAGTTGGTTAAGTTTATGACCAAAACATTTTGGTTTCCTTCATTCATTTTATGATTGAAGTTCGAATATGAGATTGATTTGAAAATTGGATTCATTGGTTGTATTTGTTCATTTTATGCCAAAGTTCCAAGTTGTTTGAGGGTGTTAAGATAGCATTAAGGCTATGTGTCTTATTCACCAAGCATACCAGGATAAAAACATATTTGGGTTTTGTTGAGATCAAAAAACTATGGCATATCATTCATTCGTTTACCATCCAATATTCAAGTGATTCAAAGTTTTCTTGGACTTATTAAAGGGAGATTTTTAAAATAAGAGTTACAAAGGGACTTGTTATATTCATTCAAGAGCAAGTTTGCTTGGTTTCATATTTGTTTATCAAAGGTTACAAGAGAATATGTTGGTTTTTATGCCTATGTTTAAGTCACACCGTCATGGTGATTTCTCTTTGGAATCAATAATCAAATTTAAACTTATTATAATTACCATTTGGTTCAAATTCTACTTGGTATAAATTATTTGATGCAAATTTGAACTTGGTGCAAGTTAAGTTTGATACAATTTCTATTTGGTACGGACTCTGTTTGGTGCAAATCAAATTTGATACAAAGTTTCTACCAATTACAAGTCATACAAAGTTCAATTACAATTTTAAAAAAGGGCATAAACTACAATTCTCCTATTTTGTTCTATACAAAGCAAAAAAAGATTTCTTCATCATCCATCTTCAAGTGTCTTCAAATGTCCCTCTTTGATCTTGCAAACTCATCCAAATATATGAAACAAAGAAAAGAAAAATAATTCAGTTAGCAAGCAATTAAAAGTGAACAAAAATTGCAAAGTATTTTAGCTCATCATTAGGGCTTGCCTTATGGAATCGGATTTTTAGGGCTTAAATCTATTACAAATCACAAGTGAATTGGTTTACAATAAGAAAAAT
Source organism: Vicia faba (assembly GCA_948472305.1). NCBI lineage: Eukaryota > Viridiplantae > Streptophyta > Magnoliopsida > Fabales > Fabaceae > Vicia > Vicia faba. Next base: position 1,498,905,621 of record OX451736.1, read on the forward strand.
TCAAAGAAATTCATAACAGAAGTTCATCAAAAAGCAACCCAAATACAACAGGCACAATTTCAAAGGCCTAAAGAGACAAAAGATTCAAAAAGTCTGAATTCACTATCAAGCCCAACAAGCATCATCACAAATGAAAATTTAAGCACAAAAGCCTCAAACAGTGTGGTTCTATCATTGGCCTAGGGAATTTATCTATTACAAATCACAAGATGAGTTGGTTCACAAAAAGACAAAGACAATCAAAAGAAGTTTCAAGTCAGAATTTCAAAAAGATTAATCATGTTTCACACAATAATCAAATGGGCCTCATGTTGCTTCACTTCAAGGAAAAGTCAGAGTATACAAAATAAAATCACATGCCTAGGAAACTTTACTGCAAAATCTAAAAAAAAACAATGTGTTAATTGGTTCACAGTGAAGGAAAAATATACTACACAAGCAACCAGTACAATAAAGTACCAAAGTCAGTACAAAGTACAAAAGGCCAGCAAGCCAAAGTCAAAAATCAGCCAGTAGCAGAGTACAAAAGCCAAGCACAAGTACATCTTCGAAGCAAGCAACACAGCAAGCACAAGTACAAAATTAAAAGGCAGCATATCAATGTACCACATAATTGATATCAGAAAATTAGAAAAAAGATGATAAATCCAAAGCCAGCAAGCAACAGGAAAACCACAAAACCAGCATAGCTTAGCAAAAGTATAGAGTTGACATTTCAAAAATATCAGAAAAAATAAGATATCAGAAGTGACAAGTCCCATACGAGTGGCTCAAGGTTGTTCTCTCCCAACAAAGTCAAAGAGAGTTCACAATATAAAAGGAACACAATTCATACAAAAAAAGAGACACAGAATCGGGGGAAAAGGCCAGAGTTCACCAAAAATATCCCAACACAGTTCATAAAAATATACAGAGCCATAGCCACCACAAAAAACCCTCTATTTCTTTTTTTTATAAAAAACTGAGCCTTAATTCATAAAAATTACACAGTTCACAAAATATACAGAACCGGGCCAACCATCAAACCCTTCAAGATCATTTCAATGTACAAAAAAATATCGAACCAAAAACCCCAAAATCTTTTGTTCATCACTTTCCAAAACCAAAACCCCTTCAGAAAAATCAAACACAGAACAAATAGAAGTGTAACACAATATAAAACCTTAATTGTTACTCATCATTTTCAAAAATCCTAAACCCTTCAGAAATCAAAGAAAAAGAACGAAAAGAAAGATAGTACCGGGAAGCATTAAGAGGAACGGAAACCACTCGGATACGAACATCACGATTCCCTTCCCTCTCTTTTCCTTCCATTTTTGTTTATGCATGTTGTAAATCACAAATTTTGGAGCATCTAACATTTAGGGTTTTTGTTTTTCCCCTTTCAAGTTTATAACAAACCATGGATCTCCTGTAAAATCAAAAGACAAAGGCGTAATCAGAGAAAAGAGAGGAATCAAATGATGTAAAAAAAATCGTGATCAGAAGTCCCCCGCCACCGTCACCACCGTGAGGCGATTTCTGGCGCGATTATTTCTTCTTCTCCATCGAAGGCATTACAAAGAGAACGAGAGAGTTTAAGAGTAAGAGAGAGAGAGAGAGAGAGAGAGAGAGAGAGAGAGAGAGAGAGAGAGAGAGAGAGAGAGAGAGAGAGAGAGAGAGAGAGAGAGAGAGAGAGTTTGTGACAAATGAGTAACAACTTTTCAACTTTTTTGTTATTTATTTTTCTTTTCTGTTAATAGTTGAATGGGCCTCAACCAAAAATGACACAAAGCCCAACCTCTTTCTGCTCGCATACCACCTACCTTTTACCGATGTTATCCAACAAATTGTTTTTGGGCTCAGAGCATTAAAGCCCAATCACATTCTTTCAGTGCACCCTTCCCTTGTTATTTCACCACGCAGGCCCATTCTTAGTTTGCATTATTTCTTTTTCTGTTTTTTTTACAAAAAAAACTGTTTTTGGGACTTTGTTATATTTAACCCCTTATTACTTTCAAACCCCGTGACTTCTTTTATAATTTATATTTTCTTTTCTTTTCTTTTATTTATTATTATTATTATTATTATTATTATTATTATTATTATTATTACTTTTATTATTAATTAAAAATACCAAAAATATATTATATTTATTATTTAGATTATTAGTTTATTTTTATTTCATTTCTTTTAAAACAAAAAGAGACTAAAAACAATTTTCTTAACAAATTTCATGTCTTAAATAATTTCATTTAGATTTAGTTTTTTTTAAAAAAAATTTAATTGAATTAATTTAGAACTTAGGATTTTAATTAATTAACTTTTTTCCATTCATTTTAGTTTAATTAAATAGGTTAGATTAAAAACCTTTTCATAAAAAACCCTAAAAATTGTTTTCTTAATCAAATTGATTTATTTTCTCAAATTAATTTAGGTTTAGTTTCATTAAATCAACTTAGACTAATTAATTATTTTCTTTCTTTTTATTAGTTTGATTAGATTGATATTAAACCTTTTATACAAAAAACTCAAACAAAAAATAATTTTCTTTTCTTGTACATTATTTTCATATTCTTGTACGTTACTTGTTCATATTCAATATGGTTATAATAGTAAATTAAGGTTTATTTGCTTTCATTCCCCATTTGTAAATTTGTATCTCCATCCCCAAATGATGTAATAGCGTAAAATTTTACATTTCCGCAATTTATCGCTTTCAATATAAATACTAGTAATTAGAGTTTGTATGGCAAGACATAAAATCAACAAGTAGAAAACCCTAATTCAAAGACAGAGAGCATGAAAACAAACACTTTGCACACTTGCACCTCTAGGGTTAACCTCACTTGTTGCCTCGGATAAAACAATCATGTCCCTCGAACGTGGGATACTTCAGCAATGACCATCGAATACAAGATCGTAGTCCCTCGATGACCCTTCAATATTGCCTTCGATAAATGATCTTAGACCCTTACAAATAAATTGTTAAGGTATCCTACAATATTGCCTTCTATGACTGTACGACGACCCACACATGTCCCTTCACATCCAATGATAGGGCTTCTTACCAATCAATGGTAAGATAGCAATATCTAAAGGAGGGGGAAATGAACAAAGTTTTTTGAGTAGGTAGAACGCTCGTAGTTTCTTGCTCACAACCATTTTAAAAACATCTCTTAAAACACACCAAACACTTTCGAATGAAATATTTTCAAAAGTCAACACTTTGTATACATTCTTACAGAGACGAGAATCATTACAAAGTTTGCATAAGCAAAGGCACTTTTCAAAAATACTTTCAAAACTATCACAAACACATTTCAAACAAAGAATTTCAAAGTGAGCTAGAAACTAAGAGCCCATAGATAACTACAGATGAAAAGGGTGCTAACACCTTCCCTTTTCATAACCTACCCCCCCGAACTCAAGAAAAAATCTCGTAGGTCTTTCCTGTTCTTTTCACCCTTTCCTTTATTGGATAAAAGAAAATTCGGTGGCGACTCTTACTATCCGCAACAATTGCGATAAAATGCAAAACACCCAAGTCAGTTCTCCCACCGTATCACACCCACTTTCATCCTTGCGTGTGGGTACGTCTACGCCTAATTCCAATGGAATTAGGATAATTATTACTATGCAAAAAGTTGATACAAGAGAAATGTTCAAGAGAAAATCCATAAACCCTAATGCTTGTTGTTGATTCAACCCCTTCTCTTCCTTTGATTTTAAGAAAGACCAAGACACAATAGTTACAAATTAGCTATCTGGATCTTACTACTCCTTTGCATACTTTATCTCGAAAGCTTTCGTGCACCGTTAATTTCACCTATTACAACAGAAGACTTCAATTTTGATTTGTCGTTCTCGCGCTACGCGTTCTTTATCTCGAAAGTATCCTTTGAGTTATTTATCTTCAAAGGCTTTAACTAGGCCGCAATCCTCTTATGAATGTCTTGCACGAAAGCCCCCAAATCACTCAATGTTCTTGGAGGATAAACCTGCAGTTTTTTCATATGAAAATCCCTGCAAATTTCAACCCAATATTCTCGGCTACACAAGAATATAATTGGACGTTATCGAACCTCGTTTAGATGGAACCCCAATAAAAGATATTTACAATGGTTTGCCAGTGTGTATGCATAGGTTGGAGGTTGAAGGTGAAGATAAATTGTAGGAAATTTTTATGGTATCATCAAGTTGGAATGATGCATGAAAGATGTATTTATAGTTATGGAAATATTAGGGCAAAAGAGGAAAATTCAGAATTAAAAGAAAATAGAATTTTTTTCTCTTAAAACAGTATAAGCCGACTTGTAGCTTGGATGAGTCGGCTCATAGTGTTAATTTTAACAGCATGAGCCGGCCTAAAATAGCCTACGAGTTATCTTTTCCAAAACAGAAGAAAATAACTTATCCAGAACAGTACAGAAGCCAGCATGAAATGGCCTATGAGTCAGCCTGACCAACAAAGAAGAAAACATCTTATCCATAACACTACAGGATCCAGCCTACAATGGCTTATGAGCCGGCCTGTAAGTGCATTTTTAGTGCAGAAAATGATTTTTTGAGAATGGGTTAGTTTTAACTATATTTCCAATGATTCCAAAGACCTATAAATGCGTAGGGTGCCACCCAAACTCAGAGATACCTAACAATATACATAAATACTATATTCTTGTAGTTTTGACATCATACAAAACATATCTTGATGAAAGTTGCATTCACATACTCCCTCTTTTTTATGATGGCAAAACTGCAATGATGCTGGCATTTCGTGTTTATTTGACGCTCCCTCTGACTATGTGCTTCCCAACGTCATCTAGTATATCATTCTACCCCTTTGAAAACATCAAAAAGAGAAAAAGCATATCATTAAAAGTATCGTATCATTTCATAACAATTAATATGTCATACATAGGCGATTTTTCATGGAAGAGCAAAAATCACATATCCCCATATATATGAAATGGTGCAAAATTGATAAATAACTGGGAAAAAACATCACAACATATGTAATACAATTTTATAATGAATAAACAATGCAAGTAATAGAAAAATGTTCAAGTTACGTCTATAGCATCACGATTATGTAACACAATATAATGGAACTTCTGATGCCGCACACACATGTGCCTAGCATAACAACAAGAACATGTCGCTACAAAACCAAAATGAAGATGTTTAACATACCATGTAACCAACAACAACTAGAAACACATATTTAAAATGACACGCATATAATTAACTCAAGCACTAGTGTGAGAAGTAAAGAATAAACAAAAACACATGCTTGCACAACAAGAACAAACTTATACAAATGTGAAATAATTATTACATGAAGTCATTATAAGCATATATATTAAGAACACACAATGGTTATTAATAAAAAAATTTGGAAATAAGAATTCATGGTTTTCATCATTTGAGAGAATATCAAGCATCTTTAGAAATGAACAAGTAATATGCATTAAGGCAAATCTTACTTTCAAGGAGAAATTGAAACGACATTACCTCACTTTTGATGGAATAGAAGTTGCATTCACATGATGTAAAATACTCAAATAAAGAGTTAGAGTGAAAAAATAAAGTGCAAGCAACAAGATATGATTAAGCAACATTAAAGATATCGATGATCATTAATTCCCTACATATGTTGATAAATGGTTCAGTTGCAAGATGTTTAGTGAAAATATCAGCAAGTTGATTTTTACTATCAACATGCTCAAATACAACATCCATTTTTCAACATGATTGCGAAGGAAGTGGTGACATATCTCGATATGTTTAGTGCGAGAATGTAGCACATAATTTTTGGTTAGATTAATGGCACTAGTCTTGTCGCACATGATATGAATACGTGAAATTTTAATACCAAAATCAAGTAATTGTTGCTTAAGCCACAAAATTTGAGCACAACAACTACCGACTGCCACGTATTCCACCTCAATCATTGACAAAGTAACGAAAATTTAATTTTTGCTATGCTAACTAACCAAAGATTTTAAAATGCGTGACAAGTTCCACAAGTACTTTTCCTATCCAATTTGCAACTGGAAAAAATCTGAATCGGAGTAACCAACCAAGCTACAATAATTTCCTTTGGAATACAAAAGCCCAAACTTAGAGGTACTAATGAGGTATCTAAGAATACGCTTAATATCTTTTAAGTGTGATTCCTTGGGAGCCAATTGATATCGTGCACACATACACACACTAAACATAATGTCAGGCCTAGATACGGTAAGATAAAGAAGAGATCAAATCATATCTCTATAACTTTTGACCTCAATATCCTTACCTTTTTCATCTCTATCCAAGTTACCATTTGTTTCCATAGGTGTGTCAATTTCCTTTGCATTGTCCATACCGAATCTTTTGAGTAACTCAAGACAATACTTTGTTTGACATACAAATGTTCCTTCATTGAGTTGCTTAATTTGTAGTTTGAGAAAGTAGTTCAAATCTCCCATTAGACTCATTTCAAACTCTCCCTGCATAAGCTTAGAGAACTCCTTGACAAGATGCATGTTAGTCGATTCAAAAATGATGTCATCGGCATAAATTTGAATGAGTAAAATGTGTTTTCCTTGACGTGTAATAAATAGTGTAGTGTCTATCTTCCCTCTAGACTATCCTTGATTGAGAAAGAACTTGCTAAGTCAGTCATACCATGCCGTCGGGGATTATTTAAGATAATACAAAGCATGTTTTAGATTAAAACATGATTAGGAAACTCATAATTTTCAAAACCCAGAGGATGTGAAACATACACTTATTCACTTATGTGTCTGTTAAGGAACACACTTTTAATGTCCATTTGATATAATTTGAAGTTCTTAGAGCATGCATATGCTAATAAAAGGCGTATAGCCTCGAGTCGGGCAACCGAAGCATAAGTCTCCTCATAATCAACGCCTTCCTCTTGGTTATACCCTTGAGCCACAAGGCATGCTTTATTCGTTGTTATCACATCATGTTCGTCAATTTTATTCCTAAATACCCATCGAGTGCCAATAATTTGATGAATTTGTGGACGAGGGACAAGGTCCAAAACTCTATTTCTTTCAAATTGATTCAATTCTTATTGCATGGACATAAGCCAATGCTCATCAAGCAAGGAATCCTTAGCATTTTTAGGTTCAACTTGTGATACGTATGCGCGGTGTTAACAAAAATTACTTAGAGCGAGTTGTTACCCCTTTGGTGATGTCACTAATAATTTTGTCAATAGGATAATCCTTGGAGGTTCTCCAATATAATGGAAGACCATAATATTCTTGTTGACTTTGTTCATCATCCTTTATCTCTTGGTTGTCATAATCTTTTATCTCTTGGTTGTCAGCTTCCTCCTTCTCAATTTCCATCGTCTTAGGTTGATTTATTCCTTTATCGGTGTCTTTGAGTATGTCTTTCGTAGATGCACCTACACCATGAAAAGAAATAACTTTCTCAACACTATTTGGGCAAGTCTCATCAAAAGTAACATGAACTGACTCTTCAACAATAAGTAATCTTTTGTTATAAACTCTATATGCTTTACTAGATTGTGAGTATCCTAGAAAGATACCTTCACCGACTTTCGCATCAAATTGTCCGAGATTATCTTTTCCGTTATTTAAAACAAAACATTTACATCCAAAGACATAAAGATGAGATAAATTTGGTTTTCTACCTTTTAAAAGTTCATAAGGAGTTTTGTCAAGTATAGGACTAATAAGTTAAAGGTTGAGAAAAACACAAGAAAGGGGGGGGTTTGAATTGGGTTTTAAAACTTTTTCATTTAGAAGTGCTCATCACAAATAATCAGAATTAGAAGCAATGCTATAGAAGAGAAATAAAGACACAATTAGTTTATCCACATTCAACTTAGAAAAGGTTAATCCAGTTCACCCACCAAGCTGATTTCGCCTTAAAAAAGGACTTAATCCACTATAACCAAAATGATTGCAATTACACGGGCTACCCGCTGGTGACTAACAGATGCACAAGCTACCCATTGGTGACTAAAAACAATGATAACTTGTTAGTGATCCCTTAAGAATCTTGACCTACCCGGTCCCCCTAAGAGATATAACGATCACTGACTCCTTAAGGATTCTGACCTATCTGGTCCCTTGAAGGAGATTTCTCAATGTCTTAGAAAAGGACTTGATCAACTACCCGTTGAATAACTAGGCTTACAAGTTTACTTCTTACAAGCGGATTACACAAAAGTTTAAGTACAAATTGTTTAACACAAATATGAGCAACAACTCTTGTGTTCAAATAATTTACAAAAGTAACAAAATAATGAGCAACAACTCTTGTATTCTAATGAATAGTAATATCAAAACTATATAAGAAACAACTCTAGAGTTCTAGTGAATAGTAGTATCAACACAATATGAGCAACAACTCTTATGTTCTTAATAAAATAGGATATTCATCCACTATCATCCTATTATTAATAATGTTGTTGAATTATGAAGACATACTTAGTGGAATTAAAGCCCATGCTCTGTTGATGAATTTTTGGATTCTTAGGTTCTGACCATTGAATGGTGTTGTACCCCAAAATTTTCTCTCATTTATCAAGTAATCTCTCACAAGATCTCCTTCGGTTCAATATTGCATTAGGTTTGATCAGCTCAAGACACCTCCTTAAGCACTGATGACCAAAATTAGGGTTTGACATTGCATAAGGATAATTTAACTTTCAATGCTTTATATGACTTTCATGGATCATTATGGACCCCCAAGATTACTCATGTCAAGTTTCAAGCCTTGGATCACACTTTTGCTCAGTCAATTGAGCAGTTGACCTAAAAATCACTATGGCCAATTTATTGTCAAACTTCATAATTTTTTATCCACGTCAATATTATAAACTCATATGTATCATTTGATCAAGTTTGGACCATAATTCCTCAATAAATTTGATCAAATCATCAAAAGGGCAAAATGGTCAAAATTAGGGTTTTGACTAAGAAAGGGCAATTTTTGATTTTTGACCTAACAAATGGACAATTGGTTTGAAGCATGGTTTCAAGAGTTCAATTGCATCTTTTTAACCTAATGGAATGACCTAAAACATTTCTCAAGATCAATTGGATTGATAGTGAATTCCCAGTCAACTGATCAAAAGTCAAATGTACACTGAAAAGTCAAACTTTGACTTTTTGGTCAAAATCCAATGTCAAAGATCACAATTCATCAAAACATGTAAAAATATGAAACTTATTCATCAAGAAATCAAAAATTCAAGATTTCATTTTGAAAAGTCAAAGTTTTCTAACAGAAATTTTTCTAAGTGTTTAAAACTTCATGTTTTTTCACAACTTTGAGTAAATTTTTTACCATGATGCAAGAGGATTCAAAAGAAACTTTCAATATGAAAGTTGTAGATCTCCATGACATATACAACATTGCTTTACAAAACTTCTTCTAAAAATTCTTGGATCTCAAGTTATTAATTCATAAAGTCATGGTCTTGAAATTGAACACTTAGTGAAATTTTGCCCTAGTTTTGGTCAGGATTTTGACCTAACTTCATGGCACTTTTTCATATAGTTCCAAATGGAATTTTCAAAAGTGATTCAAATAGGGGTTGTAGAGCACATTACAGGCTTTCCAAAATGTCCAAGAACTCCTTGATATCATTTGTGAGCAAGGAGAATCGAAGAGATGAAGTTAGAGTTTTCAAACTTAAATTATAAGCCATTTCATGATGAACAAAAATTCAAATCCAAGCCTAGGCTGCATAATCTTTGCTTTGCAGGCCTCAAAATTTTTGTAACTCCATAATTAAATGTTTACACAACTGATAGAGCTTTAATCCAAGCACTTGAGCCTTTATCCAAGTTACATTTGCATTTATGGCACAAAGTTGCCATTTCCATTTTGATAAAGCACTACTTTTGCAATTGTCAACTTCTTGAGCTTTGCACTTGTTCTTTCTGCACACACAACCCCTATAAACCAAAAGCAATGTGTCTAAAGCGTCTTTGAGCTCAGAACATGTTTGTACAACACTTTGAGTTTTGTCCTCTCACTTTTCTTCAAAAGCAAGTCATAGAGCCAAAAGGCTAGAACTCAGAAACCTTGAGTGCATTTGATCTCTAACCTTTTCCATACATATACACAAGTCTATTGAAACATAACACACAGATGCTAAGACCCCAAAACACTCCCAAGCACTCTACAACTCAGAATCTGCCTTAACTTGACAGTTTTGAACCTCACATAGCCATCTCCAAATCCACTCGTGCGTATTGAGTTTTAACCATCCAAACACTTAATATACATCATATTAAAGTGATCCAAACCCCTGTTTCTTGACTGTAACTCCTCCATCACCATCCACCATTTTCAAATTTGAAGCTTGCAACTTGACTTGAGTTGAGAGTTTCAGCTATCCTCAAAGCAAAGTAGGAGTTAGAACATACTCAAGGAGGTCCAGGAAAGCTACAGAAATCATCAGGCTATCACAAAGGTTTCTCAAACTCCATACACGACTCCAGCTGCAAGAGGTAAGTTTTCAAACTTCTATCTCTTCATACAGGCATCATTTGATTTTGATTTATGAAGATAAAATGTAGATACCATTGTCACGAAGTTGTACATATCCATAGTTTGCATTTATATGGCCGGAGCTTAGAGAATTTTAGAGTTGAAGTTTTCTGAAATTTTTAGGTTTTGAATTAGGTCCAGAAAAATTCTCATTCATCTTTGATTGTTAGCTTAAGTTATTTACATGGTTGGATTCGTGGGAAGAAATGCCACAACTTTCATGTTTGAACTTTTCATTTTTGTTGAGAGATGAAGAAGATACAGGTCCTTTGGCTGGAGGTTGAAGATGAAGTGTAATCAGGGCGTGTTTTGTGTTATGTATTTATCCTTTCACACAAATTAACGGATGTATCACCACCCCAGTGGTTAAAGCATGCGCCTGTCACCCTTAGGTCATGGGTTCAGGTCCCAGCCTGACCTTTTAATATTTTTCACTATTTTTTGACATTTCTGAGCTTTTTTGCAGTGCCTGGGCCTTTGTGCTGGGCCTCCCATTTTTGCTGACTCCTAACCTTGATTTACTTCAGCACCCTCTGGCCCATTCCTTTTAATTATTTCATTTTTCCTGTTTTTTTTATTTTATCATATTTTATTTAATATTTTTATTATTTATTATTATTAGCATTATTATTTTTTTACTAAAAAAAACTAAATAAAAATGTTTTTATTTATTAGTCATACTTATATATTTATTTTCTCTATAAAACAAAAAGATTAAAAAAACATTTTCTTAAACAAATTAATTTCTTTTTCTTAAGTATATAATTTTTAGACTTAGGTTAAATTAATATTTTATTTTATTTTCTTAGTTAAAATTAATTTAGAACTTAGGTTATTTAATTAATTAATCTTCATTTTATTTTCATTAATTTAAAACCTTTTCATAAAAAACCCTAAAACTCCTTTTCAAATTAATTTCTTTTCTTAATTAGTTTAAGTTAATTTTATTTAATTTTTATTAATCATTTTCTTTAATTAGGTCAAGACAAAACCCCTTTCATAAAAAAACAACAAAAATCATTTCTTTTTCCATTTACATTCTTGCATTTTATTTTCAATTTTGTACAATATTCAATATGATTGTAATAGATAATTAGGTTTAATTTTCTTGCAATCCCCATTTGTAAATTTGTACACCCCTCCCCTAATGATGTAATAGCGTAGTAATTTTACTTTTCGCAATTTATCGCTTTATATAAATGCTAGTAATTAGGGTTTGTATGAGAAGATAAAATCAACTAGTAGCAAACCCTAATCAAAGACTAAACAAAACATGAAAATCAATACACTTGCACACAAGCACCCCTAGGGAAAAATCCACTTGGTTGCCTTATAAAAATGGCCATATTATGCATGTGAGATATCTTAGCAAAAATACAAGATCATAGTCCCTCGATGACGCTATCTATGTTGCCTTTTCAAAATGATCTTAGTCCCTAAATAAAAATTGCTAAGATACCTTGCAACATTGCTAATCATGGTTATACGATGACCCATTCCCATCCCGTTTACATCCAAAGATAGAGTTACTTACCAAATCAATGGCAAGATTACAATGTCAAAGAAAAGAGGAAATAAACATGAGAGACTTTTGAGTAGGTAGAATGTTCCTAGTTACTTGCTCACTTTCAAAACAAAACATCCTTGCTATTTTCAAAACAAACACCAACACTTTCAAAAAAACTTCTTTCAAACTTGAAACATTTTCAAAAGATCAACATCTTTGTATACATTCTTACGAACGAGAATCATTACAAAGTTTGCCTAAACAATGGCCTCTTTACAAAATACTTTCAAAAATCACACAAAGCACATTTTCAAACAAAAGCAAGTGATCTAGCAAGCAAATAAGAGCCCGTAGATAACTATGGATGAAAAGGGTGCTAATACCTTCCCTTTTCATAATCTACCCCCTGAACTCAAGAAAACATCTCTAAAGGTCTTTCCTGTTCTTTTCAGCCTTTCCTTATTGGATAAAAGAAAAGTCGGTGGCGACTCTTGCTAACCGCAACATTGGCGATAAAACATAAAACAACCAAGTCAGTTCTCCCACCGCATTACAAATGGGTTTACAATTTTTGTATGAGCAACTTCCATAATATTTAGCTTACGCAGATCCCCAATAAGACCATTTCCAGACATAATGTATGAGATAAGTCTGCTCAGAGGAATGTAGTACTTTCTAGAAATTCTTATTTCACTATTTCTTGTCTCTATAACAGTATCTCTCATATAATTGAAGAGAAGAGATGGTAGATGGACCATTTCTCCCTTCATCAGATAGTACATAATGTATTTCTGATCATTGTTTACACTGTTGGATGCACTAGAAGCTAGTTTGTGATGTATGCATCCTTGAACGATTTTAAACTAAAACTTCAGATTCTTTGACATGCGTATACATTTAGAAGATAATTTTCCACTAGATGACTTTTGATTACCTTCAGTAAAAATTGCAGGGTTTACTACATGCTTCAGAAAGTATGATTTAGAATTCATATGACGAATCCTTTTCCCTTTAACATTTTCTATTCCAACCAAAGTAGCTATAGATTTTCTGTGATCCCAATCTTTTCACCTAGAACGTGTCACACTATATAGTATTCGTCAGCTTTTGCTTGTCTTTAGAAATCTTTTACCAGTTTAGTGTAAACATGACCATAGAGGCGTTGAAAGTAGTTTCCCCATCCTTGATTATCCAGTTCCTCTGTTAAGTCCATGTCATTGGCTTTCAGATTCTCAAAATCAAATAACAATTTACAAAGGACTTCTAGTTTATCGACTGGTGTAGATAGATGAATGTGTTTAGGACAATCAAGTATGCATGGTTGTTTCAAAGGAGGTTCACAAAATTTCCAGGGATTACCTTAGTGACGAAGATTCTGAAGGTGAAGAGCTTGAACTCGTTTGATGAGAAGATTTTTCTTGTTTTTCATATTCCTAAGAAAAATTAAAAAGTTCTTATTGTTGAGCATCCATGGTGGAGAAGATGACCAAACGGATTTGGGGTTTTAGGTTAAGAGGTTTAAGGTGTGGGATGTGAAGTGACTAGTGTGAGTGTGGGAAAAGTGAGTTTTTAATACAAGAAAGTATTGAAGCGATGAAACCGTACGAAAGAGTAGGGTAATGATGATTTTAAACCTAATCTCAAAAATGTCATGTCGCTTAAGATATCAACCAAATGATGCATTTGACAGATGTAAGCTACATCCTAGCCACACATTTGAAACGACACATGTTAATGTTAATAGGGTCGGGATAACCAAAACATTTCTGCCTTGTGGTGTTTCTGATTGTGATATCTTCTAATGTAGAGAAGTATCTAGATACACCAAAATTAGAGTGTTGTACCCCAAAATTTTCCCTCCCATATTTCTCAAAATATTTCAAGAATGATACTCAAGTTGCTTAGGGTAGTCCAAGGGTTGGCCAGACAAGCTCTCTCCTAAGGCAGTCTACCTCAAATTAGGGTTTCATATTGCATCAAGATACTTGAGTCCAAGGGACCCAAAATTCTCAACATTGTCCTAATTTGTTCTCAAGATCATCCATGTCAAGTTTCAAGCCCTACAGAGAAAGTTTGCTCAGTCAATTACTCAAAGGCCTGAAAATCGACCGTGCTAGGGCAAAAGTTAACTGTGGCCCACATACAGTCAAACTTCAATATTTTTGTTCAAGCATCCTCATTTTGAAGTATATTTCATCATTTGATCAAGGGTTGATCATGATTCATCAAAGATTGCTAATGATTCATCAAGAACCCAAAAGTTGCTAAATTAGGGTTTTGTAGGAAAAGTCAACTCAACTTTGACCAAGCATAAATTTATCATACTTTATGAGAAATGACCCATCCAAAGATCATTTGGAAGAGGATGCAATTCCCTACAATCCATCTTCAGCTCCCAAGTTCAAAATATGCACTCACAAGAAGTTATGAATTTGGACATTATAGGACATTTTGAAAAGTCAACAAAAACACCTTTTTTTTCAAAGATTCATACATGAGCATGGAATATCAAATTTAGATGAGACCAAAAGGTTTGATTAGAGGACATATCAAGCTTTCTAAGAAGTCTAAGAACACCTCTAAAGAGTCAAAATTGAGGAAGTTATGCATTGGTGAAGTTGACCTTTTTTGCAAAATTGCCAAAAGTCAACTATGCCTAAAACTTCAGTTTTTGCCAAATGGGCCCAATCTTTTTCACTTGTTTTGAGTTGGCAACATAGTCCACGAGCTCTATCCCTTTCCACTTGTCCTTATCATGTTTTTATTATTTATTTTGATTTTTATTTAATTTAAATAAATTTTAATCAAAATAAATCATGAGAAAATCTAAAGCATTGAAAACTCAAGATTTTATGTTTGTTTTAGGTCACAAATACAGTTGGCAAATATTTGAAATCGTGCAAGGCATTGGGGTGGACAAAAAGATTGATTTTAGGCCAATTTTGGAATGATATTCAAGAGAATCAAATCACAATCAAATTCAATAATGGAAGAAGATTGAGTATATTCTATCAACCCTAATCCATTCCTTGATACATATAGAAGCGAGGCAGACCTAAAACTGGTAGAAAAAGAGGCGTATGAACCAGAGAAAAACTTGAAAAAATACCAAGAAAGTGTAAACACGAATTCACACTTAGAGGCCAATTCAAGACCTTTGAGCTATCCAATCAATTCCTGGGAGTGTAGGCAAGCAGAAGCAATCAAGAACAAAGCCTTTCCAGTACCAAAAAGCGTTGTAAGTCATCCACGACATCCATGAATTTTTGAATTCGGTTTGCACGATTTAGGCATTGTTAGCATGAATTAACCATATATTATTGATCCATAGAACATTTGCAAGCTCTCTGTATTCTTTAATTGTGTTTTCATAGCTTGTATGAAGTTTCACCATTATTAGGGTTTACAAGCTCGATTTGGGATTTCTGCGTGCAAGCAAAATTGGGCCATGAAAGGGCCATCATTGAACTCAGTAGGTCCAAACGAAGCCATTCATGGATTTAGTTTTGATTTATCTTACCCATGCTTGATTTAGAGAAACAACAGGGATATAGCGACGGACAAACGTCTGTAGGTAAAAGTTTCCCACTTTTACCAACGGAACATGGTCAGGGATGACCTGCGTGTCACTTTCCTATTGGGACTTTCAAACCTTGGCGCGCGTTTTTTTGTTATCCTCCACTAATTATTGTTTTTTGTATATTATTATTATCTATTTCATGTACAACAAAGACCAATAGCTCAGCTGGTTGCCAAGCGCTGGAACGTGCCTCAGGACCTGGGTTCAAATCCCAGGTCCACCAATTTCTCCATATTATTTTCTTTTTCAGGATAACATGTGTATACAAAGCCAAGATCCACCATAAGTCCTTATAATCCAGCTTGCCAAGTGGCTTGAGATCCATATCTGATGGCCAGCAAGGGAGGAGCATCATAAGCCAAGTCAAATGCAGAGCATGTGATCTGGAGAGTCAAACGTGGACACTCTTCTTAGGCCCAGAAATGCTTCTCACACCCCCCCATAATTGCTCAGGCCCATTCTCTCTTTCTATTTTCTTTATATTTTATTTTATTTTATTTACTAACCAATTAAATTATTTTCTTTTTACCAAAATCATAAAAATGATAACTTTCACAAATTAGGTTTAGATTTTATTTTTATTAAAAAAATTAATTAATTTAATTAGGTTTGTTAATTTAGATAACTTTAATTCTTTTTGCACATAATTAAAATTAATTAGAAAAAATAGGTTTTATTTCTAATTTAATTATTTTCTTTTTCTTAAAAATAATAAAAAAACACAAAAATAGGTCATGTAATTATTTTTATTAATTAATTTAATCACTAATTAATTTTCATACTTAATTTAGAAAACTTGATTCTTTTATTAAAAACAACAAAAACATTTTCTCTTTTAATTAGGATAGAAGGGTCAAAACCCTAGTTCGCATTCGTTCTAATTTTCATCGTGCACTTTATTATTTTTATCCATATTAATGTAACTGTTCACAAGTTGTAGTAGTTAATTAGGATTTTTCATTTCCATTTACCATTTTATTTCAAAGGGTTTGTTCTTGGCTATGTAAATACCTGAAGCCTTGTAATAGCGTAGTTTAATTTTCGCACTTTAAATACCGCAAAATATTAACTGTTAGATGTATGATATAGGATGCATGACAAGAATGTATGTTAAATTTTAAAACAGTTAGATAACCCTAAATGTGCAAAGATAATAAATCTGAAACTGAGTCACTCGCACATGCACACTCCTAGGGTACACTCCCACTTGGTTGCCTTCAGTAAATGGTCATTGAGTATGGGATGCTTTAGTGGTCGTCCTTTTGTCCAAAGATCAAAGTTGCCTCGAAAAGGTTGCATCGGATAATTGATCTAAGACATTAGGGTTACTACTAAGACGTCCTAACGTTGCTTTAGTGATCGCACGTCCCTTTCGAATTGACCCTCAAAACTCCAACGACGGTGCTACCGACTCACTAATAGTGGGATAGCGCTGTCTAAAGGAAACGAACATAGAATGATTATTTTTTCGAGTAGGTAGATTAGTTCTTAAGTACTTGCTCAATCAAAACAAACTTCTTTTTTTCACAATTACACTCCTTTACAAACAAAGTTTTCAAAAACACTTCATTACACTCTTGAAGACAGAAGCTAGAGTTAAATCGAAGTCAAAACAGAAGCTTTCCAAATCACACAAACACAAAGAAAACAATTTTGAAAATGGTGAGCAAGTACCTAAGAGCCCGTAGATAACTACGGATAGAAAGGGTGCTAATACCTTCCCTTTCTATAATCTACCCCCCGTACTCAAAAATATCTCGAAAAAGGAATTTTCCTGTGCTTTTTTCCTTTCCTTGTAGGATAAAATAAAAGTCGGTGGCGACTCTTACTTACCGCGACATTTTGTAAACACAAACGCAAAACGCAAACCAACAATTCCTTAAAAAAGGGAAACACGTCCCAATTCTGGCCACCGTATCACAGAACTGGCGACTCTACTGGGGACGTATATAAGTGGGGTGTACCTTAGGATTAGTTCATCATACTGTTTTCATTTGTTTGATTTGTTTGCTTTATCTTTGTGGGCTTTGTATCGGAGTTACTATAGATCCTAACCCGGATCTAGGGGACACCTTTTAGGTAAGTAGCAATAGACTGTGAGGGAACTGTACATCGTAGACCGATATAGTTGAAGCAGTGCCTACGTTGGTATGGTAAATTAGTTGGTACCGATATCCCTTGTGGAGGAACAAGGAGAGTATGGGGCTGCTAATGGGTCATTAAGCATCAACTGACCTTAGAACCTATAATTGACCAACTTGGCCATAGAAAGTAGCAGTATGCTACACTCATTGAGACCATACTCTCGAGATGGTTCTGGCCGCGAGAAAAGATTGCGTGTCTGGAATTATGACCGATCGAGGATGGTCAGTGATATTGAGAACCTCTAGAACCCGGTTATTATTACTAGGACAGGTTGAACCAACTAAATTGAAAGAGGGTAATACCTAAACTCCATGCCAGCCTAAAATTTAAGGGTTATTGTATGACTTGCTTGCCTTTACCATGTTTGCTATCTATGATACCTGTGGTGTGTTTTTATCATAACATCATGCATCATAACATCACATGCATATTTCATTAGACTAACCATTTCAAAGACCGAGGGGATTCATCTTTGTTCTGTTTTGCAGATCATGGCTTCTATGCGCAGAAATACCATTCGAATCAGCTTTGTGCAAATCCATGCTCAGCTTAGAGAGTTGGTTTCAAAGGTTCATGATACTTCTTCCTTTGTCAGAAGACATGGTCATCTCCTTAGCCTGGTCACTTCAAAGTTGGATGAGCAAATGATGAGTGTCCTGTTCCAATTCTTGTACCCGTTGCATCACTGTTTCACCTTCCCGAACTATCAGTTAGTCCCTACTTTGGAGGAGTTTTCTGATTTACTTGGCATATCTATTCTAGAGTATACACCCTTTACAGGTTTGGAGATAGCTCTTAGGCCCGAGGATATTGCGTCATCCCTACATCTAAGAATGGCTGATGTAGTATCTAATTGGGAGATTCGGAGTGGGGTTAAAGGTTTCTTGGCTAAGTTTTTGATCAATCAAGCTCAACAGTTCTGGGATAGTTTGGACTTTCAAGCATTTTAAGACATCCTGGCTCTCCTCATCTATGGCTTAGTTTTGTTCCCAAATCCAGATTCTTTTATCGATGTGAATGCAGTCAAGATCTTCATGTCTCGTAACCCAGTGCCTACTCTTCTAGATGATATTATACATACCCTTTCTACCTGTACTGTGCGGAGAAGGGGAACTCTCTTGTGTTGCACGCTGTTACTGGCGAGGTGGTTTATTTCTCACCTCCCCGAATCTGTATTGATGAATGAGGAAGGTATGGGTTGGGCTTACATAATCATGTCCCTTGCTCATACAGACATCCTTTCGAGTACTAAGGATATGGAAGAGGTAGCTGTCATTGATCGGTGTGGGGAGTACCCCAATGTTCCATTGCTTGGAATTAGAGGAGGAATAACCTATAATCCTTGTTTGGCCTTACGACAGTTTGGACGAGCTCGAAGGGATGGTCCTCATGAGCTGCTACTTACAGGCATTGTCTTTGACTTCAAGGGGGATGTTGAGGGACATCGCCACAGGTTTATACGAGCTTGGGACAGGGTTAACAGGTCTGATCCACATGAGCTAGGAATGAAGACTTCTCTCCCGATGCAACCATACCTCCAGTGGGTTCGAGCCCGTGCTCAAAATCCGGGGATGCCATATGAAGCTGTTTTTCCAGTGATTGTAGAGCATACTGATGAAGAAGAGGTTCCTTATACGGTCATCCATCCCTACATGCCTACTGATATTGGGGCATTGAAGAGATCTTGGATCCAGCTAAGGGAAGAAAGGGATACTTGCAGGGAGAAGTATCATGATCAGGAGAGGAAGATCTTGAAGCTTACAAGGAAGCTTGAGAACGAAAGGACAATCAACGATTATGTCAGCACGAAGGGAAAGAGACCATGGGACTTCTGATGTCTTTTATTGTTTCTAGTTTAGATTTGCTTTTCAGTATTTCTTTTGTAACGCCTTAAAGGAATTTGTTAAACATTGTTTCAAGTTTTAATCTAATAAAGTGTGTTTTATTTTGGTTTACAAATTTGAATCTCCCTACGTCCTTGAAATCATTTCATATGCATTCCATTCCCATGCACCTCATCACAGGTACCCTTACAGGTTTCTCATCTTCTTCGCTGTTTATTTCAGCACAATATGTCTTCTGAAACACCTATTGATCAAGCCATCAAGGCTCTGCAAGCTCAGAATGCTCAGCTCCAGGAGATGTTCATGAACTTGGCCAAAGGAGAGCAAGATTTGAAGACTCTTATCTTGAAGGATAAGAAGAAGAAGAAGAAGAAGAAGAAGGTGGTCCTCCTGAATATGGGTCACAGGTTTGGGAATAGGTTGCGAGAAGAAGTGGATTTGTCTCATTCATCTGGAGGAGGAGAAAATCAAGAAGAAAGGAAGGGTCCTAGCCCTGTGGTTTCTGACAATGACATTGAATTTGATGAAGACCAGTATCCTCCTGCCGAGGATAGGTATAAGCAACTCGAAGACCGGTTGAGCGCAATGGAGATCCAGAAGATACCTGGGTTGGACTTCAGAGATTTGGGTTTGGAATTTGGGGTGGTGATCCCACACAAGTTTAAATCTTCTGTCTTTGCTAAGTATGATGGGGTCTCCTGCCCAAAGTTACACCTCCGCTCGTATGTCAGAAAGATTCAACCATATACTGCTGATAGGAACCTCTGGGTTCATTTCTTTCAAGATAGTCTGTCAGGGACTCAACTTGAATGGTTCTATCAACTGGAAGGAGCTAATGTCCGCAACTGGGAGGACCTTGCTGCCGCTTTTTACAAGCAATACCAGTATAATACCGACCTTGCTCCCATGCGTACTCAACTTCAAGGTATGTCTATGGGTACGAGCGAAGGTTTCAAGGACTACGCTCAGAAGTGGAGAGATCTTGCTGGAAGAGTACAACCCCCTCTGGCTGATAGGGAGTTGGTGGATATGTTTCTTGGGACTTTGTCTGGTCCATACTTCAATCATTTGATCAGTAGTTCATCGTCTGGTTTCATTGAATTGATTATGACTGGGGAGAAAGTTGAAGCTGGTATTAAAAATGGCAAGATACAGAAAGGTGCTTTGTCAAGTACAAAGAAGAAGCCTTTCAGAAAAGAAGCTAGTGCAGTTTACAGCTCGAGGAGCCAAAACCGTCCTGAACACCACCAAGCAGTTAATGCGGTAGTAATATCAAGACCTACTGTTGCCCCACAACGCAACAATCAGCAAAGAGTAGAAAGACCGCAAAGGCAGTATACTCGGCTCAGTATGACCTTGTCTCAAATTCTGCCGCAATTATTGAAGACCAACTTGGTGACTCTGAGGGAGGCTCCAAAGAATCCCAGTACTACATCACTGTTGTATAATCCGAACGCCCGTTGTGCTTATCACTCCATTAGCCCAGGGCATGATACGAACAACTGCTGGGCTTTAAAGAATAAGGTACAAGATCTGATTGATGCTAAGGAGATCGAGTTTGAAGCGCCGAAAAAGCCTAATGTCATGACTGCTCCTATGCCCAAGCATGGAGTAAATGTTGTGGATGATGATTCGTTTGTAACCTCTGTGGAACACATTTCTACTCCGTTGTTGACCGTTAAGAAAAACTTATTGTCGGCCGGTTTATTTCCGGGCTGTGGCGAAGGTTGCCACCTATGTTCCATCCTACCTACTGGTTGTCATTTGTTGAAATCAGGTGTTTAGCACCTGATGGACAACAAAG
The DNA here is from genome assembly GCA_948472305.1 of Vicia faba. NCBI lineage: Eukaryota > Viridiplantae > Streptophyta > Magnoliopsida > Fabales > Fabaceae > Vicia > Vicia faba. Next base: position 1,498,927,031 of record OX451736.1, read on the forward strand.
AGATCTTGTTCGAGAAAACTTTGGTTCCATTGATTCCTGTTGAAGATGTTTCCATAATCACCATTTCCGCCAATTCTTCCAAGGCTTCCTCGAGAAAGCATGTTAGAATTACATTTGTTCCGAGAGTTGCTCCATTGATCATTACTATTCCTGGACCTATCCCTTACACGTCGGATAAGGCTGTCCCATGGCACTATGGGGCCGATGTGTATTATCATGGGGTTAAACAAGACTTGAAGGTTGAGGAGGCTGATACTGATGTCAGCAATATTATTGGGTCTAGCAAAGTCACCTGAAGCGGAAGACTTTTCTCTCCTGAGATCTCCCCACAACCTGTTTAGAAGCCTGTTGCTATTACACCTGCCAGTACATCTGCTACTGTCCCTGTTCATGTTCCCATCATTACCCCTGTCACCGAGTCATCTGACGCTCGGGGCAAAGGAATCACCGGTGAGCCTGCCCGGACGGAGGCACCGAAGAAGATTACTGTTGAAACCTCTAGGCAGGAGATAGAGGAGATTTTGAAGATCACCAAGAAAAGCGACTACAACATAGTCGAACAACTGGGGCAAACCCCGTCGAAGATCTCTATGTTATCTTTATTATTGTGCTCAGAAGCCCACACAAAGGCTTTAATTGCTTTCCTGAAAACTGTGCATGTGCCGCAGGAGACATCTGCTGATCAATTCAAAGACTGTGTGACTAGTTTGACCGCTGACAACGGATTGGGTTTCTCCGACGCAAATCTGACTGCCAAAGTTAAGAATCACAATGACGCTCTGCATGTTTCAATCTAGTGCAGGGGCACTACTTTGGCCCACGTGCTGGTGGATACTGGATCCTCGTTAAATGTTTTACCCAAGAAAGCATTAGATCAGTTGGACTATGAAGGGTTGGTTCTGAAGCCAAGTAATATTGTGGTTATGGCCTTTGACGGGTCCAAAAGGATGGTACATGGAGAGGTGGATGTTCCTGTTAAGGTTGGTTCCCAGACTTTCGCCTCTACATTCTATGTGATGGACATTCGACCATCTTATTCTTGTTTGTTGGGTCTCCCGTGGATTCATAAAGCTGGGGCAGTGACTTCCACGCTCCACCAGATGTTAAAATATCCAGTGAAAGGGAAAATCGTTACAGTACGAGGAGAAGAGGAGTACATGGTGAGCCACCTTAACTCTTTTTGGTATGTGGAGATGGATGGAGAGTTCATTGAAACCCCATGTCAAAACTTTGAAGAAGTCCCCCAGACTCTGGCGTCGACTGAAACTGTTGTTGAAGATCCTCTAATGAAGATGGCTTCCCTCAAGGATGCCCAGGCTATTATTGAAAAAGGTGGGTGTGTGAATTGGGGTCAACTCCCTGACTTTGCACACAAAACTGACAAGTTTGGTTTGGGTTTTACTGCAGAAGCTCAAAAGGCTGTTCGGCGTGCGCGGATTGGAAGACCTCCCCTATGTATCAGTAATCCGGGAGTGAATGCGATTGAAGATGATGATGAAGAGTCTGAGTTTGACAGCTGGATTTACCCCACTACCAACGGCGGATTAAGCAATTGGACGACAAAGGACTTCGTGCCCATTTCTTTTATTACACAGTAATAAGACTTTTGTTTTAATTTGTAACAGATAATTTGAAACTTTACGGCCCAGTGCCTTGCCCGAGACACCGTGGCTTTGTTTGTGAGGGCTTAACATTTGTCATTTCCATATATCATCAATAAAGCATTGGACATTCTCTTGCATTACAAATTTTGCGCTCCTTGTTTTTCTATCTTGCACTTTATTAAAAATAGTTATAGTCTTACACACACTCACATATCATAATACAGGTCCGCATCCACTCTAGATCCCACTGATAACGACTCTGCTACTGCCAGTTATAACTTCGAAAGTCCGATCAACCAAGCCGAGGACGAAGGTGAGGATGATTGCGAAGTGCCTGGTGAACTTGCTAGACTGTTACTTCAGGAAGAGAGGGCCATACAGTCGCATGAAGAGCCAGTGGAAACAGTAAATCTGGGTACAGAAGTAGACAAGAAAGAGGTCAAGATCAGTGTAAATCTGGAGTCTAGTGTTAAACAACGATTGATTCAGATGCTGCGTGACTATGTTGAGATCTTTGCTTGGTCTTACGAAGATATGCCTGGGTTGGATACCGATATTGTGGTTCACCGCTTGCCAACCAAAGAAGACTGTCCTCCAGTGAAACAGAAAGTTCGCCGAATGCGCCCAGATATGTCTGAGAAAATCAAGGCTGAGGTTATGAAGCAGTTTGATACCGGTTTTCTAGCAGTTACTTCTTACCCGTAGTGGGTTGCCAACGTGGTTCCAATGTCGAAGAAAGATGGTAAGGTTCGAATGTGTGTTGACTATAAGGATCTGAACAGGGCGAGCCCCAAAGATGATTTCCCTCTGCCTCATATCGATGTTCCGATTGACAACACCGCACATCATAAGGTCTTTTCCTTTATGGATGGTTTCTCCGGTTACAATCAGATTAACATGGCTCCCGAGGATATGGAAAAGACAACCTTTGTTACTCAATGGGGTACTTTTTGCTACAAAGTCATGCCCTTCGGATTGAAGAATGTTGGGGCAACGTATCAGTGCGCCATGGTCGCTTTGTTTCACGACATGATTCATCATGAGCTTGAGATATACATTGATGACATGATTGCAAGATCCCAGACTGAAGAGGAACATCTTGACCATCTCCAGAAGTTATTTGACAGGTTGAAGTTGTACAGACTGAGGCTAAATCCGAACAAGTGCACCTTTGGAGTGAGGTCTGGTAAGCTGTTGGGTTTCGTCGTTAGTGATAAAGGTATTCAAGTGGATCCTGCAAAGGTGGAGGCTATACAGGAAATGCTAGCTCCCCAAACAGAAAAATAAGTCAGAGGCTTTTTGGGACGTCTGAACTACATTGCCCGATTCATCTCACACCTAACTACTACTTGTGAGCCAATCTTCAAGTTACTGAAGAAAGATCAAGTGGTAAGATGGAACGATGAATTTCAGGCCACTTTCGAAAGGATTAAAGAATATCTCCAAGAGCCACCTATTCTGATGCCTCAAGTTGAAGGGAGACCTTTGATCTTATACTTGACAGTACTCGACAATTCGATGGGGTGTGTGCTGGGGCAGCATGACGAGTCTGGCCGAAAAGAGCATGCTATTTATTACCTTAGCAAAAAGTTTACCGACTGCGAGACCCCATACTCGTTGCTTGAGAAAACTTGCCGCGCTTTGGCATGGTCTGCTCGCTGGCTGAGACAATATATGCTGACTCACACTACTCTGTTGATATCAAAGATGGATCCAATCAAGTATATCTTCGAAAAGCCTGCCTTGTCTGGAAGAATAGCAAGATGGCAGATGATCTTGATCGAGTATGACATCCAATACACGACTCAAAAGGCAGTCAAGGGAAGTGTGTTGGCAGATCAGTTGGCACATCAGGCAGTGGACGATTACCAGTCTATGAACTTTGAATTCCCGGATGAGAACATCATGTTGGTGACTGACTGTGAAACACCTGGACCGGATGAAGGACCTGGGGAAGGATCCCGATGGTCTATGTATTTTGATGGAGCTTCAAACGCTTCGGGTAATGGTATTGGTGCCGTGATCATATCTCCTGAAGGCTGTCATACTCCGTTCACCGCCCGATTATGTTTTAACTGCACCAACAACATGGCGGAGTATGAAGCGTGCATTATGGGTCTTCGAGCAGCTATTGACCTAAGGATTAAGTTCTTAAGTGTATTCGGAGATTCTGCTCTCGTGATCAGTCATATTAAAGGCGAGTGGGATACGAAGCACCCAAATCTTATTCCTTACAAAGAGTATGTATTGACTTTGCTTCCACACTTCGAGGAGATAACCTTTGAACACTTCCCTAGAGAGGAGAATCAGTTAGCGGATGCGCTAGCTACGATGTCTTCTATGTTCAAGGTCAGGTGGGACAACGAGGCTCCCCAGATTACCATTGAGAGCTTGGACGAACCCGTACATTGCTGTGATATTGAGACTGAAGAAGTAATAGAGAAACCCTTGTTTCATGAAATAAAGAGGTATCTTGAAGCTCAGGAGTACCCCGAGGGTGCATCTGTTAATGATAAGAATTTTCTGAGGAGGTTCGTTGCGAAGTTCTTCATCAGCAATGGTATCTGTGATGCGGTGGGAGAACTGACTTGAGGCTTTGCGTTTTGTGTTAGCAAATGTTGCGGTTTAGCAAGAGTCGCCATCGACTTTTATTTTATCCAATAGGAAAGGTAAAAAAGCACTGGAAAGACCTTTGAGATATTTTCTTGAGTTCGGGGGGTAGATTATGAAAAGGGAAGGTGCTAGCACCCTTTTCATCCATGGTTTTCCATGGGCTCTTAGTTACTTGTTTAGATCACTTGCTTTGCTTTTGCAATTGTTTGAAATGGTGCTTTGTGTGGTTTTGAAAGTATTTTGAAAAGAGGCATTTGTTTAGGCAATCTTTGTAATGATTCTCGCTCGTAAGAATGTATACAAAGATGTTTGTCTTTTAAAAAATGTTTCAATGTTTTGAAAGTTGTTTGGAGATGTTTTGAAATGTGTGTGTTTGTTTGAAAATAGCAAGGATTATTTTGAAGTTGATCAAGTAACTAGAAGCTTATCTACCTACTCAAAATTCTTTCTTGTATATTTTTATTCCTTTGAAATTGTTGATTTACCATTGCTTTGGTAAATAACCTTATCTTTGGATGTTAAATGGGACGGGCGTGGGTCATCGTATGACCATGATAGCAATGTTGCCAAGTATCTTAGAAAATTTAAGGGACCAAGATCATTTGTTTAGGCAACCTTTTGATAGCATCATCGAGGGACTATGATCTTTTGTTTTGTTTTGTTTTGTTTTGCTAAGATACTTAGCATGCATACCATGGCCATTTAGTTTAGGCAACCAAGTGGGTGAAACCCTAGGGGTGCTTGTATGCAATGTGTTGTCATTTTTCATGCATTTTGTTTGTCTTGTATTAGGTCATGCTATTTGTTTGATTTTGTCTTATCATACAAACCCTAATTTACTAAACATGTATATAATGCGATAAATTGCGTAAAATAAATCTAAGCTATTACAACAATATTATGGGAGGGGGGATACAAGTTTTTGAATGGGGATATTTGCACAAAATAAAACCCTAGAAATTATTACAACCCAATTGAATTTTTGTACAATAAATAAATAAACAAGTATTTAAATATGCAATAAAATGTAATTATGCAAAAAATATTTTGTATTTATTTTATGTATGAGAAAACAAAGTTATTTAAGTCCTAAAAAATAAGAAAAAATAACATTATTATTTTTGAAAGGGGAAACCCTAATTTTGATTAAAGAAAATAAATGTTTCTTATTTATTTTATTTTGTCTATTTTTATACAAGAAATAATAAATAATATTATTAACAAATATTAAAAATTAAAATGTGTATGAAAATAATTATTTTAATGTATAAAAACAATAAAATAAAAATGTATGGTATTTTAAATATTTTTACAAATTTTATTTAAGAAAATAAAGTTCATTATTCTAAATAATCAATATTTTATGCAAAAAATAAGATAAAAAATAAAATAAAATGCAAAAAATGAAGAAAATATTTTTCATGGTTTTTTGATGTTCAGGACAAATATTAAAAACAAATAAACATGAAAATATAAGAAAATATAAAGAAAATACAAAAATAAGTCAGGGGGTATGGATATCAAGTCAGCGGGTGTGAAAAGTAGAAACAGGAGGCCCAAGGCGCGCCAGGCCCAAGCCAGCCTTCGTCCCTGACCTCCAGCCAACATCAAACGCGCGTTTTGCCTTCAATCCTGTATCTTGCTCTAGCTTGCATAAAATCAAAAACTCATAACACAAAAAATGTAGCTTATGATCTCACGATTCAAGTGATATAAAAACATAATCTAACTCTCAAGGATCATGGAGAATTTTTGTAGCCCTAATTCCTGACCTAATTTTTTCAGCATGTTCAACAATCAAATACTCTTAGCTCAGTTAATATAAATGACAATTATGCATATGTACAGCTTTAGCAAGTTAAGGACTACATTTTTGCTTCACAAATCAAAGCTTAAGGATTCCTAAATAGAGAGATAGAACTTTGAAAAATACCTGGTTCAGCTGAGTTTGGATATGGTAATGTAGGGGCTTTGAGTGAGGCCTGGAGATCGTGTGAGCTTCCTTGAAGTTCCCTCAAGCTTTTCCAATGCTTAGCTGGCCTTGTAGATGGCTGAAACTCCTTGTAGAAGTCAACCTGCAACCTTCCAAAATGAGAATGGTGATGTTTGAAATAAAGGTTACAGTTGCAAGACAAGGGCCTGGATAGTTTAGATGTGATGTATGGAAGATGTTTCAAGTGTTGAATCAAGAAACGCACGAGCCAATATTGAAATGGCTTTGATTTTGAAGAGGCTGCCCTATTTGAACAGAAAAATGTGGTTTTGGTGTTTGAGAGTGTTTGGGATGTTAGGAAATCGTGTTTAGGCTTGTAACAAGTTTCTGAAGTTGTTTAGAATGAAGCCAAGTCTTCTCTTTATCATATGGACAAGTTATCTTGACTTTTGCCAATTTGCTTGTTTTTGAAGAAAGGTTGAAGTGACTAAGCTCAAGACCTGTACTTGCTAGTTCTAGGTCTGATAATAGTTGGTAAACATTGCCTGATATTTGTGGATATTGCTTGCAACAAAAGATCAGGTCCATGGCTCAAGAATTGCAAAGTTGCAAAAAGCATGCTTTATCAAAATGGCAATGTGCACTTTTGGCCATTTATGGAATAATTCTTTGTGCAATGCTTAAAAAGTGAAAACAAAGGCTTTAACCACTGAGTTAGCATTAAATTATGGAGTTTAGAATGGATTTAGGACCTGTAATGCAAGGTACAAGCATGCTAGAATAGATTTGCAACTTGGTGCATTGTGAAAATGGCTTGAACAAAAGTGACAAATTGCCATTTTCTCTTCTTCGATTCTCCCTAACCACAAATGATCTTGGAGAGTTCTTGGACATTTTGGAAAGCTTGTAACATGCTCAACAATCCATATTTGAAATGCATCTTGATATACATCTTGGAACTAGGTGAAAAGTTGCCATGGATTTAGGTCAAAAACCTGCCTAAACTAGGGCAAAATTTCACTAAGTTATTTAGTTTATGGACCCCTATTCACAAAATCATATCTTGAGATCCAAGAATCTTTTGGGAAAACTTTGTGAATCAAAGTTGTATATTTCATGGAGGAATACAACTTTCATGTTGGAAGTTTTCTTTGAATCCAATTGCATCATGGTGAAAAAGTTATGGAAAGTTGGGAAAAAATAAGAAAATTTCCATACTTAGAAATTTTCTAAGTTATGAAAAATTTTCAAATTAAAACCCTAATTTGCAAAATTGTTTTTCTTGATCAACAAGTTTCATATTTTGACATATATTGGTGAATTATGACCCTTGGCACTTGATTTTGACCAAAAAGTCAAAGTTTGACTTTTCAGTGTACAGTTGACTTTTGATCAGTTGACTGTAAAATCCATATGTCAATCCTATGCATTTGAGATCTTTTGAACTATGTGATTAGGTCAAGATGATGCTATTTAGTCCTTGAAATCATGCTTGAACCTAATTGGTCATTGGCTAGGTTAAAAATCAGAAATTTCCCTTTCTCAGTCAAAACCCTAATTTTGACCATTTTGCCCTTTTTATGATTTGATCAAATTTCTTGAGGAGTTGTGTTCCAAACTTGATCAAATGGTACATAGGAGTCTAAAATGTGATTGTGGATAAAAATTATGAAGTTTGATTATAAATTAGCCATGGTTGACTTTTTCCCCAATACAACGAATTTTTTAGGTCAACAGTCCAATTGATTGGGCAAAAATGTGATTCAAGGCTTGAAACTTGATATGAGCAATCTTAGGGGTCCAAGATGGTATATGAAAGTCACATGAAGCATTGATGGTCCAAAAATCCTTGTGCAAACTCAAACCCTAATTTCAGGTCATCAAGGCAAGATGAGGTCTTGAGCTGAGCAAACCTTAATCCTGTCTTGAGTCCAAGAAGTCTTGTGAGGAAAAATCTTGATAATATGAGAGGGAAAATTTTTGGGTACAATAGCTTCCCCTGTTCAACCTTCTTGAACCTGAAGGGTTAGATTGGCGAATTTTGTCGTTCGTGACTCGAAGGTAAAAGATGATTGGACACTAGAGTGCCCGTAAATTTGCACTCGTCAAAAATGTAGTTGAGGGAATGGGCTTAAAGATGCGATTTAGAGAGGTGGTAGAACCTTGTCGGAGATGGTCTTAAAGATGCCATCCAAGTATGTTTGCTGAGTTGTAAGTGGTAAGTCAAAAGAATGAGTATCAGAATGGTGTCCGTATTTAGAACGTATCTGAGTTGTATCTGGAGACTGAATTTGTATGAGCAATGGAATGGCGTCCGTGTCTGGAGCGTATCCGAGCTGGGGAAAATCAGAATAGGTGACAGAATGGAAACCGTGTCTGGAGCGTATCTGGACTGTATCTGAAGTTTTGAATCTGAATGAATAATAGAATAGCATCCGTGTCTGGAGCGTATCTAAACTATATCTGAGATTTGAATCTGAATGAGCAACAGAATGACTTCCGTGTCAGGAGTGTATCTGAAATTGAAATTCATAGTTGAATCTGAACGAGAAATAGAATGGCTTCCGTGTCTGGAGCGTATCTAATCTGTATCTGAGGTCTAAATCTGAATGAGCAACAAAATAACTTCTGCGTCTGGAGTGTATTTGAACTTGAAATTGATAGTTGAATCTGAATGAGAAATAGAATGGCTTCCGTGTCTGGAGTGTATCTAATCTGTATCTGAGGTCTAAATCTGAATGAGCAACAAAATGACTTCCGTGTCTGGAGTGTATCTGAACTTGAAATTGATAGTTGAATCTGAATGAGAAATAGAATGGCTTCCGTGTCTGGAGCGTATCTAATCTGTATCTGATAGTTGAAATCTAAATAAGTAATAGAATGACTTACGTGTATGGAGTGTATCTGTACTGTATCATGATTGTGTACTGTTAATGGTAGCTTGTTAATCTTATCCTGAAAAGGATAAAATGTTAGCTGAAACACAAAGTTATGTTGCATGAAATGTATGATGCAATAAATGTGTTTTATCAATCTTTATGATATATGGATGTAATGTATGCACATGTAAGATGATTAGTTGTATTGCTTGAGGAAGATAAATCCTTGACAGCTGGAGATAATAAAAACCCTTGACTGCTGCCGGGGAAAATGAATCCTTGACTGCTGAGGATAAGAAATCTTGGGCGACTGTTGGGGATTAAAAATCTTTGACAACTTATGTGGAGATATGAGGATCCTTCATGTCTTGAAGTTGGAGTATTGACAAAAATTTTGTAGTGAGAGTAATGCCAAACTGCTGGAGAAATATGCTTGGGAGATCCAGAGAACTTTGATGACTTCTACTGGGGGTTGCACAATGAGAATCCTTGATCTACTGGAGAATAGGGGAAACTCTGATGGCTTCTGCGGGGAATTTAAGAATGAGAATCCTTATTCTATTGAGGAGTAATGAAAACTTTGGTGACTTCACCGGGGAATTAAGAATGAGAATCTTCATTCTGTTGAGGAGTAAAAACTCTGTGGGGAAGAAGGCTTACTGCTGGAGAGTAAGTTCAGGAGTTTTCGGTCGTCTGCCACTCTACTGGGAAGTTATCCTAGGTTGGGGAGAGACAAAAGTTAACTGTTATCCGGTTGATTTCCAGGCTTCAAGACAACTTGCTGGGGAAATTGGATTGACTGAAAAGTTTCCGCTGGGGATTGATAGTTAGAAGTTTTGGCTCGACCGGGGAAGAAGGTTTCAGCTCCGCTGGGGATCTGTAACTCAAAGTTTTTTCTCTACTGGGGATTGGGAGTTTGAAGTTTTAACTCTGATGGAGATTAAGGTTTGAAATTTTAGCTCTGCTGGGGATATGTATTTCAAGGTTTTAGCTCCGCTGGGGACCTAGATGATGTACTGCAGGGATTGCTCCTGGAATAGCCTAAAGACATTTTCCTATCCTTTCAACCTGTCAGTAATTGTTCTTTTCCACTTTGTTTATTTGTAAACAGTAATTATGTTCAAATGCATATGTTCATCAATGAATCATTGGACGTTTTTGCAAATAAAAACACAAGTGTAAAAGAAAAAAGGCAAATAGTTTTCTGCACTTTAAAGAGGTATCTTTGTATTTACTTTGAGTAAGTGTTTTGTACAAAGGAGACAGGCATCCTAGTAAGAGGGTGGTGTCATAAAATTAAGAAAATTTATACAAAGAAAGATAGCTATGTGTGAAAAAATCCCATGGGGTTCCCATTCTGCTATAGCCTTCGTATCTCTGAATATCTTGTCCATCCGTTGCTTCGTCCAAAGACGATTGAGTTGATCAGAAGCTCAGAGTTTGTCTGTAAAGAGATTATCCTTAAAGTGATCCGACGAGACATATTCATACGCTTTAATTCCCTAACTTTTTCCTGGACCGCCCTTTCGGATTTTCAGCCCACCGGGAAACCCTTTTTTGCCCAAGTCTCCCTTTCGGGTTTTCAACTTGCCGGGTGTACAAATTTTTTTTATTTATCCCTAACTTTTTCCTGAACCGCCCTTTTGGGTTTTCGATTCACTAGGATGCCCTTTTTTTGCCTAGGTGTGTCAACCTAGCGGGTCATTTATACGTAGTATCTTTTGACTATGTATGTGTTCGCATGGTGCGGCAGGTCGTCGCCGTCCATGGTGGTTAAGATCATTTCCCCACCAGAAAAGATGTTTTTGATCACAAATGGTCCTTCATAGGTAGGATTCCATTTGCCCCTGGGATCACTTTGTGGCAAGATGATGCGCTTGATTATAAGATCTCCAACTTGATATACCTGGCATCTTACTTTCTTGTTGAAAGCCTTGATCATCCATTTTTGATACGTCTGACCATGGCAAACAGCAGTAAGTCTCTTCTCGTTAATTAAGTTGAGCTGATCAAGTCGGGTCTGAATCCAATCGTCTTCACTCAAACCAGCATCCTTCATGATTCTCAAAGAGGGAATCTGAACCTCGATAGGTAAAACAGCCTCCATGCCATATACCAAAGAATAGGATGTTGCCCCAGTTGATGTGCTAGCCGTGGTACGGTACCCATGAAGAGCAAACGGTAACATTTCATGCCAGTCCTTGTAGGTGACTGTCATCTTTTGTATGATCTTCTTGATATTTTTGTTAGCAGCTTCAACTGCACCATTCATCTTTGGCCGATAGGGGGATGAATTGTGGTGTTGAATCTTGAACTGCTCGCACAAAGCGGTGATCATAGTATTGTTAAGGTTTGTATCGTTATCAGTGATGATCCTTTTGGGGATACCGTACCGACAAATAAGGTTCTGCTTGATGAAGCGGGCAACAACATTCTTAGTAATGGATGCGAAGGAAGCTGCTTCGACCCACTTGGTGAAGTAGTCAATGGCCACCAGAATGAAACGATGTCCATTGGATACTGTGATACGGTGGGAGAACTGACTTGAGGTTTTGTGTTTGTGTTTGCAATTATGCGGTTTAGCAAGAGTCGCCACCGACTTTTTATTTTATCCAAAGGAAAGGTCAAAAAGCACAGGAAAGACCTTTGAGATGTTTTCTTGGGTTCGGGGGGTAGATTATGAAAAGGGAAGGTTCAAGCACCCTTTTCATCCATGGTTATCCATGGGCTCTTAGTTACTTGTTTAGATCACTTGCTTTTGCTTTTCAATTGTGTGAAATGATGCTTTGTGTGTGTGGTTTTGAAAATGCTTTGAAAAAGAGGCCATCGTTGTGGCAACCTTTGTAATGATTCTTGTTTGAATATATACAAAGGTGTTTGTCTTTTTGAAAAGATATTCCAATGTTTGAAAGTTTGTTTTTTGGGAAATGTTTTGAAGTTGTATCGTGAAGTGTGTTTGAAAATAGCAAGGATGTTTTGCAAGTTTTGATCAAGTAACTAAGAGTCGTCTATCCTATTTTACTGAAAGATCTTTTCTATACGTTTTTAACCCTTTTGACAGTGTTGTTTTACCATTGCATTTGGTAAACAGCCTTATATTAGGATGTTAAACGGGACAGGCGCGGGTCATCGCATACAATCATTGAAAGCAACTTGTGAGACGCTCTAGCAATTTTGTAAGGGACGAGATCGTTTTATCGAAGGTAACATCGAGGGTCATCGAGGGACTACGATCTTTGTTTATCGAAAGGGAATTTGCTAGAGTGTCTCATATTCGAGGGACATGATTGTATTTTCGAGGCAACAAGTGAGGTTACCCTAGAGGTGCAAGTGTGCATTGTGTTTGTCATTTTCATGCATTTAGGTCTTGTATTAGGTCATCTAGCGATTGATTTTGGATTTTCGCATACAAACCCTAATCTCTAATCATGGCATATTTGAAAGCATAAAGTGCGAGAATTAAAAATCTAAGCTATTACAAAAGTATCCCGGGATGGGGGTACAATTATTTACAAATAGGGATGAGTCTCACAAGAATAACAATGTCCAAATATCAAGTGTTACAACCAAATTGAATCATCGCAATTCAATACAAAGTTATAACAAATGAAGAAATCAATAATGTTCAAAATGCATGTATTTGCTTGAAAATAAATAAATAAAATCTATTCTAAAAAAAGGAAAGATTAAATATTTATACTATTATTATTCTTTTTGTATTTTATTAATGTATGATAATAAAAAGAAAATGATTTGAAAAAACCAATTTATTCACAAAAAAATAAAGTCTTAGAAATAATTGTTAGTATATTATTTTAACATGAAAAAATAATTTAAAAGAAGAAAAAGAAAATTAACCAAAATATTAATTTAATTTACTATATAAAAAATGTATTGAGTTTTTTTTATGAACTTATTTAAAAAAAGTGGATTAAAACAAATGGAGATGGGCTTAAGAGTTTGTGTTAGGCCCACACAAAAATGAAAGAGAACAAAAAAAAAGGTCAGAGTGGAGGGGGTACACTAGCAATTATTATGGGCTTATGGTATTTGGGTGGCCCAATGTTTGTAACATTTTGCTGAAACAAAAAAAAATAAACAGGGAAGAGGGGGAGGTGCTGGCCAATTCGTTGTGGGCTTAGGGTTGGATGGCCCAATGCACAAGTTTATTCGTTTCAGGGGTTATGAACAAATTAGGGTTTGTGTGATTTCTTCACAGCGGCGCCGTTCTCTCGTTCTCGCTTATTCTCTTCATCTCTCTCACTCTAGGGTTCTGATCCCCCTCTAAACCTAAGCCGCCGGAGCGCCACCCCCCCACTCTCTATCCTCTTCCTAACATTCAAAGGCCTTGGTTGCAAAAAGGTATGGTTCGTTTCTCTGATTTGAGTTTTACAGTTTCGTTTGATTTACTTGCTTGACTTTACAATTTCGTTTTTTAATCTATTGTGCTTATGCCTAAAATGTAGCAAAAGGTTTGAGAAGTATACATGTGGGATTTCCTCTGTGATGAAAGAGAGAGGTTGGGCTGGCAGCGCTCCTTGGCGGCTGGAGGTACGAGGAGGAGATGACGGCCAAGCTTTTGGTAACTTCTTTCCTTTCTCTTGAATGTTGATGATGATTGGCTTCTGAAACTTCTTTGTTGATGTTTTTCTGTTGATGATGAATACAATTATGAAACTTTTTTGTTGGTTCTGAAACTCCTTTGTTGATGTTTTTCTGTTGATGATGAATACAATTCTGAAACTTTGTTGTTATTGCTTCTGAAACTCTTTTCCTCTCTTCTTGAATGTTGATGATGATTTGTTCTGAAAATGTTATTGTTGTTGGATAATGGTTTGATGGAAGATGCAGGTTTAGGACTGTGTTTGAAACTTGGTTATGTTTTTTTTCTTCTGGTTTGAACTTGTGTACAGTTTTGCAAGCTTGGAACTGGTGTACAGTTTTGTGATTGTTTCAGTTTTGTTGTGAAACTGCAAGTTTGTTTTTGGCTTGGCTGTTTGTGGTTTGTTAATAGTTTTGCTAGCTTTGCAAGGTTTGATAAGCTTGTTACAGTTTGGCAAGCTTTACAGTTTGGCAAGTTTTTGCTGGTTGTTTGGCTATGCAATTTTACAGTTGCGGCTTGGCTAGGCAGTTTGGCTTGTTTGTGTATGTTTTTTTTTTGGTTCTGCAGTTTGGCAAGCTTGCAGGTTGTGTGATTTATTTATACAAGTTTTTGGTTGTTGTTTGAGTTTTACAACAGGTTTTTGATGTTGTGTTGTTTGGAGAGTTGTGTGTTCTGTAGGATGTTGGCTTTGGGTTTTTTGTAGTTGCTTTGGTATATTTTTTCAGCTTGGTTCCAATTACTAAAAGTTTTACAGGTTTTTAACTTGTGTCCTTAGGCTTGGCTTGGAGTTTTGTCTTATAACAGCTCTCTCTACTTTTGGTTAGCAGGCTGGGACTTATGGTTTGTGTTTTAAACCGTTGGGCTTTTTCTTCTTGCTGTTTTTATGGTATTATTTCTTGATCCATTTTTTTAGCCAACTGTACAAATACTAAAAAGGTGCTCCCTTTTCTCTATTTCTCTCTCAATGACAAAACAAATTTTCTTTTTGTCTATTTTCTGAAAAGTTTGCCCTTTGACTGGAAAATGATGAAAAGCTGTGACAAGTCTTTGACTTGTGATTTTGGATTACCTCCTGCTTTTCCTGCTATCCTGCTGCATTGTACAGTTTGCATCCAATTTGTTTTGTTCAGTTTGCTTATGTTTTGTAAATGCAATTTGGCGCTTTGTGCTTTGTAGCTCAATTTGGCACCTTGCTTGTGATGTTTGTTACAGCAGGTTTCTGTCATGTAATGCATTGTAATGTTGTTATGTTTCAGTTTGCCTACTTTGTTTTGTAATGCAGCTTGGCAGTTTGGCCTATGTTTGGCACCTTGCTTGTGCTATTTGTACAGTTTGGCGTCTGTTTCATTTGAATAATTTTTGCTTTGTTTGCATTCTTCTTTTGCACTTTTATTTTTCTCTTTGTGAAGCAAGAAGAGCAATCTTCTTGTGATTTGCAAAGAGAAAAATAAAACGTGATGAAAAATAGCACTATGATTCCAGACGGAAAATTTTAATGATGAACAATTTCTATTTCTTTTTTTGTTTGAAAATTCTTTTAAATCAACTGACTGTACTAATCCCTTTTCCTTTGTCTTTTCATGTGAGCACAAATTGGACGGTGACAAAGCAGAAGAAGCCGGAGACTTTGTGGCGAGCACGGGAACAATGGAGCAATGGCTTAGACTTAGATTTTTTTCATTTAATTGTAATAATTTATTCTTCAAGTACTATAAGCTGTAAAACTTAAAGCACATGAAATAATAAACTATTTTTTGTAACAACATTTGAAATGAATGAAAAAGTCTTTATCCAATAAAACTCTTCTACTGTCAAATATCTTGCAATTCTTCCTTCAAGCCTTCATTTATTATTTAAGATTTCTGATTTAAAATAAATGAAACTGCGTTCCAATAATTTTAATACAGATAACTTAAACTTTAAGTGACCCAATAACTCTGCAATCTTGTAACCTTGCAACAGCATTCCAATCAAAAATATGCATTGTGCATTCCAACAAACAAGAAAACATGAATTCCATTAATAAGCAAACGTCTTAACAGACGCACATCATCTGGTTAACCTGGATCAGACAAAACCTGAATATTCCACATGACCATCTCAGCTCTTATTTCAGATAAACAAACCTTGAGAACCATCAGTAACCTTTCAGCAAACTTGAAAAAGTGTGAAAACATGTGACAGTTAATTGAATTTCTGAGAATTATGTTTCTTCTAAGAAATGCGAGAGAAAACCCTAATTCTTGATTTACTGCCAAAGAAAAGTCTGTTTGATCGATTCTTGAGCCAATCTTTGAAAATCTGAGAAAACCCTAGGGTTGTGATTTCTTGTGAAAAAGGGAGGGCAAATTTTGGGGTACAACAGCTGCCCCTGTTCAATCTTCTTGAACCTGAAGAGTTAGATTGGCAAGTTTGTCGTTCGCGACTCGAAGGTAAAAGATGATTGGACACTAGAGTGCCCATAAATTTGCACTCGTTAAAGTATAGTTGAGGGAATGGGCTTAAAGATGCCATTTGGAGATGTGACCGAATCTTGTCGGATATGGGCTTAAAGATGCCATCCAAGAATGTTTATTGAACTGTATGTTGTAGGTGAAAGAATGATTATCAGAAAGGTATCCATGTCTGGAACGTCTCTGTGCTGGGGGTCTGAATAAGCAATAGATTAGCATCCATGTTTGGAGCCTCCGTAAACTGTTTTTAATGAGCCGAATCTGAACAAGCGATAGATTAACATCCATGTTTGGAAGCATCCGTAAACTATTTTCATGATCCTTGAAGTTGAATAAGCAATAGATTAACATCCATGTTTGGTGCATCCGTAAACTGTTTTCAAAAGTTGAATCTGAACAAGCGATAGATTAGCGTCCAGGTTTGGTGCATCCGTAAACTGTTTTCAAAAGGATGAATCTGAACAAGCGATAGATTAACATCCATGTTTGGAAGCACCTGTAAACTGTTTTCATGATCCTTGAAGTTGAATAAGCAATAGATTAACATCCATGTTTGGTGCATCCGTAAACTGTTTTCAAAAGTTGAATCTGAACAAGCGATAGATTAGCGTCAAGGTTTGGAGCGTCCGTAAACTGTTTTCAGAAGTTGAATCTGAACAAGCGATAGATTGACATCCATGTTTGGAAGCACCCGTAAACTGTTTTCATGATTCTGGAGTTGAACAAGCAATAGATTAGCATCCATGTTTGGAGCATCCGTAAACTATTTTCAATGAGCTGAATTTGAACAAGTGATAGATTAACATCCATGTTTGGAAGCACCCGTAAACTATTTTCATGATTCTGGAGTTGAACAAGCAATATATTAGCATTCATGTTTGGTGCATCCGTAAACTATTTTCAAAAGGCTGAATCTGAACAAGCGATAGATTAACATCCATGTTTGGAAGCACCCGTAAACTGTTTTCATGATCCTTGAAGTTGAAGCTTGTTAATCTTATCCTGTGAAGGGTAAAATATTAGCTGAAACACAAAGTTATGTTGCATGAAATGTATGATGCAAAATATGTGTTTTGTCAATGCTCATGATTTATGAATGTAATGTATGCGCATGTAAGCTGATAAGCTGTCTTGCTGGAGATAAATAAAATCTTTTACCATTGTCAGGGAAGATAAATCCTGGCCCACTATTGAAGAGTATGTGTGTCTTCAAGCTTTGCTTAGAATACTTCTATCGGGGAGAAGCTATACTGCTGGGGAAATCAAGAGTTTGGGTTGTATGCCAATCTACTGGGGATTCGTGTTTTGTTGTTTTGAGGAGAACTTCGCTGGGAATATTTGAAAACTCTGTGGGGATTTGAGAATGAGAATCTTCATTCTGCTAGGGGAATTTGTGCTGAGGAGTTAAGAACGAGAATCTTCGATCTGCAGGGGATTAAAAAATCTGACAAATTTATGCTGAGAGTAAAGAAGGTTCCAGCAACTTCACTGGAGAATCAAGGATGAGAATCTTCATTTTGTTGGGAGTAATAACTCTGTGGGGGAATAGCTATACTGTTGGGGAGTAGCTATCATGCTGGAGGTAAGCTCAGGACTCTGGGAAAAGCTTATTCCTGTTTGGAAGAAATTCAGGAGCTTAGGTTGTATGCCACTTTGAGAATGAGAATCTTCATTCTGTCGGGAATATCAGGAACTCAGGTTATATGCCACTTTGAGAATGAGAATCTTCATTCTGTCGAGAATATCGGGAACTCGGGTGTATGCCAATCTACTGGGGTTTTAAGGATGAGAATCTTTATTCTGTTAACGGTATCAAAGCTTGGGAGTATGCCAATCTTCTGAGGTTTTAAGGATGAGAATCTTCATTCTGTTAACGGTTAAACTGTTATCTGGTCAACGTCCAGGTTTCACAGTAACTTGTTGAGCTGTTATCCGGTCGAATCCGAGCTTCACAGCTTGTGTTAAAGATATACCACTATCTGGTCGACTCCAGGCTTCGTAGTATTCTTGGATGTTATCTGGTCGTAATCCAGGCTTCACAGAAACTTGCATTGCTATCTGGTCGAAATCCAGGCTTCACAATAACTTGTTGAGCTGTTATCCGGTCGAATCCGGGCTTCACGGCTTGTGTTAAAGATATACCACTATCTGATCGACTCCAGGCTTCGTGGTAGTCTGATACTATTATCCGGTCATAATCCGGGCTTCACAATATGCTGTAGAGATCAAGATATTATTTGGTCGTACCCGGGCTTCATAACTTGAATTTTGTGAGAATTTGATTGCATCTTTCCTGAAAGGTAAAGGTTAGTGGCATATATCAAACAATGACGTTCTCAAAATAAATGAGATTGCATTGTATGATGTCCTGATATACGGATGTGTAATGTTTTTCAAGACAACCTCTCGCTGGGGAAAATAAATCCCAAACTGGTGATGGAGAAAAGAGTTGGATTTTTCGTCTCTGATAGTGAAAAATCTGGAAGTGAATCAGAATGAATCGTGGAGAGATTTATCTGAAATAGCAAGATCCGAAATATCCTCCACTGGAATGAGAATCAGGGAGATCTTAGTGTCGATCTGACTGAGCCAGAGAAGTTTTTTGGATTAATTTTGACTCAACCAGATGATGAAGGAATATTTGAGGACTGATACTCCAAAAGGTAATGAAGGAATCTTTGACGAATGCTACTCTAAAAGGTGATGAAGAAATCTTTGACGACTGCTACTCCAAAAGGTGATAATAACCTTTACCTGCCGATCAATCCGCATATGTTATGAATGTTGTTGAAATGTAATTTTTTTTGGAGAATAAATCCTTGACAAGTGTTGGGGAAATAAACCCATGACCGCTGGTCTGCTAGAGAGGTGATGAACTTCTCGAGGATTCTTGAATTTCTTTTCAGAAGGATTTTGGAGAGATTCGTCATTGCCCCTAGTATCAAATGTTTGACTGTATGTAACCCTTTGTTGGGATTGACGTTCAATGCCCTAAGCGACGGTGACGGAGACTTGCCCCTGGCTACTCTACACTTGAGAGATTTCTTGAAATCTTGACTGGACTGCCCCAGGTTTAATGGACAATGCCATGTTATGTCCCCTTTGTTGATAGGAGATTTTTGCAATGGAAGTGTCATTCCACTTTGAAGTGATTTTGTTCACTGAGAGAGTTTTCGTTCATCAGAACTTTCACTGTATGAATTTCTTCGTTGTCAAACAAATAGCCATATGCAAACGATGATATTCAAATAATGCAAAGTTTATGCTTGTCTTGAAATTTTAAGAAATGCGTTTTTTAGCAGAAAACTTTTTATAAGAAAAATTCAGCACAAGATTTAGAGCAAAGCCTTACAGGAGTCAGGATACCTTTTGTAACAGTATGCTTTCGAACTAACCCATGCTTCAATTAGGACTTTGAAGGGTTGTAACGTGGCTTGGTTCACGGTTTAAGAAATAACGGATAAAGGCTCAAAGTATATTTGTACCCACCCGCTCTTCGTGATGAACTTCAATCCTAAACTCAGTTAATTGTGCATTTGTACTCCAAATGAGTCTGGAATGACGTTTTTGGTGATGGTTCACACAAGTTGAATTGGTTGGAAGGCCGTCATTTTTTGCAACATTTTTCATATTGTTGAGGATTTGTAGTGACCTCTTTCTTTTTTTTTTCGTTATCCCTAATTTTTGCCTGACTGTTCTTATTTTCGAGATTTACAGTCAGCGGGATGCCCCAGCTTTCGCAAGTCTCCTTTGTAGGTTTTGACTCAGTGGGCTCTTTTTTGATAGATAATGACTGCCTATGAGATAAGGAACCATCATTGTCTTTTGGTTCCAAAGGAATGTTTTGATGTCATTCGTTGTATCACGAAATGAGAGTTTGCGGCTTAAACACACTTTTGAATTAACCGAGAGACTACCCTTCCCCAGGTTTGATTAAAGGTTTCAATTTGTGTTTAAACAGAAAACTTCTACTTCTTTGGCTCGAAGGGGTTGACTAGGGATTATCTTCCTTATAACTCCAGTGTTTATGATTTGAAAGAAACGCCTGTACATCGTCAGCAAGGTCTGTCCAAAAGCATAATGTATGAGATTATGGCATTGTTTTCGTCATCCTCCCTCTAAAGGCTCGTAAATTTTAGCTAGAGTTAAATGTCATCAAGAAAGTAGAAAGCATATTTTAAGAATAGTGAAAACGAATGGATGAATTCAAGATAAACATATGCAATGCATTAATGAAACAGAGTTTGACATTAACAGATAATTGTTTGAATAACAAAAGAAATTACAACTTGAAAATTCAAATGAAACAAAAGCCTCTTAGTTCGAACTTTTCATTTCAGGTGGAGAACCCTCAGCGAAAAATTTTCATCTGGCCATCTTGCATGAATTTCAACGTTGTTTCTTTAACCAGATCTTGAATTTTGTTTTTCAATGCCCAACAGCTATCGGTGTCATGCCCAGGACTGTTGGAATGATACGCACATCTCGCATTTGGATTGTACCCTGGGGAGGATGTTTTGGGACGCCGAGGAGGGTCCCTTAATTCAACCAGCTTGACTTCCAACAAGCGTTGCAGCACTTGGGATAATGGCATGTTAATCTCAGTGGAGTGCTTTTCAGACGTATTTTGCTCACGCCGATTATCCTGTTGATGCTGGTGAGGTTGTTGTTGGGCTTGTGACCCTGAAGCAAATTGGGGAGACTTTCCCTTGACTTCTTGTCTCAAGGGAGGCTAAAATATGACTTGATCCTCAACCCTAGTTGTTTGCCCTATTTGGTTACGTCCATCTTGATGCAGTTTGTTGATGAGGACCTTTAGCTCCTCTTGTCCTTGAGCCAGATTTTGAATAAGAGCCATCTGGCCCACCAGTTGTCCCATCATTTGAATTCTCATTGTTGCCATCTCAATCTGTAGCCCTTCCAACTGATCATTCCTGACGCCGCCTGGATTCCCTGTAACCATGCCCCTTATGAGTAGAGCTTTCACTTCTTCCTGCCCCTTGGATAGGTTCAAGAACATTTCTTGAAGTTGAGCATTTTGAGCCTGGATATCTTTGACAGTCCTCTCTAGAGCCATCTCTATTGAAATAAACAGTAGGAAGGTAAGGAGACCTGAAAGGGGGAAACCTGTAATGATAGGATGCATGATATATGGATGCATGTTTTCAAGGATCTCGCAGGGTAAACACGAGAAAATGTTAGAGGTTGAACTTAGATCAACATTTTTGATTGAAGAACTTTGTATCGGTGGATATCTTTCCACGAGAATCAAGCTCACCATGTAGAGTGGGTCATAGCCATCGATTCAAGTTGTTGTACTTGATTTTGATGGTGTTTGTTTAGTGGAAAATGAATCCTCTTGCCCTTTGGTAGACGTCCGGTTCAACGTGACCCTGCATCAAAGACCCTCAAGATCCTTGAAATGGTTATTGAAAATGCTATGGTACGATGTTATGATGTTATGTACAAGTATGCAAAAGTAAGCAAGTGTATATACAAACAGTCATATTCACACAAAGCAGACAAGTCCTTAAGTTCAGGCTTGCATGGAGCTTATGGGTAAGTACCCTCTTGAAGTTAGTTGGCTCAACATGTCCTATAAATAGTAACCGGGTTCTAAGGAGCTCAATATCACTGGATTTTTTTCTGTGTTAATTGTTTCAATTTAGCCACTTTACTGGTGACCGAAATATTCCAAGAAAACAACCCTCAATGAGTGTAGTATCGAGTATCTACCAACTTCGGACTGCACCAAAGTCGGTCTTCTCACTACCCCTAATTAGGCCAAGATGGTCAAGTAAGGTTCTAAGAGTTCATTAGTGCTTCATGACATCACTCAGCGGGCCCGTATTCTCTTTGATTGACTCAAAGGCAACCGGTACCCACAAATATGTCGCACTAGCGTAGCCACTGCTTCAACCATGTCGGTATACCTCGCACAGTTCCCTTACAGTTTATTGCTACTTACCTAAAAGGTGCCCCCAAATTCGGGTGTAGGATTTAAAACAAACCCAAACAAGGAACCCAAAAGTAAAGCATACAAAGCAAACAAGGTAAGCATGTAAAGATGATCTAAAACCCTAAGGTAACCTCGCTTTTAGAAAATCCCCAGCAGAGTCGCCAGTTCTGTGATACGGTGGGAGAACTGACTTGAGGTTTTGCGTTTGTGTTCGCAATTGTGCGGTTTAGCAAGAGTCGCCACTGACTTTTTATTTTATCCAAAGGAAAGGTCAAAAAGAACGGGAAAGACCTTTGAGATGTTTTCTTGGGTTCGGGGGGTAGACTATGAAAAGGGAAGGTGCAAGCACCCTTTTCATCCATGGTTATCCATGGGCTCTTAGTTACTTGTTTAGATCACTTTATTTTACTTTTCAATTGTGTGAAATGATGCTTTGTGTGGGTGGTTTTGAAAATGCTTTGAAAAATAGGCCATCGTTGTGGCAACCTTTGTAATGATTCTTGTTTGAATATATACAAAGGTGTTTGTCTTTTTGAAAAGATATTCCAATGTTTGAAAGTTTGTTTTTTGGGAAATGTTTTGAAGTTGTGTCGTGAAGTGTGTTTGAAAATAGCAAGGATGTTTTGCAAGTTTTGATCAAGTAACTAAGAGTCGTCTACCCTATTTTACTCAAAGATCTTTTCTATACGTTTTTAACCCTTTTGACAGTGTTGTTTTACCATTGCATTTGGTAAACAACCTTGTATTAGGATGTTAAACGGGACAGGCACGGGTCATTGCATACAATCATTGAAAGCAACTTGTGAGACGCTCTAGCAATTTTGTAAGGGATGAGATCGTTTTATCGAAGGTAACATCGAGGGTCAACGAGGGACTATGATTTATGTTTATCGAAGGGGAATTTGCTAGAGTGTCTCATATTCGAGGGACATGATTGTATTTCTGAGGCAACAAGCGAGGTTACCCAAGAGGTGCAAGTGTGCATTGTGTTTGTCATTTTCATGCATTTAGGTCTTGTATTAGGTCATCTAGCGATTGATTTTGGATTTTCGCATACAAACCCTAATCTCTAATCATGGCATATTTGAAAGCATAAAGTGCGAGAATTAAAAATCTAAGCTATTACAAAAGTATACGGGGATGGGGTTCCAATTATTTACAAATGGGGATGAGTCTCACAAGAATAACAATATCCAAATATCAAGTGTTACAACCAAATCGAATCGTCGCAATTCAATACAAAGTTATAACAAATGAAGAAATCAATAATGTTCAAAATGCATGTATTTGCTTGAAAATAAATAAATAAAATCTATTCTAAAAAAGGAAAGATTAAATATTTATACTATTATTATTATTTTTGTATTTTATTAATGTATGATAATAAAAAGAAAATGATTTGAAAAAACCAATTTATTCACAAAAAAATAAAGTCTTAGAAATAATTGTTAGTATATTATTTTAACACGAAAAAATAATTTAAAAGAAGAAAAAGAAAATTAACCAAAATATTAATTTAATTTACTATATAAAAAAATGTATTGAGTTTTTTTTATGAACTTATTTAAAAAAAGTGGATTAAAACAAATGGAGATGGGCTTAAGAGTTTGTGTTAGGCCCAAACAAAAATGAAAGAGAACAAAAAAAATGTCAGAGTGGAAGGGGTACGCTAGCAATTATTACGGGCTTATGGTATTTGGGTGGCCCAATGTTTGTAACATTTTGCTGAAACAAAAAATAAATAAACAGGGAAGAGGGGGAGGCGCTGGCCAATTCGTTGTGGGCTTAGGGTTGGATGGCCCAATGCACAAGTTAATTCATTTCAGGGGTTGTGAACAAATTAGGGTTTGTGTGATTTCTTCACAGCGGCGTCGTTCTCTCGTTCTCGCTTCTTCTCTTTATCTCTCTCACTCTAGGGTTCTGATCCCCCTCTAAACCTAAGCCGCCGGAGCGCCACCCCCCACTCTCTATCCTCTTCCTAACATTCAAAGGCCTTGGTTGCAAAAAGGTATGGTTTGTCTCTCTAATTTGAGTTTTACAGTTTCGTTTGATTTGCTTGCTTAACTTTACAGTTTCGTTTTTTAATCTATTGTGCGTATACCTAAAACGCAGCAAAAGGTTTGAGAAGTATACCTGTGGGATTTTCTCTGTGATGAAAGAGAGAGGTTGGGATGGCGGCGCTCCTTGGAGGCTGGAGGTACGAGGAGGAGATGACGGCCAAGCTTTTGGTAACTTCTTTCCTTTCTCTTGAATGTTGATGATGATTGGCTTCTGAAACTTCTTTGTTGATGTTTTTCTGTTGATGATGAATACAATTCTGAAACTTTGTTGTTGGTTCTGAAACTCCTTTTTTGATGTTTTTCTGTTGATGGTGAATACAATTCTGAAACTTTGTTGTTATTGCTTCTGAAACTCTTTTCCTCTCTTCTTGAATGTTGATGATGATTTGTTCTAAAACTGTTATTGTTGTTGGATAATGGTTTGTGATGGAAGATGCAGGTTTGGGACTGTGTTTGAAACTTGGTTATGTTTTTGTTCTTATGGTTTGAACTTGTGTACAGTTTTGCAAGCTTGGAACTGGTGTAAAGTTTTGTGATTGTTGCAGTTTTGTTGTGAAACTGCAAGTTTGTTTTTGGCTTGGCTGTTTGTGGTTTGTTAACAGTTTTGCTAGCTTTGCAGGGTTTGATAAGCTTGTTACAGTTTGGTAAGCTTTGCAGTTTGGCAAGTTTTTGCTGGTTGTTTGGCTATGCAGTTTTATAGTTGCGGCTTGGCTAGGCAGTTTGGCTTGTTTGTGTATGCTTTTTCTGTTTGGTTCTGCAGTTTGGCAAGCTTGCAGGTTGTGTGATTTGTTTACACAAGGTTTTGGTTGTTGTTTGAGTTTTACAACAGGTTTTTGATGTTGTGCTGTTTGGAGAGTTGTGTGTTCTGCAGGATGTTGGCTTTGGGTTTTTTGTAGTTGCTTTGGTATATTTTTTTAGCTTGGTTCTAATTGCTAAAAGTTTTACAGGTTTTTAACTTGTGTCCTTAGGCTTGGCTTGGAGTTTTGTCTTATAACAGCTCTCTCTACTTTTGGTTAGCAGGCTGGGACTTATGGTTTGTGTTTTAAACCGTTGGGCTTTTTCTTCTTGTTGTTTTTATGGTATTATTTCTTGATCCATTTTTTTAGCCAACTGTACAAATACTAAAAAGGTGCTCCCTTTTCTCTCTTTCTCTCTCAATGACAAAACAAATTTTCTTTTTGTCTATTTTCTGAAAAGTTTGCCCTTTGACTGGAAAATGATGAAAAGCTGTGACAAGTCTTTGACTTGTGATTTTGGATTACCTCCTGCTTTGCCTGCTATCCTGCTGCATTGTACAGTTTGCATCTAATTTGTTTTGTTCAGTTTGCTTATGTTTTGTAAATGCAATTTGGCGCTTTGTGCTTTGTAGCTCAATTTGGCACCTTGCTTGTGTTGTTTGTTACAGTAGGTTCCTGTCATGTAATGCATTGTAATGTTGTTATGTTTCAGTTTGCCTACTTTGTTTTGTAATGCAGCTTGACAGTTTGGCCTATGTTTGGCACCTTGCTTGTGTTGTTTGTACAGTTTGGCGCCTGTTGCATTTGAATAATTTTTTCTTTGTTTGCATTCTTCTTTGCACTTTTATTTTTCTCTTTGTGAACCAAGAAGAGTAATCTTCTTGTGATTTGCAAAGAGAAAAATAAAACGTGATGAAAAATAGCACTATGATTCCAGACGGAAAATTTTAATGATGAACAATTTCTATTTCTTTTTTTGTTTGAAAATTCTTTTAAATCAACTGACTGTACTAATCCCTTTTCCTTTGTCTTTTCATGTGAGCACAAATTGGACGGTGACAAAGCAGAAGAAGCCGGAGACTTTGTGGCGAGCACGGGAACAATGGAGCAATGGCTTAAACTTAGATTTTTTCATTTAATTGTAATAATTTATTCTTCAAGTACTATAAGCTGTAAAACTTAAAGCACATGAAATAATAAACTATTTTTTGTAACAACATTTGAAATGAATGAAAAATTCTTTATCCAATAAAACTCTTCTACTGTCAAATATCTTGCAATTCCTCCTTCAAGTCTTCATTTATTATTTAAGATTTCTGATTTAAAATAACTGAAACTGCGTTCCAAAAATTTTAATACAGATAACTTAAACTTTAAGTGACCCAATAACTCTGCAATCTAGTAACCTTGCAACAGCATTCCAATTAAAAATATGCATTGTGCATTCCAACAAACAAGCAAACATGAATTCCATTAATAAGCAAACGTCTTAACAGACGCACATCATCTGGTTAACCTGGATCAGACAAAACCTGAATATTCCACATGACCATCTCAGTTCTTATTTCAGATAAACAAACCTTGAGAACCATCAGTAACCTTTCAGCAAACTTGAAAAAGTGTGAAAACATGTGACAGTTAATTGAATTTCTGAGAATTATGTTTCTTCTAAGAAATGCGAGAGAAAACCCTAATTCTTGATTTACTGCCAAAGAAAAGTTTGTTTGATCGATTCTTGAGCAAATCTTTGAAAATCTGAGAAAACCCTAGGGTTGTGATTTCTTGTGAAAAAGGGAGGGCAAATTTTGGGGTACAACAGATGTTGTAGGCTTGATCTCTCCAATCATGTCGATTCCCCACATTGCGAAGGGCCAAGGAGCTGTTAAGACATTTAGAGATATTGGAGGCACGTGGACCTTGTCTGCATAGATTTGACATTTGTGGCAAGTCTGGGAATGTTGATAACAGTCAGCTTCCATGGTAGACCAGTAATAGCTTGCCCGTAGAATCTTCTTAGCCATCGTATGCCCACTAGAGTGAGTGCCAAAGGTACCTTCATGCAGCTCAGCCATGATCTTTTCAGCTTCAATCTTGTCCACACAACGGAGCAGAATAGAATCATGATTGCGCTTGTACAAGATGTCATTACTTAGGAAGAACTTAGCCGATAATCTCCTTAAGAACTTTTTGTCATTGACTGAAGCTCCTTCAGGGTATTCTTGTGCCTCGAGGTACCTTTTGACTTCATGAAACCACGGCTGGTCCACTACTTCTTCGGTGTTAATCTCGTGACAATGTGCAGGTTCGACCATCCGTTCAATGGTGATTTGGGGAGCCTTGTTATCCCAGCTAAGTTTAAACATGGATGACATTGTAGCTAGAGCATCTGCTAGCTGATTTTCTTCTCGCGGGAAGTGCTCGAAGGTAATCTGCTCGAAATGTGGTAACAATGTCAAGACATGTTCTTTGTAAGGGATGAGGTTTGGATGCTTAGTATCCCACTCTCATTTGATCTGACTGATGACCAAAGCTGAGTCCCCAAACACAATCAAATATTTGATTCCCAAGTGTTGTACCCCAAAATTTGCCCTCTCATATTCCTCAAGACATTTCAAGGAAAATCTCCAAGTGGCTCAAGGTTGCTCAAGAGTTGGTCAGACAAGTTATCTCCTAAGGCAATCAACCCCAAATTAGGGTTTTGTGTTGCATCAAGATACTTGAGTCCAAATGACCTCAAATGATCCCCAATGTCCTAATATGTTCTCAAGATCATCCATGTTAAATCTCAAGCCTTGCAGAGGAAGTTTGCTTAGTCAATTGCCCAAAGGTCCAAAAATCGACTATGCTAGGGCAAAAGTCAACTGTGACCTACAAACAGTCAAACCTCAAGATTTTCTGTCAACATTCTCATTTTGAAGTGTATTTCATCATTTGATCAAGGTTTGGTCATGATTCATCAAGGATTGCTCACAATTCATCAAAATTCAAAATTTGTTAAATTAGGGTTTTGTAGGAAAAGTCAACTCAACTTTGACCAAGCATAACTTTCTCATACTTTATGAGAAATGACCCATCCAAATCTCATTTTTAAGAGGATGCAATTCCCTACAATCCATCTTCATACCCCAAGATCTAAATATGCACTCAAAAGAAGTTATGAATTTGGACATTATAGGTCATTTTAAAAAGTCACCAAAAATAACTTTTTTTGTCAAAGCTTCTAACTTGAGCATGTAATATCAAAATGAGATGATACTAAAATGTTTGGTTAGAGGACATCTCAATCTTTCTAAAAAGTCCAAGAACACCTCAAAAGAGTCAAAATTGATGGAGTTATGCATTGTCAAAGTTGGACAATTTTGGAAAAAACGCATGAAGCAAATATTG
Organism: Vicia faba; assembly: GCA_948472305.1. Lineage (NCBI taxonomy): Eukaryota > Viridiplantae > Streptophyta > Magnoliopsida > Fabales > Fabaceae > Vicia > Vicia faba. The sequence continues at coordinate 1,498,955,259 of OX451736.1, forward strand.
ACCAAACTTGGGGTTTTTTTTCCAAATGGGCCTATCTTTTCAAGTTTGAAACTCATTCCTAACATGGTCCACGACCTCTAAGCCCACCCATACATTTTTCTACTATTTATGCTATTTATTTTGATATTTTATTCATTAAAATTCAGAATTAAATAAATAAATAATAGAAATAATGTAAATTTTGATGTGAATCCATTTTGGGAAAGTTTTATGCCGGTTTATGTCAATTGATTTCGTGCAATAACTTTTCAAATATGTCCAGATTCATCCACATGTGAAAATGGCATAAAATCATCAAATATGGCATTTTTTTCAAATCTTGATCATGGTCTTAAAACACAACATTATGAGGGAGATTCTTTCCATGCTTTCTTGTCTCCTCATTCTCCTCTATAAATATAGAGCCATACAAGCTTGAAAGGGACGAAAATACTCTCTAAAAAGCTCTCAAAAAGCTCTCTGCTCTTCAAAAAGCGCTCCAAAAATCAAAGAATTGGTGCAAGTCATATCTCGAGGTTCCGGTCTCTCTCAATTGACATCAAGCCTCAAACCATCCTCTTGAAGTCCTCAAGACTCTTACAAGGCCCAAGAGCAACCCATCACACGCCTAGCACACCCCCATTTGACGACACCGGTTTGGTAAAATTTTAAATTTCGAATCTCTAATTTTAATCACATTTTATGGTATGCTAATGTTTGCTTGAGTTTATATAGAACAGTTATGGATGTTTGAATCATAGGTTCCACGCAAGAATAAAAAAAACATCATAGTTAGAGCATGAAGCTTTCGAAGATTCGGGCCTAGAGATTTCTGATGATTGCACCCCCACATTGCAGGCCCAGTTTGCTTTTCTCTAATTCTTTTATATTTATATTATTTCATTTATTTATTTTACTAACCCATCAAATTATTTTCTTTTTTATCAAAAAATCACAAAACATTTTTCTATACAATTAAATTCAAGATATTTATTTTTATTAAAAAAAAGTAATTAATTTAATTAGGTTATTAATTATTAGACAACTTTAATTTCTTTTTTACATAATTAAAATTAATTAGAATAAATAGGTTTTATTACTAACTTAATTATTTTATTTCTTTCCTAAATTAACAAAAACCCAAAAATATGTCATTTAATTATTTTCATTAATTAATTTAATAACCATTCAATTTTTCATTTAATTTAAAAATCTAATTTCTTTTCTTAAAAAAATATATTAAAAAACAACAAAAAAACATTTTCTTTTTTTAATTAGGTTAGAAGGGTCAAAACCCTAATTTCTCGTCGATCTAATTTTTAATCGCGCGCTTTATTATTATTTTGGCCAATTATTGTATCTGCTCACAGTTTGTAATAATTTAATTAGGACGTTTATTTACCTTTACCGCTTTTATTTATTTATTTATTTTACGATATTTAATGTAACTGCTCATGGGATGTAATAGTTTAATTATGACGTTTATTCTACATTTATCGCTTTTATTTTCAAAGGGTTGCTTTTGGCGATGTAAATACCTGACGCCTTGTAATAGTTAGTTAAATTTCCGCATTTTAATTCCGCAAATTATACAACTGCTAGATGTTTGATAATAGGGTTTGCATGACAAGAATGAATGTCTAATCTTAAAATCGAATTATATCACCCTTAACATGTGCAAAGATAAAAATAACTGAAAACGACACACTCGTACATGCGCACTCTTAGGGTACACCCCACCTTGTTGCCTTCGTACACGGTCATTGAGTATAGGTCGTTTTAGAGGTCGTCCTCTTGTCTAAAAGATCATAGTTGCCTCGAAACGGTTGCCTCGGATACGGTTGCCTCGGATATTGTTGCCTCAAACAAATGATCTAAGACATTAGGGTTACTGCTAAGGCGTCCTAACATTGCTTTAGTGACCGTATGTCCCTCATTCGAATTGACCCCCAAACTCCAACGACGGTGCTACCTACTTACTAATAGTGGGATAACATTGTCTAAAGGAAATTAGCATAGAACGATTCCTTTTTCGAGTAGGTAAATAGTTCTTAAATACTTGCTCATCCAAAACAAAACAAATTTTTCACACTTACACTCCTTTTCAAACAAAGTTTTCAAAAACACTTCATTACACTCTTGAGGACAGAAGCAAGAGTTAAATATAAGTTAAAAAAAACTTTTTCAAACCCACAAGTACAAAGAAAACAAATTTTGAAAACAATTGAGCAAGTACCTAAGAGCCCGTGGATAACCACGGATAGAAAGGGTGCTAACACCTTCCCTTTCTATAATCTACCCCTCGTACTCAGAGATAATCTCAAAAAAGGATTTTTTTGTGCTTTTTTCCTTTCCTTGTTGGATAAAATAAAAGTCGGTGGAGACTCTTGCTTACCGCGACATTTTGCGAAAACAAACGCAAACAAACCAGCATTCCAAAAAATAGTCAGTTCTTCCCACCGTATCACAGAACTGGCGACTCTGATGGGGAAAATAATAAGTGGGTGTACCTTAGGAATAGTTCATAATGTTTTCAATTGCTTGATTTGTATGCTTTATCTTTGTGGGCTTGAATCGGAATTATTATAGATCCTAACCCGGATCTGGGGGACACTCTTTAGGTAAGTAGCAATAAACAGTGAGGGAATTGTACGGTGTAGACCAATACGGTTGAAGTAGTAGCTACGTTGGTGTGGCACTTTAGTATGTACCGATATCCCTTGTGGCGCAATGAGGAGAATATGGGTCTGCTAAGGGGTCATTAAGCACCAACTGACCTTAGAACCTATAATTGACCAACTCGGCCATAGAAAAGTAGCAGTATGCTACACTCATTGAGACCAAACTCTCGCGATGATTCCGACCGCAAGAAAAGGTTGCTAAACTGGAATTATGACCGATCGAGGGTGGTCAGTCATATTGAGATCCTCTAGAACCCGGTTACTATTACTAGGACAGGTTGAACCAACTAAACTGAAAGAGGGTAATACCTAAACTCCATGCCAGCCTGAAATTTAAGGGCTATTGTGTGACTTGTGTGCTTTCAAACTTGAACTACTTGCACATTCTTGTTATCTGACAACATGAGTTCCTTGCAGGTTTTGTTTACAGTCCTTATCTATAAATTTGGATTTATTGTAGGGTTTACTTACAGCACCTCACACTTTTGTTTAAACGCATAGCATACACATCATAACATCATGCCTTAACATTTCCTTAACCATTTCGAGGATCTCAAGGGTTTGTGAAGCAGGTCATGGTAAATCAAATGTCTAGCAAGGGACAAAGGGGATTTATTTTCCACTAGCCAATGTCGTCAAGAGATCAAAACACGATGACTTGAGTCAGGGGCTATGACCCACTCGATATGGTGAGATTGACTCTTGAAGAAGGACTCTTAACGACACGAAGTTTCTTCAAACAAATTCTAACAGTTTCTTGTTTACCCCGCAAGATCCTTGAAAACATTGCATACATATATCATATATATCATTGCATAACAGGTCTCCCAATACAGGTCTCTCATGTTCTCGCTGTTTATTTCAGTAATGGATTTCCAACCAGACAACCAAGATCTTCAAATTCAAGAAGCTCAGTTCAGGGATGTGTTCCTTATTAGAACATAGTTTGATTCTATAACCCTTAATTAGAGTTTTGATGATAACAAAATACAAAGAATAAATAAATTGTAAGATTTATATATAAGACAAATATGCTACTTAAAATTATGTTTTGTATATACAAAAGTTTTGATAAAATCAGCATCAGCATCAGAAGCATCAGAAGATCAGTAATATGTCAGCATCAGAAGATCAATAGCATGTGCTACACGCTGAAGATACCAGATCATATGCTGAAGCTTGATGACTAGAATCTGTGCATAAACATATACACTCTGACTCTGATCAAAGATCTTTACCAAGTCATCAACACTCAGAAGCGTCATCATAAGTTAAGGCAGAACACTCTGAAGCACTATCATAAACTAAGAAGACTCTGAAGCATTACTAAGTATTCAAGACAGAATTAATGCTAACGGCTCTCTTCAAGACAAGATCTTCTCAATAAGGAAAGTGCATTATTGTCATTGAAAGTGCTTTATGGACAATGTATCTCTGTCTTTCCTATATATACAAGTCTGTGTGAGAAAAGACGCACACTTACGAAAACGCATGCACACATAATTTGCCAAGCCTCAACACCACGCTCATACAAACACTTTGGAAATTAAGTTTTCATTCCAAGCTTAAATTGTGTATTATCATAGTTGTGATATATAGTTTTACTTGAAAACGTTAAACACGTTATTGTTCAATTCTTTGTAAGAGATTTCCTTGAGATAAACCGGTCTGTGGTTATACTCAAGAAGGCTTTAACAGTTGTTAAAGTAGACTGTTGTAATCCTTTGAATATAGTGGATTAAGACCTCGTTGGAGAGAGGCAAAATTACCTTGACGGGTGGACTGGAGTAGTTTGAGATCAAACGAACCAGGATAAAAATATAGTGTTGTCTAAGCTTTTGATTTAAGTTTTACAATTCAACCCCCTTCTTGTGTTTTTCACATCTTCAATTGGCATCAGAGCGCCTGGTTCTGAGCTTATAACACTTAACTGTGTCAGTACAAGATCCAGCGTCAGAAAAACACAATGGCAGGACCACATCAAAACATCAACAATGACAACAATAAAGAAAGAGACAGATTCAGTGGCAAACCTCCAGTCTTTGATGGAGAGAACTTTGACTACTGGAAAGACAGAATTGACAGTTTCTTTCTGGCCCATGACGCTGATCTGTGGGACATGGTGACTGATGGATACACGCATCCAATGGATGGAAGCGGTCAGAAGATTGACAGGAAAACAATGTTTGATCAGCAAAAGCGTGAGTTCAGAAATCATCACAAGGCCAGGACAATTCTTCTCAGCGCCATCTCTTATTCAGAATATGAGAAGATATCAAACAGAGACACTGCAAAGAATATGTTTGACTCTCTGAGAATGACGCATGAAGGCAACATTCAAGTCAAAGAAACCAAAGCCCTTTCACTCATTCAGAAGTATGAGGCATTCAAGATGGAAGAGAGTGAATCAATAGAAACTATGTTTTCAAGATTTCAAATTCTTCTTGCTGGTCTAAAAGTTCTTGACAAAGGGTATTCTACTGCTGATCACGTTAAGAAGATCATCAGAAGCTTGCCAAAACAATGGAGGCCAATGGTCACAACGCTTAAGCTAGCCAAGGATCTCAACAAAATCTCTCTGGAGGAACTTGTCAGCTCCCTTAGAAGTCACGAGATAGAGCTAGAAGCAGATGAACCTCAAAAGCAAGGTAAGCCATTAGCTTTAAAATCTAACAGAAAATCTGACTCCAAAGTTTTGCAGGCTGTGGAAGAAACCTATGATGGGTCCTCATCAGAAGAAGATGAACTATATCTCCTCTCCAGAAGGGTGAACTAATTGTGGAAGCAGAGGCAAAGGAAGTTCAGGAATCCCAGAAGATCAGAAAATCAGAATGAATCTTTCTCTAGACACAGAAGGTCGGAATCCTCCTCTGGACACAGAAGATTTGAAGGTTCTTCAGGAAACATAAAGCCAAACAACAAAGACATCATCTGCTATGAATGTAACGAGCAAGGGCACTACAAAAGTGATTGCCCAAAGCTTCAGAAGGAAAATCCCAAAAGGAAGTTTGGCAAGGAAAAGAAGAAAAGTCTCATGGCTACATGGGATGATTCTGACACATCTGAAGCTGACTCAGAATCAGATGATGAAAAAGAAAACATAGCTCTCATGGAAAACATAACAGAAGACAGTGAAGCTTCTGAGTCAGAATCTGAATCAGATACAGAAGAGGTATTCCCTGACTTTGTTATAAACTTTACTAAGGCTGAACTAGCTGAAAGCCTTAATGAAATTCTGGAAAGATATCAGCATATCAGAGTCAAATTCAGAAACCTGAAAAGGAATCTTGCTTCTAACTCTGATAAGACTGAGAGTCTCAAATTGGAGAATTCTGAGTTAAAAGATAAAATTTCAAAATTAGAAAACCAATTGCAAAACTCTCAGAAGGAAACAATCCCTGAAACTCTGAGCAGTGCTAATGAGATCATCAAGGAGTATGATCACAGCTTTCAGAAGTTTCTAGCTAAAAACATAGACAGAAGCAAAATGGCTTCAATGATCTATGAAGTTAGCAGAAATGGCAGAAAAGGGATAGGATATCAAGGTAAGGTACCTACACCAAAAAATGCCATGGATTTAGTTATAAAACGTACTCCACTTGATTCACACTTAATATATGGGCACACACATGACATAAAATATACAAGTAGTGATTACTCTGTCAAACCAAAATTCAACCAGAGTTTTGGTAAAACTAACAAATCAGGACCCAAGAAAATACGGGTACCTAAGGATAAAATAATACATGTGGCAGATATCTTTAGCAGCAAAGCAAAAACACCAGTCATGGTACCTGGACTCTGGCTGCTCACGACACATGACGGGAAGAAGGCATATGTTCCAAAGCCTGGAACTTAAGCCTGGAGGCCACGTAGGTTTTGGAGGCAATCAAAGAGGAAAGATCATTGTCTCTGGAATAGTAGGTAATGGAAATCTTCCCTCTATAAGTAATGTTTTACTAGTTGATGGATTAATGCATAATCTGTTATCCATAAGTCAATTAAGTGATAACGGTTATGATATAATCTTCAATCAAAATTCATGCAAAGCTGTTAGTCAGAAAGATGGGACTATCCTATTTAATGGAAAGAGGAAAAACAACATTTATAAAATCAAATTTCTGAACTGAAAAGTCAGAACATAAAGTGTCTACTGTCTGTTAACAATGAGCAATGGATCTGGCACAGAAGATTGGGACATGTTAGTATGAGAAGAATATCTCAGATTAACAAACTCAATCTGGACAGAGGACTTCCTAACCTGAAGTTCAATTCAGATGCTCTGTGTGAAGCATGTCAGAAAGGCAAGTTTGCAAAACCAGCTTTCAAATCCAAAAACGTTGTTTCCACCTCCAAGCCATTAGAACTTCTGCACATTGACTTATTTGGACCAGTTAAAACTGCTTCAGTCAGTGGCAAGAAGTATGGGTTAGTAATCGTAGATGACTATAGCAGATGGGCATGGGTAAAGTTCTTAAGGCACAAGGACGAGTCACACTCTGTGTTTGTTACCTTCTGCAACCAAGTTCAGAATGAAAAGGATCTTAGAATCATCAAAGTCAGAAGTGATCATGGTGGAGAATTTGAAAACAAAGATTTTGAGTTATTCTTTAATGACAAAGGCATTCTGCATGATTTCTCTTGTCCTAGAAATCCCCAGCAAAATGGAGTTGTAGAACGAAAGAATAGAACATTGCAAGAAATGGCCAGAACCATGATCAACGAGACTAACGTTGCTAAGATCTTCTGGGCAGAGGAAATAAACACAGCGTGTTACATTCAGAATAGAATCTCCATAAGACCTATTCTGGAAAAGACTCCATATGAATTGTGGAAGAACAGAAAGCCCAACATTTCCTATTTTCATCCATTTGGATGTACATGTTTTATTCTGAATACAAAAAATTATTTGAACAAGTTTGACTCTAAAGCACAAAAGTGTATTATGTTAGGATATTCTGAATGCTCAAGAGGGTACAGAGTATACAATACAGAAACACAGATTGTGGAAGAGTCAATCAGTGTTCATTTTGATGATAAGCTTGACTCTCAAAAGTCAAAGCATAATGAATTACTTGCAGGTATGGAAGTTGAACTTACAGGTACTGAAGAAAAATCATCAGAAGCTCTCAACAGAGACACTCCCTCAACATCAGAAAGAGGCACTGCAAGCAATCCAACACCTTTTGTTGATCAACTCCAGAAAAGACCATCCAGAAGCAGCATGGATCACCCAGAAGAAATAATCCTAGGAAGAAAGGAAGATCCAATCAGAACAAGATCTAGCTTCAAAAACTCTGAAGAATCTCTCATGGGACTGGTTTCTCTAATTGAACCAACAACAATTGATGAAGCACTTCTGGACAATGACTGGATTCTAGCAATGCAAGAGGAGCTAAATCAATTCACAAGAAATGACGTATGGGATCTAGTTCCCAAACCAAAAGGATTCAACGTCATTGGAACAAAATGGGTGTTCAGAAACAAACTGAACGAACAAATTGAAGTCATCAGAAACAAAGCACGACTGGTAGCACAAGGTTATAGTCAGCAAGAGGGGATAGACTATACAGAAACCTTTGCTTCAGTCGCCAGGTTAGAATCTATCAGACTCTTAATTTCATTTGCTGTTAATAAAGGCATCACTCTGTATCAGATGGATGTTAAGAGTGCACTCTTAAATGGCTATATAGAAGAAGAGGTATATGTGCACCAACCCCCTGGTTTTGAAAGTTCCAAAAATCCAGAATATGTTTTCAAACTAAAGAAGTCACTATATGGTCTGAAACAAGCTCCCAGAGCTTGGTATGAAAGACTAAGTAACTTCCTGTTAGAAAAGGAATTCACCAGAGGGAAAGTGGACACAACCTTGTTCTGTAAGATAGTTAAGAATGACATTTTAGTATGTCAAATTTATGCTGATGACATCATATTTGGATCCACTAAACCTTCTCTGGGAAGAAAGTTTGCTAAGTGTATGCAGGCAGAATTTGAGATGAGCCTAATGGGGGAACTAAAATTCTTTCTGGGCATTCAGATTAATCAAACCCCAGAAGGAACTTACATTCATCAGAGAAAATATGTCAGAGAACTTCTGAAGAAATTTGATCTCTCAGAATGTAAGCCATCAAAGATTCCAATGCATCCCACGTGCATTCTGGAAAGAGAAGAGGTAAGTAAAAAGGTAGAACAGAAGGTCTACAGAGGTATGATTGGTTCTCTTCTATATCTGACGGCTTCAAGGCCTAACATTTTATTCAGTGTTTGCATTTGTGCTAGATTCTAATCAGATCCTAGAGAATCTCACTTAACAGCAGTTAAGCAAATTTTCAAGTATCTGAAAGGTACTACTAATCTGGGTTTGTTTTATAGAAAATCAAGTGATTACAGCTTAGTGGGATACTGTGATGCTGATTTCGCTGGAGACAGAGTAGAACGTAAAAGTACTTCTGGAAGCTGCCAGTTTCTGGGAAAAAATCTGATCTCATGGTCCAGCAAAAGACAGTCCATGATTGCTCTATCAACAGCAGAAGCTGAATACATAGCAGCAGCTGGATGCAGTACACAAATGCTCTGGATGAAAAGTCAACTTGAGGACTTCTAGATATTTGAGAGTAACATTCCTATCCTCTGTGACAATACTTCTGCTATTTTCCTAAGTAAAAATCCAATTTTTCATTCTAGGGCTAAGCATATAGAAATAAAACATCATTTTATTAGGGACTATATTCAGAAAGGGATTCTAAATTTAAAATTTATTAACACAAACCATCAATGGGCTGATATTTTTACAAAACCTCTTTCTGAAGATAGGTTCAACTTCATTCTGAATCATCTCAGCATGAAGCTCTGCCCATAATAAAATTGTTTTAATTCCATATCTTAATCTTCAGAACTTTGTTTATTTTTCGTGAACTACTGATCAATCTTTCTTCAGATCTTTAGAAGTACAAATTGTATCAGAATTTATCCATGAAGATCTGAGCATTTCATTTCAAGGATAGAAATGTGCAATTCACTCAAGCAAACAAGTGTCATCCAGTCATCAGCTACTTTCGGAGGCTGAACACGCGTTCACGTTTCTGAAAAGGCAAAAGCGCTGATTGGATGCATTAAGACACATGTCATGGGTAACCGTTCCAATATCTTTCTGAATCCCCCTAAATCAGCTATCATTAAATGCTAATAATCATTATAATTTAATTCTCTCTCTTACTTTTATGTTTTCAAAACCTTTTAGAAATCTATTTAAACACGTTTCTCATTACTTACACTCTTTTACCTTCACTTTCATTTTCTCTACAAACTTACTGATTTCAATTTACATACTTTCTCAAAAGCCTTTCAATTTTCTTCTCAAAACATGCGTGTGAACATGGCCTCTTCAAGCATTCCTACCTCCAGTTCTCAGAAAGCAGATTCATCTGAACAATACGAAGAACCTTACAGAACGCTTCTCACACCAATCAAAAATCTAGAGGTTCTGTCAGAATTGATCGTGGATTTCAACAGTCTCCAAGAGAATGGATTTAATTTATCTGAAGAGGTTAAGGCTCAAGGCTGGGAAAAGTATTTTGACCGTCTGGTGGGTCCAACATTCCCAATTCTGGTAAAGGAATTTTGGATTCACGCTTCATCTTCAAACCATCAAGTTACGTCTTACATAATGGGGAAGAAGATTGTTATTACTGAGGACCTCATTGCACGTTTAATAGACTACAGTGATGGTGGTGTTCGTTGCATTGACATGGCTGAAAGATGCACTGATGTTGCCCTAATTGTAAGAGAAGTCTTTACTCTGGGCTTCCCTCCAGCAAGATAAGGGATTTAAAAGACCATCACAGAATTTGGGCCAAGATTATTCTGGGGTGCATAAACCACAGGAAGCCTACCATCTCTCTTGACTACATCAATATTGATCAGCAATTTCTGATCTACTTCATCTCTCAGAAGATCAAGGTAAATCTGGCTCATCTTATATTTAACCATCTCAGGACAAGTGTTAAAGAAACAAGAGAAGAGGAGCGCACAAAAAGGGATTGGATACCCTTAGGAAGACTTATATCAGATATTCTAACAGAGAATAAGTTGATTGATCATCTTACAGAGGCTCAGGAAATCAGCCCTTTGGAAGCTACTGTTGGGAAATAGTTGAATGCAAAGAATCTGAAGAAAATGAAGTTGATTGAGAACATCAAGAAGGAACCCAACGTCACTCCTTTTGCAACAATCTCTAACAGAAGAGTCCCTCTGGATAACTTCCCTCTGTTCTCAGAGATTGATTCTAAACCAAATATAATTGTCAGATATCTGGATGCTTGCAAGGCGGATGGGACAACACCAAATCTGAACATTCAAGATCTACAGCAGAAGGCTCCAGAAGTTGTGCTGAAGAAAACCAAGAAAAGGAAAGTTGTAGCAGAAGGATCATCCCAGCAGACTCCTAAAAAGAGAGGTAATCCTTCTTCTGTAACTGTTTTAGATTCAATTTCTGTATCAACATCTATACCAATTCCCACTCAATCTGAAAATCCCACACCACAAACTTTTGATGACTTTGACATTGATTTTGACCCATCTGAATCCTTAACCCTTAGAAGATCTCGCTCCCAACCTCAAAATCCAAATATTGAAGCAACCCAACAAGAACTTGCAAAAGTTCTATATGATATAGACCAACATACTTCTGCTCCCATTCCAGAAAATCCAAACCCTGAAACAACCACAGAAGCACAACCAGAAATTCCCATCTCTCCACAACCTGAACAATCTCACCCAGAAGTTCAAACTTCTGAGACTCAACCTGAACAACCTGAACAAACTGTTGATTCTGATACCATTCCCATTCCTGGAATCACACAACCTCTGGCCATTCATATGCCCTTTGGCACCATTGTGAATTTTCCCCAACTTCCCTCTTCACCAGAATTAACTCCACCAAATTCCCCATCAAGTCCAATAATAATTCCTGACTCTCCCACTCCCTCACCAAAGAACAATCCAGAAGAAAAAATCAAGACTATCATTGACCTAACAGTTTTTGAACGTCTTGCTGCCATAACCCACAAAACAGCTATCCCAAAACCAAAACATCCAGATGTTGGTACCAGCTTATTGACATTTGAAACAGAAGTACAGAAGTGGATCACTTCTCTGAAACAAGCTAGTCTTGAACTGGTTGATCCTGCTGCATCAGACTACCTTTGGACAAAGTTCAGAAGATGGGTATGCTCTGAAACTTTTAAATTGCAAGAACAGAGCTACGGACAAGCTCAACAGAACTTCAGCAATCTGCTGAAAGAAATTGAAGGTCCAGTTCTGAGCAAGCTGCTTAAGGAAGAAGTTCTCCCTCTGGACATTGCTCCCTGGTCTGAACATCGTCCAACATCCAAAGTTCAATCTGATACTCAAGAGCAGATGGTTCCTGCTGAAGAACTGGGTCAAGAAAAGGATATTGCAGAAAGCTCTGAAAAGCATCCTGTTTTTGAAGATCCTCAAGCTTCCTCCCTTGACAGGCAAAATCTAGAAGATCTGAAGAGATCTGATATGTTGATGAAGGAAAGAATGGATAAGCAGGACAACAAAATTGATGCAATAGCGAACATGTTAACCCAGCAACAGGAAACCAACACCCAGATCAAGAGCATGTTGGAGGCTTTGTTCACACGTCTTCCTCCTCCCTCTTAGAATTTCCTATTTTTATAACTTGTTTATTTGTAATATTTTTACATTGTTCTGAACTTATCATTGCTTCTGTTTTTAATATAAACGCATTTTAGCTCTGATTATTTGTTCTTTTTGATAACTGACAAAAAGGGGGAGAAAGAATGATATTTTTCAATAACAGATTACTGAGACATAAGTCTCAAACATTCTGATCTATTTAAATTTCTCTCTTCTGAAAAGCTTACAGGTACAAAACTCTGATGAATCTGATGAACTCTGATACAGTAAAGTTCTGATGCTTAAAGTCTCATGGAATTAAAGGGAAGTAATCAACTCAGGGGGAGTTTTCTCTTCTTAATTCTATACTTTTTATTCTTTATTTTTAATTGAAAAATCTGGTTTTTGTCATCATCAAAAAGGGGGAGATTGTTAGAACATAGTTTGATTCTACAACCCTTAATTTGAGTTTTGATGATGACAAAATACAAAGAATAAATAAATTGTAAGATTTATATATAAGACAAATATGCTACTTAAAATTATGTTTTGTATATACAGAAGTTCTGATAAAATCAGCATCAGCATCAGAAGCATCAGAAGATCAGTAATATGTCAGCATCAGAAGATCAATAGCATGTGCTACACACTGAAGATACCAGATTATACGCTGAAGCTTGATGACCAGAATCTGCGCATAAACATATACACTCTGACTCTGATCAAATATCTTTACCAAGTCATCAGCACTCAGAAGCGTCATCATAAGTTAAGGCAGAACACTCTGAAGCGCTATCATAAACTAAGAAGACTCTGAAGCGTTACTAAGTATTCAAGACAAAATTAATGCTAACGGCTCTCTTCAAGACAAGATCTTCTCAATAAGGAAAGTGCATTATTGTCATTGAAAGTGCTTTATGGACAACGTATCTCTGTCTTGCCTATATATACAAGTCCGTGTGAGAAAAGACGCACGCTTACAAAAACGCATGCACACATAATTTGCCAAGCCTCAACACCACGCTCATACAAACACTTTGGAAATTAAGTTTTCATTCCAAGCTTAAATTGTGTATTATCACAGTTGTGATATATAGTTTTACTTGAAAACGTTAAACACGTTATTGTTCAATTCTTTGTAAGAGATTTCCTTGAGATAAACCGGTCTGTGGTTATACTCTAGAAGGCTTTAACAGTTGTTAAAGTAGACTGTTGTAATCCTTTGAATATAGTGGATTAAGACCTCGTTGGAGAGAGGCGAAATTACCTTGACGGGTGGACTGGAGTAGTTTGAGATCAAACGAACCAGGATAAAAATACAGTGTTGTCTAAGCTTTTGATTTAAGTTTTACAATTCTGAAGGGGTGAAAAACACAAGAAGGGGGGGTTGAATTGTAAAACTGAAATCTTAAAGCAATTGACAAGATATTTTTATCCTGGTTCGTTTGATCTCAAACTACTCCAGTCCACCCGTCAAGGTGATTTCGCCTCTCTCCAACGAGGTCTTAATTCACTATATTCAACTGAATACAAATCTGCTTTAACAACTGCTAAAGCCTTCTTGATTCAAACCACAATCCGGTTTGTCAAGGCAACACTTTCTTACAAAGGTATAAAACAAATGTGTGTGAATGTTTTCTACAAAACTTTATCACAACTGTGATGTATACACAAATTAAGCTTAGAAACTTAGATTGCTAAACACTAATGGAGTATCAGAGTTTGTGGTTTAGCAGAACTGGTAGATGAAGATTATGGTTCAGCTTTGTGCGTGTAGAGAATTGGAGAGCATTAGCCATGATAATCTTCGAAGCTTTGTTTATATAGCACTTGAGAAGATGAACGTTGAATGCAAATATTCTTGATTCAATGCTAATAACAAGCTTTCCTTTTTGAGCAGATCTTGTCTAGAATGATGTCGTTGGAATTAATTAGCGTTCAATGCACAGTACCGTTGCTTCTTCAATGCACGTTCTGGCTTGGCTCATTCTGATTCTGCTTCGCTGCTGATGAACTATTTGTTTCTGTATCAGAGTGTTTACGCGCAGTTCTGTTCATCAAGCTTCAGCATGTACGAGAGTTGATCATCTGATCTTGACGTTCTGATTCAGCAACTTCTGATGCTGATGTATCAAACTCTGATGCTGAATAATTGATCTTGCTTATTTTAATCAGCGCATCTGTAAGTCAGAGCACAGTAATTTTAGGCAGCATATAGTTCAAACATGAAACATATAAATACTATATCTTTTCACTTTGTTATCATCAAAACTCAAATATAGGGTAGTAGATTCAAACATTGTTCTAACAATCTCCCCCTTTTTGATGATGACAAAAACTAGATATTTTAAATGAAAAAATAACGTGAAAAGTATTTGGGAAATGTTTCAGAGTTAAGAAGTAAAGAGAAATCAGAGTTAAGAGATACTCCCCCTGAGTTTGTTACTTCCCTTTGATGATACGTGTTCTTCTTATCAGAGAGCAGAGCTTCAGAGCTTTTCCTGTCAGAGCTTTGCTTCGGATCAGAGTGTTAGGTCGATCAGAACTTCATATTTGATCAGAGCAACATGAGCTTCTACATTTTGATCAGAGCTTCTAGCTTCTAGTCTTCATAGTGTTCAAGAGCTTCCTTGTGCCTGTAGACTTTTAAACAAAACAGAAAAACATTTCAAGTAATAGAGTTAGAATGTTTGAGAGTTTCTGTCTAGTTAGCCGTTATTGATTTTAAATATCATTCTTGTTCTCCCCCTTTTTGTCAGCAATCAAAAAGTGTTGGTGATGTGCTAAAACAATTTAGATCAGAAAAACAAATTATATTAAAATAGTTCAGAGCAAAAGAACATTACACAAACAGTCAAAACAGTACATCAGAAAATGAAGAAAACATGAAAAAGTTATGCATGAAAAAGATTTAAGGTTGAGGTGGCATGCGTGAGAACAGGCTTTCCAGCATCGCTTGAATCTTTTCAGAAGTTTCATTCTGCTTCTGAACCATGGTGACAACAGTGTCAATTTTGCTGTCCTGTACATCCATTCTTGCTTTCATCTTCTGATCATTGTCGTCCATCCGCTGCTGTAGACGCAAGTCATTCAGCCTTAGTTCTTCCAGAGCCTGCCTGTCCAAGGCAGCTTGAGAACTTTCAGAAGGAGGAAGCTTCTCAGAACTTTCAGCTACATCTTCTGCTGGATTTTCTTCCTGAAGGGTCTTGTCTTCTTCTGATGGTTGCACCTGTGCAGCTTGCTCTTTCTCAGACCAAGATTCACTGTCCAGAGGGAGCACAACTTCTTGAGGCAGCTGACTCTCAACTTCCTTCAGCAGCTTGCTAAAGTTCTGTTGAGCCTGCTCATAGTTGACGTCCTGCAACTTGAGGGCTTCAGCACGTACCCATAGTCTGAACTGTGACCAGAGCTGATCAGAAGCAGCTGGGTCGATCATCCCCGGACAGACTTGCTTCAAAGAAGCAATCCATTGCAGCATACCTGTTTCAAAATTCAAAATACCAGAGCCAACATCTGGTTGCTTTGGTTTGGGTATGGCAATTTTGTGTCTTAGATCAGCAAGACGTTCAAGACTTGTTAAGTCAATGAAAGTTCTGCTGGGGTTTTCAGCGGTTTTCTGAGAGGTTGTTTGTTTTGGAGGAGGGTTATCAGAATCAGAGTCAGATATTTCTATTGGAGTGGTTGGAGTTTTTGGAGGTGTTGATTCCTCTGAAGATGGCAACTGGGGCCTGACAATAGTGGTTCCACATGGCAACTGGATTGCCAGCGGTGAAGGTTGAGGTGAGTGGGGGTCAGAATGATGAGGAGACGGGGTTTCATAGCGGTGAAACTCTGTTTGTGGTGAAGGTGGATTATTTTCTGGTTGAGGAGGTGGAATCTCTGATTGCTCAGGGATCAGAGGTTCTTCTGTGAGTGGTTGTTGTTGTTGTGGTTCTGGTTCTGGTTGTTGTTGTATTTCTGGTTCAGGTTGTTGTTCTGGTTGTGGAGGAGGAATATTTGGTGGTTCAGAAAGTGGTTGAGCAGAAGCATGTTCACGCTCAATATCAGCTAGCACTCTATCAAGTGCTGGTGTTGTTGAAACAGTTGGTTGTTTGGGAATTTTAGTTCTGGGTCTTCTGAGTAGTAAGGCTTCAGAAGGGTCTTCTGGTATGGTTTCATCAATAGTAGGGATTGGGATTGATATTCTGTGAGAGGTTTTAGGAGGGGCAGCAGATGTTGGAATAGTAGATGAAATTGAAATAGGGGCAGCAAATGAAATACCTCTTTTCTTTGGAGTCTGATGAGATGATCCTTCTGTTGGCGCTTTCCTCTTCTTTGTCTTCTTCTGAGTCACTTCTGGTTGGACTTGACTCAGATCTTTGATCTTCAGCTTTGAACCTGTATCTTCTTCCTTGTATGAATCTGGATACTTGAGAAACATATCAGGTTTGGATTCCATTTCAGAAAATTTTGGGAAATCACTCAGAGGCACTCTTCTGCTGGAGATGTCAGCAGTTGAAGTAGCTCTGGGTTCCTTCTTAATATTTTCTATCAGCTTCATCTTTTTCAGGTTCTTAGCGTTCAGCGGTTTTCCAACAGTTGGTTCAAGAGTGCTCAGCACTTGAGCTTCGCTCAGATAATCTATCAGCTTATTCTCTGTCAGAATATCTGATATGAGCCTTCCAAACGGTATCCAGTCCCTTTTGGTCCTTTCTTCTTCTCTAGTCTCTTTCACACTAGTCTTGAGATGGTTGAACAGGAAGTGTGCCAGATTGATCTTCACCCTCTGATCAATAAAGTAGATCAGAAATTGCTGATCCACGTTTATATAATCAGGAGAACTTGTTGGTTTCCTGTGATTGAAGCATCCAAGAACAATCTTGGCCCATACTCTGCAGTGATCCTTCAGATCCTTAATTTTGCTGCTGGGAAATCCAAGAGTGAAAATGCTGTTGGCTACCACACCTATATCAGGGCATCTATCAGCCATGTCCACACAACAGACTCCACCACCACTTTGACCGATTAACCTAGCAATGAGGTCTTCAGAAATTACTATCTTCTTTCCCATGACAGAAGAGATGACTAGATGTTTATGAATCTTGGCGTGAATCCAAAATTCCTTGACAAGCTCTGGGAATGTTGGTCCAACCAACCTATCGAAATACCTCTCCCACTTTTGAGCCCTAATTTCCTCAGTTAGGTCAAATCCATTATCCTTCAAGCTTTCGAAGTCGATGATTAACTCAGAGAGAACTTCAAGATTCTTTACCGGTGTGAGAAGAGTTCTGGTAGGCACCTGATATTGCTCAGAAGTTTCTTTCTTCTGATTCCCTGCAGAAATGCTGGAGGATGCCATTGTTCTCACACAAAAGCTTTGAGAATGATTTGAGAGAAAAAAGCTTTGAAGAAGATAAACTCAGAAATATGCAGAAAATACTTGAGAGATTATGAGAAAGCGTAAAGAATAAGAATGAAGGATTAATGAGCTTAAATAGAGTTTTTCAAAAATTATTTTGAAAAATTAAACGTTTTTAAGAGAGAGAAAAAAAATAATGATTGCCATTAACAAGCGTGATTACTTTTCATTAAATGCTTGCTGATTTTGGGGGATTTGAGAAAGATACTTAAAAACGGTTACCAGACATGTGTCTCAATGCACCCAATCAGCGCTTTGCCTTCTCAGAAGCGTGCACGCGTTCTGCTTCAGAGATTTGCTGATGATTGGATGACACTTGTTTGATGTAGTGATCAGCACGTCTGTCTTTGAGATTAGACTCTCAGATCTTTAGACTTGCATCTGATACAATCTGCATGTTCTATCTTTCTGAAAGAAGATTGATCAGAAGTTCACAGTAATATAATTACATTCTGAAGATAAATACATGGAATTAAAACATTTTCATTCTGGGCATACTTTCATGCTGAGATGTTTCAGAATGAAATTAAACCTATCTTCTGAAAGGGGTTTAGTAAAGATATCAGCCCATTGATGGTGTGTATCTATAAATTTCAAGTTTAAAATACCTTTCTGAATATAGTCCCTAATGAAATGATGTTTTATTTCTATATGCTTAGCTCTAGAATGTAAAATAGGATTCTTACTTAAGCAAATAGCAGAAGTATTATCACAAAGGATAGGAATGTTACTCTCAAAAATCTGGAAGTCTTCAAGCTGACTTTTCATCCAGAGCATTTGTGTGCTACATCCTGCTGCTGCTATGTACTCAGCTTCTGCTGTTGACAGAGCAATTGTTGATTGCCTTTTGCTGGACCACGAGATCAGATTTTCTCCCAGAAACTGGCAGCTTCCAGAAGTACTTTTACGTTCCACTCTGTCTCCAGCAAAATCAGCATCACGGTAGCCTACTAAGCTGTAATCACTAGATTTTCTATAAAACAAACCCAGATTAGTAGTACCTTTCAGATACTTGAAAATTCGCTTAACAGCTGTTAAGTGAGATTCTCTAGGATCTGATTGGAATCTAGCGCAAATACATACGCTGAATAAGATATCAGGTCTTGAAGCTGTCAGATAAAGGAGAGAACCAATCATACCTCTGTAGACTTTCTGTTCTACACTTTTGCTTACCTCTTCTCTTTCCAGAATGCACGTGGGATGCATTGGAATCTTTGATGGCTTACATTCTGAGAGGTCAAATTTCTTCAGAAGATCTCTGATGTATTTGCTCTGATGAATGTAAGTTCCCTCTGGAGTTTGATTGATCTGAATTCCTAGAAAGAATTTTAGTTCCCCCATGAGGCTCATCTCAAATTCTGCCTGCATACACTGGCGACTGGGGCAAAGGTTTCTGTATAGTCTATCCCCTCTTGCTGACTATAACCTTGTGCAACCAGTCGTGCCTTGTTTCTGACGACTTCACCTTGTTCATTGAGCTTGTTTCTGAACACCCATCTTGTTCCAATGACGTTGAATCCTTTTGGTCTGGGAACGAGATCCCATACGTCGTTTCTGGTGAATTGATTCAGCTCTTCTTGCATTGCCAGAATCCAGTCATTATCCAGAAGTGCTTCATCAATAGAAGAAGGTTCAATCAGAGACACAAGTCCCATAAGAGTTTCTTCAGAGTTTCTGAAGCTTGCTCTTGTTCTGATTGGATCTTCCTTTCTTCCTAGGATAGTCTCTTCTGGGTGATCCAAACTGCTTCTGGGTAATCTCTTCTGAGGTTGATCAGCAGCAGTTGTAGGATTTCTAGCATTGCTTCTTTCATACGTTGAAGGAATGTCTGTGTTGAGAGCTTCTGATGACTTGTCTTCAGAACCTGCAAATTCAATTTCTATACCTGCAAAAATTTCATTCTGCTTTGACTTTTCAGAGTCAAGCTTGTCATCAAAACGAACACTGATTGATTCTTCCACAATCTGTGTTTCTGTATTGTATACTCTGTACCCTCTTGAGCGTTCAGAGTATCCTAACATAATACACTTCTGTGCCTTAGAATCAAACTTGTTCAAATAATTCTTTGTATTCAATATATAGCAAGTACATCCAAATGGATGAAAATACGAAATGTTGGGCTTTCTGTTCTTCCACAATTCATATGGAGTCTTTTCCAGAATAGGTCTTATTGAGATTCTATTCTGAATGTAGCACGTTGTGTTTATTGCCTCTGCCCAGAAAGTCTTAGCAACGTTTGTCTCATTGATCATGGTTCTGGCCATTTCTTGCAATGTTCTGTTCTTTCGTTCTACAACTCCATTTTGTTGGGGAGTTCTAGGACAAGAGAAATCATGCAGAATGCCTTTGTCATTAAAGAATGACTCAAAATCTTTATTTTCAAATTCTCCACCATGATCACTTCTGACTTTAACGATTCTAAGATCTTTTTCATTCTGAACTTGGTTACAGAAGGTAACAAACACAGAGTGTGACTCGTCCTTGTGTCTTAAGAACTTTACCCATGTCCATCTGCTATAGTCATCTACGATTACTAACCCATACTTCTTGCCACTGACTGAAGCAGTTTTAACTGGTCCAAATAAGTCAATGTGCAGAAGTTCTAATGGCTTAGAGGTGGAAACAACATTTTTGGATTTAAAAGAAGGTTTTGCAAATTTGCCTTTCTGACATGCTTCACACAGAGCATCTGAATTGAACTTCAAATTTGGAAGTCCTCTGACCAGATTGAGTTTGTTAATCTGAGATATTCTTCTCATACTAACATGCCCCAATCTTCTGTGCCAGATCCACTGCTCGTTGTTAACAGACAGAAGACATTTTACGTTCTGACTCTTTAGTTCAGAAAGTTTGATTTTGTAAATGTTGTTTTTCCTCTTTCCATTAAACAGGATAGTCCCATCTTTCTGACTAACAGCTTTACATGATTTTTGATTAAAGATTATATCATAACCGTTATCACTTAATTGACTTATGGATAACAGATTATGCATCAATCCATCAACTAGCAGAACATTATTAATAGAGGGAAGATTTCCGTTACCTACAGATCCAGAGCCAATTATCTTTCCCCTCTGATTGCCTCCAAAGCCAACGTGGCCTCCAGGCTTAAGTTCCAGGCTTTGGAACATATGCCTTCTTCCCGTCATGTGTCGTGAGCAGCCAGAGTCCAGGTACCATGACTGGTGTTTCTGACTTGCTGCTAAAGATATCTGCAACATGTATTATTTTATCCTTAGGTACCCAGATCTTCTTGGGTCCTGATTTGTTAGTTTTACCAAAACTCTGGTTGAATTTTGGTTTCACAGAGTGCTTACTGCTAGTATATTTGATGTCATGTGTGTGACCATACACAAAGTGTGAATTTAAAGGAGTGTGTTTAATGGTTAAATCCATGACATTATTAGGTGTAGGAACCTTACCTAGGTATCCTATTCCTTTCCTGCCGTTTCTGCTAACTCCATAGATCATTGAAGCCATTCTGCTTCTATCTATGCTTTTAGCAAGGAACTTCTGGAAACTATGATCATACTCCTTGATGATCTCATCAGCGTTGCTGGGAGTTTCAGAAATTGGTTCCTTCTGAGAGTTTTGTAAAGAGTTTTCTAATTTTGAAATTTTATCTCTCAGCTCAGAGTTTTCCAATTTGAGACTCTCAGACTTATTAGAGTCAGATTCAAGATTCCTTTTCAGGTCTCTGAATTTAGCTCTAATCTGCTGATAACGTTCCAGAATTTCATTGAGGCTTTCAGCAAGTTCAGCCTTTGTAAAATTAACAGCGAAGTTAGGGAATACCTCTTCTGTGTCTGATTCCGAGTCTGATTCAGAAGCTTCACTGTCATCTGGAATGTTAGCCATGAGCGCTATGTTTGCCCTTTCATCATCTGATTCTGAGTCAGCTTCAGACGAGTCAGAGTCATCCCATGTGGCCATGAGACTTTTCTTCTTTTCTCTTCCAAATTTCTTTTTGGGCTTTTCCCTCTGAAGCTTTGGGCAGTCACTCTTGTAGTGTCCTTGCTCATTGCACTCGTAGCAGATGATGTCTTTTGTGTTTGGCTTCTTGCTACCGGAGGAGCCTTCAGATCTTCTGTATCCAGAGGAAGAATCTATCCTTCTGTATCTGGAAGAAGACTCGTTCTGATCAGATCTTCTGGGATTCCTGAACTTCCTTTATCTTTGCTTCCACAGTTGATTTACTCTTCTGGAGAGAAGGGAAAGTTCGTCTTCTTCTGATGAGGATCCATCAGATGTTTCTTCAACTGCCTGCAAAACTTTAGATTCAGATTTTCTGTTAGATTTTAAAGCTAAAGGCTTACCTTGCTTCTGAGGCTCATCAGCTTCTAGCTCTATCTCATGACTTCTGAGGGAGCTTATAAGTTCCTCCAGAGTGATTTTGTTGAGATCTTTCGCTAGCTTCAGAGCAGTAACCATAGGCCTCCACTGCTTGGGTAAACTTCTGATTATCTTCTTGACATGGTCAGCAGTAGAGTATCCTTTGTCCAGAACTTTGAGACCAGCTACCAGAATCTGGAATCTAGAGAACATAGTTTCAATGGATTCAGATTCTTCCATTTTGAACGCCTCATACTTCTGAATGAGCGCCAGAGCTTTTGTTTCTTTGACTTGAACGTTGCCCTCATGCGTCATTCTGAGAGAATCAAAGATGTTCTTAGCTGTGTCTCTGTTGGAGATCTTTTCATACTCAGTATAGGAGATGGCACTGAGGAGGATGGTTCTGGCCTTATGGTGATTCTTGAAGTCACGCTTTTGTTGATCAGTCATTGATTTTCTTTCAATCTTCTGACCAGTTGCATTCACAGGGTGCGTGTATCCATCTGTCACCATATCCCACAGATCAGCATCATGTGCTAGAAAGAAGCTTTCAATTCTGTCTTTCCAGTAATCAAAGTTTTCTCCATCAAAGACTGGAGGTTTGCCGCTGAATCTGTCTCTGTCCTCATTGGTGTCATTGCTGAAATGAGAGTTGTTTCCTGCCATTGTGTTTTTCTGACGCTGGATCTTGTACTGACACGGTTAAGTGTTTTAGCTCAGAACCAGGCGCTCTGATGCCAATTGAAGGGGTGAAAAACACAAGAAGGGGGGGTTGAATTGTAAAACTGAAATCTTAAAGCAATTGACAAGATATTTTTATCCTGGTTCGTTTGATCTCAAACTACTCCAGTCCACCCGTCAAGGTGATTTCGCCTCTCTCCAACGAGGTCTTAATTCACTATATTCAACTGAATACAGATCTGCTTTAACAACTGCTAAAGCCTTCTTGATTCAAACCACAATCCGGTTTGTCAAGGCAACACTTTCTTACAAAGGTATAAAACAAATGTGTGTGAATGTTTTCTACAAAACTTTATCACAACTGTGATGTATACACAAATTAAGCTTAGAAACTTAGATTGCTAAACACTAATGGAGTATCAGAGTTTGTGGTTTAGCAGAACTGGTAGATGAAGATTATGGTTCAGCTTTGTGCGTGTAGAGAATTGGAGAGCATTAGCCATGATAATCTTCGAAGCTTTGTTTATATAGCACTTGAGAAGATGAACGTTGAATGCAAATATTCTTGATTCAATGCTAATAACAAGCTTTCCTTTTTGAGCAGATCTTGTCTAGAATGATGCCGTTGGAATTAATTAGCGTTCAATGCACAGTACCGTTGCTTCTTCAATGCACGTTCTGGCTTGGCTCATTCTGATTCTGCTTCGCTGCTGATGAACTATTTGTTTCTGTATCAGAGTGTTTACGCGCAGTTCTGTTCATCAAGCTTCAGCATGTACGAGAGTTGATCATCTGATCTTGACGTTCTGATTCAGCAACTTCTGATGCCGATGTATCAAACTCTGATGCTGAATAATTGATCTTGCTTATTTTAATCAGCGCATCTGCAAGTCAGAGCACAGTAATTTTAGGCAGCATATAGTTCAAACATGAAACATATAAATACTATATCTTTTCACTTTGTTATCATCAAAACTCAAATATAGGGTAGTAGATTCAAACATTGTTCTAACAAATTCAACCCCCCTTCTTGTGTTTTTCACATCTTCATTCCTAAGCCTATCCAAGGGGAAGGAAGAGTTGAAAACGCTCCTCGACGGTAACTTGGTCAAGAAAAGTCCTGAAGACAATAAGGATGAGCGGCTGGAACAACTGCAAGCTGAGATAGATGCAATAAGAACCCAAATGCTGGGGCAGATGGCCCTTATCCAAAGCTTAGTCCGGGAACAAGAAGAGCTGAGAACCATTATAAACCGACTTCGTCAAGACAAACACAATAGTATGAAGCAAATGGTCGAGGCCGGGGACCAAGTCATTAATCAATTTCCGAGAAGTCAAATATTTGGTTTGGTAAAAAATGGACCTCTCCAAGTTGCTACTACCTCAAGGGTCCAACAACAACCTTGCCATAAACAACGGGTTAATCAGAGGCAGTTTACCAAGCTCAACATGCCGTTGTCCCAAGCTTTGCAACACCTGTTGAGATTGAATCTGGTGACATTGGTAGGACCTCATCCGAATCCTAAGACTTCTTCACCCAACTACAATCCTGATGCAAGGTGTGCATACCATTCAAACAACTCGGGGCATGATACTGACGACTGTTGGAAATTGAAGTACAAAATTCAAAACCTGATTGATGAAGGAGCATTGGAATTCACACAAGATGGTCAGGTTGAGTTCTTCTACCATCCCTTCAAGGCTCACTATTTAAAGTGACAAGTCATGAGACGAGAAGACTTTTTGTTCATTAGAATTTTCAAGTTGTAATTTTCTTTTGATTGTTCGAACATTTATTCATGTCAAACTTTAATACTTTATCAATGCATGGCATATGTATATTTTGAATCAATCCATTCGTATTCACTATATTCAAATTGCTTTCATTTTTTGTGATGATCAACTCTCGATTAAAAAAAATTCTAAGCCTTTAGAGGGAGGATGACGAAAATGATATCAAAATCTCTACAATATGCTTTTGAATAGACCCCGCTGACGAGGTACAAGCATTGTTTAAAATCCTAAATAGTGAAGTTATAAGGAAGATAATCCCTAGTCAACCCCTTTGAGCCAAAGAAGTTGGAGTTTTTCTTTTCACAAATTAAAACCCGCAATTATAACCTGGGGCAGGGTAGTTTTCTCAGTTAATCCAGGTGCATAATGAATGGCATCAAAGAAGTCCTTCCAAAGCAAAATACGGTGATGGTTCTGTATAATCGTAAGGATAGGCAGTCATTATCTCTCGAAATAAAAGCCCATCAAGTCAAAACCTATGAAGGAGACTTAAGAAAAAAACGGGGGCATCCCGCTGACTGCAATCACAAAAAAAAAACAGTTCAGGAAAAAGACAGGGATAATAAAATAAAAAGAAAGAGGTCCTACAAACCCTCAACAAAAAATGATTTCCTGTTTAAGATAAATTGTCAGTATCCGAACCATCATTGGAATATCAGAGCGAAGACTCAAACGGGATCTAATGCACGATTAGCTGAGTTTAGGATCGAAGAAATATCACGAAGAGCGGGTGAGTACAAATAAATTTTTAGCCTTTATCCTTTGTTTCTTGAACCATGAACCGAGCCATGTTATAACCCTTAAAAGTCCTAGCTGAAGTATGGGTTAGTTCGAAAGCATACTGTTATAAAAGGTATCCTGACTCCTGTAGGGCTTGCTGTAAATCCTGAGTTGACATCACATTTTACAAAAAAAAATTCGCTTGTTTTATTGAAAACTGCATTTTCGAAGAACTTCAAAACAGACATAAGCTTTGCATTCTTAAAATAACATTGTTTGCATATGACTATTTGTTTAACAGCAGAGAAATTCGCACGACGAACATCTAGTGAAGAAAAATCTTTTCAATAAAAAGGGTCACCTCAAGTGGAAAAAAGAAATTCCCAACCAAGGGGCAGACATGATCATTGTCCATCATCTGGGGCAGTAAGTCAAGATTCAAGGAATCTCTCAAAGATGCCAAATAGCCAGGGGCAAATCTCCATCTGAATCACTTGGGGCATTGGACATGAGTTCCAGCAATGAATCTTGCATAACCAAACGAACATCTTCTGGTAGTATGGCAACACAACGCTACCGACAGTGACAACTCCCTACACCCTGAGAGCGTGGACATGGTAAAAAAAATACTACGCATAATCAAAGACCCACTAGATCGACTGGCCTAGGCAAAAATAAGGGCATCCCGACGAACCAAAAGGGTTCGGGCAAAAATTAGGGATAAAAACAAAAGAAGATCTCTACACCCGACAAGTCGAAAACATGAAAAGGCGGCTTAGGCAAAAAAGGGTATCCCAATGGACTAAAAATCTGAAAAGACAGTCCAGACAAAAGTTAGGGATTAAAGCGTACGACTATGTCTCGTCATCTCGTCACTTACCTACCAGAAGAAGATTTGTCATTTCAATCGGCAATTACCAAGCACCTCATAGGTTGGGATAATACTCGATCTACAAGGCCTCCGCAGGCACCTTCTCCCGCAGATATAGGGGCAGAGAAGTCTCGATGCAAAGCCATCATCATATCCTCGGCACGCATCCCAGTAACAGTCACTCCCCGTAGAGTAAGAAAAAGACAGTAATGTTAGCTCTCCCCAGCTGAGACTCGCAATTGTGAATGAATCGGTAATATTCTCCCCAAGAAGAGTTTATCTACCATCAGCACTGAAAAAGTCTTATTATCCCCGGCAGAGTATAAAATATTCCCAGTGGAGTTTGAAAATTTTCCCCAGCGCAGTCTGAAAAAGCTTCCCCAGTGGAGTGTGGAGAATCATCCCCAGTAGACTTTGGAAAATTGTCCCCAGTAGAGCCTAAAAGGTTATCCCCAGCGAAGTTGCAACTGAAGATAATCCCCAACGGAGTTCATTCCTTTCACAAACAGAAAGTCAACCCCCAACAAGATTTAGTATCACCAGCAACGGTAATTCGTCCCCAACGGAACTTATCGGTGGAATCCTCAACAGAACATCTCTTCCCCACAGAGTAATCTCCTCATAAGTTTATTCCCCAACAAAGTTATCCTCTCCTGCAGGTTTATTCTCACAAACATCTTTGCTCGCCATCCCCAGCGGAAACGAGGAATTCAACTCTTTTCTCCAGCAGCTATACGGGATTTATTTCCCCAGCCAAAACATTACATTTCCATACATCATGATACATGTATATACGCATCATATAACACAATCTCATTTATTTTGAGAACATCATTGCTTGATATATATCATGCATTGCATACGACTGACCTTTACCTTTCAGGAAGGATGCAGTTAAGTTCTCAGCTATGAAGTTTTTACCCAAGTCGAAGTACTGACCGGTTCTTAAATCTCAACTGAATTAGTCTCGGTTGAATTACAGATAAGGTTCTAAATCTCGACCATTTTCCTCCGTCGAAGTGTGGACAAGTTCTTAAATCTCAACAAAATTATCCTCCATTGAAGTACAGACAGTCCTAGATCTTGATGAAGATGTTTCCCTCAGTCGAAGTACTGGTCGGTTCTTAAATCTCAACTGAATTATTCTCGGTTGAATTACAGATAAGGTTCTAAATCTCGAAAATTTTCCTCCGTCGAAGTGTGGACAAGTTCTTAAATCTTAACAGAATTATCCTTCGTTGAAGTACAGACAGTCCTAGATCTTAATGAAGATGTTTCCCTCAGTCGAAGTACTGACCGGTTCTTAAATCTCAACTGAATTATTCTCGGTTGAATTACAGATAAGGTTCTAAATCTCGATAATTTTCCTCCGTCGAAGTGTGGACAAGTTCTTAAATCTCAACAGAATTATCCTTCGTTGAAGTACAGACAGTCCTAGATCTCGATGAAGATGTTTCCCCCAGTCGAAGTACTGACCGATTCTTAAATCTCAACTGAATTAGTCTCGGTTGAATTACAGATAAGGTTCTAAATCTCGACCATTTTCCTCCGTCGAAGTGTGGACAAGTTCTTAAATCTCAACAAAATTATCCTCCGTTGAATTACAGACAGTTCCTAGATCTTGATGAAGATGTTTCCCTCAGTCGAAGTACTGACCGGTTCTTAAATCTCAACTGAATTATTCTCGGTTGAATTACAGATAAGGTTCTAAATCTCGACATTTTTCCTCCGCCGAAGTATGGACGAGTTCTTAAATCTCAACAGAATTATCCTCTGTTGAATTACAGACAGTTCCTAGATCTTGATGAAGATGTTTCCCTCAGTCGAAGTACTGACCGGTTCTTAAATCTCAACTAAATTATTCTTGGTTGAATTACATATAAGGTTCTAAATCTTGACAATTTTCCTCCGTCGAAGTGTGGACAAGTTCTTAAATCTCAACAGAATTATCCTCCATTGAAGTACAGACAGTCATAGATCTCAATGAAGAAGTTTCCCCCAGTCGAAGTACTGACCGGTTCTTAAATCTCAACTGAATTATTCTCGGTTGAATTACAGATAAGGTTCTAAATCTCGAAAATTTTCCTCCATCAAAGTGTGGACAAGTTCTTAAATCTCAACAGAATTATCCTCAGTTGAATTACAGACAAGTCCTAAATCTCAACAAAGATCAGACTTCCCCAAAGCGGAATCTTCTACAACAACAGGTATGCGAGCTCTCGCTAAGGAATCTCTTATGCGATCGACATTCATGCAGATGGCTTCTTTAATCCCATCCTCCCGCCAGCAATATACAGATGGCATCTGTAAGCCCATTCTCGACATCACCAGGCTAATACCACTTCATGCGAGTACAAATTTCTGGGCACTCTAGTGTTCAATCATCTTCCACCTTCGGATCACAAAAGGCACGAAAGCCAATCTACATCCTCAGGTTTAAGAAGATTGAACAGGGGCAGCTGTTGTACCCCAAAATTTTCCCACTCATATTCTTCAATACATTGCAAGGAAAATCTCTAAGTGGCTCAAGGTTGCTCAAGAGTTAGTCACACAAGCTATCTCCTAAGGCAGTCAACCCCAAATTAGGGTTTTGTGTTGCATCAATATCCTTGAGTCCAAATGACCTCAAATTCTCTCCAATGTCCTAATATGTTCTCAAGATCATCCATGTCTCATCTCAAGCCTTGCAGAGGAAGTTTGCTTAGTCAATTGCCCAAAGGTCAAAAAATCGACTGTGCTAGGGCAAAAGTCAACTGTGACCTACAAACAGTCAAACCTTAATATTTTTTGTCAACATTCTCATTTTGAAGTGTATTTCATCATTTGATCAAGGTTTGGTCATGATTCATCAAGGATTGCTCATAATTCATCAAAATTCAAAAGTTGCTAAATTAGGGTTTTGTAGGAAAAGTCAACTCAACTTTGACCAAGCATAACTTTCTCATACTTTATGAGAAATGACCCATACATAGCTCATTTTGAAGAGGATGCAATTACATACAATCCATCTTCATACCCAAAGATCAAAATATGTACTCACAAGAAGTTATGAATTTGGACATTATAGGTCATTTTGAAAAGTCACCAAAAACACCTTTTTTTTTCAAAGATTCTAACTTTAGCATGGAATATCAAAATGAGATGATACAAAAAGGGTTGGTTAGAGGACATCTCAAGCTTTCTAAAAAGTCCAAGAACACCTCCAAAGAGTCAAAATTGATGGAGTTATGCATTGTCAAAGTTGGACAATTTTGGAAAAAACGCATGAAGCAAATATTGACCAAACTTGGATTTTTTTCCAAATGGGCCTATCTTTTCAAGTTTGAAACTCATTCCTAACATGGTCCACGACCTCTAAGCCCACCCATATATTTTTCTACTATTTATGCTATTTATTTTGATATTTTATTCATTAAAATTCATAATTAAATAAATAAATAATAGAAATAATGTAAATTTTGATGTGAATCCATTTTGGGAAAGTTTTATGCCGGTTTATGTCAACTGATTTCGTGCAATAACTTTTCAAATATTTCCAGGTTCATCCACATGTGAAAATGGCATCAAATTATCAAATATGGCATTTTTTTCAAATCTTGATCATGGTCTTAAAACACAACATTATGAGGGAGATTCTTTCCATGATTTCTTGTCTCCTCATTCTCCTCTATAAATATAGAGCCATACAAGCTTGAAAGGGACGAAAATCCTCTCTAAAAAGCTCTCAAAAAGCTCTTCAAAAAGCTCTCTAAAAGCTCTTCAAAAAGCGCTCCAGAAATCAAAGAATTGGTGCAAGTCATATCTCGAGGTTCCGATCTCTCTCAATTTACATCAAGCCTCAAACCATCCTCTTGAAGTCCTCAAGAGTCTTACAAGGCCCAAGAGCAATCCATCACACGCCTAGCACACCCCCATTTGACGACACCGGTTTGGTAAAATTTTAAATTTCGAATCTCTAATTTTAATCACATTTTATGGTATGCTAACGTTTGCTTGAGTTTATATAGAACAGTTATGGATGTTTGAATCATAGGTTCCACGCAAGAATAAAAAAACACCATAGTTAGAGCATGAATCTTTCGAAAATTCAGGCCTAGAGATTTCTGATGATTGCACCCCCACATTGCATGCCCAATTTGCTTTTCTCTAATTCTTTTATATTTATATTATTTCATTTATTTATTTTACTAACCCATCAAATTATTTTCTTTTTTATCAAAAAATCACAAAACATTTTTCTATCGAATTAAATTCAAGATATTTATTTTTATTTAAAAAAATTAATTAATTTAATTAGGTTATTAATTATTAGACAACTTTAATTTCTTTTTTACATAATTAAAATTAATTAGAATAAATAGGTTTTATTACAAACTTAATTATTTTATTTCTTTCCTAAAATAACAAAAACCCAAAAATATGTCATTTAATTATTTTCATTAATTAATTTAATAACCAATCAATTTTGCATTTAATTTAAAAATCTAATTTCTTTTCTTAAAAAAATATATTAAAAAACAACAAAAAAACATTTTCTTTTTTTAATTAGGATAGAAGGGTCAAAACCCTAATTTCTCGTCGATCTAATTTTTAATCGCGCCCTTTATTATTATTTTGCCCAATTATTGTATCTGCTCATAGTTTGTAATAATTTAATTAGGACGTTTATTTACCTTTACCGCTTTTATTTATTTATTTATTTTACGATATTTAATGTAACTGCTCATGGGATGTAATAGTTTAATTAGGACGTTTATTCTACATTTATCGCTTTTATTTTCAAAGGGTTGCTTTTGGCGATGTAAATACCCAACGCCTTGTAATAGTTAGTTAAATTTCCGCATTTTAATTCCACAAATTATACAACTGCTAGATGTTTGATAATAGGGTTTGCATGACAAGAATGAATGTCTAATCTTAAAATCGAATTAGATCACCCTTAACATGTGCAAAGATAAAAATAACTGAAAACGACACACTCGCACATGCGCACTCTTAGGGTACACCCCACTTGGTTGCCTTCGTACACGGTCATTGAGTATAGGTCGTTTTAGAGGTCGTCCTCTTGTCTAAAAGATCATAGTTGCCTCAAAACGGTTGCCTCGGATACGGTTGCCTTGGATATTGTTGCCTCAAACAAATGATATAAGACATTAGGGTTACCGCTAAGGCGTCCTAACATTGCTTTAGTGACCGTATGTCCCTCATTCGAATTGACCCCCAAACTCCAACGACGGTGCTACCTACTCACTAATAGTGGGATAGCATTGTCTAAAGGAAATTAGCATAGAACAATTCCTTTTTCGAGTAGGAAAATAGTTCTTAGATACTTGCTCATCCAAAACAAAACAAATTTTTCACACTTACACTCCTTTTCAAACAAAGTTTTCAAAAACACTTCATTACACTCTTGAGGACAGAAGTAAAAGTTAAATCGAAGTTAAAAACAAAAACTTTTTCAAACCCACAAGCACAAAGAAAACAAATTTTGAAAATAATTGAGCAAGTACCTAAGAGCCCGTGGATAACCACGGATAGAAAGGGTGCTAACACCTTCCCTTTCTATAATCTACCCCCCGTACTGAGAGATAATCTCGAAAAAGGAATTTTTCTGTGCTTTTTTCCTTTCCTTGTTGGATAAAATAAAAGTCGGTGGCGACTCTTGCTTACCGCGACATTTTGCAAAAACAAACGCAAGACGCAAACCAGCATTCCAAAAAATAGTCAGTTCTTCCCACCGTATCACACCAAGTCTATGGCAGCCTTGAGTCCAAAGATGTAAGCTTCATACTCTGCCATGTTGTTCGTACAGTTGAAGCAAAGTCTGGCGATGAAAGGAGTATGGCAACCTTCTGAGAAAATGAGCACAACACTGATACCGTTACCGAGTGCATTGGAGGTCCCATCAAAGTACAGGGTCTATCGGGATCCTTGTTCAGGTCGGTCATATGGTCTAAGATCTTCAATATTATCCAATGTCATGATATCCTCGTCAGGGAAGTCAAACCTCATGGATTGGTAATCTTCGACAGCTTGATGGGCTAGATGATCAGCTAGCACACTTCCCTTTATAGCTTTTTGGGTCGTGTACTGTATGTCGTATTCCGTTAGGATCATCTGCCATCTAGCTATTCTTCCAGATAGAGCAGGCTTCTCAAAGATGTACTTGATCGGATCCATCTTCGATATCAGTAAAGTGGTATGAGTCAACATATACTACCTTAGCCGGCGAGCTGCCCATACCAAAGCGCAGCAAGTTTTCTCGAGCAGTGAGTATCGGGTTTCACAGTCGGTAAACTTTTTGCTAAGGTAATAAATGGCATGCTCTTTTTGGCCAGACTCGTCATGCTTCCCCAATACGCACCCCATTGAATTCTCCAAGACGTTCAAATACATGATTAACAGTCTTCCTTCGACGGGTGGCATCAAGATAGGAGGTTCTAGCAAATACTCCTTGATTTTATCGAAAGCAATTTAACAGTCATCATTCCATCGAACTACCTGATCTTTCTTCAACAGCTTGAAGATTGGTTCACAAGTAGATGTTAGGTGAGAAATGAACCTAGCAATGTAGTTTGGGCGTCCCAAGAAACCTCTGACTTCCTTCTCAGTGCGAGGAGCAGGCATTTCTTGTATAGCTTTGACTTTGGCAGGATCAACCTCGATGCATTTGTTGCTGACAATGAAACCCAAGAGTTTACCGGACCGGACCCCGAATGTACACTTGTTTGGATTCAGTCTGAGCTTGTATTCCTTCAACCTGACAAACAGCTTTTACAAGTGATCAAGGTGTTCTTCTTCAGTTTGTGATCGGGCTATCATGTTATCTACGTAGACCTCTATCTCATGATGTATCATATCATGAAACAAAGCTACCATGGCGCGTTGATAGGTTTCCCCGACATTCTTCAGTCTGAATGGTATCACTTTGTAGCAGAACGTACCCCACTGTGTAACAAATGTAGTTTTCTCCATGTCCTCAGGTGCCATTTTGATCTGGTTATAGCCTAAGAATCCGTCCATGAAAGAAAATACTTTGTGTTGAGCTGTGTTGTCAACCAGGATGTCGATGTGTGGAAGTGGAAAATTATCTTTAGGGTTGGCCCTGTTTAAATCTCTATAATCCATGCACATTCTCACTTTGTCGTCCTTTTTAGGCACTGGCACAATGTTACCAACCCATTGTGGATAGGAAGTAACAGCCAGAAATCCAGCATTGAACTGCTTCATAACTTCTGCTTTGATCTTCTCTTACATGTCCAGTCTCATGCGGCGGACCTTTTGTTTCACTGGTGGACAGTCTTCTCTCGTGGGTAGACGGTGTACCACAATGTCTGTATCGAGTCCCGACATGTTTTCGTATGACCAGGCAAAGATCTCAACATAATCATGTAATGGCTGAATTAGGCGCTCCTTGACACTCGGCTCTAGGTTGGCACCTATCTTAATTTCCTTTCTGTCTTCCTCAGTTCCCAAGTTGATTGTATCTAACAACTCCTCATGAGGCTGAATTGCTCTTTCCTCTTGTTGTAGTAATCTGGCCAATTCCCCTGGCACCTCACAATCTTCAACACCTTCGTATTCGGCTTGGTTGATCAGATCTTCAGAGTCACTGAAGGCTATAGCAGTATCGTTACCTATGGGTTCCGGAGTGGAAAGGTACATGCATTTGTGAGTGTGGGTGTGTGTAAGGGGTAGCCATCTTAAAACAACAAAATGTAAAATAAAGATAATGAGCACAAAAGGTTTATATATGAAAAGCGTCCATGATTCATTAAAATGACATATGAAATGAAGATAAAGACCCTTACAAATGGACCTATGTGCCTCAGGTAAGACACAAGGTTGAAAAGTACGAATTGTTTGTGAATTATTACAGTCCAATAGAAATGGAAAAGATAAATTACTACTGTATGAAAGTAATTGGAACAAAGTCTTTTTCTTCCCAGTTGCACAGTCTTCCGCCAACAGTAGGAAAAATCAAGTCTCCCAAGCTGCCCTCTTCTTCACTGTCCTCTAGTGCATTAACCCCTCGGTGGCTGATCTTTATAGGTAGCCCTCCGTCACGGGAGCGGCACACGGCCTTCTGACCAGTCGAAGTAAATCCCAAACCGAACTTGTCTGATTTGAAAGGAAAGTCTGGAAGCTGCTCCCAGATAGTGGATCCTCCTTCTTCCACTACTGCCCTAGCATCCTTTAAAGAAGACATCTGAGGCGGAGGTCTTGTGATCACAGGAGTTGAGGACACTGCCTTAGTCGCCGCTATCTCCTGAGCTACCTCTTCAAAATGCTGGAAAGGAGTTTCGATGAATTCGCCATCCAATTCTGCATAACAGAAAGAATTCAGATGATTGATCATGTATTCCTCTTCACCATGAACAGTTATGATTTTCCCCTGGACATGGTACTTGAGCATTTGATGCAGAGTAGAAGTGACAGCTCCAGCACGGTGGATCCAAGGTCTTCCCAACAGGAAAGAATAGGAAGGACGGATGTCCATCACTTAGAATGTTGAATTGAACGTCTGGGTACCCACCTTGATCGGGATGTCCACCTCTCCATGGACCATGCTCTTAGAACCATCAAAGGCTCTGACAATTATATTGCTGGGTTTCAGGGTTAAGCCTTCACAATCCAGTCTATCCAAGGCTTTCTTTGGCAAGAAGTTTAAAGACGAACCAGTGTCTACCAGTACGTGTGCTAGGGTTGTCCCTCTGCATTCCACCGAGACATGCAAAGCATCATTATGTTTTCTCCCTTTCGAAGTTAAATCTGCATCGGAGAATCCTAGACCATTGTCAGCTGTTAAACTAGCCACACATTCTTGGAACTAATCAGCGGAGGTTTCTTGCGGCACGTGGGCCGTCTTCAAAAACTTGACCAAAGCTCTAACATGTGCCTCAGAGCACAGTAATAGGGCTAACATGGATATTTTGGAGGGGGTCTGCCCCAGTTGTTCAACAACATCAAAATCACTTTTCTTAATAATCCTCAGAATTTCTTCCATCTCTTTCTAGGATGTCTCAGGAATAACAAGTGATTGAGCCTTCGTCAAGATAGGCTCCTCTTGAACATTCTTTCCTTTTTTCTCGGCAACGGAAACAGGGATGGGAATTGTATTGTCATTGTTGGTGGGTACACTTGCAGGTACAGTTACTGGTATAGGTGTAATCTTCGGAATGGCCGCGGGTCCAAAGACTGCTGTTGGAGGAGCAATCTCTGGAGAAAAGATTCTCCCACTACGAGTAATTTTGCTTGTTCCGACAATTTTACTGATGTCGGGATTATCCTCCTCAGAGCTTTCTTCTTCAATGGTCTGTTCAATCTGTTTGACACCATGATAGTAGATTTCTCCACCATAGTTCCATGGTACCATTTTATCGGTTTTGTATGTGGTTGGTCTGGGCATTGTTATTTTCAACGGAGTAGTCATAGGAGCATATGTAATCCTAACGGGTTTTTTAGGAACCCTGGAAGGATTGGCGTATATGGTTATTATAGAAACTTCTGAAATTGGAATGGGTGAAATGGGAGTTTTCTCAAACAAAATTTCCTTTTTATTAATCAATTGTTGGATTCCTTTCTTCAATAGAGGACAGTCAAATGGGGAGGACAGGCAAGCATGGCAATCTTGGTCACAACCTGGGAACACCCCAGCCTTCAACAAATTCAACTTGATGGTTAGGAGAGGAGTTAACAATTCATCCACAGTAGAAACAAACAGATCTTCTTCCACAGCATTGGCATTGTGCCCATGCCTAAGCATCGGTGCGAAGATAACATTTGGCTTTTCAGGAGATTCAAATTCAACTTCCTTTGCGTCAATCAGATCTTGAATCTTATTCTTCAGGGCCCAACAGTTGTTGGTGTCGTGCCCTGGACTTTCCGAATGGTACGCGCATCTGGCGTTGGGATGGTAATGCGGAGAAGCAATGTTAGGATTTTTAGGGGCCTCTTTTAGCATGGCTAGGTTCAACTTCAAGAGATGTGGTAAGACTTGAGCAGGAGTCATGTTTATCTTGGTGAATTGCCTTACAGGCCTTTCCACCCTTTGCTGGTTATTTCTCGGCTGATCATTTCTCGGCTGGTTGTTTCTCAACTGGTCTGATGCAGACTTTTGAATCATAACGGCCCTCACTGTTGGTCGTCTTTCAATTATTCCCTGATTCCTATGGGCATAGACAGCAGACACTTCCTTCTTTCCAGTGAAGGGCTTTTTCACAGCAGCAGGGGTAGATGCATCTTTCTGGATTTTCCCGCTTCTAATACCGGCTTCCACCCTTTCGCCAGTTAGAATCAACTCAGTGAAACCTGCAGAGGAGCTTCCAATCAGGTGATTAAAGAAAGGACCTGACAAAGTCCCCAAGAACATGTCCACTAGCTCTCTTTCAGATAAAGGTGGTTGCACCCTTCCGGCTAAATCCCTCCATTTTTGGGCGTAGTCTTTGAAGCCCTCATTGGTAGCCATAGCCATACTCTGTAGCTGAGTACGGGTTGGCGCCAAGTTGGTGTTGTATTGATACTGTTTATAGAAGGCGGCTGCCAAATCTTCCCAATTGTGCATATCAGACCTCTCCAACTGGTAGAACCAATCAAGTTGTGTTCCTGACAAACTGTCTTGGAAAAAGTGGACCCACAAGTCTTTGTCAGAAGAATATGGTTGGATTTTCCTAACATAAGATCGTAGGTGCATCTTTGGGAAAGACACCCCATCATACTTAGAAAACAGTGGCACTTTAAATTTAGGAGGGATTACAATTCCAGAAACCAACCCTAGCTCTTTAAAGTCCAGCCCCGATACTCTTTGTATCTCCATAGCAGCTAGACGTTCTTCCAAGTTTTTGTACTTGTCATCGGCCGGAGGGTACTGCTGTTCAGAATAGTCCTCATCTTCCTCTTCTTCTGCTTCAGAATCAGACGGTACTGTCGTTCCTTTACCTTTTCCTTACCCCTCTTCAGATGTTGATGGGAATTCCAAAGTCCGTCTGGCTTGTCCATCAAACCTTCTGCCCATGACAACCACACTGACTTGCTTCTTCTTCTTTTTCTCTTTTTCTTTCTCTAGTAGATTCTTGAGTTCCTCCTGCCCTTTTGCCAAGGTCAAGAGTAGCTATTGAAATTGTGAATTTTGAGCTTGTAAGTCTTTGACTGTTTATTCTAGATCCATCTTACTGAAATAAATAGCAGAGAGATGAGGAAACTTAGTGTGAAGACCTGTTTATGCATATGATGAATGATATGTATTCATGTAATGCTTTCAAGGATTCAGAAATTAAAATTTGTTTTAAACAAAAAAGAAACACACGTCATATTAATAAGATAGAATTTGTTAGTACATCAATGCCCCATGGGCAAAATAATACAAAATTCTAAGGTAAAAAGACGTTGCGCACCCTCTTTGGTGCAATGTAGGTGTTGAGAGTCTGCTCTTCGTGAAGTAACCGAGTGAGTTCCAAAACCTTCTTCTCGCTTGCGTAGAATTTGGCTTCAAAAGTACCGCGTTCTCCCTTGAGTTGTATCCAACTCCTTTGCAGATCTTCGAGTGATGTTGGCATGTCAGGATGTAGGAGGGTGTATGGAACCTCTCCTTCCATAACAGGCTCTATAATCACAGGGAGAATGGAGGGGTAAGGCATCATAAGACTTTGGGCGCGGGTTCGTACCCACTTGAGGTAAGGCTCAGGGGGGATGGAATTCTTTTGTTCCAGAGTCTTACTGTCCAACATGTTGGGCATCCTCCAAGCTCGGATGAACCTTTTTCGTAGTCCTTGCTTGTCTTTATCGTAGTCGAAAACCAATCCTTGAATCAGCATGTCATGTGGGCCATCCCTTTAGGCATACCCAAACTGTCTCAGAGCCAAGCAGGGATTGTAGGTGATGCCTCCCCTAATGCCAAGTAGAGGGACATTATGGAATTCCCAACAACGGTCAATGATGATTACATTCTCTTTTGATTGAGAACACCAATGAATATCTAAATATGTAAGAGTCATCAGCGGTTGTGACCACCTCAAGCCTTGCTCATTCTTCAAGACTGATTGGGGAAGATGAGAAATAAAACATCTCGCCAGTAGAGGAGTGCAACACATGAGAACACCTCTTTTCCTCATTGTACGAGTGTGAAAAGAGTGGAGGATATCCCTCAAGCAATGTAGGCACCGGGTTGCGAGTCATGAAGATTTTGACAGCATTCACATCTATGAGTTGGTCAGGGTTAGGGAACAATACCATCCCATAGATGAGAAGAGCTACAATCTCCTCAAAAGCTTGCAAGTCTAGAGAATTCCAACAGCTTTAGGCCTTCTCAAACAGAAACTTCGACAAGAAGTCTTTGACACCACTTCTAGTTTCCCAATGTGTTGTGACATCAGATGAGTGCAAGTGTAAGGCTTGAGAAATCTCTTCTGGATTTGGATATCTTTCTGTATCGTTGAAGGGTAGTTGATTGAGAATAGGAATCCTCAAGAGTTGAGAAAATTCCTCCAAAGTAGGCACAAGTTGGTATTCAGGAAATGTGAAGCAGTGATGCAAAGGGTCAAAGAGTTGGAAGAGAACTTTCATCATATCCTCCTCAGTGTTGGTGGTGACCAAGTTGAGTAGACGACCATGTCTC
This sequence comes from Vicia faba, assembly GCA_948472305.1. NCBI lineage: Eukaryota > Viridiplantae > Streptophyta > Magnoliopsida > Fabales > Fabaceae > Vicia > Vicia faba. The sequence continues at coordinate 1,498,993,991 of OX451736.1, forward strand.
TCGGTGAATGGAGAATTCCCAGGAATCCTTAAACTAGCTCCTTGAGTTGTGGAGGAATTCTTACAAGGTTGACTTGGATAGTTTTCCTGCGAAGTGAATCCATAACCTACAAAACAGGAACAAAGATGAAATTCCATAATCCTTGAAATGGTCAGTGGATGCATATGATGCTTCATGATGTCCATGATGTTATGCACAAGTATATATGTACAAGAAAATCACACAAGTTCCTAGTTTATGCTTGCATGGGGTTTCATAGGTAAGTACCCTCTTGAAGTTTAGTTGGCTCAACCTGTCCTAGAAATAGTAACCGGGTTCTAAGGAGCTCAATATCACTAGATTGTATCCTTGTTCATTGTTTCAATTTAGCCTCTTTACTGGCGACCAAAATATTCCAAGGAACCAACCCTCAATGAGTGTAGTATCGAGTATCTACCAACTTCAGACTGCACCAAAGTCGGTCATCTCACTACATCCTAAAAGGCCAAGTTGGTCAAGTAAAGGTTCTAAAAGTCACTTAGTGCTTCATGACATCACTCAGAGGCCCTGTATTCTCTTTGATTGACTCAAAGGCTACCGGTACCCACAAATATGTCGCACTAATATAGCTATTGCTTAGACCATGTCGGTATACCTCGCACAGTTTCCACAACGTATTGCTATTTACCTATGAATGTTTTCCCAAATCCGGGTAGAGGATTCAAACCCAAACAATAGAACCAAAGTGTAAAGCATACAAGTTAAACAATTGTAAGCATGTAAAAGTGATCTAAAACCCTAAGGTAACCCCACTTTTAGAAATCTCCCCAGCAGAGTCGCCAGTTCTGTGATGCGGTGGGAGAACTGACTTGAGGTTTTACGTTTTGTGTTTGCAAATGTTGCGGTTTAGCAAGAGTCGCCATCGACTTTTATTTTATCCAAAAGGAAAGGTAAAAAGGCACAGGAAAGACCTTTGAGATGTTTTCTTGAGTTCGGGGGGTAGATTATGAAAAGGGAAGGTGTTATCACCCTTTTCATCCATGGTTTTCCATGGGCTCTTAGTTACTTGTTTAGATCACTTGCTTTGCTTTTGCAATTGTTTGAAATGGTGCTTTGTATGGTTTTGAAAGTATTTTGAAAAGAGGCCTTTGTTTAGGCAATCTTTGTAATGATTCTCGTTCGTAAGAATGTATACAAAGATGTTAGTCTTTTAAAAAATGTTTCAATGTTTTGAAAGTTGTTTGGAGATGTTTTGAAATGTGTGTGTTTGTTTGAAAATAGCAAGGATTGTTTTGAAGTTGATCAAGTAACTAGAAGCTAATCTACCTACTCAAAAGTCTTTCTTGTATATTTTTATTCCTTTGACATTGTTGATTTACCATTGCTTTGGTAAATAACCCTATCTTTGGATGTTAAATGGGACGGGCGTGAGTCATCGTATGACCATGATAGCAATGTTGCCAAGTATCTTAGAAAGTTTAAGGGACCAAGATCATTTGTTTAGGCAACCTTTTGATAGCGTCATCGAGGGACTATGATCTTTTGTTTTGTTTTGTTTTGCCAAGATACTTAGCATGCATACCATGGCCATTTTGTTTAGGCAACCAAGTGGGTGAAACCCTAGGGGTGCTTGTGTGCAATGTGTTGTCATTTTTCATGCATTTTGTTTGTCTTGTATTAGGTCATGTTATTTGTTTGATTTTGTCTTATCATACAAACTCTAATTTACTAAACATGTATATAATGCGATAAATTGCGTAAAATAAATCTAAGCTATTACAACAATATTATGGGAGGGGGGATACAAGTTTTTGAATGGGGATATTTGCACAAAATAAAACCCTAGAAATTATTATAACCCAATTGAATTTTTGTACAATAAATAAATAAACAAGTATTTAAATATGCAATAAAATGTAATTATGAAAAAAATATTTTGTATTTATTTTATGTATGAGAAAACAAAGTTATTTAAGTCCTAAAAAATAAGAAAAAATAACATTATTATTTTTGAAAGGGGAAACCCTAATTTTGAGTAAAGAAAATAAATGTTTCTTATTTATTTTATTTTGTCTATTTTTATACAAGAAATAATAAATAATATTATTAACAAATATTAAAAATTAAAATGTGTATGAAAATAATTATTTTAATGTATAAAAACAATAAAATAAAAATGTATGGTATTTTAAATATTTTTACAAATTTTATTTAAGAAAATAAAGTTCATTATTCTAAATAATCAATATTTTATGCAAAATAATAAGATAAAAAATAAAATAAATAGCAAAAAATGAAGAAAATATTTTTCATGGTTTTTTGATGTTCAGGACAAATATTAAAAACAAATAAACAGGAAAATATAAGAAAATATAAAGAAAATACAAAAATAAGTCAGGGGGTGTGGATATCAAGTCAGGGGTGTGAAAAGTAGAAACAGGAGGCCTGAGGCGCGCCAGGTCCAAGCCATCCTTCGTCCCTGACCTCTAGCCAACATCAAACGCGCGTTTTGCCTTCAATCCTGTATCTTGCTCTAGCTTACATAAAATTAAAAACTCATAGCACAAAAAATGTAGCTTATGATCTCACGATTCCAGTGATATAAAAAACGTAATCTAACTCTCAAGGATCATAGAGAATTTCTGTAGCCCTAATTCCTGACCTAATTTTTTTAGCATGTTCAACAATCAAATACTCTTAGCTCAGTTAATATAAATGACAACTATGCATATGTACAGCTTTAGAAAGTTAAGGACTACATTTTTGCTTCACAAATCAAAGCTTAAGGATTCCTAAATAGAGAGATAGAACTTTGAAAAATACCTGGTTCAGCTGAGTTTGGATATGATAATGTGGGGGCTTTGAGTGAGGCCTGAAGATCGTGTGAGCTTCCTTGAAGTTCCCTCAAGCTTTTCCAATGCTTAGCTGGCCTTGTATATGGATGAAACTCCTTGTAGAAGTCAACCTGCAACCTTCCAAAATGAGAATGGTGATGTTTGAAATAGGGGTTACAGTTGCAAGACAAGGGCCTGGATAGTTTAGATGTGATGTATGGAAGATGTTTCAAGTGTTGAATCAAGAAACGCACGAGCCAATATTGAAATGGCTTTGATTTTGCAGAGGCTATCCTATTTGGACAGAAAAATGTGGTTTTGGTGTTTGAGAGTGTTTGGGATGTTAGGAAATCGTGTTTAGGCTTGTAACAAGTTTCTGAAGTTGTTTAGAATGAAGCCGAGTCTTCTCTTTATCAGATGGACAAGTTATCTTGACTTTTGCCAATTTGCTTGTTTTTGAAGAAAGGTTGAAGTGACCAAGCTCAAGACCTGTACTTGCTAGTTCTAGGTATGATAATAGTTGGTAAACATTGCCTGATATTTGTGGATATTTCTTGCAACAAAAGATCAGGTCCATGGCTCAAGAATTGCAAAGTTGCAAAAAGCATGCTTTATCAAAATGGCAATGTGCACTTTTGGCCATTTATGGAATAATTCTTTGTGCAATACTTCAAAAGTGAAAACAAATGCTTTAACCACTGAGTTAGCATTAAATTATGGAGTGTAGAATGGATTTAGGACCTGTAATGCAAGGTACAAGCATGCTAGAACATATTTGCAACTTGGTGCATTGTGAAGATGGCTTGAACAAAAGTGACAAATTGCCATTTTCTCTTCTTTGATTCTCCCTAACCACAAATGATCTTGGAGATTTCTTTGACATTTTGTAAATCTTGTAAAATTCTCTACAATCCATATTTGAAATGCATCTTGAGATACCTCTTGGAACTAGGTGAAAAGTTGCCATGAAGTTAGGTCAAAAACCTGCCTAAACTAGGGCAAAATTTCACTAAGTTATTTAGTTTATGGATCCCAATTCACAAAATCATATCTTGAGATCCAAGCATATTTTGGGAAAACTTTGTGAATAAAAGTTGTAGATTTCATGGAGGACTACAACTTTCATGTTGTAAGTTTTCTATGAATCCAATTGCATCATGGTGAAAAAGTTATGGAAAGTTGGGAAAAAATAAGAAAATTTCCATACTTAGAAAATTTCTAAGTTATGAAAAAATTTCAAATTAAAACTCTAATTTGCAAAATTGATTTTATTGATCAACAAGTTTCATATTTTGACATATCTTGATGAATTATGACCCTTGGCACTTGATTTTGACCAAAAAGTCAAAGTTTGACTTTTCAATTTACAGTTGACTTTTGATCAGTTGACTGCAAAATTCATCTGTCAATCCTATGCATTTGAGATCTTTTGAACTATGTGATTAGGTCAAGATGATGCTATTGAGTCCTTGAAATCATGCTTGAACCTAATTGGTCATTGGCTAGGTTAAAAATCAGAAATTGCCCTTTCTATGTCAAAACCCTAATTTTGACCATTTTGCCCTTTTGATGATTTGATCAAATTTCTTGAGGAGTTGTGGTCCAAACTTGATCGAATGGTACATAGGATTCTAAAATGTGATTTTGGATCAAAAATTATGAATTTTGACTGTAAATTGGCCATGGTTGACTTTTTCCCCAATACAGCTGATTTTTTAGGTCAATTGTCCAATTGACTGGGCAAAAATGTGATTCAAGGCTTGAAACTTGATATGAGCAATCTTATGGGTCCAAGATGGTATATGAAAGTCACATGAAGCATTTATGGTCCAAAAATCCTTGTGCAAACTCAAACCCTAATTTCAGGTCATCAGGGCAAGATGAGGTCTTGAGTTGAGCAAACCCTAATCCTGTCTTAAGTCCAAGAAGTCTTATGAGGAAAAATCTTGATAATATGAGAGGGAAAATTTTGGGGTACAATAGTGTGATACGGTGGGAGAGAGAACTGACTGTTTTTGGAATGCTAGTTCGCGCTTTGCGTTTGTTTTCGCAAAATGTCGCGGTAAGCAAGAGTCGCCACCGTCTTTTATTTTATCCAACATGGAAAGGAAAAAAGCACAGAAAAATTCCTTTTTCAAGATGTTTCTCGGGTTCGGGGGGTAGATTATAGAAAGGGAAGGTGTTATCACCCTTTCTATTCGTGGTTATCCACGGGCTCTTAGGTACTTGCTCAAAGTATTTTCAAAATTTGCTTTTCTTTGTGTTTGTGGGTTTGAAAAGAGTTTTTGTTTGAAAGGTGTAAGTGCAAAAAGTTTTATTTGGTTTTAGAATGAGCAAGTACTTAATAACCATCTACCTACTCGAAAAAGGAATTAATCTGTACAAATGTCCTTTAGACAATGCTATCCCACTATTGAGGAGTAGGTAGCATCGTCGTTGGAGTTTTCGGGTCAATTCGATTTAGGGACGTGTGGTCACTAAAGCAATGTTAGGACGCCTTAGCAGTAACCCTAATGTCTTAGATCATTTTTTCGAGGCAAACGTTTCGATGCAACTATGATCTTTGGACAAGAGGACGACCTCTAAAACCTCCTATACTCAATGACCACATTCGAAGGCAACCAAGCGAGGTGTACCCTAAGAGTGCGCATGTGTGAGTGTGTTATTTTTCAGTTATTTATCTTTGTACATGTCATGAGTGAGCTATGTTGATTTTAAGTTCATACATTTGATCTTGTCATGCATTCCCTATTATCAAACATCTAACAGTGTATAGTTGCGGAATTTAAATTGCGGAAATTAAATCTAAACTATTACAAGGCGTCGGGTATTTACATCGCCAAAAACAATCCTTTAATTTAAATTGCAGAAAATAAAATAAAGAGATAAAATAAAGTCCTAATTAAAAGCTATTACATACCGGAAGCAAGTACAATAATATAGAAAACTGGATCGCGCGCGAAAAATTGAATCGAGTGCATTTTTTAGGGTTTTGACCCTTTTTTTGAAAGAAAGAGATTTTTTTGTTATTTTTTAATTTAAAAGGAATTAAATTAAATTAAAAATTAAATTAATTAATTAATGAAAATATTTTTGGATTTTGAGTATTTAAAGAAATAAAATAAAATTGGTCAAAGTTAATAAAACCTAATGTTCTACATTAATTTTAATTATTTGTAAAAGATGTTAAAAGTTAAATCTAATTAAACTAAATTAATTGAATTAATTTATTTACAAAAATAAAAATGCTGAAATTAATTTTAATAAATAAAATATTTTTTGTGTTTTTGATTTTATGAGAAAAATTTAATTGGTTAATTAAACAATAAAAATAATAATTAAAACAAAATAAATAAAACGAAAATATAAAGAGGAAAAGAAATAACCCAAGGGGGTTCAGGCCCAAATTGGAGGTTTGATCTGCATTTTCCAAGGCCCAAACATGTTCAAGCCTCGCTGACTTTGGCCATTCCATGCGCGCCTGTTGACTTGGGTGTATGGTGCACATCCAATCTGGCCCCTCAGATTTGGCCTGGAGACCATCTGGCACGTTGAGATCTGAAGTCCATGGTGCATTGCAATGTGTGAGGCACGCTGAATCATCTGCAAGAAAATAACGAGAAATATGTTGGGGACCTGGGATTCGAACCCAGGTCCCATTGGACTTTCCACTAGCGCCTCCACCACTGGACCACTGTGTTGCTTTTGTAATTATAATAAACAACAAATAATATATGGACAAAACAAATAATATGCTGGAAATTATAAAAACGTGCGAGATTGGTTTGAATGGTCCAATTGGAACAAGCCACGTGATCATCTTCTTCGCTGACCCCCTGGTTATTTACCTGCGGATTTCATCCGCAGCTAAATTCGTAGCCGCCTTCCAAAATCTACCCTAGGCCATAGAAATCAATTCCAAGACCATGGTTCGATTCGTCTGGGTCTTGTGAACATATTTATATCCATTAATTATCTTGATTTCACCTGTAGCAAAAACGCCTAAAAACAAGAAACCCAAACCCTAGTTTCGTGTAGGGCTTTACAGGCTACCAAAACAAAATCAAATATTGCAGATAGCTTGGAAACCATGCAAAGATCAAGAATATGTCCATGATTTATCAAAAAAATGCAAGAATCTAAGGTTACGATTTCATGTACAGGGCGGTGTTTAAGAAGACTTACATCGCGATTGGGGATGTTTAAGGTCCTGCTTTTGATTCCTTTAGACTCAATGGATATCTGGCAATTGAATAGCATGGAGTTTTGGCCTTGAAAACGTCTCTAGATGTGATTTCAGTTTTCAACTTTTCAAGCTTTTTCCAAGTTTTTGTTCTTGTGAATTTGCAGCCTCTAGGTTCTTAATTTCGTGTCTTTGTGTTGTGTGAGTATAATGGAGTGAATTAGGTTTAGTTTTGGGCTTTGAATCCTTGCCAATCAATGCTTGAAGATGTGGTTTTATTCTCCATTGAAAAAGCTTCCAAATTTGTCAAAAACCAATATTTTTTGCATGATATGGATTGATTCGGATTTGATTGTGTTCATGATGTCAATTAAGACCTGTAATGATCAAAAAGATACCAAGTGATTAAGATTTGGGTTTTATTTGGATTTAAATTGATTTAAAATGAATTAAATCAATAAAAATAAAATAAAATGGAAAAATTAATAATTGGACACAAAACTGAAGATAGCACACGTGTGTAGTGTTACAAGATCAAATCAAGTGGAAAAAAGTGGGCCCATTTGACAAAATTTGAAGTTTTGGGGATAGTTGACTTTTGGCAATTTTGGAAAAATGCCCAACTTCAACAATGTATAACTTCTTCAATTTTGAACTTTTGGAGGAGTTCTTGGACTTTTTAGAAACCTTGAGATGTCCTTTAACCAACCCTTTTGGTATCATCTCATTTTTATATTCCATGCTCAAGTTATAAGCTTTGGCAAAAAAAGTGTTTTTGTTGACTTTCAAAAATGACCTATAATGTCCAAATTTGTAACTTTTTGTGAGTGCATTTCTTGATATTGGGGTGTGAAGATGGATTGTAGGAAATTGCATCCTATTCAAAATGAGCTTTTGATGGGTCATTTCTCATAAAGTATGATAAAGTTATGCTTGGTCAAAGTTGAGTTGACTTTTCCTACAAAACCCTAATTTAGCAACTTTTGAATCTTGATGAATCTTGAGAAATCCTTGATGAATCATGATCAACCCTTGATAAAATGATGAATTATCCTTCAAAATGAGAATATTGACAAAAAAATCTTGAGGTTTAACTATTTGTAGGTCACAGTTGACTTTTGCCCTAGCACAGTCGATTTTTGGGCTTCTTGAGCAATTGACTGACCAAACTTCCTCTGCAAGGCTTGAAATTTGACATGGATGAACTTGAGGACATATTAGGACATTGGGGAGAACTTGAGGTCATTTGGATGCAAGGACCTTGATGCAACACAAAACCCTAATTTTGAAGTTGACTGTCTTAGGAGATGATTTGACTGTCCAAGTCTTGAGCAATCTTGAGCCACTTGGAGATTATTCTTGGAATGTATTGAGAAATATGGGAGGGAAAATTTTGGGGTAAAACATTTTCCCCTGTTCAATCTTCTTAAACCTGAGGATATAGATTGGCTTTCGTGCCTTTCGTGATCCGAAGGTGGAAGATGATTGAACACTAGAGTGCCCAGAAATTTGCACTCGCATGATGTGGTATCAGCCTTGTGATGTCGGGAATGGGCTTACAGATTCCATTTGGAGATTGTTGGTAGGTGGTTTGAACTTCAACTGGAATGCGAATCAGGGAGATCTTATCGGCAATCTGACTGAACCAGAGGAGGTCTTGTCTTCTTTGATTGGATTGTCTTCTTTGACTGGATTATCTTCTTTGACTGGATTGGCGTTAGAAAAATATTTAGGAATCGATTTAACTGGACCAGAGGGGGTTTTGTCTCCTTTGACTGTGTTCGCATCAGAAAAAATCTTTAGGAATCGATTTAACTGGTTTTGTCTCCTTTGACTGCGTTTGTATCAGAAAAATCTTTAGGAATCGATTTAACTGGTTTTGTCTCCTTTGACTGCGTTCGCATCAGAAAAATCTTTAGGAATCGATTTAACTAGTTTTGTCTCCTTTGACTGCGTTCGCATCAGAAAAATCTTTAGGAATCGATTTAACTGGTTTTGTCTCCATTGACGGGTCGGCCTCAGAAAAATATTTAGGAATCGATTTAATTGGTTTTTTCTCCATTGACGGGTCGGCCTCAGAAAAATCATTAGGAATCGATTTAACTGGTTTTGTCTCCATTGACGGGCCGGCCTCAGAAAAATATTTAGGAATCGATTTAACTGGTTTTATCTCCTTTGACTGGCTTAGCCTCAGAAAAATCTTTAGGAATCGATTTAACTGGTCTTGTCTCTTTTGACTGGATTTGTCTCCTTTGACTGAGTTTGTCTCCTTTGACTGGATTTGTCTCCTTTGACTGTGTTAGTCTCCTTTGACTGTATTAGCATCAGAAAAATCTTTAGGAATCGATTTTACTGGATTTGTCTCCTTTGACATAGCTGAGAACTTAACTGGATCTTTCCTGAAAAGCAAAGGTCAGTCATATGCAATGCATGATATGGATCAAGCAATGATGTTCTCAACATAAATGAGATTGTATAGTATGATATGCGTATATGCATGTATCATGATGTATGGAAATGTGATGTTTTAGCTGGGGGAAATAAATTCCGGATAGCTGCTGGAGAAAGAGTTGAATTCTTCGTTTCCGCTGGGGATGAGGAACGGAGGTAATAAACTTGCATGAGAAGAGGACTCCGTTGGGTAATAAACTGATGAGGAGATTACTCTGAGGGGAATTACTCTGTGGGGGAGAGATGCTCTGCTGAGGATTTTAACGATAAACTCCGCTGGGGATTCCGCTGATAAACTCCGCTGGGGATAGGTTACCGTTGCTGGTGATACTGAATCTGTTGAGGATTGAATTCCTGCTTGGGGAAAGGAAAGAACTTCGCTGGGATGATCTTTCAGTTGCAACTTGTTGGGGGTAAGCTTGTTAGACGCTTGTGGGGATAAACCTGAGTTCTGCTATGAATGATCCTTTGAACTTGGCTGGGGAGATTTATTTTTGTACTCCACTGGGGGTAAACTTCCAGAGTCTACTGGGGATGATGATTCAACTCCTTTGGGGAAGCTTTTTCAGACCGTGCTGGGAAATATTGACTCCACTAGGGGTATTTTGTATTCTGCCGAGGAACATTCTTATATTCCGTTGAGGAATATTAAGACTGTCGGGGATACTCTTATACTTGTTGGGGAATATTCTTATACTCCGCTGGGGGAATATTAAGACCTTATGGGGATACCAAGCCTTTTTAGCGTTGATGATGGATGAACTCTGCTTGGGGAGAGTATTGCTGATTCGTTCATAGTTGCAAGTCTCAGCTGGGGAGAGCTACCATTACTGTCTTACTCTGTGGGGAGTGAAGGTGTCCTGGCCATATTCTTCAGATGAATTTACCTTTGTACCTGATGGACAAAGCAACCACACAGCTTGGACAATTTCTTATTGCCCCTGTTTCTGATATTACCAGTAATTCATCTTTTGTTTCGCATATAAATATTTATGAGCAGCAATTAATGTCAAATGCATATATCAAAAAATGAACCTTGGACGTTCTTTGCAAAACAAAACAGATAAAAAGGAAAAATAGTTTGAAATTTGTCTGGAAATGAATTTGTATTGATTTTGAAGTTTGGCCTGTAAATAGGCGTTTTTGTACAAGAGGCTGACGTCCTAGTAAGAGAACGCCACCGAACAAATACAATTTACACAATTTGTGAAAATAAAACAAAACAGCTATGTGAATGATCCCACTGGGTTCCAACTCTGCTATTGCCCTTATATCCTCGAGCATCTCATAACTTTGCTACTAGTTGAAGATGAATCAGATTGATTGGTGTCGTTCGAGCTTAATAGTTGATACTGAAGTCTGGATGCAAGGTGATCCAACAAGACATAGTGTTACACTTATCCCTAATTTTTTCCTGGACCGCCCTTTCGGGTTTTCAGTCCACCGGGATACCCTTTTTTTCCCAAGCCGCCTTTTCAGGTTTTCGACTTGCCGGGTGTACAGATTTTTCATTTTCATACCTTATTTTTGCCCGAACCCTTTTGGTTCGCCGGGAAGCCCTTATTTTTGCCTAGGCCAGTCAACCTAGCGGGTCTTTGATTATGCGTAGTATCTTTTTACTATGTCTGCATTGACGGGGTAAGGAAGGTCGTCACCATCCATGGTGGTTAGAATCATAGCTCCTCCTGAGAAAATGTTCTTAACCACAAATGGCTCTTCGTAAGTAGGGGTCCATTTGCCCCGGGGATCACCTTGAGGTAAGATAATACGCTTGATTACCAGATCCCCAACTTGATACTCTTTTCGTATGACTTTCTTGTTAAATGCCTTGATCATCCGTTTTTGGTACGTCTGACCATGACAAATAGCAGTAAGTCTCTTTTCGTCGATTAGGTCCAGCTGATCAAGTCGGGTCTGAATCCAGTCATCTTCACTTAAACCTGCATCCTTCATGATCTGAAGAGAGGGTATCTGAATTTCAATGGGCAAGACTGCCTCCATATCGTATACCAAGGAATAGGGTGTTTCCCCTGTTGACGTCCGTGCTGAGGTACGGTACCCATGAAGAGAAAACGGTAACATCTCGTGCCAGTCTTTGTATGTCAATGTCATCTTCTGCACGATCTTCTTAATGTTCTTATTAGCCGCTTCAACAGCCTCATTCATCTTCGGCCGGTAAGGAGAAGAGTTGTGATGCTGTATCTTGAACTGTTTGCAGAGCTCAGTGATCATCTTGTTGTTGAGATTTACCATTGTCCGTAATGATCCTCTCTGGTACACCGTATCAACAGATCAGATTATGCCGAATGAACCGTGCCACGACGTTCTTGGTTACAGTAGCAAAGGAAGCTTCTTCAACCCACTTCGTAAAGTAATCAATTGCTACCAAAATGAAACGATTCCCGTTAGATGCCATAGGTCTGATCTCGCTAATCATATCAATGCCCCACATTGCAAAAGGCCAAGGTGCTATCAAGACGTTCAGAGGAACTGGAGGTATGTGCACCTTATCAGCATAGACTTGGCACTTGTGACATGTCCGAGAATGCTGATAACAGTCAGCTTCCATTGTGGACCAGTAATATCCTGCCCGAAGGATTTTCTTTGTCATGGTATGTCCACTGGAATGAGTTCCGAAAGTACCTTCATGTAACTCCGTCATGATCCTTTCTGCTTCATTCTTATCCACACAACGCAGTAAGGTCGAATCATGGTTGCGCTTGTAAAGAATGCCATTGCTGATGAAGAACTTTGTTGCAAACCTCCTCAGAAACTTCTTGTCATTAACAGATGCACCTCGGGGTATTCCTGAGCTTCAAGATACCTCTTCACCTCATGAAACCGGGGCTTCTCTGTTACTTCTTCAGTCTCAATGTCGCAGCAATGTGCAGGTTCATCCAATCTTTCAATGATAACCCGGGGAGCTTCGTTGTCCCAATTGACTTTGAACATAGAAGACATCATAGCCAACGCATTCGCCAACTGATTCTCCTCTCTAGGGAAGTGTTCAAAGGTTATCTCCTCGAAATGGGGAAGCAACGTCAATACACACTCCTTGTAAGGAATAAGATTTGGGTGTTTCGTATCCCACTCGCCTTTGATCTGACTGATCACGAGAGCGAAATCTCCGAAGACACTCGGAAACTTAATCCTTAATTCAATTGCTGCTCGAAGACCCATGATGCATGCTTCATACTCCGCCATATTGTTGGTGCAGTTGAAACATAGTCGGGTGGTGAACGGAGTATGAGAGCCTTTAGGAGATATGATCACGGCACCAATGCCATTACCTAAAGCGTTTGAAGCTCCATCAAAGTACATAGACCATCGGGATCCTTCCTCAGGTCTTTCATCCGGTCTAGGTGTCTCACAATCAGTTACCAGCATGATATTCTCGTACGGGAATTCAAAGTTCATAGACTGGTAATCATCCACTGCATGATGTGCCAAATGGTCTGCCAACACACTTCCCTTAATTGCCTTTTGGGTCGTATACTGGATGTCATACTCAGTCAATATCATCTGCCATCTTGCTATTCTTCCGGACAAAGCAGGCTTTTCGAAGATATACTTGATTGGATCCATCTTTGATATCAACAGAGTAGTGTGAGTCAGCATATACTGTCTCAGCCAGCGAGCAGCCCATGCCAAAGCGCATCAAGTTTTCTCGAGCAGTGAGTATCGGGTCTCACAGTCGGTAAACTTTTTGCTAAGGTAATAAATAGCGTGCTCTTTTCGGCCAGACTCGTCATGCTGCCCCAGCACACACCCCATTGAGTTGTCGAGTACTGTAAAGTATAAGATTAGAGGTCTCCCTTCAACTGGAGGCATCAGAATGGGCGGCTCTTGGAGATACTCTTTGATCGTTTCGAAAGCAGACTGACATTCATTGTTCCAACGTACTACTTGATCTTTCTTCAGTAACTTTAAGATTGGTTCACAAGTAGCAGTCAGGTACGAAATGAATCGGGCAATGTAATTCAGTCGTCCCAGGAAGCCTCTAACTTCTTTCTCTATTCTGGGAGCTAGCATCTCTTGTATAGCTTTCACCTTTGCTGGATCCACCTGAATACCTTTATCGCTCACGATGAAACCCAGTAGCTTACCAGATCTCACCCCGAAGGTGCACTTGTTCGGGTTTAACCTCAGTTTGTACAACTTCACCCTGTCAAACAGCTTCTGCAGATGGTCAAGGTGTTCTTCCTCAGTCTGGGACCTTGCAATCATATCATCGACATATACTTCAATCTCATGATGGATCATATCATGAAACAAAGCAACCATGGCACGCTGATACGTTGCCCCAGCGTTCTTCAATCCAAAAGGCATGACCTTGTAGCAAAAGGTACCCCATTGCGTAACAAAGGTCGTCTTCTCCATGTCTCCGGGAGCCATTTTAATCTGATTATATCCGGAGAAACCATCCATGAAGGAGAATACCTTATGCTGAGCGGTATTGTCAACCAGGAGGTCGATATGAGGTAGAGGGAAATCATCCTTGGGGCTTGCCCTGTTCAAATCCCTGTAGTCAACACACATTCGAACCTTACCATCCTTATTCGGCACCGGAACCACGTTGGCTACCCACTAAGGGTAAGAAGTAACTGCTAGAAAACCGGCGTCAAACTGTTTCATAACTTCAGCCTTGATTTTCTCAGACATCTCTGGGCGCATACGGCGAACCTTCTGTTTCACTGGAGGACAGTCTTCCTTGGTAGGCAGGCGATGAACCACAATGTCAGTATCTAACCCAGACATATCTTTGTAAGACCAGACAAAGATTTCAACGTAGTCACGCAGCATCTGAATCAATCGTTGCTTCACACTAGGCTCCAGATTTGCACCAATCTTAACTTCCTTCTTATCTGTCTTTGTACCCAGATTCACTGATTCCACCGGCTCTTCGTGCGGCTGAATAGCCCTCTCTTCCTGGAGTAGCAGTCTTGCAAGTTCACCAGGCACTTAGAAATCATCTTCACCTTCGTCTTCGGCTAAGTTGATCGGATTTTCGAAGTCATAGCTGGCAGTAGCAGAGTCGTTACCAGTAGGATCCAGAGTGGATGTGGACCTGTATATGTGAGTGTGTGTAAAATAGCTGTTTTGCAATATATAATAAAAAAAACAAGGAGCACAAGATTTGAAATGCAATAACGTCCAATGCTTTTATTAATGATATATGAAGATGACACACATAAAGCCCTCACAAATAAAGCCACAGTGCCTCGGGTAAGACACTAGGCCATAAAGTTTAAACATTGTCTGTTACAAATTCAAAACAAAAGGTTTCATTACTGGGTAACAAAAGTAATAGGGATGAAGTCTTTTGCTGTCCAGTTGCTTGGTCCACCGTCGGTCGTAGGATAGATCCAGCTGTCGAACTCAGACTCTTCAACATCGTCTTCAATGGCATTCACTCCCGAGTTGCTGATGAACACGGTAGGTCTTCCGATCCGTGCATTCCGAACAGCCCTTTGAGCTTCTGCAGTGAAACCCAAACCAAACTTGTTAGTCTTCTGTGTAAAATCAGGAAGTCGGCCCCACTGTGCACACCCACCTTTCTCAACAACATCCTGGGCATCCTTGAGGGAAGCCATCTTCACAGGAGAACCTTCAACAACAGCCTCAGTTGACGCCAGTGTCTGAGGAACCTCTTCAAAATGCTGAAATGGGGACTTAATGAACTCCCCATCCATATCTACATATCGGAACGAGTTGAGGTGGCTAACCATGTACTCTTCCTCTCCTTGCACTATCACAATATTCCCTTTGACCGGGTACTTCAGCTTCTGATGGAGCATTGAGGTTACAGCCCCAGCTTTATGGATCCATGGACGACCCAGCAAACAAGAATAAGATGGCCGAATGTCAATCACATAGAATGTGGAATTGAAGACCTGAGAACCAACCTTGATCGGGATATCAACCTCTCCATGTACCATTCTTTTGGACCCATCAAAGGCCCTGATGACAATGTTGCTTGGCTTCAGCTCCAACCCTTCACAATCCAACCGGTCCAGAGCTTTCTTTGGCAGGACGTTTAATGAGGAACCAGTATCCACTAATACATGAGCAAGAGTAGTGCCCCTGCATTCAATGGAGACATGCAGGGCATCATAGTGATTCTTCCCTTTAGTAGTCAAGTCAGTGTCAGAAAAACCCAACCCATTATCAGCAGTTAAATTGGCCACGCAATCTGTGAACTGATCAGCTGATGTCTCTTGTGGCACGTGGGCAGTCTTCAAGAAGGTAATCAGGGCCTTGGCATGGGCCTTTGAGCACAGCAACAGTGACAACATAGAAATCTTGGATGGGGTTTGCCCCAGCTGTTCAACTACATTATAGTCACTCTTTTTGATGATCTTCAGGATCTCTTCCATCTCTTGTTTAGAAGCTTCAACAGTAATCGTCTTTGGCGCCTCCGTCTGGGCAGGCACATCAGTGGTAATCCCTTTTCCCCGAGTGTCATATGACTCGGCGACAGGAGTAAGAACAGGAACTTGAACAGGAATAGCAGGTACACTGGCAGGTGTGATAACAATAGGTTTTCGGGCAGTTGGTGGAGAGATATCAGGCGAGAAAAGTCTTCTGCTTCGGGTGACTTTAGCAGGTGCAACAATATTGCTGACGTCAGTATCAGCATCCAACTCTTGTTTAACTCCATGGAAATAAACATCAGCCCCGTAGTGCCAAGGGACAGTTTTATCAGAGGTATAGGGGATGGGCCCCAGAACAGTAATGATCACAGGTGTGATTCTTGGAACAGATGTAATTCTAACAGGCTTCCTCGAGGGAGCCTTGGAAGAATTGTCGAAAATGGTAATGATGGCAACTTCTTCAGAATGAATTATGGGAACAACAGTCTTCTCAAACAGAGTTTCTCTACTATCCATCAGGCGTTGGACATCTGATTTCAAAAGTGGACAACCGGTAGGTAGAACATAACACATACGGCAACCTTTGTCACAGCCCGGAAATAAACCAGCTAGCAAAAGGTTCTTCTTGACAGTCATCAGAGGGGTAACAATATCATCCACAGAAACCACAAACAAGTCTTCATCTATAGCATTCATTCCATGCTTGGGCATAGGAGCAGTCACAACGTTAGGCCTCTCGGGCGCCTCAAACTCAATCTCCTTCGCATCAATTAAGTCCTGTATCTTATTCTTCAAAGTCCAACAATCATCGGTATTATGCCCCGGGCTATCAGAGTGGTAAGCACAGCGGGCATTAGGGTTATACCTCGGTGACGTTGTATTTGGATTCTTTGGGGCTTCCTTTAGAATCACCAGATTAATCTTCAGCAACTATGGCAGAATCTGAGATAAGGTCATGCTGAGACGAGTGAATTGCCTCTTAGGTCTCTCGTCCTTTTGTTGATTGTTGTACTAAGGAGCACCAGCAGATTTTGAAATAACAACCGCGTTGACAGCTTAGCGGTGTTCAGGTTTATTCTGTCTTTTCGAACTGTAGACCGTACTGGACTCTTTCTTAAATGTCTTCTTCTCGGTGCTTGACGAAGCACCCTTCTGTATCTTACCAGCCTTAATACCAGCTTCAATCCTCTCACCGGTCAAAATTAGCTCTGTAAACCCAGATGATGAGCTTCCAATCAGGTGGTTGAAGAACGGACCAGACAAGGTCCCCAGAAACATGTCAACAAGCTCCCGATCAGCCAAGGGTGGTTGTACTCTTCCGGCGAGATCCCTCCACTTCTGAGCTAAATCTTTGAATCCTTCACTTGTTCCTATTGACATAACCTGGAGTTGGGTACGCGTGGGAGCGAGGTCGGAGTTGTACTGGTACTGCCTGTAGAAAGCAGTAGCCAAATCTTCCCAACTATGGATGTTGGCTCCGTCTAACTGATAGAACCATTCTAGCTGAGTCCCTGAGAGATTGTCTTGGAAGAAGTGGATCCACAGGTTCTTATCAGCGGTGTACGGCTGAATCTTCCTTACATATGACCGGAGATGCAGCTTCGGACAAGAAACTCAGTCATACTTAGCAAAAGCTGGTGCTTTGAATTTGTGGGGAATCACCACCCCAGATGATAGACCTAGATCAGCAAAGTCCAGACCAAGCACTTTCTGAACTTCCATAGCACTCAACCGGTCTTCTAGTTGTTTGTATCTATCCTCAGCAGGAGGATACTGTTCTTCGTCAAAGTCCGTCTCGTTGTCAGAGACCATAGGGCTAGGAGCCCTCCTTTCCTCTTGACTATCTTTCCCTCCAGATGAGGTGGTCAGATCAACTTCATTTTGTAGCTTGTTTCCAAACCCGTGCCCTGTGTTGAACAGGATGGTCCTCTTCTTCTTCTTCTTCTTCTCCTTCAGAATCAGGGTCTTCAGATCTTGCTGACCCTTAGCTAGATTCATGAACATCTCTTGAAATTGGGCATTCTGGGCCTGGAGGGCCTTGATAGCTTGCTCAGTTGAAGGTTCAGCAGACATGATGAGTGCTGAAATAAACATCGAAGAAGATGAGAAAACCTGTAAGGGTACCTGTTTATGAAGTGCATGGGATGAAATGCTTATGACTTGATTTCAAAGACAATCGAGAGATTCAAATTTGTAAACCAGAAAGGAAACACACTTTATTAGATAAACTTCAAAATTCAAATTGTTCAACCGATGCCATTAAGGCGTTACATGAAAGGAAATACTGAAAAGTAAATAAAACTGAAATGGAAATAAACAAGGCACAATCAGTGCTCCCATGGTCTCTTCTTCTCGGTGCGGTGATAGTCATTAAGAATCCGCTCGTTCTCTAGTTGCCTAGTCAACTTTTAGATCTTCTGCTCTTGCTCGTTGAACTTCTCTTGGTAAGAATCCCATTCCTCTCTCGGTTTCATCCAAGATCTTTTCAGTGTCCCAATGTCAGTGGGCATATGAGGATGGATGATGGTTGGAGGAACCTCTTCCTTATCAGCAACTTCAGCAATGATAGGCCGGACGGCTTCATAAGGCATACCCAGCTTTTGGGCACGGATACGGACCCATCTGAGATATGGCTCCATCAGGAGAGAAGTCTTTGGACCCAGCTCATGTGGATTAGATTGGTGAACTCTATCCCAAGCCCTTATGAATCTACGACGTTGCTCGTCGCTATCCCCTTGAAAATCAAAGATGATATGAGGCATGAGCAGCTCATGAGGTCCTTCTCTTCTGGCTCTTCCAAACTGACGGAGAGCTAAGCATGGGTTGTAAGAAATTCCTCCATGGGTTCCTATCAATGGAACATTAGGGTACTCCCCGCATCGATCAATAATAGTCACCTCATCCATACCCTTGAGAGTCCAGATAATGTCATTATGCGAGAGAGACATAATCCTATAGGCCCATCCCATGCCTTCTTTGTTCTTCAGCACTGACTTGGGGAGGTGCGAACTAAACCACCTCGACAATAATGGAGCACAGCATATCAAGGTTCCCCGCTTTCGGGCGGTACGAGCATAGAGCTGATGAAGGATGTCACCCAAGAGAGTGGGTACCGGATTGCGAGAGATGAAGATCTTTACTGCATTAACATCAACAAAGGAGTCAGAGTTCGGAAACAATACCAAGCCATATATCAAAAGAGCCAGAATATCCTCGAATGCCTTGAAGTCTAGACTATCCCAGAAATAGTTAGACTTGCTAACCAGGAACTTAGTCAGAAAGCCCTTTGCTCCACTTCTAGTCTCCTAATTAGCCATTACCTCTTCCTTTGTCAAATGAAGGGCTGCAGCAATCTCTTCAGGCCTAAGAATCTTCTCCCAACCAGTAAACGGGGTCTGCTCCAGAACAGAGATATCGAGCAGTTCAGAGAACTCTTCTAGGGTAGGAACTAGCTGATAGTCTTGAAAAGTAAAACAATGGTACAACGGATCATAGAACTGGACTAGGACACTCATCATCTGCTCGTCCAATTTTGAGGTAACCAAACTGAGAAGATAACCATGCCTCTTGATGAAGGAAGTAGTGTCAGGCATCTTGGCAACCAACTCTTTAAGCAAGGTGGGAACCTGGACAAAGTTGATCCGGATGGTATTCTTACGCATGGGCATCATGATGACCTACAAAATAGAACAAAGATGAATCCCTCCTGTCTTTGAAATAGGTTAGTCCAATGCAAGATGTATGCAATGTTATGATGTCATGATGTCATGATAGTAAGCACACCACAAGTATCCACAAATAGCAAACATGGTAAAGGCACACAAGTCACACAGAGAGCCCTTAGATTTCAGGCTGGCAAGGAGTTTAGGTACTACCCTCTTTCAGTTCAGTTGGTTTAAACCTGTCCTAAAAATAGTAATTGGGTTCTAGAGGATCTCAATATCACTGACTACTCTCAATCGGTCATAATTCCAGTTTAGCAACCTTTTCTTGCAGCCGGAATCATCGCGAGAGTTTAGTCTCAATGAGTGTAGCATACTGCTACTGTTCTATGGCCAAGTTGGTCAATTTAAAGGTTTTAAGGTCATTTGGTGCTTAATGACCCCTTAGAAGACCCATATTCTCCTCGTTCCAACACAAGGGATATTGGTACAGACTAAAGTGCCACACCAACGTAGCTACTGCTTCAACAGTGTCAGTCTACGCCAGATAGTTCCCTCACAGTTTATTGCTACTTACCTAAAGGGTACCCCCAGATCCGGGTTAGGATCTATAGAAACTCTGATACAAGCCCACAAAATTAAAGCATACAAAGCAAACAATTGAAAACACAGTGATCTAATCCTAAGGTACACCTCACTTATTAAGTATATCCCCAGCAGAGTCGCCAGTTCTGTGATACGGTGGGAGAGAGAACTGACTGTTTTTGGAATGCTGGTTCGTGTTTTGCGTTTGTTTTTGTAAAATTTCGCGGTAAGCAAGAGTCGCCACCGTCTTTTATTTTATCCAACAAGGAAAGGAAAAAAGCACAGAAAAATTCCTTTTTCGAGATGTTTCTCGGGTTCGGGGGGTAGATTATAGAAAGGGAAGGTGTTAGCACCCTTTCTATCTGTGGTTATCCACGGGCTCTTAGGTACTTGCTCAAAGTGTTTTCAAAATTTGCTTTTCTTTGTGTTTGTGGGTTTGAAAAGAGTTTTTGTTTGAAAGGTGTAAGTGCGAAAAGTTTTATTTGGTTTTAGAATGAGCAAGTACTTAAGAACCATCTACCTACTCGAAAAAGGAATTAATCTGTACAAATGTCCTTTAGACAATTCTATCCCACTATTGAGGAGTAGGTAGCATCGTCGTTGGAGTTTTCGGGTCAATTCGATTTAGGGACGTGTCGTCACTAAAGTAATGTTAGGACGCCTTAGCGGTAACCCTAATGTCTTAGATCATTTTTCTGAGGCAACTATGATCTTTGGACAAGAGGACGACCTCTAAAACTTCCTATACTCAATGACCACGTTCGAAGGCAACCAAGCGAGGTGTACCCTAAGAGTGCGCATGTGTGAGTGTGTTATTTTTCAGTTATTTATCTTTGTACATGTCATGGGTGAGCTATGTTGATTTTAAGTTCATACATTTGATCTTGTCATGCATTCCCTATTATCAAACATCTAACAGTGTATAGTTGCGGAATTTAAATTGCGGAAATTAAATCTAAACTATTACAAGGCGTCGGGTATTTACATCGCCAAAAACAACCCTTTAATTTAAATTGCGGAAAATAAAATAAAGCGGTAAAATAAAGTCCTAATTAAAAGCTATTACATACCAGAAGCAAGTACAATAATATAGCAAACTGGATCGCGCGCGAAAAATTGAATCGAATGCATTTTTTAGGGTTTTGACCCTTTTTTTGAAAGAAAGAGATTTTTTTTGTTATTTTTGAATTTAAAAGGAATTAAATTAAATTAACAATTAAATTAATTAATTAATGAAAATATTTTTGGATTTTGAGTATTTAAAGAAATAAAATAAAATTGGTCAAAGTTAATAAAACCTAATGTTCTACATTAATTTTAATTATTTATAAAAGATATTAAAAGTTAAATCTAATTAAACTAAATTAATTGAATTAATTTATTTACGAAAATAAAAATGCTGAAATTAATTTTAATAAATAAAATATTTTTTGTGTTTTTGATTTTATGAGAAAAATTTAATTGGCTAATTAAACAATAAAATAATAATTAAAACAAAATAAATAAAATGAAAATATAAAGAGGAAAAGAAATAACCCAAGGGGGTTCAGGCCCAAATTGGAGGTTTGATCTGCATTTTCCAAGGCCCAAACGTGTTCAAGCCTGGCTGACTTTGCCCATTCCATGCCCGCCTGTTGACTTGGGTGTATGGTGCACATCCAATCTGGCCCCTCAGATTTGGCCTGGAGGCCATCTGGCACGTTGAGATCTGAAGTCCATGGTGCATTGCAATGTGTGAGGCACGCTGAATCATCTGCAAGAAAATAACAAGAAATATGTTGGGGACCTGGGATTCGAACCCAGGTCCCATTGGACTTTCCACTAGCGCCTCCACCACTAGACCACTGTGCTGCTTTTGTAATTATAATAAACAATAAATAATATATGGACAAAACAAATAATATGCAGGAAATTATAAAAACGCGCGAGATTGGTTTGAATGGTCCAATTGGAACAAGCCACGTGATCATCTTCTTCGCTGACCCCCTGGTTATTTACCTGCGGATTTCATCCGCAGCTAAATTTGTAGCTGCCTTCCAAAATCTACCCTAGGCCATAGAAATCAATTCCAAGACCATGGTTCGATTCGTCTGGGTCTTGTGAACACATTTATATCCATCAATTGTCTTAATTTCACCTGTAGCAAAAACGCCTAAAAACAAGAAACCCAAACCCTAGTTTCGGGTAGGGCTTTACAGGCTACCAAAACAAAATCAAATATTGCAGATAGCTTGGAAATCATGCAAAGATCAAGAATATGTCCATGATTTATCAAAAAAATGCAAGAATCCAAGGTTACAATTTCATGTACAGGGCGGTGTTCAAGAAGACTTACAGCGTGATTGGGGATGTTTTAGGGCCCGCTTTTGATTCCTTTAGACTCAATGGATATCTGGCAATTGAATAGCATGGAGTTTTGGCCTTGAAAACATCTCTAGATGTGATTTCTGTTTTCAACTTTTCAAGCTTTTTCCAAGTTTTTGTTCTTGTGAATTTGCAGCCTCTAGGTTCTTAATTTCATGCCTTTGTGTTGTGTGAGTATAATGGGTTGAATTAGGTTTAGTTTTGGGCTTTGAATCCTTGCCAATCAATGCTTGAAGATGTGATTTTATTCTCCATTGAAAAAGCTTCCAAATTTGTCAAAAACCAATATTTTGTGCATGATATGGATTGATTCGGATTTGATTGTGTTCATGATGTCAATTAAGACCTGTAATGATCAAAAAGATACCAAGTGATTAAGATTTGGATTTTATTTGGATTTAAATTGATTTAAAATGAATTAAATCAATAAAAATCAAATAAAATGGAAAAATTAATAATTGGACACAAAACTGAAGATAGGACACGTGTGTAGTGTGACAAGATCAAATCAAGTGGAAAAAAGTGGTCCCATTTGACAAAATTTGAAGTTTTGGGGATAGTTGACTTTTGGCAATTTTGGAAAAATGCCCAACTTCAACAATGCATAACTTCGTCAATTTTGAACTTTTGGAGGTGTTCTTAGTCTTTTTAGAAATCCTGAGATGTCCTCTAACCAACCCTTTTGGTCTCATCTCATTTTGATATTCCATGCTCAAGTTATAAGCTTTGGAAAAAAAGGTGTTTTTGTTGACTTTCAAAAATAACCTATAATATCCAAATTTGTAACTTTTTGTGAGTGCATTTCTTGATCTTGGAGTGTGAATATGGATTGTAGGAAATTTCATCCTCTTCAAAATGAGATTTGGATGGGTCATTTCTCATAAATTATGAGAAAGTTATGCTTCGTCAAAGTTGAGTTGACTTTTCCTGCAAAACCCTAATTTAGCAACTTTTGAATCTTGATGAATCTTGAGCAATCCTTGATGAATCATGATCAACCCTTGATAAAATGATGAATTATCCTTAAAAATGATAATTTTGACAAAAAATCTTGAGGTTTGACTATTTGTAGGTCACAGTTGACTTTTGCCCTAGCACAGTCGATTTTTGGGCTTCTTGAGCAATTGACTGACCAAACTTCCTCTGTAAGGCTTGAAACTTGACATGGATGAACTTGAGGACATATTAGGAAATTGGGGAGAACTTGAGGTCATTTGGATGCAAGGACCTTGATGCAACACAAAACCCTAATTTTGAAGTTGACTGCCTTAGGAGATGATTTGACTGTCCAACTCTTGAGCAATCTTGAGCCACTTGGAGATTATTCTTGGAATGTCTTGAGAAATATGGGAGGGAAAATTTTGGGGTACAACAAACAGTATCCTTTATAAGTGTAACCATGACTCAACCTTACTGCGATGTATGGATAAGAACGAGGCAGAAAAGATTATGGCAGAATTACATGAAGGTACTTTCGTAACTCATTCCAGTGGACATACCATGGCAAAAAAGATCCTACGGGCAGGATATTATTGGTCTACCATGGAAGCCGACTGTTATCAGCATTCTCGGACTTGTCATAAGTGCCAAGTCTATGCTGACAAAGTGCACATACCTCCAGTACCTCTGAATGTCTTGACAGCTCCTTGGCCTTTTGCAATGTGGGGTATCGACATGATCGGTGAGATCAGACCTACTGCGTCCAACGGGCATCGTTTCATCCTGGTAGCGATTGATTACTTTACAAAGTGGGTTGAAGCAGCTTCCTTTTCTACTGTAACCAAGAATGTCGTGGCACGGTTTATTCGGCACAATCTGATCTGTCAATATGGTGTACCGGAAAGGATCATTACGGACAATGGTACAAATCTCAACAAGACAATAATCACCGAGCTCTGTAAGCAGTTCAAGATACAGCATCACAACTCTTCTCCTTACCGGCCAAAGATGAATGGGGATGTTGAAGCAGCTAATAAGAATACCAAGAAGATTGTGCAGAAGATGATGGTGACATATAAATATTGGCACGAGATGTTACTGTTTGCTCTTCATGGGTATCGTACCTCAACGCGGACGTCAACAGGGGCAACACCATATTCCTTGGTATATGGCATGGAGGCTGTCTTTCCCATTGAAGTTCAGATACCCTCTCTTCGGATTATGAAGGATGCAGGTTTGAGCAAGGACGACTGGATCCAGACCCGGCTTGATCAGCTGAACTTAATCAACGAAAAGAGACTTACTGCTATTTGTCATGGTCAAACGTATCAAAAACGGATGATCAAGGCATTTAACAAGAAAGTTAGACGACAAGAGTATCAAGTTGGGGATCTGGTGATCAAGCGCATCATACTGCCACAAGGTGATCCTAGGGGCAAATGGACCCCTACGTATGAAGGGCCATTTGTGGTTAAGCACATTTTCTCAAGAGGAGCTATGATTCTAACCACCATGGATGGTGACGACCTTCCTCACCCCGTCAATGCAGACATAGTGAAAAAATACTACGCCTAATCAAAGACCCGCTAAGTTGACTGGCCTAGGCAAAAATAAGGGCTTCCCGGCGAACCAAAAGGGTTCGGGCAAAAATAAGGGATGAAAATGAAAAAATTTGTACACCCGGCAAGTCGAAAACCTGAAAAGGCGGCTTGGGCAAAAAAGGGTATCCCGGTGCACTGAAAACCCGAAAGGGAGGTCCGGGAAAAAATTAGGGATCAAAGCGTAACACTATGTCTCATTGGATCACCTTGCAACCAAACTTCGGTGTCGACTATCAAGCTCGAACGGAGCCAAACAATCTGATCTACCTTCAACCAAGTAGCAAAGTGATGAGATGCTCGAGGATATAAAGGCAATAGCAGAGTTGGAACCCAGTGGGATTATTCACATAGCTATTTTTCTTTATTTTTTCACAAATTATATAAATTCTGCTTTTTCGGCGATGTTCTCTTACTAGGACGTCAGCCTCTTGTACAAAACGCCTATTTACAGGCCAACTTCAAAGTTAATACAATTCATTTTCACAAAGAAATTTCAAACTATTTTCCTTTTTCTGTTTTGTTTTGCAAGAACGTCCAATGTTCATTTTTGATATATGCATTTGATAATAATTGTTGCTCATAAATATTTACATGCGAAACAAAAGACGATTACTCGTAATATCAGAAACAGGGGCAAATGAGAAATGTCCAAACCTTACAGTTGCGTTGTCCACCAGGTACAAGGGTAGATCTAGTTGGAGAAAACGATTGAAAGTACATTCACTACCCGCAGAGTAAGAAAAAGACAGTGACATTAGCAGGACACCACTCTCCCCAGCTGAGATTCACAACTGCGAATGAGTCGGCGATATTCTCCCCCAAGAAGAGTTTATCTATCACCAACACTGGAAAATTATCCCCAGTGGAGTTTAGAATTATCCCCAGTAGACTCTGGAAGATTGTCCCCAGTAGAGTCTAAAAGGTTATCCCCAGTGAAGTCGCAATTGGAAAATCATCCCCAGCGGAGTTCATTTTTTTCACAAACAGAAATTCAATCCCCAACAGAGTTTATCATCTCCGGCCATGATGATTCATCCCCAGCCGAGGTTATTTCTCCAAATCAACAGGTTCTCTAGCAGAGATTGTCCTCCCCGTTGAGTCATTTTCTCATCAGTTTATTCCCCAGCGGAGTTATCTTCTCCTGCAGGTTTATTCTCACAATCATCTTCGTCCACTATCCTCAGCGGAAACGAAGAATTCAACTCTTTGCTCTAACAGCAATCCAGGATTTATTTTCCCCATCTAAAAACATCACATTTCCATACGTCATGACACATGCATATACGCATCATACAAGACAATCTCATTTATTTTGAGAACATCATTGCTTGATACATATCATGCATTACATACAGCTAACCTTTACCTTTCAGAAAAGATACAATCAAAATTCAAGTGGTGAAGCCCGGGTACGAGTGGATAATAGTTTAATCCCCAGTAAGTCGCTGTAAAGCCTGGTGTGATACGATGGCTAGAACTGGGACGTGATTTCCCTATTTCGTTAAGGAAATTTTGCTGGTTTGCATTTTGCGTTTGTGTTCGCAAAATGTCGCGGTAAGCAAGAGTCGCCACCATCTTTTATTTTATCCAACAAGGAAAGGAAAAAAGCACAGAAAAATTCCTTTTTCGAGATATTTCTGAGTACGGGGGGTAGATTTATAGAAAGGGAATGTATTAGCACCCTTTCTATCTGTAGTTATCTACGGGCTCTTAAGTACTTGCTCATCATTTTCAAAATTGTTTTCTTTGTGTTTGTGGGTTTTGAAAAAGTTTTTGTTTTAACTTCGATTTAACTCTTGCTTCTATCTTCAAGAGTGTAATGAAGTGTTTTTGAAAACTTTGTTTGTAAAGGAGTGTAAATATGAAAATTTTGTTTGGAATGAGCAAGTACTTAAGAACTAATCTACCTACTCGAAAAAATAATCGTTCTATGTTCGTTTCCGTTAGACAATTCTATCCCACTATTAGTGAGTAGGTAGCACCGTCATTGGAGTTTTTAGGGTCAATTCGAAAGGGACGTACGGTCACTAAAGCAATGTTAGGACGTCTTAGTAATTACCCTAATGTCTTAGATCAATTATTCGAGGCAACAATTCCGATGCAACCATTCTGAGGCAACTTTTCCGAATCGGGACTTTGATCTTTATTTAGACAAAAGGACGACCACTAAAGCATCCTATACTCAATGATCGTTTAACAAAGGCAACCAAGTGGGAGTGTACCCTAGGAGTGCACATGTGCGAATGATTCAATTTCAGTTTATTTATCTTTGCACATTTAGGGTGATCTAACTGTTTTAAAATTAATCATACATTTTTGTCATGCATCCTATTATCATACATCTAACAGTTAATAATTTGCAAAATTTAAAATGCGGAATTTAAACTACACTATTACAAGGCTTCGGGTATTTACATAGCCAAAAACAAACCCTTTGAAAATAAAGCGATAAATGTAAATAAACGTCCTAATTAAACTATTACAAACTGTAGGCAGTTACATCAATAGGTAAATAATAAAAATAAAGCGCGCGAGAAGAACTAAGATCGACGAGAATTTAAGGTTTTGACCCTTCCAACCTAATTAAAAGAAAAATTGTTTTTTTGTTGTTTTTAATAAAAGAAATAAGTTTTCTAAATTAAATATGCAATTAATTAGTTAATTAAATTAATTAATAAAAATAATTACATGACCTATTTTGGTTTCTTTGGTTATTTTAGGAAAAAATAAAAATATAATTAAGTTAGTAATAAAACCTATTTATTCTAATTATTTTTAAGTTATTTACAAAAAGAAATTAAAGTTTTACCTAAAATTAAAATTTAATTAAGAAAAAAATCCTAAATCTATTTTTTATGTGATTTTTATATTTGTTTATTGATAAAATAAAATAAAAGGGATTAAAAGAAATAAACAAAACGAATAAAACATGAAAATAAAGATGGGCCTAGTAGCAAAAGTAAACAGGGGGTGCAATCATCAAAAATCCCTAGGCTCGAATCTTCGAAAGTTTCATGCTCTAACTATGGTGTTTTTTTATTCTTGCGTGGAACCTATGATTCAACCATCCATAACTGTTCTATATAAACTCAAACAAACGTTAGCATACCATAAAATGTGATTAAAATTAGAGATTTAAAGTTTAAAATTTTACCAAACCGGTGTTGTCAAATGGGGGGCGTGCTAGGCGTGTGATGGATTGCTATTGGGCCTTGTAAGACTCTTGAGGACTTCAAGAGGATGGTTTGAGGCTTGATGTCAATTGAGAGAGACCGGAACCTTGAGATATGACTTGCACCAATTCTTTGATTTCTGGAGAGCTTTTTGAAGAGCTTTTTGAAGAGCTTTTTGAGAGCTTTTTAGAGAGGATTTTCGTCCCTTTCAAGCTTGTATGGCTCTATATTTATAGAGGAGAATGAGGAGACAAGAAAGCATGGAAAGAATATCCCTCATAATGTTGTGTTTTAAGACCATGATCAAAATTTGAAAAAAATGCCATATTTGATTATTTTATGCCATTTTCACATGTGGATGAACCTGGACATATTTGAAGAGTTATTACACGAAATCAATTGACATAAACCAGCATAAAACTTTACCAAAATGGATTCACATCAAAATTTATATTATTTCTATTATTTATTTATTTAATTCTGAATTTTAATGAATGAAATATCAAAATAAATAGCATAAATAGTAGAAAAATGTATGGGTGGGCTTAGAGGTCGTGGACGATGTTAGGAATGAGTTTAAAACTTGAAAAGATAGGCCCATTTGGAAAAAATTCAAGTTTGGTCAATATTTGCTTCATGCATTTTTTCAAAAATCGTCCAACTTTGACAATACATATCTCTCTCAATTTTAACCTTATGAGGGTGTTCTTGGACTTTTTAGAAAGCTTAGGATGTCCCCTAAGAGACATCTTTGGTTTAATCTCAATTGGATCTTCCATGTTCATGTAAGAAGCTTTGACCCAAAAGGTGTTTTTGTTGACTTTCCAAAATGACCTATAATGTCTAAATTCATAACTTCTTGTGAGTGAATATTTTGAACTTGGGAGATGAAGATGGATTGTAAGGAATTGCATCCTCTTAAAAATTAGCTTTGTATGGGTCATTTATCATAAAGTATGAGAAAGTTATGCTTGGTCAAAGTTGAGTTGACTTTTCCTACAAAACCCTAATTTAGCAACTTTTGAGTCTTGATGAATTATGAGCAATCCTTTATGAATCATGATCAATCCTTGATCAAATGATGAAATATACTCCAAAATGAGTATGTTGACCAAAAATCTTGAAGTTTGACTGTATGTGGGCCACAGTTGACTTTTGCCCTAACACAGTTGATTTTCAGGCGTTTGAGCAATTGACTGAGCAAACTTCCTCTGCAAGGCTTGAAACTTGACATGGATGATCTTGAGAACATATTAGGACAATGTTTAGAATTTGGGGTCCCTTGGACTCAAGTATCTTGATGCAACATGAAACCCTAATTTGAGGTAGACTGGCTTAGGAGAGAGCTTGTCTGGCCAACCCTTGGACTACCTTGAGCAACTTGGGGATCTTTCTTGAAATGTTTTGAGAAATATGGGAAGGAAAAGTTTGGGGTATAACAGCTGCCCCTGTTCAATCTTCTTAAACCTGAAGATTTAGATTGACTTTCGTGCCTTTCGGGATCCGAAGGTGGAAGAGAATTGAACACTAGAGTGCCCAGAAATTTGCACTCGCATGAAGTGCTAATTGTCTTGTGATGTCGGGAATGGGCTTACAGATTCCATTTGGAAATTGCTGACGAGGGTATGGGCTTAAAGATGCCATCTGAAGGAGTGTCGATCGTATAAGAGATTACTTAGCGAGAGCTTGTATACCTGTCGTTGAGGAAGATTCCGCTGGGGAGGGCTGATCTTTGTTGAGAGAAGTAGAATTTTAGGAGCTTCGATCATCCGTATTCCAATGAGGAAACATATCTGTTGAATTTTAGGAACTTCGGTCGTCTGTATTCTATTGAGGAATCATCTCTACTGACATTTAGGAACTTCAGTCATCCGTTGTTCAACTGAGGAATCATCTCTACTGACATTTAGGAACTTCAGTCATTCGTTGTTCAACTGAGGAATCATCTCTGCTGACATTTAGGAACTTCAGTCATCCGTTGTTCAACTGAGGAATTATCTCTAGTGACATTTAGGAACTTCAGTCATCCGTTATTCAACTGAGGAATCATCTCTGCTAACATTTAGGAACTTCAGTCATCTGTTATTCAACTGAGGAATTAACTTCGGCTTGAGGAAGCGGAAGTGAACTGTGTATCTAGTTGTGTACATGCTGCACCACGACCTACTAGGGAAAGGTGAAACTGATCGTGTTTGATAGGTCTGGGTCTTATAGTTTTATGGACTGCTGTCTGGAGATAAGAGAAAAGAAACCTGGATAGTAGGAGTATGAGAAGGAACCTGGGTAAGGTTGCTTCGTGAGGAGTTTGGATAACACTTCATCTAAACCGAGAAGGAACCTGGGTAAGGTTGCTTTGTGAGGAGTTTGGGTAAAATTGCGTCTGAACCGAGAAGGAACCTGGGTAAGGTTGCTTTGTGAGGAGTTTGGGTAAAACTGCGTCTGAATCGAGAAGGAACCTGGGTAAGGTTGCTTTGTGAAGAGTTTGGGTAGAACTGCATCGGGACTGAGGAGGAACCTAGGTATGGTTGCTTTAGGATGAGTCTAGGTGAAACTACATCAGGAAAGAGAAGGAACCTAGGTAAGGTTGCTCCAGGATGAGTCTAGGTGAAACTACATCGGGAAAGAGAAGGAACCTAGGTAAGGTTGCTCCATGATGGGTTTAGGTGAAACTACATCTGAACTGAGAAGGAACCTAGGTAAGGTTATTCCATGATGGGTTTAGGTAAAACTACATCTGAACTGAGAAGGAACCTATGTAAGGTTGATCCATGATGGGTTTAGGTAAAACTGCATCTGAACTGGGAAGAAACCTAGGTAAGGCTGCTTCATGAGGAGTTTAGGTAAAACTGCATCTGAACCGGGAAGAAACCTAGGTAAGGTTGCTTCAGGATGAGTCTGGGTGAAACTACATCGGGACCGAGAAGGAACCTGGGTAAGGTTTCTTCGGGATAAGTCTGTGTAAAACTTCAGGAGGAACCTGGGTAAGGTCACCTTGTGATAAGTTAAGTTCGTGTAAAACTTCAGGAGGAACCTGGGTAAGGTTACTTTGTGTAAAACTTCAGAAGGAACCGGGGTAAGGTTACTTTGAGATAAGTTTGTGTAAAACTTCAGGAGGAACCTGGGTAAGGTTACTTTGGGATGAGTTCGTGTAAAACTTCATTTAGAAATATATGAGAAAGGACCCGTGTAAGATTTTTCAGGATAAACCTGTGTGAAGCTGCATTTGATCGTGCGGATAATTACTCTGTTTAGTTTCCGAAGTTAATCTTGAACTTGCTGGAAGTTGTTGATGATAACCATCTTTCCCGAAAAGGTACATGATTAATTGTATATGATGCATGACATGCATTGTATGATGATGTTCTCAAAATAAATGAAATTATACTGTATGCAATATGTATGCGCACGTCATGATATATGAACATGAAATGCTATTGTGGTACGTCCGAGTTTGGGAAAATAAATCCCTGACTGTTGTTGGAGAATAAAGAGTTTCGCTTGCTGGAGATAATGACCGAAGATGATTGGGAGAATAATCCTGCATGAGAGAATAAATTCGATGGGGAATGGACTGACGAGGAAATGACTTTGTGGGGAGTATATACTCTTCTAGAAGATCTGATGATTTGGAGAAATAAAACTCAGCTGGGGATGAATTACTGTGGCTGGTGATAGTGAACCCTGTTGGGGATTGAATTTCTGTCTGTGAAAGGAATGAACTCCGCTGGGGATGATTTTCCAATGGCGACTTCATTGGGGATAATCTTTTAGACTCTACTGGGATAATATTCCAGACTCCACTGGGGATAATCTTCCAGTGCTGGTGATAGATAAACTCTGCTTGGGGAGAATCTTACCGACCCATTCGCGGTTGCAAGCCTCAGCTGGGGAGAATTAACACCATTGTCCTTTTCTTACTCTGCGGGGAGTGTAGATGTTACTAGGATGCGGGCTGAGGATATGACAATGAATTTGCATCGAGACTTTTCTGCCCCTGTATCTGTGGGAGAAGGTGCCTGCGGAGGCCTTGTGGGTCGAGTATTATTCCAACCTATGAGGTGCTTGGTAATTGCCGATTGAAATGACAAATCTTCTTCTGGTAGGCAAGTGACGAGATGACGGGACATAGTCGTACGCTTTAATCCCTAACTTTTGCCTGGACTGTCTTTTCAGATTTTCAGTCCACTGGGATACCCTTTTTTGCCCAAGCCGCCTTTTCAGGTTTTCGAATTGCCGGGTGTACAAATATTTTTGTTTTTATCCCTTATTTTGCCCGAACCTTTTTGGTTCGCCGAGATGCCCTTATTTTTGCCTAGGTGTGTCAACCTAGCGGGTCTTTGTTCATGCGCAGTATTTTTTGACCATGTCCACGCTCTCAGAGTGTAGGGAGTTGTCACTGTCGCTAGTTTCATGTTGCCATACTACCAGAAGATGTTCGTTTGATCATGCAAGATTCATTGCGGGAATCCATGTCTAATGCCCCAAGTGACTCAGATGGAGATTTGCCCCTGGCTATTCAGCATCTTTGAGAGATTCTCTGAATCTTGACTTGACTGCCCCAGATGATAGACAATGCTCATGCCGTGCCCCTTGGTTGGAAGTGTTTTTTCCACTTGAGGTGACCCTTTTTATTGAAAAGGTTTTTGTTCAATAGAAATTCGTCATGCGAATTTCTACGTTGTTGAATAAATAGTCATATGCAAACAATGTTATTTTAAGAATGCAAAGCTTATGTATGTCTTGAAGTTTTTGAAAATGCATTTTTCGATAAAACAAGCGAATTTTTGTAAAATGTGATGTCAACTCAGGATTTACAACAAGCCTTACAGGAGTCAGGATACCTTTTGTAACAGTATGCTTTCAAACTAACCCATGCCTCGGCTAGGACTTTTAAGGGTTACAACGTGGTCTGGTTCACGGTTCAAGAAACAAAGGATAAAGGCTCAGATTTTATTTGTACCCACCCGTTCTTCGTGATGTTCTTCGATCCTAAACTCAGCTAATTGTGCATTTAGACCCCGTTTTGAGTCTTTGCTCTGATATTCCAGTGATGGTTCGGATACTGACAGATTATTTTGAACATGCAGTCATTTTGTTAAGAGTTTGTAGGACCTCTTTCTTTTTTATTTCGTTATCCCTGTCTTTTTTCCTGAACTGTTTCTTTCTTGTGATTACAGTCAGTGGGATGCCCCAGTTTTTTTCCTCTTAAGTCCCTTTCATAGGTTTTGACTTAATTTTTATTTGGAGGGATAACGACTGCCTGTCCTGACGATTATAGGGAACCATCGCCGTCTTTTAGTTTGGGAGAACGTCTTTGATGCCATTCATTGGGCACCTGGATTAACTGAGAAAACTACCCTGCCCCAGGTTGTGATTAAGGGTTGTAATTTGTGTGAAAAGAAAAACTCCAACTTCTTTGGCTCAAAGGGGTTGACTAGGGATTATCTTCCTTATAACTCCATTGTTTAGGATTTGAAACAACGCATGTACATCGTCAGCGGGGTCTGTTCAAAAGCATACTGTAGAGATTGTGGTATCATTTTCGTCATCCTCTCTCTAAAGGCTTAGAGTTTTTTAATCAAGAGTTGAACATCACAAAAAGGAAATATTAAGCAATTTAAGCATAGTGAAAACACTTAATTCAAAACAGACACGTGTAATGCATTAATGAAATAAAAAAGTTTGACATGACAATAATTGTTTGAATAAGCAAAGAAAAATACAACTTCAGAATTCAAATGAACAAAAGTGCTTTCAATCCAAGCCATATTTTGGCAAGGGAGCAGTGATCACATTGGGAGTCTCAGAAGGGTCTAATTCGATCTCCTTAGTGTCAATCATATTCTGAATCTTGTATTTCAGCGTCCAAAAATCGTTAGTATCGTGCCCCGGGCTACCGGAATGATAAGCACACCTTGCATCTGGGTTGTAGTTAGCAGAAGAAGTCTTAGGGTTCAGATGAGGGTTTATCACCGTAATCAGATTCATCTTCAACATGTGCTGCAATGCTTGTGACAATGGCATATTGATTTGGGTGAACTGCCTTTGAAGTCTTTCCCCCTTTGGCTGATCATTCCATTGTTGTGGTCGTTGTGTGCGTGCCGAATTAGAGATCAACACTGCCCCCACAAATTGGTGGTAGTCTGCCTGGCTATGCCTCTTCTGGCCGTGCATAGCATTGGCTTCCCTCTTGCCACCAAATGACTTCTTCTCTGTACTCGAAGAGGTATCTTTCTGGATCTTACCACTCAGGATCACAGCTTCTACTCTTTCTCCAGTCAGAATCAGTTCGGTGAAACCCACTGACGAGCTGCCGATCAAATGACTGAAATAGGGACCAGACAAAGTCCCAAGAAACATATTCACCAACTCCCTATCAGACAGAGGGGGTTGGACTCTTCCAGCAAGATATCTCCACTTCTGAGCGTAGTCCTTAAAGCCTTCGCCTGTACCCATAGACATACCCTGAAGCTGAGTATGCGTGGGAGCAAGGTCGGTATTATACTGGTATTTCTTGTAAAAGTCAGCAGCAAGGTCCTCCCAGTTGCGGATGTTAGCTCCTTCCAGTTTACAGAACCATTCAAGTTGAGTCCCTGACAGACTATCTTGAAAGAAATGAACCCAGATATTTCTATCAGCAGTATAGGGTTGAATCTTTCTGACGTATGAGCGGAGGTGTAGCTTCGGGCAGGATACCCTGTCATACTGAGCAAAGACAGGAGCTTTAAACTTGTGAGGGATCACCACCCCAGATGCCAATCCCAGATCTCCAAAGTCCAACCCAGGTATCTTCTGAATTTCCATTGCACTGGGCCGGTCTTCAAGTTGCTTATATCTATCCTCAGCAGGAGGATACTGGTCTTCATCAAAGTCTGTGTCATTGTCAGAAACCACAGAGCTAGGACCCTTTCTTTCCTCTTGATTCTCTCCCCCTCCAGATGAATGGGACAAATCAGTCTCCTATCGCAAATTGTTCCCGAATCTGCGACCCATATTCAAGAGGACCACCTTCTTCTTCTTCTTCTTGTCCTTCAAGATAAGAGTCTTCAAATCTTGTTGACTCTTGGCCAAGTTCAAGAACATTTCCTGAAACTGAGCATTCTGAGCTTGAAGAGCCTTGATGGCTTGATCAGTAGGTGTTTCAGAAGACATGATTGCTGAAATAAACAGCGAAGAAGATGAGAAACATGTAATACAATGATATGTATGATATATGTATGCAATGTTTTCAAGGATCTCGTGGGGTAAACAAGAAACCGTTAGAATTTGATTGAAGAAACTTCGTGTTTGTTGAGAGTCCTTCTTCAAGAGTCAAGCTCACCATATCGAGTGGGTCATAGCCACCGACTCAAATTATCGTGTTTTGATCTCTAGATGACATTGGCTAGAGGAAAATAAATCCCCTTTGCCCCTTGCTAGACGTTTGATTTACCATAACCTACATCACAAACCTTTGAGATCCTTGAAATGGTTAAGGAAATGTTAAGGCATGATGTTATGATGTGTATGTTATGCGTTTAAGCAAAAGTATGAGGTAATGTAAACAAGTAAATTCGGCAAGAAATCCAAGGTATTGGATAAGGACTGTAAACAAAACCTGCAAGGAACTCAAGTTATTAGATAACAAACATGTGCAAGTAGTTCAAGTTGAAAGCACAAAAGTCACACAATAGCCCTTAAATTTCAGGCTGGCATGGAGTTTAGGTATTACCCTCTTTCAGTTTAGTTGGTTCAACTTGTCCTAGTAATAGTAACCGGGTTCTAGAGGATCTCAATATCATTGACCATCCTCGATCGGTCATAATTCCAGTTTAGCAACCTTTTCTTACAGCCAGAATCATCGCGAGAGTATGGTCTCAATGAGTGTAGCATACTGCTACTTTTCTATGGCCAAGTTGGTCAATTATAGGTTCTAAGGTTAGTTGATGCTTAATGACCCCTTAGCAGCCCCATACTCTCCTTGTTCCTCCACAAGGGATATCGGTACCAACTAAAGTGTCACACCAACGTAGCTACTGCTTCAACCGTATCGGTCTACACCGTACAGTTCCCTCACAGTCTATTGCTATTTACCTAAAAGGTATCCCCAGATACGGGTTAGGATCTATAGTAACTCTGATACAAAACCCACAAAGATAAAGCAATCAAATCAAACAATAGAAAACAATATGATGAACTATTCCTAAGGTACACCCCACTTATTAGCTCCCCAGCAGAGTCGCCAGTTCAGTGATACGGTGGCCAGAACCGGGACGTGATTTCCCTATTTCGTTAAGGAAATTTTGCTGGTTTGCATTTTGCGTTTGTGTTTTCAAAATGTCGCGGTAAGCAAGAGTCGCCACCGTCTTTTATTTTATCCAACAAGGAAAGGAAAAAAGCACAGAAAATTCCTTTTTCGAGATATTTCTGAGTACGGGGGGTAGATTTATAGAAAGGGAAGGTATTAGCACCCTTTCTACCCGTAGTTATCTACGGGCTCTTAGGTACTTGCTCATCATTTTCAAAATTGTTTTCTTTGTGTTTGTGGGTTTTGAAAAAGTTTTTGTTTTAACTTCGATTTAACTCTTGCTTCTGTCTTCAAGAGTGTAATGAAGTGTTTTTGAAAACTTTGTTTGTAAAGGAGTGTAAATGTGAAAAATTTGTTTGGAATGAGCAAGTACTTAAGAACTAATCTACCTACTCGAAAAAAGAATCGTTCTATGTTCGTTTCCTTTAGACAATGCTATCCCATTTTTAGTGACTAGGTAGCACCGTCATTGGAGTTTTGAGGGTCAATTCGAAAGGGACGTACGGTCACTAAAGCAATGTTAGGATGTCTTAGTAATTACCCTAATGTCTTAGATCAATTATTCGAGGCAACAATTCTGATGCAACCATTCCGATGCAACTTTTCCGAATCGGGACTTTGATCTTTAGTTAGACAAAAGGACGACCACTAAAGCATCCTATACTCAATGACCATTTACCGAAGGCAACCAAGTGGGAGTGTACCCTAGGAGTGCACATGTGCGAATGATTCAATTTCAGTTTATTTATCTTTGCACATTTAGGGTGATCTAACTGTTTTAAAATTAATCATACATTCTTTTCATGCATCTTATTATCATACATCTAACAGTTAATAATTTGCAGAATTTAAAATGCAGAATTTAAACTACGCTATTACAAGGCTTCGGGTATTTACATAGCCAAAAACAAACCCTTTGAAAATAAAGTGATAAATGTAAATAAATGTCCTAATTAAACTATTACAAATTGTAGGCAGTTACATCAATATGGTAAATAATAAAAATAAAGCGCGCGAGAAGAATTAAGATCGACGAGAATTTAAGGTTTTGACCCTTCCAACCTAATTAAAAGAAAAATTGTTTTTTTGTTGTTTTTAATAAAAGAAATAAGTTTTCTAAATTAAATATGCAATTAATTAGTTAATTAAATTAATTAATAAAAATAATTACATGACCTATTTTGGTTTCTTTGGTTATTTTAGGAAAAAATAAAAATATAATTAAGTTAGTAATAAAACCTATTTATTCTAACTATTTTTAAGTTATTTATAAAAAGAAATTAAAGTTTTACCTAAAATTAAAATTTAATTAAGAAAAAATACTAAATCTATTTTTTATGTGATTTTTATATTTTTTTATTGATAAAAAAAAAAATAAAAGGGATTAAAAGAAATAAACAAAATGAATAAAACATGAAAATAAAGATGGGCCTAGTAGCAAAAGTAAACAGGGGGTGCAATCATCAGAAATCCCTAGGCCCGAATCTTCGAAAGTTTCATGCTCTAACTATGGTGTTTTTTGATTCTTGCGTGGAACCTATGATTCAACCATCCATAACTGTTCTATATAAACTCAAACAAACGTTAGCATACCATAAAATGTGATTAAAATTAGAGATTCAAAGTTTAAAATTTTACCAAACCGGTGTTGTCAAATGGGGGCGTGCTAGGCGTGTGATGGATTGCTCTTGGGCCTTGTAAGACTCTTGAGGACTTCAAGAGGATGGTTTGAGGCTTGATATCAATTGAGAGAGACCGGAACCTCGAGATATGACTTGCACCAATTCTTTGATTTCTGGAGAGCTTTTTGAAGAGCTTTTTGAAGAGTTTTTTGAGAGCTTTTTAGAGAGGATTTTCGTCCCTTTCAAGCTTGTATGTCTCTATATTTATAGAGTAGAATGAGGAGACAAGAAAGCATGGAAAGAATCTCCCTCATAATGTTGTGTTATAAGACCATGATCAAAATTTGAAAAAAATGTCATATTTGATGATTTTATGCCATTTTCACATGTGGATGAACCTGGACATATTTGAAAAGTTATTGCACGAAATCAATTGACATAAACCAGCATAAAACTTTTCCAAAATGGATTCACATCAAAATTTATATTATTTCTATTATTTATTTATTTAATTCTAAATTTTAATGAATAAAATATCAAAATAAATAGCATAAATAGTAGAAAAATGTATGGGTGGGCTTAGAGGTCGTGGACCATGTTAGGAATGAGTTTCAAACTTGAAAATATAGGCCCATTTGGAAAAAAATCCAAGTTTGGTCAATATTTGTTTCATGCATTTTTTCAAAAATCATCCAACTTTGACAATGTATATCTCTCTCAATTTTAATCTAATGAGGGTGTTCTTGGACTTTTTAGAAAGCTTAGGATGTACCCTAAGAGACCTCTTTGGTTTCATCTCAATTGGATCTTCCATGTTCATGTAAGAAGCTTTGACCCAAAAGGTGTTTTTGTTGACTTTCCAAAATGACCTATAATGTCCAAATTCATAACTTCTTGTGAGTGAATATTTTGAACTTGGTAGCTGAAGATAGATTGTAGGTAATTGCATCCTCTTCAAAATGAGCTTTGGATTAGGTCATTTCTCATAAAGTATGAGAAAGTTATGCTTGGTCAAAGTTGAGTTGACTTTTCCTACAAAACCCTAATTTAGCAACTTTTGAGTCTTGATGAATTAAGAGCAATCTTTGATGCATCATGATCAACCCTTGATCAAATGATGAAATATACTTCAAAATGAGGATGTTTACCAAAAATCTTGAATTTTGATTGTATGTGGGCCACAGTTGACTTTTGCCCTAGCACAGTCGATTTTCAGGCCTTTGAGCAATTGACTGAGCAAACTTCCTCTTCAAGGCTTGAAACTTGACATGGATGATCTTGAGAACATACTAGGACAATGTTGAGCATTTGGGGTCCCTTGGACTCAAGTATCTTGATGCAACATGAAACCCTAATTTGAGGTAGACTGCCTTCGGAGAGAGCTTGTCTAGCCAACCCTTGGACTACCTTGAGCAACTTGGGGATCTTTCTTGAAATGTTTTGAGAAATATGGGAGGGAAAATTTTGGGGTACAACAGCTGCCCCTGTTCAATCTTCTTAAACCTTAAGATTTAGATTGGCTTTCGTGCCTTTCGTGATCCGAAGGTGGAAGAGGATTGAACACTAGAGTGCCCAGAAATTTGCACTCGCATGAAGTGGTAATTGTCTTGTGATGTCAGGAATGGGCTTACAGATGCCATTTGGAAATTGCTGACGAGGGGATGGGCTTAAAGATGCCATCTGAAGGAGTCTCGATCGCATAAGATATTCCTTAGCGAGAGCTTGCATACCTGTCGTTGAGGAAGATTCTACTGGGGAGGGCTGATCTTTGTTGAGAGAAGTAGAATTTTATGAGCTTCGGTCATCCGTATTCCAATGAGGAAGCATATCTGTTGAATTTTAGGAACTTCGGTTGTCCGACCGAAGTTCCTAAAACTCAAACAGAGACGACTCACCAGCAGAATAACGGACGACCGAAGCTCCTAAAATTCTACTTCTCTCAACAAAGATCAACCTTCCCCAGCGGAATCTTCCTCAACGACAGGTATACAAACTCTCTCTAAGGAATCTCTTATGCGATCGACACTCCTTCTGATGGCATCTTTAAGCCCGTCTCCCGTCATCAGTTTCTAAATGGCATCTGTAAGCCCATTCCCGATATCACAAGACGGACACTACTTCATGCGAGTGCAAATTTCTGGGCACTCTAGTGTTCAATCATCTTCCACCTTCGGACCACGAAAGGCACGAAAGCCAATCTACATCCTTAGGTTTAAGAAGATTGAACAGGGGCAGCTGTTTTACCCCAAAATTTGCCCTCCCATATTTCTAAAAACATTTCAAGAAAGATCCCCAAGTTGCTCAAGGTAGTCTAAGGGTTGGCCAGACAAGCTCTCTCCTAAGGCAGTCTACCTCAAATTAGGGTTTCATGTTGCATCAAGATACTTGAGTCCAAGGGACCCCAAATGCTCAACATTGTCCCAATATGTTTCCAAGAACATCCATGTCAAGTTTCAAGCCCTACAGAGGAAGTTTGCTCAGTCAATTGCTCAAAGGCCTGAAAATCGACTGTGCTAGGGCAAAAGTCAATTGTGGCCCACATACAGTCAAACTTCAAGATTTTTGGTCAACATCCTCATTTTTAAGTATATTTCATAATTTGATCAAGGGTTGATCATGATTCATCAAGGATTGCTCATAATTCATCAAGACTCAAAAGTTGCTAAATTAGGGTTTTGCATGAAAAGTCAACTCAACTTTGACCAAGCATAACTTTCTCATACTTTATGAGAAATGACCCATCCAAAGCTCATTTTTAAAAGGCTGCAATTACCTACAATCCAACTTCATCTCCAAAGTTTAAAATATGCACTCACAAGAAGTTATGAATTTGGACATTATAGGTCATTTTGAAAAGTCAACAAAAACACCTTTTTTGTCAAAGCTTCATACATGAGAATGGAATATCAAATTGAGATGATACCTAAAGGGTTGATTATAGGACATCTCAATATTTCTAAAAAGTCCAAGAACACCTCCAAAGAGTAAAAATTAAGAAATTTATGCATTGGTGAAGTTGACCCTTTTTGCAAAATTGCCAAAAGTCAACTATGCCTAAAACTTCAATTTTTGCCAAATGGGCCCAATCTTTTTCACTTGTTTTGAGTTGGCAACATAGTCCACGAGCTCTATCCCTTGCCACTTGTCCTTATCATGTTTTTATTATTTATTTTGATTTTTCATTTGAATTAATTCAATTTAAATCAAAACAAATCATATAAAATCCAAAATATTGAAAACAAAAGATTTTGTGCTTGTTTCAGGTTTTAAATTACAGCTAGCATCAAATCAAAATCGTGCAAGGCATTGGGGTGGACAAAAAGATTGATTTTAGGCCAATTTTGGAATGATATTCAAGAGAATCAAATCACAATCAAATTCAATAATGGAAGAAGATTGAGTACATTCTATCAACCCTAATCCATTCCTTGATACATATAGAAGCGAGGCAGATCAAAAACCAGGAGAGAAAGAGGCGTATGAACCAGAGCAAAACTTGAAAAAATACCAAGAAAGTGTAAACACGAATTCCCACTTAGAGGCAATTTCAGGACCTTTGAACCATCCCAATCGATTCCTGGGATCCTCAGCAAGCTAAAGCAATCCAAAGCAAGCATTTCCAGGCCCTATATCGCGTTGTAAGTCCATCATGACCTTGCTTGTTTCTTGAATTCAGTTTGCATGATTTAGACATTGTTAGCATGAATTGACCATATATTATTGATCCATGGAACATTTGCAAGCTTTCTGCATTGTTTAATTTCATTTATATGCCATGTACAATATTTCACCATGGCTAGGGTTTCTTGCTTCGATTTGGGAACTCTGTGTGCAGGCAAAATTAGGCCATGAAAAGGCCACCAATGTGTTCAGCAAGACTAGACGAAGCTATCCATGGCCTTCATTGTTATTTAACATGCTTGTGTTGAGTTTTGAGAATGTGCAGGCCTATAGCTACGGACATATGTCCGTAGGTAAAAGTGTCCCAACTTTTACCAACGGTGCAGGGAGGGAGGCGAAGACGTGGCAAGCAACCACTCGCCCGTTTGAATTTCCGCGCGAATATTTTATTATGTCTTTGTTTATCATATAATAATTGTTGTTCATGTTACATACAAACAAAACAGCTAGCACAGATGGTAGTGGGTTATGTGCAAAACGCTTCA
Source organism: Vicia faba (assembly GCA_948472305.1). NCBI lineage: Eukaryota > Viridiplantae > Streptophyta > Magnoliopsida > Fabales > Fabaceae > Vicia > Vicia faba. The sequence goes on from OX451736.1 coordinate 1,499,036,211, forward strand.
GGACCTGGGTTCGAATCCCAGGTCCCCCAAATTTCACCATGTTATTTTCCTTTTCAGGATCCAGCGTGTTTACAATTTAAGGGTCCACCATACGTTTTCACAATCCAGCAAGCCAAGTGTCAGGAGACCAAATCCAAAGGCCAGCATATGAGAGACCATCATGAGGTCTAGTCAACACAACACACTGAATCCAGGAGGTCAACGTGGACTTCCATCTTTGAGCCCAGAATTCTGATTCTTGCACCCCCCATGATTTCTCAGGCCCAAATCTCTTTCTCTATTCTATTTTTATTTATTTATTTATTTGTTTTAATTAATTTATATTTATTTATTTACTAAAAATTAACTATTTTCTTTTTTATCAAAAAAATCAAAAAAATATTACTTTTCATAAATTAGATCTAGATTTTATTTTTATTAATTAGGTTTGTTAATTTAGATAACTTTAATTTCTTTTTTGTACATAATTAAAATTAATTAGAACAAATAGGTTTTATTTCTAATTTAATTATTTTTCTTTTTCTTAAAAATAATAAAAACACAAAAATAGGTCATTTTATTATCTTCATTAATTAATTTAAATTAGCTATTTATTTATATTTAATTTAATAGACCTAATTCTTTTCTTACAAACAAAAAAACATTTTTCTTTTGATTAGGTTAGAAGGGTCAAAACCCTAATTTCTTCCCGATCTATTTTTCTCGCGCGCTTTAGTTTTATTATTTATCATATTGATGTAACTGCCTACAGTTTGTAATAGTTTAATTAGGACGTTTATTTTCATTTATCGCTTTATTTTCCAAAGGGTTTGTTTTTGGCTATGTAAATACCCGAAGCCTTGTAATAGCGTAGTTTAATTTCCGCACTTTAAATTCCGCAAAATATAAACTGTTAGATGTATGATATAGGGATGCATGACAAGAATGTATGTTAAACTTTAAAACAGTTAGATAACCCTAAAATGTGCAAAGATAATAATTTGAAACTGAATCACTCGCACATGCGCACTCCTAGGGTACATTCCCACTTGGTTGCCTTCGGTAAACGGTCATTGAGTATAGAATGCTTTAGTGGTTGTCCTTTTGTCTAAACAAAGATCAAAGTCTCGATTCGGAAAAGTTGCCTCGGAATGATTGCCTCGGAATTGTTGCCTCGAATAATTGATCTAAGACATTAGGGTTATTACTAAGACGTCCTAACATTGCTTTAGTGACCGTACGTCCCTTTCGAATTGACCCTCAAAACTCCAACAATGGTGCTACCTACTCACTAATAGTGGGATAGCGTTGTCTAAAGGAAATGAACATATAACGATTCTTTTTTTCGAGTAGGCAGATTAGCTCTTAAGTACTTGCTCAATCCAAACAAACTTTTTTCACACTTACACTCCTTTACAAACAAAGTTTTCAAAAACACTTCATTACACTCTTGAAGACAGAAGCAGGAGTTAAATCGAAGTCAAAAAAAACTTTTCAAATCACACAAACACAAAGAAAACAATTTTGAAAATGATGAGCAAGTACCTAAGAGCCCGTAAATAACTACGGATAGAAAGGGTGCTAATACCTTCCCTTTCTATAATCTACCCCCGTACTCAGAAATATCTCGAAAAATGAATTTTTATATGCTTTTTTCCTTTCCTTGTTGGATAAAATAAAAGTCGGTGGTGACTCTTGCTTACCGCGACATTTTGCAAACACAAACACAAAACGCAAACCAGCAATTCCTTTAAAAAAAGGAAACACGTCCCGGTTCTGGCCACCGTATCACATAGAGCATTAGAGAACAAATAACTTCTAATCTGGTTTCTTTATTTTATTTCTGAATCCTTATGAAGCATAGTACCCAGCATCTTAGATTCTAGGTTTTAGAACATATGCTTTCTTCTTGTTGTGTGTCACAAGCATCCAGAGTCCAGGTGTGATGGTTGGTGTTTTAACTTTGCTGCTTAAGATATATGCAACATACACAATCTTTTCTTTTGGTACCCATAACCTTTTGGATCCTTTAGAGTTAATTTTCTCAGAGTTTTTGATAAAATTGGGTTTTCGTGCAGCATTAAAATTTTGTGTTTGTGCTGAATTATAATGATAAGAAAAAGGAGATATGGATTAATTTTATTTTAAAAAATTCTGATTGTAGTTATCACATTTGCAACCTATTCCTTTCCTTTTACCCTAACTAGCACCATAGATCATAGAAGTCGTCCTGCTTCTGTCTATGCTGATGTTTAAAATTTTTTGAAAAGCCTTGTCATATTTGTAAAGAGCAGATTTAGAAGACGGAGAAGCTTAGAAATGGTTTTTTCAAGTTCTAAACAGTTTTTATTTAGAAGAGTGTTTTCCTTTTCTAAATAAAAATTATCAATTTTTTGTTTATAAACTTCTTTCTCCAGCTTACCATAGTTTTCAACTTCATACTCATGATCCTTTTGAAGGTTCTTAAATTTTAATTGAAGCTTATGATGCTTGTTCACAGTTTCTAATAAACGTAATTCTAATTCAGCTCGAAAGAGTTCAAAAAATACCTCTCCAGAGTTGGAATCTACTTACGACATTTCTAAGCTGATACCCATGAATGCTACATTTGCACGTTCTTCTTCTGATTCTGATCCTTCAGAGTCAGAGTTATCCCATGTTTCCATGAGACCTTTCTTCTTTCCTTTGAAAGTGCTCTTCTAGAAACTTTCTTTTCTGGTGTTTTCCTTCTTAAGATTTGAACATTCATTTTTGTAGTGTCCAGGCTTATTGTACTTATAACATATTACTTCATGATCGACTCTTACTCTATCATATGTTTCTGGATGATCTCCCCTATTTCCGAATCTTCGACCAAAGTTTTGTATTTTCTTCCAGAGTTGCTTAACTCTTCTGGATAGAAGTGACAATTCATCTTCATCATCATCAGAATATTTATCATCAGATTCTTCGATTTCTTCATCTTGGAAGATTTTCTATTTTCTGACTAAATTTTTTTCTTCTGTTTTAGACCTTAGAGCAATAGATTTTCCCTTCTTCCAAGGCTCATCTTCTTCTAGCTCTATCTCTTGACTTCTAAGCAAACTGACTAACTCTTCAAGAGTTATGTTGTTCAGATCCTTGGACAGCTTCAAGGCAGTAACCATAGCTCTCCATAATTTGGGAAGACTTCTGATGATCTTCTTAACATGATCAACCGTGGAGTATCCTTTGTCCAGAACATTAAGTCCTACTACCAGGATTTGAAACTGTGAGAACATAGTTTCAACCGCTTCTTTATCTTCCGTTCTAAAGGCTTCATATTTATTAATTTAGGCCAAGGCCTTAGTTTTTATAACTTGTGCATTGCCTTAGATTGAACAACTTCTTTATCGTTGTCTTTGAGTATGCCTTTCATCGATGCACCTACACCATGAAAAGAAATACCTTTCCCAACACTATATGGGCAAGTCTCATCAAAAGTAACATGAACTGAATCTTCAACAATAAGTAATCTTTTGTTGTAAACTCTATATGCTTTACTAGATTGTGAGTATCCTATAAAGATACCTTCATCAGCTTTCGTATCAAATTTTTCGAGATTATCTTTTCCATTATTTAAAACAAAACATTTACATCCAAACATATGAAGATGCAATAAATTTGGTTGTCTACCTTTTAAAAGTTCATAAGGAGTTTTGTCAAGTATAGGACGAATAAGTTAAAGGTTGAGAAAAACACAAGAAATAGGGGGATTTGAATTGGGTTTTAAAACCTTTTCGTTTAGAAGTGCTCAACATAAACAATCAGAATTAGAAACAATTCTATAAAAGATAAATAATCAGTTTATCCGAGTTCACCTTAGAAAAGGTTAATCTTGTCCACCCGCCAAGGTGATTTCGCCCTTGAAAAGGACTTAATCCACTTTAACCAAACTGATTACAATTGCACGAGATACCTGGCGGTGACTAACAGATGCACGAGCTACTCGCTGGTGACTAAAAACAATGATAACTTGTTAGTGATCCCTTAATAATTCTGACTTACCCGGTCCCCTAAGAGATATAACGATCACTTACTCCTTAAGGCTTCTGATCTACTCGGTCCCTTGAAGGAGATTTTTGAATGCCTTAGAAAAGGACCTGATAACCTACTTGTTGAATAAATGTGTTTACAAGTTTGCTTCTTACAAGCAAATTACACATAAGTTTAAGTATAGATTGTTTAAAACAAATATGAGCAACCGCTCTTGTGTTCAAACAATTTACGAAAGTAACACAATAATGAGCAACAACTCTTGTGTTCTAATAAATAGTAGTATCAACATTGTATGAGCAACAACTCTAGTGTTATAGTGAATAGTAGTATCAACACAAGATGAGCAACAATTCTTGTGTTCTTAATCAAATGATAATCTTAACACAATAATGAGCAAAAATTCATGTGTTCTTGCTTTTATTTTCTTGTTTTTGATTTTTGCAGCGTTATTGTTCTTGTATTGTAGTTCTCCGTTTGCAAATGAACAATTGATCCTTTATATAGGCATTGAAAAAGTAGACTATTGTAGTAGTACACACGTCACTTTCATTGTCAGTTGCCATAATGGTGATAAATGATCGTGGGAGACAAACAATACACAGTACATCCATTTGAATGGAGTGTGTAATTGTACTTTTGTACTCACTCTTCTAGCGCCTGTTTCTGATGATATTGTGTTCTGATGAATATTCCTTCTGATGAAGTATATTGGCTTGAGAAGATATCATCTTTGATATTTGTCTTCTGATGGACTATGTGATGTAGAATAGTAATGAGTCCAGAAGATCTATTTTTCCATAATTTGTCTTCTGATAGAATGCTTTCTGGTGTAAAGTGATGTGTGCATATTCCACAAAGTATCAAAGTCTTCAAAATCTTGACTTGTCTTTAGAATTAGAACAACAACTCTTATGACGAGCAAATCTTGTCTTATGATCTTTGACATTAAAATCTTGTTTATGGTGTAATCTTGTTTTCTGATCTTTGAGAAGAAGCTCTAACATAAATCGTTCCTTCTTGTGTAATCTTGTTTTCTGATCTTTGAGCAACAACTCTAACATAAATTCTTTCTTCTTGTATAATCTTATGACTTTTGAAGCAGCAACTTATTTGGAAGTACACGTTGAGATCTTCTTTCCGGAGAATATTCAACATTCTTTATAACTACTGATGTTTCTTTAGAAGTGGGTGTGATAGCCTTTATGATGCGTGCTTTCTGATGATTCTTCAGACAACAGTCCTGAATCAAATTAGAACTCTAATATGCACACTTAAGAAACTATTAGAAACAAAATTGTTTACATATAAAATATATGTATTGTTATCGTCAAAATCCAGAGGTTAATTGTAGAATCCAACTCTTATTATAACATAATTATCATATTCAATACATAACAAGATGTTCTAATTGTATCGTCCTAAAAATTATTTTGGTAAACCACAATGATTGAGCATTGTTCTTGCCAACTCTGCTAAAATGCGATTTTTGCGTTCCACAATAACATTTTGTTGTGGACTTCTAGGAGCTAAAAAGTTATATTAAATACCAAATTTATCACAATATTCTTCAAAGAGGTGGTTTTCAAATTCACCTCCATGATCACTTCAAATGACAACTATTTTTGAATTAAATTTATTTTGAGATAACTTGGCAAAATGTGTGAAAACCGAGAATGTTTCATCTTTACTATGTAAGAATAGTGACAACTTATGGAAATTTCCTTTAGGAATTAAAAAGCACCTAAAGTTGCATTTTTCAATAATATGGCCTTTCTTGCAACAATAGTGACAAAAGAATTGATGATGATGTTTAATTTTTCTATTTGCATCTCTCATTATCAAAATTTAATTTTTGTGAGGCTTTTTAACATTTGGAGAATTAATAGCAAAAATATCATGAGGTTGTGATTTCTTGTCCACTTGGGCTTCAAGAGTACTCACTTCTTGTTGACAAATTTGACAAGTTTCACAACCGAACCGACTAGGTCCCTCATCCTCATTTACATAATTTTGACCATCCACAATAGATCGCTTTAATGCTTCAAATTTATTATTGGTTTCTTCAAACTTTGCTTCCAAATATGTAAAAACTTTTTCATTGGAAGCAAGTTTCTTAGAAGCATATAATATTTCTCTTTGTAGATTATCAAAATCAATTTTTAACTATATAAAAGACAACTTATCAATATTAGCATATTTAGAATGACTTACATTCTTTTCTTGCTTTGATATTTATTTGCCATGAAACAATAGTTTGTCTCTTAATCACTATCACTTGAGCTTTCATCACTTGAGACATCGATATCACTATCCCAAGCAACATAGGCTTTTCTAAAATTCCTAGAGTTGTTTCTTTGGCCCTTTCATTTATTATTGGCAAGAGATGGACACTCCGCTCTATAATGACATGGATTTCCGTATTCATAGCATATGTCTTTTCCCTTATCCTTTTGTTATCTTCATATTTAGGGGATATGGATTGTCTTATAAATTTCATAAGATTATTATCGAAGTTGTAGCGATAAAATTGAGATTAAGCCATTGATCGACTTAACTCACAAAGCGAAAGTAGCCACCAAACTTTATTGTTCCAAAAGGAATTGGAAAAGATAGAATAAAACCCAAAAAAGAATAGAGATCAAGGTACAGGGGTCGGTTATGCAAAGGGAAGGTATTAACACCCTAAACATATGTTGTATCAACGAAATCCACTATGTTTGTTCTAATAAATGGTGTGTTCTCTAAAGCTTAAAATTGCTAAGGGAATGCATGAATGAATTACTAAAGAATAAAAATAAAGTTTTTTATTATTGCACTCGCCTCAGTTTTACAACCTCGTGCCTACGTATCTCGAAAGAATCAGAGCACCATAGTTCTGCTGATAAAGAATTGCTTTGTTTGTGTTTTTTATAAATGATGCTAATTTCGAATTCTACTGCAGATCAACCTTTGGAGACTCACATGTTATTGTAGAAAGAAATTAACATGTTCTTACCTGAAAAGGTTTTCAAAAGACAAGTTCGAAGCCAAAAGAGTTTGCATTGGTTAGGTGTTTTGTTGGGATGATAGCAAATGGATCCCAATGGAGGGGCACTCACTATTTCTCTGCTTATTTGTAAAAACTGTTTACGATTTGAATTGTAATAAAATCTGGAAATGGAAGAAAGAACAAGGTTCAGAATGTACCTCCTCATCTTTTTCCATAAGACTCAACTGCATACGATTCACATTTTTATTTGTTAAGTATTTTGAGTTTTCTAACAAGAAAAGATTTTTGTTTTAGAAGGAAATGCAAAAGAAAGAAAACTCTAAGGGAAACTCAAGTCCTAATGTTGTCATGTACAATGGTCCTAAAGTTAGGCTATCAGAGGAAAAACTGCCTAAAAAGTTAGCATGCATCATGGACCTAAGGGCAAGGATTGAGGGAACTTCTACCTAATGTTATCATGTTTGGTTTAGAACCTAAAGTCTATTTAATTCACACCATGAACAAGATGAAATCAAACTCCTAAGGATACATGTGAGCACAAGCAATCAACAATGAAATAAAATGAACGATGTTATAATCTCACCTGAGGTGCAAGACTGAGTGACTCTTTGTTTGCAATAAAAGTAAATAAAATAAATATGTCGTGATCTCAGCTATGGAGTAAAACTAAGTGACTCTTTGTTCAAACTAAAAGCAAATAAAAGAATGATGTCATGATCTCAACTATGGAGTAAAACTGAGTGATTCTTCGTTCACAATAAAAGAAAATAAAAGAAATATGTCATGATCTCAGCTATGGTTTAAAGCTAAGTGACTCTTCGTTCACAACAAAAGAATGATGTTGTGATCTCAGCTATGGTGTAAAACTGAGTGACTCTTCATTCACAACAAAGTATGACAAAATAGTAAACAAAACCAAAGTGTCAAATTGGGAGGGCACACATTACAACAAACAACTAAAAGTGAAGATTCAACTATCAACAAATAAGTTACAAATATCAATGTTAAACCTTAAGCTAAAGCAAACAAAAATTGCACAAGCATTCATAACTTTAGTCATTAATCACTCACTCAAACTTAGCATACAAAGACGACTTGAAGCAAACAAAGTGAGAATAAATACAAGTAAGTAGATACATCACAATAAGCTCATCACAAACTTACTTCAAAGGTTGAGAAAGATTCACAAGAGGATCCAACAAAAATCATGTGAAAAGACCAACCACTATCCCTAACTAGTTCCTAAGATCTAAGCAACAAATTATCAAGGCATTGAGATTAAAGCATGAAAACTTTAAAAAGCATAGCTTAGGCAATAATTTAATTCAAAACATGGATCAAGGTTACAAGAATTTTCATCAAGAATCATACTCAAAAGCATGGTCAAGCAACTAGGCAATCATCAATCAATATCATTCTAAAAAAAGAATCATCTATTCATAGCAAGAAAATGATCAAGTAATCATGAAATTGGAAATTTATAAATGGAAATTCATAAGACTATACCAAACATTCTCATCATATTTGACTCACAAGCATAAAGAAGTTTCAACATGCATCATGCTTAAAGAGTAGGTCACAAGTTAGACAATTAGAACTTCAAAAGATCACCAAGTTGAATCATCAATTTAAATCACATGAATGACTAAAAATATATGAAATTAGGGTTCTAAACTCATGGCATAAGACTTAATTTCATGTGTACAAGCCTCACCAAAAATTGTTGCATAAATGCATTCACAAATCAAATCATCAACACAAGATACTTCAACAAGTAAGCATGAATTGAGGCTAGCAAAAACCAACTAGCATGTTATCAAAACATCACCAAAAACACACTAAAATGTCACTAAAATCCTAAGCCTTTAGGCCTCTGATCATGAAAAAAATAATGGCACAAAAGGAGCTTAAACAAGTCCTAAAAGGAAACTCACAAGAAAAGGTACCAAGTCAAAACACCTTGAAAAGATAATTTCAAATAAAATTGAAAATTAAATTGATAAATCAAATAAAAAATACCACAAAATTCCAAAGACATTTAACTATCTAAAAAATATTTTTGTGGATAAAAAATACCACAAAATTTCAAAGACATTTAACTATCTAAAAAATATTTTTGTGGATTTTTATAGTGAAGAAAAATGGAATTAGAAATTAAAAATTAAAAGTGCCTCAAATAGTTGTTGCAACAACTCAGGGGGGTGAGAAACATTTTTTTCAAAATGAATTATAACCAGCTCACACGCTACAAAGCTCATCAAACAGGGGGTGTGAAAATCATGAATATTAAGCCCAACACGCCGAATCCATTTATCTAAACAATCAATGGATAAGGTGACATGGCCAATTAATTGAGTTGGACGAATAACTACAAGACACACTTAGGGCATTGAAAACGTAAGTGACCTGAACCTAGGGATCAGTCACCCTCTCTTGTGAGGCACCACCGTCCACGGTGGCCGTTGAATCAAAAGTCTTACCAAATGAGAACCACAACATCTATCCCACTCGAATTCTCGTGATGAGCGCGCATCTGATCTCAAAAATCACTGAATCATACTTAATTTCCAGATACGAAGCAATATTCAGAGATCTCAAAATTTGAACAAAACCATGAGTCACACAAGTCCTACGCTATGCCAGCAAACATGCCTCCATGAGAGAACTTCAGATGCTCCTTACATGCTTCTAATCATGTGCAAATCCTAGCATGCTGAGGATTACAAAGATTCAGGGATCTTACCTGACGAATGACACAACCGTCGTGTTCCTGAGCTTGAATAGATGAAGAAAACTCTACAAATTGATCCTTGCAATCTTCAGGAGGATGAATACTAGCTGAGCCTCCTTCAAATCTTGCTGAATATTCAAAGACGAGCTTCACTGATTCAAAGAGATGGTGATGATGTGCTTAATGCCACGATCATTGAATAACCACAATGCACACAAAGATCTCTTATGGATGTAGAGAAGAGAAAGAAGAAGCTTCCAAGCATAGAGAATTGTGAGGAGAAGCCTGAAAATCTTCAGCTCCAAGACGAATCCGAGAGAGAGATTTGAGATCTGAACTTCAAGTTTGTTGCTAGCTCTAACGGTTTCTCCAACTGTTTTCTAACCGAATCTCAATTGAAAGATGACGGTGAGTTATATAGTAGAGGCTATTTTGGTGAGGGCGCGTGCTTTCACTCTTTCCAACTTTTCCTTGAATTTTTGGATGAAGAGAGATATAAAGAGTAGAGGTCACGGGCTAACTGTGATATGCAATGTTGTTGTTGTTTTTATCAGATGGATGAGGGAGTATTGTAGCATATGGTGTGTACGCATATCTTAGCCAACAAGTATAGCATAAAGCATCTTCTATTTGGAGTTAGTTTGCACCATAATGCATGCATGCACATGAATACTTTGAAAGATCTCCAGATTTTTCTAGGTGTCCTACTTATCAACCTTATTGGATCATTAACTTCTCATCCTTATAAATTTTATGATTCTCCCTCAAATTTGGAAATCTTGGCATCCACGTGTAGTTTGTAAGATGTTGAATTACTTTTAACTTGAGTACAACTTGAAATGATGTTTGAAATCAATTGGAAAATAGCCTCAAAGTCAGTCACTTGGTCACATTGAAACTCATTAAAATTTCCCTAAGCTTCTTGTATCTCAAGCTTAATGGATCATCGTCTTTCCATCATTATAACTTTTGATTCAAACATTTTTTGGACATGATTTCTTCTACAAATTTGTAGTAAGGAAGGTCATCTATCTTTAGAGCTCAAGATTGTTCAATTTGAGCCACTAATGAAAGAGATATACCCTTGAGAAGACATCAATAAAACAACGATAATTTAGAATTAATAAGCTTCAATCAATTTACATCTTATTTAACATTTATAGAATATTACTAGTAATACTATTTTCAATAATAGCAAGCAAAAGAATAAACTAAATAATTTTTTGAATACTTGGTGTGCAACAGATTTTTCCAAATTTTCTTTTGAATAGAACAAACTAAACAATTTGTCAAACACTTTACAATTAAAGTTTCAGAATTTTCTTTTGTATTGTGTTGATATGAAAAAGTACTTATAATCAAAAGCGATTATAAGCAACTCAACACACAATTCAAAACAAAAACAATTTCAGAAAAATCCTACGCGTCGATTGATTACTCAATGTTATTTGATAAATTGATATATGAAAATTAAATTGAGTAAAGCAATAAAAGAAATGAGACACAAAGATTTGTCTTCGCAGTTCCCCACTTTCTTCCTCGCGTGTGGGTACGTCTGCGCCTAATTCTAATGGAATTAGGATAATTCTTACTATGAAAAAAGTTGATACAAGAGAAGTATTCAAGAGCAACTCCATAAATCCTAATGCTTGTTGTTGATTAAACTCTTTGTGTTCTTTATCTCCAAAGGATCTTTTGCATTCTTTATCTCTAAAGGCTTTCGCTTGGCCGCAATCTTCTTATGAATGTCTTGCACGAAAATTCCCAAATCACTCAATGATCTTGGAACACAAACCCGCGGTTTTTCCGCATAAAAACCTCTGCAAATTTCAACCAAATATTCTCGACTACACAAGAATCTAATTGAACGTTATCGAACCTCGTCTAGATGGCACCCCAACAAAAGATCGTTACAATGGTTTGTCAGTGTGTATGCATATGTTGGAGGTTGAAGATGAAGAGGAATTACAGGAAATTTGTATGGTATCATCAAAAGTTAGAATGATGCATGAAAGATGTATTTGTAGTTTTGGAAATATTAGGGCAAAATAGGAAAATTCAAAATTAAAAGAAAATAGAAAATTTGTCTCTTGAACAGTATAAGTCAGCCTGTAGCTTAGATGAGCCGACTTATAGTGTTAATTTTAACAGCATGTGTCGGTCTGAAATGGTCCATGAGTCGGCCTGTCCAAAACAGAAGAAAACAACTTATCCAGGACACTACAAGAGCCGACTTGAAATGGCCTATGATCCAGCCAGACCAACACAAAAGAAAAAACTTATCCAAGAAAGTCTAGAGCCGACCTAAAATGGCTTACGAGCCGGCCTGTAAGTGCATTTTTAGTGCAGAAAATTATTTTTTGAGACTGGGTCAGTTTTGACTATATTTCCAGTGATTCCTAAGACCTCTAAATGCGTAGGGTTCCACCCAAACTCATAGATACCTTACAATATACAAAATGTTATATTCATGTAGTTTTGACATCATACAAAACACATCTTGATGAAGGTTGCACTCATATAACTGACTTATGTTTATCAAATAACTTGCCAGACCTTTAATAAAGGGAACATCATCAAGACTAGGGAATCTTATACAATCCAATTATCCAATACCCTAAATTTTACATTTAGCACTATCACCAAAAGTAACAAAATAGGTAGAACGAGACTTAGTGATTACTAGAAACTTCTTTACTCCAGTTATGTGTCTGGAACAACCACTGTCAAAATACCAATCTTCTTTGATAGAGTTCCAAGAGAGGTATGAGCAATAATAAATTATAATCTTCTTTGAGTTCTAACCACTGCTTGGTTATCCATAGGCTAAATTGCATCTTTGAAATGGTCATTCAATTTGAAGTAGAGAGACCTGATATGATCAATTGTATCATAGAAGTGACATCTTCAGTGCAATTACCTGTCTTTAGCTTGAATATTCTTATGGTTGGCACTATTAGAGGGTAATTTAGCATTTGTCATTTTTGGATATTCTCTTTTAGAGCCTATGTGGTATTCTTATCTTTACTATTTTTGTGTATAAATAGGTGTACTAGGTTTCATTTAATACAATCAATACTCTTTCAATCATTTATGGCAGCTTTATAGCATTTATCATTTTCTCTCTTCTTTCTCAATTTCATCACCTTGCACCAACAAATTGGTATATAGAGCTCTTGGTTTGTTCTGAAATTCTGGGAAACACGAGTGATAGTGAGCTGTGTGTTTGATTTTTGGTTCCTAATTTCTATTGAATCTTGAATAAAAAATATGAACAGAATCATATTGATTCTGTGGGTTGGGGAAACACTGAGTGAGAATCTGAGATCTGAGATTTGTGCAAAGTTTAAGATGAGTGGGGGCAGCAGTTTGAACACTAAACTTCCAGTTTTTGATGGAAAAAGTTGGAATAGATAGATGATACAGATGCATGTGCTGTTTGGTGCTTAGGATGTTCCGGGTCTTGTTACTGATGGTTATATTCCAGTTGCAGCAGGTGCTACTGAAGAACAAAGATCTGCAGAAAGAGCTATGAAGAAGAGGGATCAGAAAACTCTGTTCTATATCCATCAGTGTATGGATGAAAGTGTGTTTGAGAAAATTGTTGATTCGACGACGTCGAAAGAGGCATGGGATATGTTGGTCCGATGTTACGGTGGTGACACGTCAGTGAAGAAAGTGAAGCTTCAGTCCATGCGTAAGCAATATGAGAATCTCAACATGAAGAACAGTGAGAAAGTTTCTGATTACACCTCCAGAATGATTCTGATCACTAATGAGATGAAAGCTTGTGGAGAAACACTTTCTGAACAGGTAATCATAGAGAAGATTCTGAGGTTACTTACTCCTCAGTTTGATTACATTGTTGTTTCTATTAAACATTCTAAAAATCTGGAAACCATAAGAATAGAAGAGTTACAAAGCAGTCTAGAAGCACAGGAGTTGCGTCTGACTGAAAGAAATTTTGAGAGGGAAGTGAAGCAAGCTCTGAAGGCTTCTTTTGTCAAGAAGGACCAGAAGCAGAATAGACGTGGTGATAAATTCCAGAAGTCAGAAACCTCAACTTCTGATGAAAAGAAATATCAGAAGGGAAAGGAAAGGTATGACAAGAAGAAGGTTCAATGTTACTGTTGTAAATAGTTTGGCCATTTTGCCAGAGATTATAGAAACAGAGAAAGGAAATCAGAAGAAGAAAATATAGCCAGAGGAGATTCTGATGATGAACCTGTGCTACTGATGGCTTCTGGTTCTGATGGAAAGTGTTCAGAAGATTGGTGGTATATAGACACTGGTTGTTCAAACCACTTGACTGGGAATAAACAATGGCTGATAGACTTTGACTCCAGAAAAAGAACAAAGATCAGATGTGCTGATGATAAGTATCTTAATGTATAAGGTATGGGAAATGTCAGAGTTAGAGTGAAGAATGGAAAAAACATTTTGATCAAAGATGTTTGGTATGTTCTTGGAATCAAAAGCAATCTGATGAGTGTGGGTCGGCTCATTGAGAAATGGTTCTCTGTGGTTATGAAGGACAACCTCTTGACGTTTGTGATCGGTGGATCTGGAACTGACTGTTTAACGCTGGTTCGTGAAATGTCGTGGAAGCAAGAGTCGCCACCGTCTTTTATTTTCTCCAAATGGAAAGGACAAAAGCACAGAAAAATTCCTTAAAGAGATTGCTCTCGGTTCGGGAGGTAGATTATAGAAAGGGAAGGTGTTAGCACCCTTTCTATCCATGGTTATCCATGGGCTCTTAGGTACTTGCTCATTGTGTTTTCAAAAGTGGTTTGTTTGCTTTTCAACTGTGGGTTTTTAAAAAGTTTCTTTGAAAATTTCAGTTCGACTCTTGTATCGGTCCTCAAGAGTGTTTGAAAAAATGCTTTCGAAAGCTTTTTGAAAATGTGTTGGTGTGAAAAGTATTTTTGAATTTTGTTTTTAAAATTAGAGCAAGTATCTAGAGTCGTCTACCTACCCTAAGGAATTCGTCTGTGTAAATGTCCTTTAAAGTAGTGTCATCCCACCATTGAGAGGTAGGTAGCACCACCGTTGGAGGTGTTCGGGTCAATTCGAGGTTCGGGACATGGTGATCACCGGAGCAATGGGAAGACACCTTAGAAGCTACCCTCATGCCAGGTTCCCGGATCATGAGGACTTACTAAGACATCCTCTACTCGACGATCACCTTTCGAGGCAAGGCAACAGTGAGGCGTACCCTAGGGGTGGTGTGTGAATTGTGTGTCATGTTCATTTATTTTTGTCTTGTGTCATGTTATTGGTGATCTAGCGCTTGTTTTTATTTTTGTCCATACATTCTTTCATGCCTTGATTAACAGTTAAAAATTGCGGGAAAGTAAAAGATTCTAAGCTATTACAAAAGGCGCGGGTCCACATCGCCAAAATTTCTCAAACCCGATTTGACAGAAAAATAAAGAATTAAAAATAAAGAATTGATTTACAAGGCCTTGGGAGAGATACATAAATATTATAAGAAAAAGAAATAAGTATGCGCGAATTAAATCGAAACGAGGGCGTTGGACCCTTTTTAACTAAATTAAATTAAACGATTGAATTAATTAATTAAAAAAAGAAAGGAAATTGTTTTTTTTTGGTATTTTTTGGTATTTTGTGATTTTAATGAAAAAGAATTAATTAAAATAAATGTCAACCCTAATTCTAGTTATTTTAATTTATTAAAAAGAAGATTAAAGTTTTACCCTAAAATTAACCCTAATTAATTTACATGCAATTTTAATTACAAAAAATACATATTTAATATTTTAATTATTTATGAAATAAAAATAAAAAGGAATAAAAATTATCATAAACCCTAATTCTATATTTTTTAGATTTTTATTAAAAGAGTTAAAATTGAAACCTAGTTTAAAACTAGTTAATTTATGAATTATTTACAAGAAATATTAAAATAAAAAATATTTATTATTTTTTCTCTTTTCTGATTTTTTATGTTTTTTATATTTATGAAAATAATAAATTAAAGCATTAAAAAAAATTAATTAAAACAAAGAAAAGAAAAAATATAAAAAAGTTAAAAGAAGCAAACTGGAGGAGGGTGTTGTCCCCAAATGGAGGTTAGTCTTTAGAAATCTGGCCCATTTGAATTGCTGGCCCCTTTGACTTTTCAGGACGCGTGTATACGCGTTGACTAGGGTGTCTCATGTTCCCCAGATCTGTGCCTTTGATTTGATGCAACTGAACGCGTGGACGGTTAGATTTTGAGGCGTATGATGTATCTTCAGCATTGACACTGCACAGGAATTTTGATTGAAAAATAATATGAGAATAGTGAGGACCTGGGGCTTGAACCCAGGTCATGAATGTTACCAACAACTGTGCTTACCACTGAACCAATCAACGCGCTTTTAACATATAATAATGCATAAATAACAAAAACAAAAATTGGTCAGTGGCCTAAAAATATGAAAAAAGCGCGCGCTGAATTCAAAGGAGCCAATCGTTGCTAGCCACCACATCGTCTTCTTCGTTGTGTTTTTTTTTTCTGAAATACAAAAACAATAAGCAACGGTTTTCAAACGTTGCTATAGATGCTATATTAGAAAATAGCGAATAGGCCATAAGGCCTCATAAATTGAGCGCGAGGGTGGGTTTCCTTCGTCTGAGTATGCCTGATTCAATAGTGATATTCACGTGTCCTAATTTTTCCATATCACGAAACGCCCAATTTCAAGCTTCACAAACCCTAAATATTGTTAATGGCAAATCTTCATATAGGGCACGAAAACAAAATTAAACTATTGGGTTAGCATCAGAATCAAACGATAAACATGAATCAAGCGTTAAAATTCACAAAAAATGCATGAATTGAGATGCACGAGTATGAAATTTTTTCTGTACAGGCCCTGTTCATTTTACCAATTCTTGAAGTTGTGATGGATGATTTTGATTAGAAACCCTTCCTTGAAGCTTCAGGAAGGTGATGGGATAAAAATCTCGCCTTGAATCGTCCTGCAAAAGTGTTTTCAGAATTGAGTTTTTGGCAAAAAATTTCAAGTTCAATGCTTGGTCTGTAGCGCAGCTGAGTGGTCAAATGCATTAGGTCTTGCTTGCTTGTATATGTAGTAATGATTAGGGTTAGAAAACTTGATCCAAATCTCTTGCATTCATGTATAGGATATTTGATTTTTAAACATGATTTTCAAATCTTTTTCACATGCTTTTTGATACAAATCATGACCAATCCAATTGATTCTTTCCATATTTGGCTAGGCACGAAATCTTGAGGATATAACATGCATAAAAAGATTGAAAAACTTAGGTTAATTATTTTTCATGTATTTAATTGATTTAAATGAATTATTATTAATAAAAATTCAAATAAATAAATAAATAATGAAGAAAAACTTCCCTTTGGGCCTAATGGTCATGCACATGCCTTGGATGATGAATTATGGAAGAAAAATAGGCCCATTAGCAATTTTAGGTCATTTGAACCAATGTTGACTTTTCAAAATATCCAAACATTTCCCAACTTCCACGAGGCATAACTTGCTCAATGTTTAAGCTTTGCTCATGTTCTTGGACATTTTGGAAAGGTATTTGAGTCCTCTAACCAATGTCTTTGGTCCCATGTCATTTTGTTTTACCAATCTCAAGTTATGGCCTTTGACTTAAAGTCCCTTTTTGTTGACTTTTGAAAATGACCTATAATGTTGAAATTGATAACTTTTTGTGAGAGCATTTCTTGGACTTGAAGTATGAAGAGGAGTTGTAGGAAATGTCTGTCTCTTCAAAATGTGATTTGGATGGAATTTTTCTGATAATCCATGTGAAAGTTATGCCCTGGTCAATTTACAGTTGACTTTTTCAGTTGTCCAAATAAGGAAACTTTTGCATCTTGATGATTTTTGAGCCAAGCTTTGAGAATCATGATCAAGAATTGATCAAATGATGTTTGTGGCTTAAAAATGAGATGTTGACCAAAAATTTGAACTTTTGACTGTCAAATGACCATTTTGCCCCTACAGTTGACTGTAGTGCAATTAGGGTTTTGACTGTGCAATTTTGTGCTGAAAGTCTTGAAACTTGGTATGAGGATGCTTGACCATATTTGTAGGCATGTGGGACTTGATTGGCCCCTTTGAAACTTCATTTTCTTGATCAGAACCAAAACCCTAATTTTGACTGTTCAGGAGGCTCTTGCACTGTGCAACCCTTGGGGAAATTTTGAAGCTTGACTTGGCAATTTCTTGAAGAATATGGGAGGGCAAATTTTGGGGTACAACAGTTGCCCCTGTTCAATCTTCTTAGACCTGAGGATGCAGATTGGCTGACGTGCCTTTCGTAATCCGAGGGTAGAAGATGATTGAACACTAGAGTGCCCAGAAATTTGCGCTCACATAGTAGCAGTGTGATGGAAATGGGCTTATAGATGCCATTTGGAGATTGATGGATAGGATGATGGGCTTATAGATGCCATCTGGATGTTCATCGCATAAGAGATTCCTTAGCGAGAACCTGCGTACCTGCAAAAGAAAAATGAATACCTGACATGTTGCAGGAGCTGGTCTTCAGATGCTTTGTATAGACGTGTCCTGACTGGTTACAGGGGCTGAATCTGGAGCTTCAAACGGCGATGAATGAACCAGGGATAGTTACTACCTCAACAGGAACGGTGAGAGAACCTTAGGAAATTATAATCTCAAAAGCGTACGTTTGAGAAAAACCTGGAATGGAATTATCATCTCCACAACATTGGGGAGAGAACCATAGGAAATTATAATCTCAAAAGCGGACGTTTGAGAAAAACCTTGAATGGAATTATCATCTCCGCACCGTTGGGGAGAGAACCATAGGAAATTATAATCTCAACAGAGGACGTTTGAGAAAAACCTGGGATGGAATTATCATCTCCGCACCGTTGGGGAGAGAACCATAGGAAATTATAGTCTCAAAAGCGGACGTTTGAGAAAAACCTGGAATGGAATTATCATCTTCGCAACATTGGGAAGAGAACCATAGGAAATTATAATCTCAAAAGTGGACGTTTGAGAAAAACCTGGGATGGAATTATCATCTCCGCACCGTTGGGGAGAGAACCATAGGAAATTATAATCTCAAAAGCGGACGTTTGAGAAAAACCTGGGATGGAATTATCATCTCCGCACCGTTGGGGAGAGAACCATAGGAAATTATAATCTCAAAAGCAGACGTTTGAGAAAAACCTGGGATGGAATTATCATCTCCACAACATTGGGGAGAGAACCATAGGGAATTATAATCTCAAAAGCGGACGTTTGAGAAAAACCTGGGATGGAATTATCATCTCCGCACCGTTGGGGAGAGAACCATAGGAAATTATAATCTCAAAAGCGGACGTTTGAGAAAAACCTGGGATGGAATTATCATCTCCGCACCGTTGGGGAGAGAACCATAGGAAATTATAATCTCAAAAGCGGACGTTTGAGAAAAACCTGGGATGGAATTATCATCTCCACAACATTGGGGAGAGAACCATAGGGAATTATAATCTCAAAAGCGGACGTTTGAGAAAAACATGGGATGGAATTATCATCTCCGCACCGTTGGGGAGAGAACCATAGGAAATTATAATCTCAAAAGCGGACGTTTGAGAAAAACCTTTGATAACTTCTACTGAGTCTTCATCAGAAAAATCTGTTTGGGGTCGATTTAGCTGGACTAGAGAAGGCCTTGGACTGGATAATAAATCTTTGGAGTCGATTAACTGAACCGGTCTAAGTCTTGAAAGATGATTGAGAATTTAGCTTAATCTTTCCTGAAAGGTAAAGGTCAGTCATATGCAATGCATGATATGGACCAAGCAATGATGTTCTCAACATAAATGAGATTTGTAAGATATGATGCGTCTATGCATGCTATAATGATGTATGCGATGTTTAGGAAGGTATGTTTTTTCGTCTAGGAAAATAAATCCTTGACGGGTGCCGGGAAGTCACTCCTGGGCTGATGTTGAAGAATAGATTTTTGCTTCCGCTGGGGATGATAACTGCAAGAATACCGATAGGAGAAGATAACTCCGTTGGGGAATAACCTTGGCGAATGGGTTACTCTGCGGGGAGACAAGTACTCTAGTAATCTTGCTGGGGAGCAATACTCTGTGGGGAGAGAGATACTTTACTGAGTTGTTGATAATTACTTGCTGGGGATACCCTTGTTGTGTTGGAAGTATTGATAGACTTCGCTGGGGATAAGAAAGAACTGTGTCGACGACGACCTTTCCGTGGCTTTTGGCTGAGGATAACCCAGTTATATCCTGGTAGGGAGATAACTCTTTGAATAAAGCCGGATGACGCGTTCGTGCTCTGTGAGGGATAAGCTTCCCGAATCTACTGGGGATAAGCTTACTGCTTGGGGAGATGAATTCCAACTTTCCGGGGGAAACTGGATTGGACTCTCCTGGGGAAGTATTGAACTGTAACGGGGAAGTGACTCCACTGAATGTTGATATACCGCTGGGGAACAATCTTTAGACCAAGATTGCCGGGGATGCTTGTTAGGAATGTTCGTATATTGCTGGGGAATGTTGAGATCTGTTGGAGGATACCCAACTTCCTTAAGGTTGATAACATAGCTTGGCTTGAGGAGGGTATACTGCTTGCTGGCTCACTCTCTGGGGATTAGGATATCTAGTTATGTTCTTTAGCTGAACCTACCTTGGTACCTTGGAGGATGGAACAATTAGATTGCTTAGGCAACTCTTTATTGCCCCTGTTTCTAACGTCACCTGTAATTAATCCTTTGTTTCGTATGCAAATATTCATGAGTTAGCAAATTATTGTCAATGCATATATCACAAATTGAACCTTGGACGTTCTTCGCAAAACAAAACAGAAAAAGAAAAACAATTGGCACTTTTAACTGAAAAGTATATTTGTATTGATTTTTTTGAATG
This sequence comes from Vicia faba, assembly GCA_948472305.1. Lineage (NCBI taxonomy): Eukaryota > Viridiplantae > Streptophyta > Magnoliopsida > Fabales > Fabaceae > Vicia > Vicia faba. Next base: position 1,499,056,839 of record OX451736.1, read on the forward strand.
GCCTGAAAACAGGCGTTTTGTGTACAAGAGGCTGACGTCCTAGTAAGCGAACGCCGCCGAACAAAAGAGTTTATACAAATTTTGTACAAAAGAAAATAAAACAGCTGTGTGAAATGGATGATCTCACTGAGTTTCAACTCTGCTATTGCCTTTATAACTCCGAGCGTCTCATCACTTGATGACCTTGGTTGAAAATGAAGTTGACTGATTGATGCCGTCTGAACTTGATATAGATATCGGATTCTGAATGCAAGGTGATCCAATGAGACATAGTATTACGCTTTATCCCTAATTTTTGCCTGGACCGCCCTTTCGGGTTTTCAGTCCACCGGGATACCCATTTTTGCCCAAGCCGCCTTTTCAGGTTTTCGACTTGCCGGGTGTACAGATTTTTTCATTTTCATCCCTTCATTTTGCCCGAACCCTTTTGGTTCGACGGGAAGCCCTAATTTTTGCCTAGGCATGTCAGCCTAGCGGGTCTTTTTTTCATGCGTAGTATCTTTTTACTATGTCTACATTGGCGGGGTGAGGAAGGTCGTCACCATCCATGTTGGTTAGAATCATGGCTCCTCCTGAGAACACATGTTTAACCACAAATGGCCCTTCGTACGTAGGGGTCCATTTTCCCCTTGGATCACTCTGAGGAAGGATGATTCGCTTGATTACCAGATCCCCAACTTGATATTCCTGTGGTCTGACCTTTTTGTTAAATGCCCTGATCATCCGTTTCTGATACGTCTGACCATGACAGATAGCAGCAAGTCTTTTTTCATCAATAAGGTTGAGCTGATCGAGTCGCGTCTGGATCCAATCATCCTCGTTCAGATTTGCATCCTTCATTATCCGGAGAGAGGGTATTTGCACTTCGATCGGTAAGACTGCCTCCATACCATAAACCAGAGAGAAAGGAGTTGCCCCGGTTGACGTCCTAGCTAAGGTACGGTACCCATGTAGAGCGAACGGTAACATCTCGTGCCAATCTTTATAAGTCACTGTCATCTTCTGCACGATTTTCTTAATGTTTTTATTTGCTGCTTCTACAGCCCCATTCATCTTCGGTCTGTAAGGAGAAGAATTGTGGTGCTGTATTTTGAACTGCTCGCAGAGCTCAGTGATCATCTTGTTATTCAGATTGGTACCGTTGTCTGTAATGATCCTCTCAGGGACGTCGTACCGACAGATCAGGTTATGCCGAATGAACCGTGCCACAACAGTCTTGGTTACCGTAGCGTAGGATGCTGCTTCGACCCACTTCGTAAAGTAATCAATCGCCACTAGGATGAAGTGATGCCCATTAGATGCCGTAGGTTTAATCTCGTCGATCATATCTATGCCCCACATTGCAAACGGCCAAGGCGCAGTCAGAACATTCAGGGGAACTGGAGGAACATGCACCTTGTCTGCATAAATCTGGCACTTATGGCATGTCCTAGAATGTTGGTAGCAGTCCGCTTCCATTGTGGACCAGTAATACCCTGCCCGAAGGATCTTCTTAGCCATTGTATGTCCACTGGAATGTGTACCAAAGGTCCCTTCATGTAGCTCTTCCATGATCCTTTCTGCTTTAGTTTTATCCACACAACGCAGTAGGGTTGAATCATGGTTTCGCTTGTACAAGATGTCGTTGCTAAGGAAGAACTTGGCTGCGAACCTTCTCAGGAACTTCTTATCGTTGACAGATGCACCTTCAGGGTATTCCTGAGCTTCCAGATATCTCTTCACCTCATGGTACCAAGGCTTTTCAGTCACTAATTCAGTCTCGAGATCGCAACAATATGCCGGTTCGTCCAGTTTCCAGATAATGATCCGGGGAGCCTCATTATCCCATTTAACTTTGAACATAGAAGCCATTGTAGCTAACGCGTCCGCCAGCTGATTCTCTTCTCTTGGAAAGTGCTCAAAGGTTATCTCTGTGAAGTGGGGGATCAGGGTCAACACACATTCTCTGTAAGGAATCAGGTTTGGATGTTTCGTATCCCACTCTCCTTTGATCTGATTGATCACGAGAGCGGAATCTCCGAAGACGCTCAGAAACTTAATCCTTAGGTCGATCGCAGCTTGAAGACCCATGATACACGCCTCATACTCCGCCATGTTGTTGGTACAATTGAAACACAGTCGGGCAGTGAGTGGAGTATGAGTACCTTGGGGGGATATAATTATGGCGCCGATACCGTTACCCAAAGCATTAGAGGCTCCGTCAAAGTGCATAGACCATCGGGATCCTTCCTCAGGTCCTTCATCCGGTCCAGGTACTTCACAATCAGTCACTATCATGATGCTTTCGTTCGGAAACTCGAAGTTCATTGACTGATAGTCATCTACAGCTTGATGTGCCAAGTGGTCTGCCAATACACTTCCCTTGATGGCTTTCTGGGTCGTGTACTGAATGTCGTATTCCGTCAAGATCATTTGCCATCTTGCAATCCTCCCAGACAGAGCAGGCTTTTCGAATATGTACTTTATAGGATCCATCTTTGAGATCAACAAGGTAGTGTGGGTCAGCATATACTGTCTCAGCCGGCGAGCAGCCCATACCAAAGCGCAGCAAGTTTTCTCGAGCAGTGAGTATCGGGTCTCACAGTCAGTAAACTTTTTGCTAAGGTAATAAATGGCATGCTCTTTTCGGCCAGACTCGTCATGCTGCCCCAGCACACACCCCATTGAGTTGTCAAGCACTGTTAGGTATAGTATCAGAGGTCTCCCTTCAACCGGTGGCATAAGGATGGGTGGTTCTTGGAGATACTCTTTGATTCTGTCAAAAGCAGCCTGACATTCATCGTTCCAACGTACTACCTGATCTTTCTTCAGCAGCTTGAAGATTGGTTCACAAGTAGCAGTTAGGTGTGAGATGAACCGAGCAATGTAATTCAGGCGTCCTAAAAAGCCTCTGACTTCCTTCTCTGTCTTAGGAACTGGCATCTCTTGAATAGCTTTGACCTTGGCAGGGTCCACTTGAATGCCCTTGTCACTTACCACGAAGCCTAGCAACTTTCCAGATCTTACCCCGAAGGTGCACTTGTTCGGGTTCAATCTTAGTTTGTATAGTTTCAACCGGTCAAACAACTTTTGCAGATGATCTAGGTGCTCTTCCTCAGTCTGGGACCTTGCGATCATGTCGTCAACATACACTTCTATCTCATGATGGATCATGTCATGAAATAAAGCAACCATGGCACGTTGGTAGGTTGCCCCAGCGTTCTTTAGTCCAAAAGGCATGACCTTGTAGCAGAAGGTGCCCCACTGAGTAACAAATGTAGTCTTTTCCATGTCTTCAGGTGCCATCTTGATCTGATTGTAACCTGAAAAACCGTCCATGAAAGAGAACACCTTATGCTGAGTTGTATTGTCAACGAGGACATCAATGTGAGGTAAGGGGAAGTCATCTTTGGGGCTGGCCCTGTTCAGATCCCTGTAGTCGACACACATTCTGACCTTACCGTCCTTTTTAGGTACCGGCACCACATTAGCAACCCACTGAGGGTAAGAAGTCACTGCAAGGAACCCAGCGTCAAACTGTTTCATAACCTCGGCTTTAATCTTCTCGGACATCTCTGGACGCATACGACGGACCTTTTGCTTAACCGGAGGGCAGTCTTCCTTAGTTGGCAAGTGATGGACCACGATATCGGTATCCAACCCGGGCATGTCTTCGTAGGACCAGGCAAAGATCTCCATATAATCATGTAGCATCTGAGTCAACCGTTGCTTTACGCTGAGCTCTAGGTTGGCACCAATCTTTACCTCTTTCCTGTCTGCCTCAGTACCCAAGTTTATTATTTCCACTGGCTCTTCGTGTGGTTGAATTTCCCTCTCTTCCTGAAGCAACAGTCTTGCAAGCTCTCTAGGCACTTCGCAATCATCTTCACCTTCGTCTTCAGCTAAGTTGATCGGATTTTCGAAGTCATAACTGGCAGTAGCAGGGTCGTTACCAGTGAGATCCAGAGTGGATTGAAACCTGTATGAGTGAGTGTGTGTGTAAATACAGCTGTTTTGAAATATATGTAAAGGAAAGAAAGACAGAAAAGGAGCATAAGATTTGAAATGCGAGAAAACGTCCAAGATTTTCATTCATGATATATGAAATGACAATTTATATGCCCTCACAAATAGAACCACGGTGCCTCGGGTAAGACATCGGGCCAAAGAGTTTATTATTGTTTATTACAGATACCAAAAACATAGGAATTCATTACTTAGTAACAAGAGAAACAGATAGATTGTCCTTTGCACTCCAATTGTTAAGTCCACTGTCGGTTGCCGGGTAGATCCAGCTATCAAACTCAGCTTCATCCACTTCCTCTTCGTCTCCGATAGCGTTCACTCCATGAGCAGGCAGGGGAGCTGTCACTACATTAGGCTTCTCAGATGCCTCAAACTGTACTTCCTTGGCGTCAATAAGGTCCTGCAGCTTGCTCCTTAATGCCCAACAGTCATCAGTAGAATGCCCCGGGCTATCAGAATGGTAAGCACAACGAGCATTTGGATTGTACTTAGGAGATGTAGTATTTGGAAACTTCGAAGCCTCTCTGACAGTCACTAAATTGGTGGATAGCAACTGTGGCAGGATCTGCGATAAGGTCATACTCAAACGGGTGAATTCCCTTCTGGGTCTCTCAGCCCTTTGGGGATTGGTTGGCCGAGGAGCGGCAGCAGGCTTAGCAATCATTACTGCACTGACAGATTGGTGGCGCTCAGATCTCTCTGATCTCTTGGAACCATATACAGCACTAGCCTCCTTCTTGAAGGGTTTCTTCTCAGAACTAGACGATGCACCCTTCGGAATCTTTCCAGACTTCAACCCAGCCTCAATTCTTTCTCCAGTCAGAATCAAATCAGTGAACCCTGCAGACGAATTCCCGATAAGATGGTTGAAAAACGGCCCAGATAGGGTCCCCAAGAACATGTCTACCAACTCCCGATCAGTCAACGGTGGCTGCACCCTGCCAGCCAGATCTCTCCACTTCTGAGCGTACTCCTTAAAACCTTCACTTGAACCTAACGACATACCCTGGAGTTGGGTACGTGTAGGGGCAAGGTCGGCATTATATTGATACTGCTTATAGAAAGCAGTAGCCAACTCCTCCCAGTTACGAACCTTGGTCCCATCCAGCTGATAGAACCATTCGAGATGAGTCCCTGAAAGACTCTCCTGGAAGAAGTGGATCCACAAATTCTTATCCGCTGAGTACGGTTGGATTTTCCGAACATAGGACCTGAGATGTAGCTTGGGACAAGATGCCCCGTCGTACTTAGTGAAAGATGGTGCTTTGAATTTCCGAGGAATAATCACACCAGTTGACAAACCCAGATCTCCAAAATCCAGCCCAGGTACCTGTTGGATCTCCATAGCATTCAGCCTGTCTTCCAGCTGCTTGTAACGGTCTTCTGCCGGAGGATACTGCTCTTCATCAAAATCAGTCTCGTTGTCGGAGACTACCGGACTAGGAACCCTTGCCTCTTGAGGAGTGCCCTTGCCAACAGAAGAACCAGCCTCTTCATTCTGCAAAGTATTGCCAAACCTTCGGCCCGAGTTGAACAGAACAGTTCTTCTCTTCTTCTTCTTCTCCTTCTTCAGGAGCAGAGCCTTCAACTCTTCTTGGCCTTGAGCCAAACCCTTGATTAATTCCTGAAATTGCGCATTCTGCGCCTGAAGAGCTTTGATGGATGTCTCAGTTGATGACGAGTCGGGATCCATGATGCTGAAATAAACAGCGAAGAACGGTAAGCAACCTGAAAAGGATAAAACCTGCTATGCACATGATGAATGGAATGCGTATGATTTATGTTTTCAAAGACAATCGGGAATCAACTTTGTAAACAAAAAGGAACACACTTCATTAGATTCAACTTTGTAACTGAAATTATTCAACAGGTTGCCCTTAGGCGTTACATGAAAGGAAATACTGAAAAAGGGAAATAAAACTGCAAAAGAACATCCGGAGCTCCTTATTGATCCCATGGTCTCCTCTTCTCCGTACGGATGTAGGCATTCAGAGCTCTCTCATTCTCCAACTGCTTTGTCAGCTTCTGGATCTTTAATTCCTGCTCGTTGAACTTTTCCCGGTAAGAATCCCGCTCTTCTCGTAGTTGCGACCAAGATCTCTTAAATGTCTCATAATCAGTAGGTATCTGAGGAGGAAGGACAGTTGGAGGAACACCATCTTTGTCAGGACACTCAAGAATGACGGGTCTGACAGCTTCATATGGCATACCTAACTTCTGAGCACGGATGCGAACCCATTTGTAGTAGGCTTCCATAGGTAGAGAAGTCTTTGGCCCTAACTCTTGTGGGTCAGCCTTGTGAACTTTGTCCCAAGCCTTGATGAACCTACGACGCAGCTCGTCACTATCCACCTGAAACTCAAAACTGATGTGAGGCACCAACATCTCATGGGGGCCTGCTCTTCTTGCTCTTCCAAACTGACGGAGTGCTAGACATGGATTATAAGAGATCCCTCCTTGGGTACCAATCAGAGGAACATTAGGGTATTCCCCGCATCGATCAATAACAACTATCTCATCCAAACCTCTGCAAGTCCAAATGATGTCTTTGTCGGTGAGAGACATTAACCTACGAGCCCAACCTCTTCCTTCTTGATTCTTTAGTACGAACTTGGGGAGGTGCGAAATAAACCACCTCGCCAACAAAGGGATACAACACCATAGGGTTCCTCGTCTTCGGGTAGTACGAGCATGAAGTTGTTGCAAGATGTCACCCAAGAGAGTGGGCACAGGATTCTGAGACATAAAGATCCTTATGGCAGTGACATTGATGAAGTTGTCAGGATTAGGAAACAGGACTAACCCATAGATTAGGAGAGCCAAGATGTCTTCATATGCCCTAAAGTCCAGGTCATTCCAGAAACTGTTAGCTTTACCGATCAGAAACTTGGACAAGAAACCCTTAACTCCGCTTCTAGTCACCCAATTGTCTGTTACCTCTTGATGGGTCAAAGGAAGAGCTGCAGCAACATCCTCAAGTCTGAGGGTCTTTTCCCAACCAGTAAAGGGAGTCTGATCCAAGATAGGGATACCAAGCAAATCAGAGAACTCTTCCAGGGTAGGGACCAGCTGGAAGTCTTGAAAGGTGAAGCACTGGTACAGAGGGTCATAGAACTGGGTCAGAACACTCATCAACTGTTGATCCCGCTTTGCAGTGACTAAACTGAGAAGAGAACCATGTCTCTGAATGAAGGATGTGGTATTTGGAATTCTGTTAACCAACTCATCAAGCAACTCAGGTGAACGGACAAAGTTGAACCGGATGGTATTCCTTCGCACAGGCATCATAATGTCCTACAAAACAGAGCAAAGGTGAAACCCTCTTGTCTTTGAAATGGTCAGTCCTTATGCAGGATGCATGCAATGCTCATGATGTCATGATGTTATGATAAAGCACACCACAAATAGATACAAAGGCAAACATGGTAAGGCACACAAGTCACACAAGGCAAGCCCCTAAAGTTTAGGCCAGCATGAGGCCTAGGTACTACCCTCTTTCAGTTTGTTGGTTCATACCTGTCCTATCAAAGTAACCGGGTTCTTAGAGGATCCCAATATAATTGACTACCCTCAATCGGTCATAACTCCAGCGTCGCAATCTTTTCTTGCGGCCAGAACCATCACGAGAGTTTAGCCTCAATGGGCGTAGCATACTGCTACAATTCTAAAGGCCAAGTTGTGTCAATTAAGGTTCTAAGGTTGTTGGTGCTTAATGACTTCTCAGAAGACCCATATTCTCCTCGTTGCAACACAAGGGATATCGGTACAGACCAAGGTGCCACACCAATGTAGCCATTGCTTCACCCGTGTCGGTCTACGCCGGACAGGTCCCTCACAGCTTATGCTACCTAAACAGGGTATCCCCAGATCCGGGTTAGGATCTATGTAACTCCCATGCGACCCACAATAGTAAAGCAAGCAAATCAATACAATTGAAAACACAGTTATGAACTAACCCTAAGGTACACCTCACTTTAAAAGATGTCCCCAGCAGAGTCGCCAGTTCTGTGATCGGTGGATCTGGAACTGACTGTTTAACGCTGGTTCGCGAAATGTCGCGGAAGCAAGAGTCGCCACCGTCTTTTATTTTCTCCAAATGGAAAGGACAAAAGCACAGAAAAATTCCTTAAAGAGATTGCTCTCGGTTCGGGAGGTAGATTATAGAAAGGGAAGGTGTTAGCACCCTTTCTATCCATGGTTATCCATGGGCTCTTAGGTACTTGCTCATTGTGTTTTCAAAAGTGGTTTGTTTGCTTTTCAACTGTGGGTTTTTAAAAAGTTTCTTTGAAAATTTCAGTTCGACTCTTGTATCGGTCCTCAAGAGTGTTTGAAAAAATGCTTTCGAAAGCTTTTTGAAAATGTGTTGGTGTGAAAAGTATTTTTGAATTTTGTTTTTGAAATTAGAGCAAGTATCTAGAGTCGTCTACCTACCCTAAGGAATTCGTCTGTGTAAATGTCCTTTAAAGTAGTGCCATCCCACCATTGAGAGGTAGGTAGCACCACCGTTGGAGGTGTTCGGGTCAATTCGAGGTTCGGGACATGGTGATCACCGGAGCAATGGGAAGACACCTTAGAAGCTACCCTCATGCCAGGTTCCCGGATCATGAGGACTTACTAAGACATCCTCTACTCGACGATCACCTTTCGAGGCAAGGCAACAGTGAGGCGTACCCTAGGGGTGGTGTGTGAATTGTGTGTCATGTTCATTTATTTTTGTCTTGTGTCATGTTATTGGTGATCTAGCGCTTGTTTTTATTTTTGTCCATACATTCTTTCATGCCTTGATTAACAGTTAAAAATTGCGGGAAAGTAAAAGATTCTAAGCTATTACAAAAGGCGCGGGTCCACATCGCCAAAATTTCTCAAACCCGATTTGACAGAAAAATAAAGAATTAAAAATAAAGAATTGATTTACAAGGCCTTGGGAGAGATACATAAATATTATAAGAAAAAGAAATAAGTATGCGCGAATTAAATCGAAACGAGGGCGTTGGACCCTTTTTAACTAAATTAAATTAAACGATTGAATTAATTAATTAAAAAAAGAAAGGAAATTGTTTTTTTTTTGGTATTTTTTGGTATTTTGTGATTTTAATGAAAAAGAATTAATTAAAATAAATGCCAACCCTAATTCTAGTTATTTTAATTTATTAAAAAGAAGATTAAAGTTTTACCCTAAAATTAACCCTAATTAATTTACATGCAATTTTAATTACAAAAAATACATATTTAATATTTTAATTATTTATGAAATAAAAATAAAAAGGAATAAAAATTATCATAAACCCTAATTCTATATTTTTTAGATTTTTATTAAAAGAGTTAAAATTGAAACCTAGTTTAAAACTAGTTAATTTATGAATTATTTACAAGAAATATTAAAATAAAAAATATTTATTATTTTTTCTCTTTTCTGATTTTTTATGTTTTTTATATTTATGAAAATAATAAATTAAAGCATTAAAAAAAATTAATTAAAACAAAGAAAAGAAAAAATATAAAAAAGTTAAAAGAAGCAAACTGGAGGGGGGTGTTGTCCCCAAATGGAGGTTAGTCTTTAGAAATCTGGCCCATTTGAATTGCTGGCCCCTTTGACTTTTCAGGACGCGTGTATACGCGTTGACTAGGGTGTCTCATGTTCCCCAGATCTGTGCCTTTGATTTGATGCAACTGAACGCGTGGACGGTTAGATTTTGAGGCGTATGATGTATCTTCAGCATTGACACTGCACAGGAATTTTGATTGAAAAATAATATGAGAATAGTGAGGACCTGGGGCTCGAACCCAGGTCATGAATGTTACCAACAACTGTGCTTACCACTGAACCAATCAACGCGCTTTTAACATATAATAATGCATAAATAACAAAAACAAAAATTGGTCAGTGGCCTAAAAATATGAAAAAAGCGCGCGCTGAATTCAAAGGAGCCAATCGTTGCTAGCCACCACATCGTCTTCTTCGTTGTGTTTTTTTTTTCTGAAATACAAAAACAATAAGCAACAGTTTTCAAACGTTGCTATAGATGCTATATTAGAAAATAGCGAATAGGCCATAAGGCCTCATAAATTGAGCGCGAGGGTGGGTTTCTCTTCGTCTGAGTATGCCTGATTCAATAGTGATATTCACGTGTCCTAATTTTTCCATATCACGAAACGCCCAATTTCAAGCTTCACAAACCCTAAATATTGTTAATGGAAAATCTTCATATAGGGCACGAAAACAAAATTAAACTATTGGGTTAGCATCAGAATCAAACGATAAACATGAATCAAGCGTTAAAATTCACAAAAAATGCATGAATTGAGATGCACGAGTATGAAATTTTTTCTGTACAGGCCCTGTTCGTTTTACCAATTCTTGAAGTTGTGATGGATGATTTTGATTAGAAACCCTTCCTTGAAGCTTCAGGAAGGTGATGGGATAAAAATCTCGCCTTGAATCGCCCAGCAAAAGTGTTTTCAGAATTGAGTTTTTGGCAAAAAATTTCAAGTTCAATGCTTGGTCTGTAGCGCAGCTGAGTGGTCAAATGCATTAGGTCTTGCTTGCTTGTATATGTAGGAATGATTAGGGTTAGAAAACTTGATCCAAATCTCTTGCATTCATGAATAGGATATTTGATTTTTAAACATGATTTTCAAATCTTTTTCACATGCTTTTTGATACAAATCATGACCAATCCAATTGATTCTTTCCATATTTGACTAGGCACGAAATCTTGAGGATATAACATGCATAAAAAGATTGAAAAACTTAGGTTAATTATTTTTCATGTATTTAATTGATTTAAATGAATTATTATTAATAAAAATTCAAATAAATAAATAAAAAATGAAGAAAAACTTCCCTTTGGGCCTAATGGTCGTGCACATGCCTTGGATGATGAATTATGGAAGAAAAATAGGCCCATTAGCAATTTTAGGTCATTTGAACCAATGTTGACTTTTCAAAATATCCAAAACTTTCCCAACTTCCACAAGGCATAACTTGCTCAATTTTTAAGATTTGCTCATGTTCTTGGACATTTTGGAAAGGTATTTGAGTCCTATAACCAATGTCTTTGGTCCCATTTCATTTTGTTTTACCAATCTCAAGTTATGGCCTTTGACTTAAAGTCCCTTTTTGTTGACTTTTGAAAATGACCTATAATGTTGAAATTGATAACTTTTTGTGAGAGCATTTCTTGGACTTGAAGTATGAAGAGGAGTTGTAGGAAATGTCTTTATCTTCAAAATGAGCTTTGGATGGAATTTTTCTGATAATCCATGTGAAAGTTATGCCCTGGTCAATTTACAGTTGACTTTTTCAATTGTCCAAATAAGGAAACTTTTGCATCTTGATGATTTTTGAGCCAAGCTTTGAGAATCATGATCAAGCATTGATCAAATGATGTTTGTGGCTTCAAAATGAGATGTTGACCAAAAATTTGAACTTTTGACTGTCAAATGACCATTTTGCCCCTACAGTTGACTGTAGTGCAATTAGGGTTTTGACTGTGCAATTTTGTGCTGAAAGTCTTGAAACTTGGTATGAGGATGCTTGACCATATTTGTAGGCATGTGGGACTTGATTGGCCCCTTTGAAACTTCATTTTCTTGATCAGAACCAAAACCCTAATTTTGACTGTTCAGGAGGCTCTTGCACTGTGCAACCCTTGGGGAAATTTTGAAGCTTGACTTGGCAATTTCTTGAAGAATATGGGAGGGCAAATTTTGGGGTACAACAACGTTGTATGATTCTAATCAGAAGTTGATTATGAAGTATGAGCAGGGAAGAAACAGAACATTCAAGGTGAATGTAGAAACAACTGAAGCAGAGTGTCTTAGTGCAGAAGGCGCTGAAGGTGACAGTAAGTTGTGGTACAAGAGGTTGGGGAACTTGAACTATAGAAGCTTAGGGAATCTAAGTTCTAAGAAGCTTGTACATGGAATTTCGAAGATTGTGAAGCCTCAGAAGTCATGTGAGATATGCATGAAAGGCAAGCAACCCAGATTGCCATTTGCATCAGAAGTAGCCCCCAGAGAAAAGCATGCTTTGGGAGTAGTACATTCTGATGTGTGTGGACCATTTCCAGTATCTTCACTTGGAGGAAACAAATATTTTGTGTATTTTGTGGATGAGTTCACAAGAATGACATGGGTAACACTCATCAAGTTCAAGCATGAAGTGTTTATTGAGTTCCAGAAGTTCAAGATGAAGGCTGAGAAGCAGAGTGGTCAGAAGCTGAAGAATCTGAGAACGGATGGTGGAGGTGAGTATAACTCTACAGAGTTCTAGAAGTCCTGTGAGGAGAATGGAATAGAACAAGAGGTTACTGCTCCATATACTCCTCAACACAATGGTCTTGCTGAATGAAGAAACAGAACTTTGCTTGATATGACCAGAAGTATGCTGAAAGAGAAGAAGCTACCTCACATGTTATGGGGAGAAGTTGTTTCCACGTCAACATATGTTCTGAATAGGTGTCCAACAAAGAAGATGAAGGAAATTGTTCCTTTAGAAAAGTGGACTGGAGACAAGCAAAGTGTTAGCCATCTGAGGGTGTTTGGTTCTGTATGCTACAAACACGTCCCAGAAGCTAGAAGACGGAAACTGGATGATAAAAGCAAAGTAATGTTACTGGTGGGGTACCACAGTACATGTGCCTATAATATTTATTGTCCAGAAACCAACAAAGCTGAAATCAGCAGAGACATTATTGTGAAAGAGTCAGAAACATGGGATTGGAACATGCTTCAATCAGATTTTGGTGTAGCGATAACATCAGAGTTAGTTTCTGAAGATTCTTCAGAAAGTTCTGAAGACGAGTCAGAGTCAGAAGATGAAACTGAAGACTCTGAAGATGAGTCAAAATCTTGGAGATTCTGATAGTGGATCTGATTCTGATCCAGATTCTGATGATGATCCAGAATTTGGTGGTGATTATATTTCTGGAAGGGACAACTCTGAAGACAAAGGGTCTGGAGGACAAGCTTTCAGAAGTAACTCTGAAGGTGGTAATTCTGAAGGAAATAGTTCTGGACAAGGTCCAGAAGCTAGCATTGTTTCTAGTTCTGGAGAAGCTTCAGAATAATTTCAGAGGCCACAGAGAATCAGACAAATACCAAGTAGGTTTGCAGATTTTAGCATGTTGCATGATACTGAAGTAGATTATGAAGGAGAAGTCATTCAGTGTGTCATGTTAGTAGATTCTGAACCAGTGGGTATTGAAGAAGCTCTCAAGAAAAAAGTATGGTTGAATTCCATAAAGGAAGAACTTGAGGCTATTGAAAGAAACAAAACTTGGAAGTTGGTGAAGCTTCCAAAAAAGAAGAAAGCCATCAGCGTCAGATGGGTTTTCAAGGTGAAGCTTAAGCCAGATGAATCAATTGGCAAACACAAAGCGAGACTAGTGGCTAGAGGTTTTCTTCAGAAACCTAGGCTAGATTAATTTGAGGTGTTCGCGCCTGTTGCTAGACACGAGACGATCAGACTGGTGATTTCTTTAGCTGCAAACAAAAATTGGTCTTTGATACATCTGGATGTGAAGTCTGCATTTCTGAATGGTCCGTTACAAGAAAAGGTATATGTGTCACAACCTCCTGGATTTGTGAAAAAGAATCAGGAAGGGATGATATATAAGTTACATAAAGCCTTGTATGGACTGAAACAAGCGTCCAGAGCTTGGAATCTGAAAATTGATTCGTTTTTCAAGAGGCAGAAGTTTCAGAAATGAGAGATGGAATATGACGTGTATATGCAGCATTCTGGTAGCAATATGATTTTGGTGTGTCTATATGTTGATGACATATTACTAACAGGAAGTTGTCCAGAAGATATAATCAAGTTCAAAAAAATTCTGATGAATGAATTTGAGATGACAAATATGAGAAATATGATATATTTTTTAGGAATGGAGATTTTGTACTCAAAGAAGGGTATCATTCTACATCAGCTGAAGTATGAACTTGAACTTCTAAAGAGATTTAAGCTGCAAAATTGCAAAGTTGCTATGACACCATCAGAAACCAATCATAAATTGGATTCTGATTCTGATGGTGATTCTGTAGATGCTACAACATTCAAGTAGTTGGTTGGTTCTCTTAGGTACTTGTGTAATACCAGACCTGACATTTGTTATGTTGTTGGAATAGTTAGTAGCTTCATGAGTAAACCAAAATGGTCTCATTACTAAGTTGTTGTCAGGATTCTGAGGTATATCAAAAGAACTCTGAAATATGGAGTGCTATTTCCTTCTGGAAGAAAGACAGAACCAGAATTAGTGAGTTATTCTTATTCTGACTGGTGTGGAGACAGAGTTGACAGAAGAAGTACTTCTGGTTACTTGTTCAAGTTTTTGGGAGGTCCAATTTCTTGGAGTTCCAAGAAACAGCCTATTGTGGCTCTGTCAACACGTGAAGCCGAATACATTACAGGTGTTATAGCTGCATGTCAAGTTGTTTGGCTTCTGAATCTTCTAGAGGATTTGAAGATTGAGATAGAGAAACCTCTGAAGTTGTTGATTGATAACAAGTATGCAATCAATCTTGCCAAGAATCAAGTGATGCATGAAAGAAGCAAACATATTGAGATGAAGTATCATTTTTTGAGAAGTCAAGTGCAGAAAGGAGTGTTAAAAGTTCTGCACTGTAGCACTTAGAAGCAACTGTCAGATGTTCTGATGAAGTCAATAAAAACAGATCAATTTCTTCATTTGAGAAATAAAATTGGTGTTGTTAGTTTCTGATAATTACTTCATTTGAGAAATGAAATTGATGTTGTTAGTTTCTGATAATTACTAAATTATGGGATGGTATTAGAGGGTAATTTAGTATTTGTCAGTTTAGGATATTCTCTTTTAGGGCCTATGTGACATTCTTATCTTTACTATTTTTGTGTATAAATAGATATATTAAATTTCATTTAATATAATCAATCATCTTTCAATCATTTGTGGCAGCTTTATAGCATTTATCATTTTCTCTATTCTTCCTCAATTTCTTCACAAATTTATCACTTGAGTTTTTCTTTGTTTGTTTGAGTCTTGATAATCAAACCCTATTCCTTTTGTTTGACATCATTCACTGTTTGCATTCTTCCACAATCTATGTTCCTCCGTCGTCATCCCTCTAAGGTACATTCTCTTTCTCAGTTTCTTTTCCCTTTCAAAGTTTGAGTTCTTCCTTTTCGTTTAATCTTATGTTTTTTTGAAAATTTTGTTGTTGTTCTCGTGAAATGGATCTTTTATGATGACAGTCAATCACAATGAGGAAGCTAAAGTTTTATGAGAATAAACTTTTGAAGTAGGTGAATTTTTTAGAATGGAAGAGAGAAGGGAGTCACAGAGAGCACTACCATATTACTCAACGGGATGACTATAAAAAGTATTATTCTATCATAATTCACTTTGTTTTTCTTTTTCAGTTATTTGTTAATTTTCTTTGTTTCATTTGGTTTTTAGCTGATTGTGGAAATATGAACAGGTATGTAAGTTAAACACGGATTGTTCAGAAGATGGTAAGCTTAGTGAAACAGAGGAACGCCAAGGATGCAGATCGAGTTAATTTCACTGATAAACTTTTGGAAAAACTGTAAGTTCACTTTTTCAAGTTACATGTTTAAATATATGATTTCTATTGTTCGAATTGAATTTTGGTTTTCTTAAATTCAATTACAAAAGCTTAATTAACATCTTATAAGCTATTTCTATTTCAAAAATCAAAATAACTGAAATATGGACCGATATAGACCGATTTTCACACAGTAATAACCATCAGTTACAATTACACATACATAAATTATTATGAAGGGTTGAAATATTTGGAAGTTCTTGACTTGGGTGGTAATGATTTTGATAGTGCTAACAACATTCTGTATTGTTTGAATGGACTTTAATCTCTTAAGTCTCTATCATTAGCTCATCTTAAGTTGTTTCTTTGTTTTGTTGCTCACTATGTGTTTGAAGAAATGTCTAAATGAAAGGAAGTAGGTGAGTTTATCATGTGTATTCAGCTTTGATGTGAAGAGAAATGAGGTGAGCAGCTAGCTGACTCTCAATGAATGTAATCCATACAAGATAAGTAATTTCTGCATAATGCTTGCAATATATTGTTTGCAGAATTTATATTGATTTTGCTCTAACATTATTCAATGTTGGTCCACTATAGGATCTGAATGCAATCCACCAAGATTATTACGTAGATGATGGTGTACTATTTTCTTTATGCTCCAACCAATATTACTACATAATAGGATGTATCTTGATACTGTTACATGCATCCATTGATTATCAAGTCATTGGCATTATCATCCATGCTCGTGTTAATGAATTCGCAGTGGCATCATATACATTCATTTGGCTATGTTATACTAATCAGACATGCATTTCTTGACAGCATGTGTTGGTTTCAAAATTACTTTCATATGTGTTAGATGATGTTATCATTTGCAGACATCTTAGGTTCATGGCATTCAAGAAGGCATTGGCATCTGCTTCCACATTTAGGTTCATGTGTTGTTTATTTGATATGACATCTTATTATGATAATTGCTTTGTTTTCATGACACGACTTGGCTAGGGTATGGAGAAATTAGGATATAACATGAATGATCCTCCTAACCTTTCCTTTAATTACCATTGTCATTGCACCGCATTTTATTTTGTCTTCTAAAGTACTACACTTCCATGATTTGGACTTTCAGAGAGTTTTTGTTTGTTTAAACTACATCCACTCGGGAATTCATCACTCCATTTGATCAGAGCATTAGTGTAAAGGCGTCGAAGTTAAATGTGTTTAAAGGATTCATCGGAGTTATATATTGTCTGATTTATACAGGGTTGCAACATGACAAAGCTTCATTTTATAATAGAAAGTCCATTTCTGCTCTTCATCAAAAACAATGTGAACTCTTCTTCTTCTTCATCAACACGTGCTGAAGAGCCTTAAGTTTTTACTGTATGTCGCAGATTACCCTCTAGACTCAGAGGCATAAGGACTCATGGCTATGGAAAGAGAAGCATCCGAAATTGGAGTCCAGCCTCTAGAAGAGTTCGTAGCTGGAATGTGGTGATCATGACAGAAATACTTTTGTGGATGAAAAAATTGTTTTTTTTACTTCATTTTAATAATGTTTAGCAGAATTTATTGTTAACTTTCTTTTTCGATTGCTCTTTGATTTTGAAATGTCCTTTGAAAGTAATGCAAAATGCAGTTCTTGTGCTAGAAATCTTTCTGATGCGAATATATTTTTGTATCTAATAGATGATACTCCGGCGTTCAATCCAATTGGTCTTGATCATGTTTTAATATCGATTGTGAAATGTCATGCATGTGATTTTGATATTGAAGTTTCCTTGCATTGCGGCCGTTCAGAAGAATTTGATGCAAATAATATGGTATCCTCTTGGGTTTCAAAAATTTATGTGTAGTCGAACTTATTGCTAAAAATATTTTTTGTGTATTACTAATAATAAAAACAGATTATAATATTATTATAACTTCACTTTTAAATTTTAAGTAGTTATAAAATATTTATTTAATTTCATAAATTTTTTCTCGAGACTGTGTCTCGCACGGATATACATGTTAATAATATATAAGATTATACTTTAACAGGATGAGGAATCTTCCTGTCACCCCTCAAATTTTATTTGGCACCTCCACACCCTTTATGTTTTTACCATAATACCATTTGTAACTTTTTACATTTTTGAAAAATTGTGTGTTTTTCGGATTTTTAATTTTTTTTGAGTTTTTACTGAATTTTTAAAAATTTTCACGAGTTTTTATTGGATTTTTGTGAGAAATATGAGTTTTTATCATATTTTTAAATAATTACCACATTTTAGCTATCAAATTTTAAAAAAATACACTATCAGATTTTTCAAAAAACTGTAACTTTTTATCAAATTTTTCAAATGCACTATGAGATTTTTCAATAAAATTAGACGTCCACCCGTGCGATGCACGGTAAATTCTATTAAATTATTATTTATAATTATTATAAATTAAAGATATATTTTTAAATTGAATTAAATAATTTATTTTAATAAAAAATAATTGTTATTAAATTGTTACACATAAAAGTATCAAAGTTACCAAAGATAAAAGTATCAAATTCTTTCCTATGATCATCTGATTACTACAAACAAAAATCACATAAAAATAATTAATAAGTTAAATAAATCACTTATAAGTAATATATTTCACCTCAACTGAAAATAAATGGATTAGAAAGGAGATAGTGTTATGAAGTTAAAATAGAAGATAAACAAAACATCATAAATGATAATAGAAACTAATGATGAAAATTATAAATTTTAATGAGATAATTTATAACTTAAGAAATAAAATTAATTTGTAATTCCTTACTAAGTATGTCGCATAAATTTGTTAAGCATAGTTAGATTTATATATATGTTAGACAAATACTCAATTGTGACATCACTCTTTTTATAAAAACTATTATGTAATGGTCAATCAAATATATTAATTATTATGATCGTCCAATCAACTCACATACTCGGTTCTAGTTTAAAAATAGGTATAATTATTTTTTAACTGTACAATTTTAATATTTAAAACTGAGCACCAAAAATACAATTATATATTTAATATATGAAGCACTAAAAAATTCAGTATTATTTAAACCATAAATAAATATAATTTCATACCGCTTAAAGTTTCTAAATATTTAAAGAGTCTTTCTCCGAACACTTTTAAAGGAAAATTATGAACTAAATACATTTATGAAACAAATTCATCAATTAAATATTTATATTATAGTGTCTTTAAAATATTATTTTTGAACGGCAGCCTTGTGGTTTTGATGTTGTATGTTTTTTTAAAATATTTTCTTATGTAATAATAAAAAATTAGGCCCCTAAAAATTTGAAACCTAGTGCTATAGTTTATTGTACGTGTTGTTGATTGAGTCTCTGAATTATATTTGATTAGTTTTTATTTATATTTGAGATGAAAATATTAACAAAATATTATAATTTTAAGCCGTAAAAAAATAAGAATAATAAAAATAACGAAGAGTAAGAGTTTTTTAAGTCACTCTCTCCCACAATTTAACTTTTCAAACAATATTTTTTTAAATAAAAAATACATTTTGTGATGTCAAAATTTATATTTAAAAAAATATAATCAAACCTAAGAGTAGTATAATTAGTTGAAGCTAAACTTGATCATGATAACTAAATTTGTATATCTTAAAGTCAAATAAAAAACACAATTAAACCAATATTTTTTAAAAATTAAAACGATAATATAATTGAGAATATAAAAAAATAAAAATCTAAAAGTTAAGAAAGTACACAATATAATCATCATTCATATGTAATGTTACTCACAATTATTTCAATTTTCTTTCTATCACCAATTCTTCTTTTGCAACAAATTTATACATAAAAAAACATAACATAATTATCCGATAACTAAAAAAATTAAGAATAAAAGAAAATAAAAACCAAAAAACAAAGACAGATTATAAAATATTAACAATAATGAGACAAAATGATTGTAAATAAATCTTTAAATTATGAAAATGAGTGGTTTTAGTTAAAATAAATAAAACAAATAATATATATTAATAAAATAATTTGTGAAGATGGTTCGTAGTAAAAAGTGCTTAAATTTTGAGATGTTGAAATTATGGTTTTTCAAATCCACAATTTAAAAAATAAATAATAAGTAAATAATTAATATTGATAATTACTAAATTAACCTTAATTTTAATTTCAAAAAATTTCTTAAGAGACTTAATAACTTTAATTAATAAGATATAATTTTATACCATATTTCCCAAAAAAAAAAGTCTGGCATTGCTTATGAAACAAATTCATCAATTAAATAGTAAGAATTTTTTTAAGCCTCTCTCTATGTCAAAATCTACTTTTAAATATAATAAATCTAATTACTACCATAATTATGTCATTAACAAAAATTAATTAATTTACGTCATTAACCAAAAAAATCAATTTAAACATGAATTTGCAAACACAATTAGATAAAGACAATCCCTAATCATTTCTTTAATTTTAACTTTTTTTTTTACTGCATTATAAAGCTATTATTTACTGCATGATATAACAATCTCACTTCTCCATGTATTGAAACATTGAACTTCCAATACAGTAATTAAAAAGTCAACCTTGGTAACCTTCTCGAAAACTTAAACCCTATTGAAAACATTCTTGTAATTATGATAGATTTGTTCTATACATTTCACTTTCTGTGCAATCTACTTAGTCTTTATAAAAAGATGACCCTTCATTTTTAAGCATCTAAATCATCTCTTTTGAGAGAGAAAGAAAAGAGCTATAAGAATTTCAATTTTCTCTATTTTTTTCTACGTTATGGAAAGAAAAAGATGAGAAAGCGTTGTAAATATTGATGAGAAAAGTATCAATGCGGTAGTGACACTACCCTGTCTAAGTTACAACCAAGACCCAGTTTAGTAATTTATTAAATTGTTATTATAAACAAAATATAATGATATATATTTATTAATATTATAAAACAGTTACAAGATCAAATTTATTTGTGATTCAATAATATTATAATTTTTTTTAATATTTGAAAACAGTTACAAGATCAAATTTATTTGGACAACACGTATTTAAATATTATATTTTCATGAAATTTAATAAATTTTGATACAGAAAAATAGATTACTAAGATATGACAATTGAATTTTCAATTATCCTTTTATATATATATATATATATATATATATATATATATATATATATATATATATATATATATATATATATATATATATATATATATATATATATATATATATATATATATATATATATATATATATATATATATATATATATATATATATATATATATATATATATATATATATATAAGGCATATAAATAATGATATTTATATATTTTTATCAATTAAATTTTAAAATTTCTTTCTTTCTAATTAGATGTAAAAACACAGTTTAAAAAAAATATAATTTAAAACTCATTTTATTTATTTTAAATTTATATTTTTAATATAATATTTTATTTTTCAAATTATATGTACATATTTAATTTAGTTAAATTTTTATTAAAAAAAGTTGTTTTTTTATATATATTATAATACATTTATATAATTCACATATATTATATATTTTTTATATGTAAAGAAACTTAAAAAAAAATTATTTTTTTCTCATTTTAATTGTTTCCCTATTTAAAGGATAGAAATAATAATTAAAAATAATAATAAAAAAAATAATTAAAAAACTTATATCAAATCATAAAGATTTTTAAATATAAAAATAATAATTAAAAAACTTATTGCATGTATAAAGATTAATAAATATAAAAATAATAATTAAAAAGAATAATAATAATAATAATAAATAATAAAAGAAACCTTCTCTTTATTGAAGGAGATTATCAATTTTATAGACATAGAAAATAGAATAAAAAAATATTTAATAAAGAAGGTTGTCAAATAATAAATAGAAAATTAATAGTATTAATGTAATTACTCAACAAATAAAATATTTTGATGAGATCACTTTAATCTTATAAAAATAATTCAATCAATTAAGAATAATTTTGATGGATTTATTTACAAAGTATCATAGACGGGAAAATCATATTGTATATAATATTATGACATGATATAAGAAAAATAAATACTTATTATTTTTATTTCAAATTTAATAAATAAAAGTAAATATTATTTAATATTAAATCTAATTTACCTTTAATATTCAAAAAATTAATTTTTTGAACATGATTTTATTTTTAGTATTCAAAATTTACGTATTTGTTGTTAATATTTTTTTAAAAGTTTTTATTTTTAAAAATATACGTAATATATTAACTATAATTAAAATTACTATTAAAATATAATAAATTATATTAAATTTTCAATTTATTAAAAAATATTAGTGTTTTTTATGATAAAATATTATCATTTATACTAAAAAATTCTATAAATATTTGTTTTTGATAAAAGAACATGAGACAATTATGATAGAAAAATACATAAATTTGTTATGAAAAAGATAAATTTATCATTCTTTTTACATTTCTACAATTATCTATTATCATTTTATTTAATTAATACACATAAAATTTTATCACCGCATCAAAAGTAAGTTTTCTCTCTTTAAAAAATGTAGAAAATAACATATATTAATTCTAATTATTATGATTTTATATATTTGATAGGTAGACAATAATAGACAAGAGAAATTGTTTAAATTTCCATTATAGAGTCATAAACATGTAATTTAATATTTCAATTATGCTAATAAAACAACTATTTTAATATTCTTATTTAAAACGACACTGTACGATCCGTGCGACCGCACAGGTAGATGACTACTTAATTATTTCATTTATTTTTTCTACTAAAATATGAATTTTCGACAGACCAACACTACTTAATCTTTTATATACATTTCTTAACCATCATTATATTATATTTATTTACTATTTATAACGACATTGTGCGACCCGTGCGAACGCACAGATAAATGACTACTAAATTATTTTCTTTATTTTTCTACTAAAATATACATTTCTGACGGTCGACACTACTTAATTTGTATATCCTTTATATACATTTCTTAACCATCATTATACTGTATTTATTTACTATTTATAACGATATTGAACGACCTATGGGAACACATGGGTGTATATATATATATATATATATATATATATATATATATATATATATATATATATATATATATATATATATATATATATATATATATATATATATATATATATATATATATATATATATATATATATATATATATATATATATATATATATATATATATATATATATATATATATATATATATATATACTCATATATTTTTCAACATAACTGTTGGAAATAATTTATATTTTAGGAATATCTTTTTATATCTTTGTTAGAGGGTATTTATGATTTTATCATATCCTAATTTTGTGTATAAATAACCTAGTAGTAAGTAGATCAATGTAATTCATTATTCCTTATTTTGTAGTCGTCATTAAATATATTCCTTTTGTCTTTCATCTCTACTTTGTGCATCAACAAATGGTATCAGAGCTCCGGCTCGAAATCCACGGGAAACACGAGTGAACAGTGAGGTATTGTTGAGAATCGCTTTTCTGATTCTGTAGGATTTGGAAAACACTTTTAGTGAATTTTGAGTGAATTGTACAAGGTTGAAGATGAACGGAAATAGCGATATAAATTCAAGATTCCAGAGTTTGATGGCAAAAACTAGAATCGTTAGAAGATCCAGATGCGTGTGTTGTTTGGTTTTCAAAATGTGTTAGATCTTATCACTGGTGGCTATGCTCCGTTAGCAGCAGACGCAACAGAGGCACGAAAGATAATGTAGAAGGCGCTAAGGAAGAATGATCAGAAGGCGTTGTTCTACATCCATTAATGTGTGGATGCGAACGTGTTTGAGAAGATTGCTGACTCAGAAACAGTAAAGGCTGCGCGAGACACACTGGTCAAATGTTACAGTGGTGACGCATCAGTGAAGTAGGTGAAGCTTCAGTCTCTCAGAAAGCAATATGAGAATCTCAACATGAAGGACAACGAGAAGGTTTCTGAGTACATCTCTAGAGTGATTCTGATCACTAATGAGATGAAAGCTTGTGGAGAAACTCTTTCTGAACAAGTAATCATTGGGAAGATATTGAGATCTTTAACTTCTCAGTTTGATTATATTGTGGTAGCAATTGAATATTCCAAAGATTTGAGCACCATGGGAGTTGAAGAGCTGCAAAGTAGTCTAGAGGCGCATGAGTTGCGTATGAATGAGAGAACTTCTGAGAGAGAAATAGAGCAGCAGGCTCTGAAAGTAACTTTTGATAAGAAGTATCAGAAGCAGACTTGGTCAGATGTCAAGAGGAAAACTAATGGTGGTCAAAGGTCAGAAGCTTCAAACTCTGATAGGCAGAAGAATGTCTAGAAGGGAAAGGAGAAGTTTGACAAGAAGAATGTTCAGTGTTACTGTTGCAAGAACTTTGGTCACTATGCCAAAGATTGTTGGTCGAACAAAGAAAAGAATTCAGACGAAGCAAATATAGCCAGAGGAGAGTCTGGTGATGAACCTGTGCTATTTTTGACTTCTGAACCTGATAATATGAATTCATCAGAATTGTGGTATATGGATACAGGGTGTTCAAACCATCTTACTGGAAACAAGAAATGGTTGGTTGATTTTGACTATGGGAAGAGTACAAAGATCATATGTGTTGATGATAAATACCTCAATGCAGAAGGTATGAGAAATGTTAGGATCACTCTAAACAATGGGAAAGCAGCATTGATCCAGAATGTATGGTATGTACCTAGCATGAAAGGCAATCTGATGAGTGTGAGATAACTGATTGAGAAAAGGGTTTTTGGTTACCATGAAGGACAATCTTCTAAAGTTGTATGATTGTAATCAGAAGCTGATTATGGAGTCATAACAGAGAAGGAACAAAACATTCAAGGTGAATGTTAGAACTGTGGACTCTGAATGTCTTAGTGTAACAAGTGTTGTAAAGGAGAGTGAGCTGTGGCACAAAAGATTTGGTCATCTGAATTTCAGAAGCTTAGGGCATATGAAATCAAAGAAGCTGGTACATGTAATTCCTACAATCAAGAAGCCTGAGAAGTTATGCAAGGTGTGCATGGAAGGGAAGCAACCAAGATTACCATTTGCATCAGAAGTAGCTTCAAGAGCAAAGCA
The DNA here is from genome assembly GCA_948472305.1 of Vicia faba. NCBI lineage: Eukaryota > Viridiplantae > Streptophyta > Magnoliopsida > Fabales > Fabaceae > Vicia > Vicia faba. The sequence goes on from OX451736.1 coordinate 1,499,081,560, forward strand.
TGCCTTAGGAGTAGTGCATTCTGATGTGTCTGGTCCATTTCCAGTAGCATCAATTGGATGGAATAAATACTCTGTGTCATTTGTTGATGGGTTCACCAGAATGACATGGGTATCTCTCACAAATTTCAAACACGAGGTGTTTGCTGAATTCAAGAAGTTCAGACGGAAGATTGAGAATCAGAGTGGCCAGACTCTTAAGATTCTTAGAACTGGTGGTGGTGGTGAGTATAACTCCATAGAATTCAGAAGGTTCTGTGAGGAGAATGGAATTGAGCATTAGGTTATTTCTCCCTATACTCCTCAACACAGTGGTCTTGCTGAAAGAAGAAACTATACTTTACTTAATATGGTGAAAAGCATGCTGAAAGAGAAGAAGATTCCTCATATTTTGTGGGGAGAAGCTGTTGCCACTGCGTGTTATGTACTAAACAGATGTCCAACGAAGAAGTTGAAGGAAATAGTTCCTATTAATAAGTGGATTGGAGATAAGAAAAGGGTTAGTCATATGAAGGTGTTTGGTTATGTATGTTACAAACATGTCCAAGAAGCCGGAAGACAAAATTTGGATGATAGAAGTAAAGTAATGTTACTGGTGGGGTACCACAGTATAGGTTCATACAAACTTTATTGTCCATAAACTAACAAAGTTGAGTTCAACAGAGATGCCATTGTAAAAGAATCAGAAGTCTGGAATTGGGAAAGGTCTCGTCCTGACTCTGATGAGAGAACTCCTGAAGAAAAATCAGAAACACATGTTTTTGAAGCTGGTAAAGACTCTGACTCTGAAGAAGATTCAGAAGGTGAAGATGATTCTAACTCTGACTTCGATGGTGATTCAGACTCTGGGAATTTTCCAGACTCTGAAGACAATCAAGGTTTTGGAGAAAGTCCAATTTCTGAAGCAAGAGCTTCTGAAGGGGAAAGATCTGGTGTCAGAGGTTCTGAAGTTCAAGTTCAAAGGTAACAAAGAGTCAGAAGCATCCCAAGATGATTTTCAGAGTTTAACATGTTACAAGACACTGAAGTAGACTCTAAAGGAGAATTTATTCAGTGTGAAATGTTAGTAGACTCTAAACCTGTGGGTATGGAACAGGCTCTTAAGCAGCAAGTTTGGTTGCAGACCATGAAAGAAGAACTTGATGCTATAGAGAGAAACAAGACTTGGAAGCTGACAGAACTTCCAAAAGGAAAGAAATCCATCAACGTCAGATGGGTTTTCAAGCAGAAGCTAAAGCCAGATGGATCAATTGGAAAACACAAAGCAAGATTAGTAGCAAGAGGCTTTCTACAGAAGCTTGGACTGGATTACTCTGAAGTGTTTGCACCTTGTGATACGGTGGGAAAGAACTGACTGTTTTTGGAATGCTGGTTTGCATTTTACGTTCGTGTTTGCAAAATGTTGCGGTAAGCAAGAGTCGCCACCGACTTTTATTTTATCCAACAATGAAAGGAAAAAAGCACAGAAAATTCCTTTTTCGAGATATTTCTCGGGTCCGGGGGGTAGATTATAGAAAGGGAATATATTAACACCCTTTCTATCTGTGGTTATCCACGGGCTCTAATGTACTTGCTCATACTGTTTTCAAAATTTTGCTTTCTTTGTGATTGTGGGTTTGAAAAACTCTTTGTTTGAAAAGGAGGGTAAGTGTGAAAGTTTCGTTTTGTTTTGAAAGAGCAAGTACTTAAGAACCATCTACCTACTCGAAAAAGGAATCGTTCTATACTATCTTCCTTTAGACAATGCTATCCCACTATTGATGAGTAGGTAGCACAGTCGTTGGAGTTTTAAGGGTCAATTCGATTAAGGGACTTACGGTCACTAAAGCAACGTTAGGACGCCTTAGCGGTAACCCTAATGTCTTATATCATTTGTTTTGAGGCAACAATATCCGAGGCAACCGTTTCGAGGCGACTATGATCTTTGGACAAGAGGGCGACCTCTAAAGTGACATATACTTAATGACCGCGTACGAAGGCAACCAAGTGGGGTGTACCCTAAGAGTGCGCATGTGCGAGTGTGTCGTTTTCAGTTAATTTTGTCTTTGTACATGTTAATGGTTATCTAAGTTGATTTTAGGTTTAAACATTCATTCTTGTCATGCATACCTATTATCAAACATCTAACAATTATATTTTGCGAAAAATAAATTGCGGAAATTAAATTACAAGGCGTCGGGTATTTACATCGCCAAAAGCAACCCTTTGAAATTTAAATGCGAAAAATAAATAAAGCAATGAAAATAGTCCTAATTATCTATTATTCTGGGAACAAATACAATATTGAATAAAATAGATCGCGTGCGGGAAATTAAATCGGGCGCAAGTTCTAGGGTTTTGACCCTTTGTTATTAAAGAAAAGATTTTTTTGTTGTTTTTAAATTAAGAAAGAAATTAATCTAAGTTAATTATTAAATTAAATTAATTAAACTAATTAATAAAAATAAATTTTTTTGTTTTTTTTTGTTACTTAAAGAAAGAAATAAAAATTGATCAATGTTAAATAAAAAAAACCTAATTAAGTCTAATTGATTTTAATTATTGAAAAATATATTAAAGTTAATCTAATTAAAACTAAGTTAATTAATTGATTTGTTAATAAAAAGAAAATACCAAAATTTAAATTAATAAAGAAAGTATTTTTTTTGGTTTTAATTTTATTAGGAAAAAGTTTGATTGGTTAATTGAATATAAAAATATAATAAAACAAATAATTAAAATAAAATAAAAGAAATAGAAAGAGTTAGGGGTGTGGGCCTGATTTGGAGGTCTAGAATAGCAATCTCATGGCCCAATTACATTGGCCTGGCTTGACTTCCCTGGATTCCATGTGTATGCGCTGACTTTGCCCATGGTAGACCTCTAGGTCATGGCCACCAGATTTGGCCTTTGGCCATCTGGCCATTGGATGATTGAGAGACTATAGTGGGCTGCACGCTTGAAGTTGCATTGGAATACCTGAAGAAAAAGAATAACAAGGCATATGGGGGACCTGGGATTCGAACCCAGGTCCTGTTGGATATTGGATACACGCCACTACCACTCAGCCATTGTGTGTTAATTGTTAGTGTATTAAGCAATAATGATAATATGAGAAAACGTGCTAATATGCCAGAACAAAAAATAAAAACGCGCGAATATTTGAACCAGACACAGGGGGAGTGACACGTCTCCATCCCTAACCTCCAGCCCTGTAACTTTTACCTGCGGATTTAGATCCGCAGCTAAATTTGCAGGTCGTTCCCAAAATCCATTCTAGGCCATGAAAACGACCCCCAAGGACATGGTTAGCTTTGTCTCCCTCTCCTGAGTGCAACCATGTCCATCACGAGATCCAATTTCACATGAAATACAAATCCCTAAAATCTAACACAAAACCCTAGCCATACGGTTATGGGGTTACAGTCCATATAAATGAAATCAAATATTGCCAAAAGTTCAGAAATCTCATAAGCATCACAAATATGTCCATGATTTGCCAGAATGATGCCAAAATAGAGAGTTACGATTTTGAAGACAGGGCCAAGAAACGGGACACTTACAACGCGTTTTGATGGATATGAGAGCTTGCTTTGGATTGCAGAAGGTTGAGTAGACACCCAGCAATCGATTGGTGTTGAGTTTTGCTTCTGTAAACGCCTCTAAGTGTGATTTCAGTTTTGCACTTTTCACCACTTTTTCCAAGTTTTGTTTTCAGTGTTCTTGCAGCCTCTAGGTCCCAATTTCGTGTGCTTTTACTCGTATATGTAATGTGGGATGTATTAGGTTAACATTTGTGGATTGAATCCTTGCACATCAATGCCATGAGATTTGATTTAATCCACCATTGAAAGCTTGCCTAATTTGTCAAAAATCCAATCTTTTTGCACATGGAATGCTTGATACGAGTTTGATGATGATATTGATGATGATTAAGTCCTGAAAATAGAAAAAGATCTCATGTAATCAAGTTTTGGGATTTTATTTGATTTAAATTGATTTAAAATGATATAATTCAATAAAAAATCAAATAAAATAATACAATTGATAAATGGACACAAGGCTGAATCTAGGACACGTGTGCAATGTGGAAAGATCAAATCAAGTGGAAAAGAGTGGGCCCATTTGACAAAATTTGAAGTTTTGGGGATAGTTGACTTTTGGCAATTTTGCAAAAATGCCCAACTTCAACAATGCATAACTTATTCAATTTTTAACTTTTGGAAGTGTTCTTTGAATTTTTAGAAAGCTTGAGATGTCCTCTAACCAACCCTTTTGGTCTCATCTCATTTTAATATTCCATGCTCAAGTTATAAGCTTTGGCAAAAAAGGTGTTTTTGTTGACTTTCAAAAATGACCTATAATGTCCAAATTTGTAACTTCTTATGAGTGCATTTTATGATCTTTGGGTATGAAGATGGATTTTAGTAAATTTCATCCTCTTAAAAATGAGATTTGGATGGGTCATTTCTCATAAAGTATGAGAAAGTTATGCTTGGTCAAAGTTGAGTTGACTTTTCCTACAAAACCCTAATTTAGCAACTTTTGAGTCTTGATGAATTTTGAGAAATCCTTGATGAATAATGATCAACCCTTGATAAAATTATGAAACATACTTCAAAATGAGAATGTTGACAAAAAATCTTAAAGTTTGACTGTATTTGGGTCACAGTTGACTTTTTCCCTAACATAGTCGATTTTTGGACCCTTTGAGCAATTGAGTGAGCAAACTTCCTCTGCAAGGCTTGAAACTTGAAATGGATGACCTTGGGAACATATTAGGACATTAGGGATCATTTGAGGTCATTTGGACTCAAGGATCTTGATGCAACACAAAACCCTAATTTTGGGTTGACTGTTTTAGGAGATAGCTTGACTGTCCAACTCTTGAGCAATCTTGAGCCACTTGGAGATTTTTCTTGCCATGTCTTGAGAAATATGAGAGGGCAAATTTTAGGGTACAACAGCTGCCCCTGTTCAATCTTCTTAAACTTGAGGATATAGATTGGCTTTCGTGCCTTTCGTGATCCGAAGGTGGAAGATGATTGAACACTAGAGTGCCCAGAAATTTGCACTCGCATGAAGTGGTATCAGCTTTGTGATGTCAGGAATGGGCTTACAGATGCCATTTGGAGACTGTTGGTAGGAGGTCTGAACTTCGGCTGGAATAAGAATCAGGTATATCTTAGCGTCGATCTGACTGAACCAGAGAAGGTCTTGGATTAACTTTGACTGGATAAGAATCAGAAAAATCTTAGAATCGATTTAACTAAACCAGACGAAAGTCTTGGAATATCTTCAACTGGAGCAAGAATCAGGGAGATCTTAGCATCGATCTGACTGAACCATAGAAGGTCTTGGATTAACTTTGACTGGATAAGAATCAAAAAAATCTTAGAATCGATTTAACTGAACCAGACAAAAGTCTTGGAATATCTTCAACTGGAGTAAGAATCAGGGAGATCTTAGCGTCGATCTGACTGAACCAGAGAAGGTCTTGGATTATCTTCAACTGGAATAAGAATCAAGGAGATCTTAGCGTCGATTTGACTGAACCAGAGAAGGTCTTGGATTGACTTTGGCTGGATAAGAATCAGAAAAATCTTAGAATCGATTTAGCTGAACCAGACAAAAGTCTTGGAATATATTCAACTGGAGTAAGAATCAGGGAGATCTTAGCGTTGATCTGACTGAACCAGAGAAGGTCTTGGATTAACTTTGATTGGATAAGAATCAGAAAAATCTTAGAATCGATTTAACTGAACCAGACGAAAGTCTTGTGAGAGCATCTTTCTGAGGAATCCGCTGAAACAACCCTCAATAGATGTAGTTTTTGAGGGGACTACCAGGTCATATAAGTAGTCAACGGTGTTTATTGATTCGTCTTTCCCTGAAAAGGTAAAGAGTTAGTCATATGCAATGTTATGATGTATGAAATGCATGATATATATCAAGCAATGATGCTCTCAAAATAAATGAGATTGTGTGGTATGATGCGTATATGCCTGTATCATGATGTATGGAAATGTAATGTTTCTAGCTGGGGAAAATAACTCCCAGATAGCTGCTGAAGAATAGAGCTGGATTCTTCATTTCCGCTGGGGATGGCGAACGAGAGAATAAACATGCGGGAGAGGATGACTCCGTTGGGGGAATAAACTGATGAGGAGATTACTCTGTGGGGAAGAGATGTTCTGCTGAAGATTCCACTGATAAATTCCATCGGGATGAATTATCGTTGCTGGTGGCATTGAATCCTATTGGGGATTGAATTCCAGTTTGTGAAAGGAAAGAACTCCGCTGGGGATGATCTTCGGTTGCGACTTCTCTGGGAATAACCTTTTAGACTCTTATAGGGATAATCCTTTGAGTTCTGCTGGGAATGATCCTTTGAACTCGGCTGGGGAGATTTATTTTTGTATTCCGCTGGGGATAAACTTCCAGAGTCTACTAGGGATGATTCTCCCAACTCCGTTGGGGAAGCTTTTTCAGACTGCGCTGGGAAAATTTTGACTCCACTGGGGATATCTTGTACCCTGCCGGGGAGCATTCTTATATTCCGTTGGGGAATATTAAGACTGTCGGGGATATCAAGCCTTTTTAGTGCTGATGGTAGATAAACTCTGCTTGGGGAGAATATTTTCGATTCATTCACAGTTGCAAGTCTCAGCTGGGGAGAGCTATCATTATTGTCTTACTCTGCGGGGAGTGAAGGTATCTTAGCCATATTCTTCAGCTGAATCTACCTTTGTACCTGGTGGACAGAGCAACTGTATAGTTTGGACAATTTTTATTTCCCCTGTTTCTGATATTACCAGTAATCGTCTTTTGTTTCGCATGTAAATATTTATGAGCAACAATTAATGTCAAGTGCATATATTAAAAATGAACATTGGACGTTCTTTGCAAAACAAAACAGATAAAGGAAAAACAGTTTGCAATTTCTTTAAAAATGAATTGTATTGATTTTGAAGTTTGGCCTGTAAATAGGCATTTTTGTACAAGAGGCTGACGTCCTAGTAAGAGAATGCCGCCGAATAATAGAATATACACAATTTGTGAAAAACTAAACAAAACAGCTATGTGAATAATCCCACTGGGTTCCAACTCTGCTATTTCCCTTATGTCCTCGAGCATCTCATCACTTTGCTACATGGTTGAAGGTAGATCAGATTGATTAGTGTCGTCCGAGCTTGATAGTCGATACCGAAGTCTGGATGCAAGGTGATCCAATGAGACATAGTGTTACGCTTTGATCCTTAATTTTTGCTTGGACCTCCCTTTCGGGTTTTCAGTCCACCGGGATACCCTTTTTTGCCCAAGCCGCCTTTTCATGTTTTCGACTTGCCGGGTGTACAGATTTTTTCATTTTCATCCCTTATTTTTGCCGGAACCCTTTTGGTTCGCCGGAAAGCCCTTATTTTCGCCTAGGCCATTCAACCTAGCGGGTCTTTGATTATGCGTAGTATCTTTTTACTATATCTGCATTGACGGGGTAAGGAAGGTCGTCACCATCCATGGTGGTTAGAATCATAGCTCCTCCTGAGAAAATGTTCTTAACCACAAATGTTCCTTCGTAAGTAGGGGTCCATTTTCCCCTGGGATCACCTTGTGGCAGTATGATGCGCTTGATAACCAGGTCCCCAACTTGATACTCTTGTCGTCTAACTTTCTTGTTAAATGCCTTGATCATCCGTTTTTAATATGTTTGACCATGGCAAATAGCAGTAAGTCTTTTTTCATCGATTAAATTCAGCTGATCAAGCCGGGTCTGAATCCAGTCATCTTCGTTAAAACCTGCATCCTTCATGATTCGGAGAGAGGGTATCTGAACTTCGATGGGCAAGACAGCCTCCATACCATATACCAAGGAATAGGGTGTTGCCCCTGTTGACGTTCGCGCTGAGGTACAGTACCCATGAAGAGCAAATGGTAACATCTCGTGCCAGTCTTTGTATGCCACTGTCATCTTCTGCACAATCTTTTTAATGTTCTTATTAGCCGCTTCGACAACCCCATTCATCTTCGGCCGGTAGGGAGAAGAGTTGTGATGCTGTATCTTGAATTGCTTGTAGAGCTCGGTGATCATCTTATTGTTGACATTTGTACCATTGTCCGTAATGATCCTCTATGGTACACCGTATCGACATATCAGATTATGCCGAATAAACTGTGCCACGACGTTCTTGGTTACAGTAGCAAAGGAAGCTGCTTCAACCCACTTCGTAAAATAATCAATTGCTACCATAATGAAACAATGCCTGTTGGATGCTGTAGGTATGATCTCGCCGATCATATCAATGCCCCACATTGCAAAAGGCCATGGAGCTGTCAGGACGTTCAGAGGTACTGGAGGTATGTGCACCTTATCAGCATAGACTTGGCACTTGTGACAGGTCCGAGAATGTTGATAACAGTCGGCTTCCATAGTGGACCAGTAGTATCCTGCCCGAAGGATTTTCTTTGCCATGGTGTGTCCACTGGAATGAGTTCCGAAAGTACCTTCATGTAAATCCTCCATGATCATTTCTGCCTCGTTCTTATCCATACAACACAGTAAGGTCGAATCATGGTTACGCTTGTAAAGAATACCATTGTTGATGAATAACTTTGCTGCGAACCTCCTCAGAAACTTCTTGTCATTGACAGATGCACCCTCGGGGTATTCCTGAGCCTCAAGGTATCTCTTTACCTCATCAAACCAAGGTTTATCTACTACCTCGTCAGTCTCAATGTCACAACAATTTGCAGGTTCGTCCAATCTTTCAATGATAATCCGTGGAGCCTCATTGTCCCAATTAACTTTGAACATAGAAGACATCGTAGCTAGCGTGTCCGCCAACTGATTCTCCTCTCTAGGGAAGTGTTCAAAGGTTATCTCCTCGAAGTGCGAGAGAAATGTCAACACATACTCCTTGTAAGGAATAAGATTTGGGTGTTTCGTATCCCACTCACCTTTGATCTGACTGATCACGAGAGCGGAATCTCCGAAAACACTCAAGAGCTTAATCCTTAGGTCAATTGCTGCTCGAATACCCATAATGCACGCTTCATACTCCACCATATTGTTGGTACAGTTGAAACATAGTCGGGCGATGAACGGAGTACGAGAGCCTTTAGGAGATATGATCACGGCGCCAATTCCATTACCCAAAGCGTTTGAAGCTCCATCAAAGTACATAGACCATCGGGATCCCTCCTTAGGTCCTTCATCCGGTCCAGGTGTCTCACAATCAGTCACTATAATGATACTCTCATCCGGAAATTCAAAGTTCATAGACTGGTAATCGTCCACTGCCCGATGTGCCAAATGATCTGCCAACACACTTCCCTTGATTGCGCTTTGAGTCGTATACTGGATGTCATACTCAGTCAAGACCATCTGCCATCTTGCTATTCTTCCGGACAAGGCAGGCTTTTCGAAGATATACTTGATTGGATCCATCTTTGATATCAATAGAGTGGTGTGAGTCAGCATATACTATCTCAGCCGGCGAGCAGCCCATGCCAAAGCGCAACAAGTTTTCTCGAGCAACGAGTATCGGGTCTCGCAGTCGGTAAACTTTTTGCTAAGGTAATAAATAGCATGCTCTTTTCGGCCAGACTCATCATGCTAACCCAGCACACACCCCATTGGGTTGTCGAGTACTGTCAAGTATAGGATTAAGGTCTCCCTTCCACTGGAGGCATCAAAATGGGTGGCTCTTGGAGATACTCTTTGATCCTTTCGAAAGTGGCCTGGCATTCATCGTTCCAACGCACTACTTGATCTTTCTTCAGTAACTTGAAGATTGGCTCACAAGTAGCAGTCAGGTGTGAGATGAATCGGGCAATGTAGTTTAGTCGTCCCAAGAAGCCTCTGACTTCCTTTTCTGTTCTGGGAGTTGGTATTTCCTGTATAGCCTTCACCTTGGCAGGATCCACTTGAATACCTTTATCGCTTACGACAAAACTCAGCAGCTTACCAGATCTCACCCCGAAGGTGCACTTGTTCGGGTTTAACCTCAGCTTGTACAACTTCAACCTGTCAAACAACTTCTGAAGGTGGTCAAGATGCTCTTCTTTAGTCTGAGATCTTGCAATCATGTCGTCGACGTATACCTCAATCTCATGATGGATCATGTCATGGAACAAAGCGACTATGGCGCGCTGGTACGTTGCCCCAACATTCTTCAATCCAAAAGGCATGACCTTGTAGCAAAAGGTACCCCATTGAGTAACAAAAGTTGTCTTCTCCATGTCTTCGGGAGCCATTTTAATCTGATTATAACTGGAGAAACCATCCATAAAGGAGAATACCTTGTGTTGAGCGGTGTTGCCAACCAGAACGTCGATATGAGGTAGAGGAAAATCATCCTTGGGACTCGCCCTGTTCAGATCTCTATAGTCAACACACATTCGAACTTTACCATCTTTCTTCGATACAGGAACCATGTTGGCCACCCACAGTGGGTAAGAAGTCACTGCTAGAAAACCGGCGTCAAACTGTTTCATAACTTCAGCCTTGATTTTCTCAGATATCTCTGGGCGCATTCGGCGGACCTTCTGTTTCACTGGAGGATAGTCTTCCTTGGTAGGCAGGCGGTGAACCACAATATCGGTATCCAACCCAGGCATATCTTCATAAGACCAGGAAAAGATCTCAACGTAGTCACGCAGCATCTGAATCAACCGTTGCTTCACACTAAGCTCCAGATTTGCCCCGATCTTGACCTCTTTCTTGTCTATCTTTGTACCCAGATTCACTGATTCCACCGGCTCTTCGTGCAGTTGAATAACCCTTTCTTCCTGAAGTAACAGTCTTGCAAGTTCACCAGGAACTTCACAATCATCTTCACCTTCGTCTTCGGCTAAGTTGATCAGACTTTCGAAGTCATAACTGCCAGTAGCAGAGTCGTTACCAGTGAGATCCAGAGTGGATGTAGACCTGTATATGTGAGTGTGTGTAAAATAACTATTTTGCAATATGTAAATAAAAGAAAAACAAGGAGCGCAAAATTTGAAATACAAGAAAACATCCAATGCTTTTATTAATGATATATGAAAATGACACACATAAAGCCCTCACAAATGAAGCCACGGTGCCTCGAGTAAGACACTGGGCCGTAAAGTTTAAAACATTGTCTGTTACAAATTCAAAACAAAAGTCTCATTACTGGGTGATAACAGAAACGGGCACATAATCCTTCGCTGTCCAATTGCTTAGTCCACCATTAGCAGTCGGGTAGATCCAACTGTCAATATCAAACTCTTCATCATCGTCACCCCTGATAGCATTCACCCCTGCGTCTTGTTTAGGCTTTTCTGGTGCTCCAAACTCAATCTCCTTAGCATCAATCAGGTCTTTTACTTTGTTCTTCAAAGCCCAACAATCATCTGTATCATGTCTCGGGCTATCAGAGTGAAAAGCACAACAGGCATTAGGATTGTACTTAGGCAATGCATTGTTGGGATTCTGCGGAGCCTCCCTTGTAGTTACTAGATTGGTTTTCAATAACTGCGGCAGAATCTGAGACAAAGTCATGTTGAGCTGAGTGAATTGTCTTCAAGGTCTCTCGGCCTTAGGCTGATTGTTGCGCTGAGAAGCTCCAACAGGTCTTGAAATAACAACCGCATTAACAGCTTGGCGGCGTTCAGGTATATTCTGGATTTTCGAACTGTAAACAACACTGGACTCCTTCTTAAAAGGCTTTTTCTCGGTGCTCGATGAAGCACCCTTTTGTATATTACCAGACTTAATACCAGCCTCAATCCTTTCACCGGTCATAATTAGCTCTGTAAACCCAGACGAAGAGCTTCCAATCAGATGGTTGAAAAACGGACCAGACAAGGTCCCCAGAAACATATCCACTAGCTCCCTATCAGCCAAGGGTGGTTGCACTCTTCCAGCGAGATCCCTCCATTTCTGAGCATAATCTTTGAAACCTTCACTCGTTCCCATAGACATACCCTGGAGTTATGTACGCGTGGGAGCGAGGTCGGCATTGTATTGGTACTGCCTGTAGAAAGTAGCAGCCAACTCTTCCCAACTGTGAATACTGGCTCCTTCTAACTGGTAAAACCATTCAAGCTGAGTCCCTGAGAGACTGTCTTGAAAGAAGTGGATCCATAGGTTCTTATCAGCGGTGTACGGCTGAATCTTCCTTACATACGACCAGAGGTGCAATTTCGGGCAAGAAATTATGTCGTATTTAGCAAAGGCTGGTGCTTTGAATTTGTGGGGAATTACCACCCCAGATGATAGACCCAAATCACCAAAGTCCAGACCAGGCACCTTCTGAACTTCCATCGCACTCAACCGGTCTTCCAGTTGCTTGTATCTATCCTCAGCCGGAGGATACTGGTCTTCGTCGAAGTTTGTCTCGTTGTCTGAAACCACAGGGCTAGGAGCCCTCCTTTCTTCCTGACTATCTTTCCCTCCAGATGAGGTGGTCAAATCAACTTCATCTCGTAGCCTGTTTCCGAACCTGTGGCCCGTGTTAAACAGGACTGTCCTCTTCTTCTTCTTCTTCTTCTTCTTCTTCTTCTTCTTCTTCTTCTTCTCTTTCAGAATAAGGGTCTTCAGATCTTGCTGACCCTTAGCTAGATTCATGAACAACTCTTGGAATTGGGCGTTCTGAGCCTGCAAAGCCTTGATTGCTTATTCAGTCAATGGTTCAGAAGACATGATGCTGAAATAAACAACGAAGAAGATGAGAAAACCTGTAAGGGTACCTGTTATGAGGTGCATGGAATGAAATGCGTATGATATGATTTCAAAGACATCGAGAGATCCAAATTTGTAAACAAGAAATGAAGCACACTTTTATTAGATAAACTTTTTAAATTCAAATTGTTCACAAATTCCCTTAAGGCGTTACAAGAAAGGTAATACTGAAAAGTAAATAAAAACTGGAAATAATCAAAGGACATCAACGCTCCCATGGTCGTTTGCCTTTAGTGCTGACATAGTCATTGATGATCTGCTCCCTCTCCAGCTGCCTAGTCAACTTCTGGATCTTTCGTTCTTGCTCGTGATACTTTTCTCATTAAGTATCCCGCTCTTCTCTTAGCTGCATCCAGGACCTCTTCAATGCCCCAATGTCAGTAGGCATGCAAGGGTGTAAGATAGTAGGAGGAACCCCTTCCTCATCAGCAACTTCAACAATGATAGGCAGGACGGCTTCGTAAGGCATTCCCAGCTTTTGGGCACGGATGCGAACCCATCTGAGATATGGCTCCATCGGAAGTGAAGTCTTTGGGCCCAACTCGTGTGGATCAGATCTATGAACTCTATCCCAAGCCCTTATGAATCTGCGGAGTTGCTCGTCACTGTCCCCTTGGAAATCAAAGATGATACTAGGCATTAGCAGCTCATGAGGTCCTTCCCTTCTGGCTCTCCCAAACTGACATAAGGCCAAGCATGGATTGTAAGTAATTCCTCCATGGGTTCCTATCAGTGGAACATTAGGGTATTCCCCATAACGATCAATAATAGCCACCTCGTCCATACCCTTAATAGTCCAAATGATGTCATTGTGAGAGAGAGACATAACTCTATAAGCCTAGCCCATGCCTTCTTTGTTCTTCAAAACTGACTTGGGAAGGTGAGAAATAAACCACCTTGCCAACAATGGAGCACAACACATCAAGGTTCCCCGCTTCCGAGCAGTACGGGCATAAAGCTGATGAATAATGTCACCCAAGAGAGTGGGTACAGGATTACCATAGATGAAGATTTTTACCACATTCACATCAACGAAGGAGTCAGAGTTAGGAAACAATACCAAGCCATATATCAAAAGAGCAAGAATATCTTCGAATGCCTGGAAGTCTAGACTATCCCAGAAATGATTAGCCTTACTGTTGTACCCCAAAATTTTCCCTCTCATATTTCTCAAGACATTGCAAGAGAAATCTCTAAGTGGCTCAAGGTTGCTCAAGAGTTGGACAGTCAAGCTATCTCCTAAGGCAGTCAACCTCAAATTAGGGTTTTGTGTTGAATCAAGGTCCTTACATCCAAATGACCTCAAGTACTCTCCAATGTCCTAATATGCTCTCAAGATAATCCATTCCAAATTTCAAGCCATGCAGAGGAAGTTTGCTCAGTCAATTGCTCAAAGGGTCCAAAAATTGACTGTGCTAGGGCAAAAGTCAACTATGACCTATAAATAGTCAAACTTCAAGATTTTTTGTCAACATTCTCATTTTGAAGGATATTTCATCATTTGATCAAGGATTTATCATGATTCATCAAGGATTGCTCAAAATTCATCAAGACTCAAAAGTTGCTAAATTGGGGTTTTGTAGGAAAAGTCAACTCAACTTTGACCAAGCATAACTTTCTCATACTTTATGATAAATGACCCATCCAAAGCTCATTTTTAAGAGGATGCAATTTACTACAATCCATCTTCATACCCAAAGATCAATAAATGCACTCACAAAAGGTTACAAATTTGGACATTATAGGTCATTTTTGAAAGTCAACAAAAACACCTTTTTTGCCAAAGCTTATAACTTGAGAATGGAATATCAAAATGAGATGAGACCAAAAGGGTTGGTTAGAGGACATCTCAAGATTTCTAAAAAGACCAAGAACACTTCCAAAAATTCAAAATTGAAGAAGTTATGCATTGTTGAAGTTGGGCATTTTTGCAAAATTGCCAAAAGTCAACTATCCCTAAAACTTCAAATTTTGTCAAATGAGCCCATTCTTTTCCACTTGATTTGGTCTTGTCATACTCCACACGTGTCCTAGATTCAGCCTTGTGACATTTTGTCAATTTTATTATTTAATTTTACTTTTTAATGAATTATTTCATTTTTAATCAATTTAAATCAAATAAAATCCAAGTATTAATTATTTGATCTCCTTTTGGCTATTTCAGGACCTAATCATCATCATAAAGTGGATAAAATTCGTATCATGCATTATATGTGCAAAAAGATTGGATCTTGGACAAATTTGGAAGCTTTTCAATGGAGGATCAAATCAAATCCCAGAGCCATAATACACAAAGATTCAGTCCACAAAACTTGACCTAATGCATTGCTTTATACATATACAAGTGAGAGGCACGAGTTTTAGAGGTTAGAAGCTGCAGAATCACCAAAACCAAACTTGAAAAAACTTGGAAAAAGCTTGAAACTGAAATCACTCCTAGAGGCGAATTCAAAGGCAAAGCTCAACGTGAATCAATTACGGGACATCCACTGAAGTGAAACCAACCCCTAACAAGCTTTCATACACATTCAAAAGCGTTGTAAGTCCTTCAAAAAACTGCTCTGCACTTGAAATCGTATCCTCATATTCTTGAACTTTTTTGGCAAAATCTTTACATATTCATGCTTATCGTTCCATTTAGAAGCTTTCTGTATTATTTGATTGTGTTTATATGACCTGTAGTGCCATACCCGAATCTAGGGTTCTTGGTCTTTATTTTTGGGCGTTTTATTTTCTGGAAAAATCAGCCCTATTAATGGACATGGATGAAACCAGGAGAGGAAGACGAACATGACTATGGTCTTGGAATCAATTTCCATGGCCCAGAACTCGTTTTAGGATGGACCTATGGATTTAGCTGCAGATATAAATCCGCAGGTAAATAACCAGGGTCAAACGGAGAAGATGAAGACGTGGCCCTTTCCAATTCGCTCATTCAAAATTTCGCGTTTTTTTTATATTTTTCTGATCCATTAACTTGTTTTCCATATAATAATTATTGTCTATTACACTAACAATTAAAAGGCGTTGGTTGAGTGACAAGGGCGTTAGTGAAAAGTCCAATAGGACCTGGGTTCAAATCCCAGGTCCCCTACATATTTGCTATTATTTTCTTTCAGGTTATCCAATGTCTTTCCAAGCGCGCAGTGCATGATACTCCCTCATTCCAATGCTTGCCAGATGGCCCCAGGCCAGATCTGGTGGTCCATATTGGAGGTCCATCATACTCTCAAGTCAATGGGCGAACATGGGATCCAGAGAAGTCAACCAAGCCTGTTTGTATTGGGCCAACCAAAGTTGCTATTCTCACATCCAAATCAGGCCCAACACCCCTCTAAGTCTTTCTATCTTATTTCTTTCTATTTATTTTATTTACTTATATTATTTATTTCTTTTTCATTTTTTCACTAACCAATCAAGACTTTTTCCTCATAAAATCAAAAACCAAAAAATATATTTTATTTATTAAAATTAAATTCAGCACTTTATTTTTGTTAATAAATTATATTAATTAACTTAGTTTTAATTAGGTATAATTTTAATATCTTTTGCAAATAATTAAAATTAATTTAGATAATTAGATTTTACTAATTTTGATTAATTTATTTTTATTTCTTCAAATACTCAAAAATCCAAAAATATATTTTTTTAATTTATTTATTTAATGTTTAACCTAATTTAATTTCTTCCATTAATTCAAAAATAAACCAAAAAAAATACTTTCTTTCAAATCAAAGGGTCAAAACCCTAAAAATTCGCCCGATTTAATTTCTCGCACGCGATCCATTTTTCTTCAATATTGTATCTGCTTCCCGGAATGTAATAGTTTAATTAGGACTTTAATTATTTTATCGCTTTATTTATTTTCCGCATTTTTTTCAAGGGTTGTTTTTGGCGATGTAAATACCCGACGCCTTGTAATAGTTAGTTTTAATTTCCGAAATTTAATTTCCGCAACTTATAAACTGTTAGATGTTTGATAATAGGGAATGCATGACAAGATCAAATGTTTAAACCTAAAATTAACATAGATAACCATTGACATGTACAAAGATAAAATTAACCGAAATAACACACTCGCACATGCGCACTCTTAGGGTATACCTCGCTTGGTTGCCTTCGAACATGGTCATTGAGTATAGGAAGTTTTAGAGGTTGCCCTCTTGTCCAAAGATCATAGTTGCCTCGAAACGGTTGCCTCGGAAAAATGATCTAAGACATTAGGGTTACCGCTAAGGCGTTCTAACATTGCTTTAGTGACCACACGTCCCTTAATCGAATTGACCCTTAAAACTCCAACGACGATGCTAACTACTCATCAATAATGGGATAGAATTGTCTAAAGGACATTAGCACAGATTAATTCTTTTTTCGAGTAGGTAGATGGTTCTTAAGTACTTGCTCTCTCAAAATAAAAACTTTTCGCACTTACACATTTCAAACAAAAACTTCTTTCAAACCCACAAACACAAAAGAAAAGCAATTTTTAAAAACACTTTGAGCAAGTACCTAAGAGCCCGTGGATAACCACGGATAGAAAGGGTGCTAACACCTTCCCTTTCTATAATCTACCCCCCGGACCCGAGAAACATCTCGAAAAAGGAATTTTTCTGTGCTTTTTTCCTTTCCTTGTTGGATAAAATAAAAGACGGTGGCGACTCTTGCTTACCGTGACATTTTGCAAAAACAAACGCAAAACGCGAACCAGCATTCCAAAAACAGTCAGTTCTCTCCCACCGTATCACAGAACTGGCGACTTTGCTGGGGATATTAAAAAGTGGGGTGTACCTTAGGATTAGATCATTGTGTTTTCAATTGTTTGCTTTGTATGCTTTATATTTGTGGGCTTGTATCGGAGTTACTATAGATCCTAACCCGGATCTGGGGGACATCCTTTAGGTAAGTAGCAATAAACTATGAGGGAACTGTACAACATTGACCGATACGGTTGAAGCAGTAGCTACGTTGGTGTGGCACTTTAGACTATACCGATATCCCTTGTGTTGGAACGAGGAGAATATGGGTCATCTAAGGGGTCATTAAGCACCAACTGACCTTAGAACCTTTAAATTGACCAACTTGGCCATAGAACAGTAGCAGTATGCTACACTCATTGAGACAAAACTCTCGCGATGATTCCGGCCGCAAGAAAAGGTTGCTAAATTGGAATTATGACCGATTGAGGGTAGTCAGTGATATTGAGATCCTCTAGAACCCGCTTACTATTTTTAGGACAGGTTTAAACCAACTGAACTGAAAGAGGGTAGTACCTAAGCTCCTTGCCAGCCTGAAATCTAAGGGCTCTCTGTGTGACTTGTGTGCCTTTACCATGTTTGCAATTTGTGGATACTTGTGGTGTGCTTTCTATCATGACATCATGACATCATAACATTGCATACATCTTGCATTGGACTAACCTATTTCAAAGACAGGAGGGATTCATCTTTGTTCTGTTTTGTAGGTCATGATGCCTATGCGTAAGAGTACCATCCGAATCAACTTTGTCCAGGTTCCCACTGTGCTTAAAGAATTGATTGCAAAGATGCCCGATACTACTTCCTTCATCAGGAGACATGGATACTGTGATCGGTGGAAATAGAACTGACTGTTTTGGAATGTTGGTTCGCGAAATGTCGCGGTAAGCAAGAGACGCCATCGTCTTTTATTTTCTCCAATAAGGAAAGGACAAAAGCACAGCAAAATTCCTTTTCGAGATGTTTCTCGGTTCGGGAGGTAGATTATAGACAGGGAAGGTGTTAGCACCCTTTCTATCCGTGGTTATCCACGGGCTCTTAGGTACTTGCTCACTATGTTTTCAAAAATGTTTTGCTTTTCTTGTGTTTGTGGGTTTTGAAAAAGTTTGTTTTGAAAACTTCGATTTAACTCTTGTATCTGTCCTCAAGAGTGTATGAAGTGTTTGTTTGAAAACTTTTGTCAGAAAAGTGTAGGCGCGAAAAGTTTTTTTTTTTGTTTTGAAAGAGCAAGTATCTAAGAACCTCTCCCTACTCAAAAGAAATTAAGCTGTGTAAATGTCCTTTAGACAGTACTATCCCACTATTGAGAAGTAGGTAGCACCGCCGTTGGAGTTTTTCGGGTCAATTCAATTATAGGGACATGTGGTCACCAAAGCAATAGTAGGACGCCTTAGCGGTAACCCTAATGTCCTAGATCATTTTATCTGAGGCAACCGTTTCGAGGCAACTTTTTGATCTTTAGACAGGAGGGCGACCTCTAAAACACCCTATACTCAATGACCATGTCGAGGCAACCAAGTGAGGCATACCCTAGGAGTGGCATGTGCGAGTGTGTCAGGTTTCAATTATGTTATCTTTATACATGTTATGGTGAGCTACGGGTTGATTTTAATTTCAGAGATAAGTCTTGTCATGCATAGCCTAGTTAACATACATCTAGCAGTCAATAGTTGCGAAAAACAAATATACGCTATTACAAGGCGTCGGGTATTTACATCGCTAAAAACAAACCCCTTTGAAAAATAAATTGCGGGAAAGTAAATAAAAGCGATAAAAAGGTCCTAAATAAAACTATTACATCCTCGGAGCAATTACGTAATAATGATAAAAAACATGAATAAAATAATCACGCGCGAGAAGAATTAAATCAGAAGAGTTCTTAGGGTTTTGACCCTTTTTTGAGAAAGAAAGAAGTTTTTGTCATTTGGCATTTAATTAAATTAAACCTAAAACTAATTAATTAATAAAAAGAAATATTTTTGGTTTTTAATGTCTCAAGGAAATAAATAAAAATAAAAATAAAAAAAAAGATTAAAAGTTGTCAAGAACCCTAATTCTAATTTATTTTAAATTATTGTGAAAATATTAAAGTTAACCTAATTAAAACAACTAAATTAATTTATGTTAGTATTTATTTACAAAATAACTAATTAAAGGTGAAATTAATTTTAATAAATAATAAAAAAAATATTATATTTTAGTTTCCTGGTTTTATTATGAAAACAATTAATTATTTTTGTTAGTGAAAATAATAATAATTAATAATAGTGAAAACAATTAAATATAAAATATAAAAGAAGAAAGAAAAAAAAATAAAACCCAGGGGGTGTTGGGCCCAGGAGGAGGTATCTTTGGCAATTTTCAGGCCCACTAGCTGCAAGCCCTTTTGACTTTCCTGCTTCTCCATGGCGCGTGTTGACTGAGAGTACAATGGTCCTTCATCTTTGGCCACATGATTTGAGTTTGAGGCCACTTGGCGCACTGGGATGTGAAGCACATGGTGGAACACTGTTGTACCCCAAAATTTGCCCTCCCATATTCTTCAAAGTTTGACAAGCATCATATCAATTTGCTCAAGTCTTCTCAAGGGTTGCACAGTCAAACCATCATCCTAAGCCAGTCAAAATTAGGGTTTTGGTTCTTGCAAGGAAGTTGAGGTTTTCAAGGGCTCAATCAAGTCCCATAGGCCTATACACATTGTCAAGCATCCACATGTCAAGTTTCAAGGCTCACAAGGTCAAGTTGCACAGTCAAAAGCCCTAGTTGATCCACAATCAACTGCAGGGGTAAAATGGTCATTTGGAAGTCAAAAGTCAAAATTCTTGGTCAACATCTTATATTGAAGCCACAATTATCATTTGATCAAGTCTTGATCATGATTCCACAAGCATGGCTCAAAAATCATCAAGATGCAAAAGTTTCTATTTTTGGACAGTTGAAAAGTCAACTGTAACTTGACCAGGGCATAACTTTTTCATGGTTCATCCGAAAAATCCCATCCAATTCTCATTTTGAAGGGGAGGACATTTCCTACAACTCATCTTCACATTCCAAATCCAAGAAATGCTCTCACAAAAAGTTATCAATTTCAACATTATAGGTCATTTTCAAAAGTCAACAAAAAGGCACTTTAAGTCAAAGATCATAACTTGAGATTGGTAAATCCAAATGACATGGGACCAAAGGCATTGGTTAGAGGACTTCAAGACCTTTCTAAAATGTCCAAGAACATGTTCATATGATCAAAATTGAGCAAGATATGCATTGGAGAAGTTGGGAAATTTTTGTGAAATGGCAAAAGTCAACTATCCTTAAAACTTCAATTTTTGACAAAAGGGCCCACTTTCTTCCACTTGATTCAGCTTTGTCATGCCACCCACGTGTCCCATGATCAATTTCAAGACCAAATAATTATTTTTCTATTTTATTTAATTTTTATTTATTTAATTCATTTTAAATCCATAAAAATTCAAATAAAATCTAAAAAATTAATTAAATGGCATCTTTGTGGTTTGAATGACTTTTATGTGTCATATGCTAGCTGCCAAAATCGTGCCAAGCTCATTTATGCATAAAATTCAAAATTTGAACCAAGTTTGGAATGTCCTTTAATGGTGGTTATGAAGAATCTCAAAACATCAATTCCATGGATACTTGGCCCAAACTTGGACCTGATTCTATTCCCATACATATGCTGAACACAACCCTAATACAATTCACGCACAAGCTGCTGCAGAAACACCCTAACCATATTCAAAAAATCAAGCAAAAAAGTCAAACCTGAAATCAACCTTCCAGCATAATTCAAAGCCTTAGAGTGACTCAAACACCTTGCTGACATTCCCAGGAACGGATTGGAATAAAAAACAAGCCATAACACTCCAGGAATCCTGAGATAACAGTTTCACGGTTTGAATTTTTTTTCCATAAACGCGTCCTTTGATTCATGCACCATTAACGTATTTTGTGGATTGTTTTGTGTTCAGAGGGACTATACGAAGCTTTTGGTACAATTCAATTTGATTATGGTGCCCTGAAACGTAAACTACCATGGACGAATTCTAGGTTTTCAAAGATCTCAATTTAGGGCTTTACAGCATAAGTAAAATCAGAACCAATGAGACCCATGGTTGAATTCGTCACATCCAGACGAACATGAATCTGTGCTCGCGAAATATTTATATGGCCTAGGATCCTATTCGCTATTATTGATAGTTTCACTTTGTGGGGGTTAAAAACCCCCGCTAATTGCTTTTGTTTTGCAGGTTACAGGATGAAGACGAAGGGCGTGTCAGCTTGCTACTGGCCCATTTCAAACCAACGCGCGTTTTTTTTAGCATATACGTTGGTTTACTAATATAATATTTAGTTGTTATTATTATTTCAAATTGAACACACAGCTCAACTGGCTAAGGCGTACAAGAATCATCCCTTGGGACCTGGGTTCGAATCCCAGATCCCCTCAAAATTCCATATTATTTTTTCTAATGCGTTCTTGTGTAGGTTTCCAAATAGTGAGCACCATACACCTCACAAATCAGGGCGCCAAGTGTCTCAAAAGACAGATCCAAAGGCCAAAGGGTGATCCACACCATGTTCCCAGTCAATGCTTCCACACCTGATCCAGAAGTCAACTCAGGCTTGGCAATCAATGGGCCTGGAAATCTCTAAACAAACCCCATTGCTGGCCCAGAACCCCCCTTTTTTTGGTTAATCTGTTTTCATTCATTTTATATTTTCCATTTTATTTGTTAACTTTTTTTCTCTTTCTAATTATTATTATTATTACTAAAACTAACATGATTATTTTTTCATAATAAAATTAAAAAAAAACATTTTTATTATTTATTAACTTATTTTGTAAATAAATGTAAATTAAATTAAATTAGTTTAATTAGTTAACTTTAATACCTTTTTTTACAATAAATAAAAACAAATTTAGACTTAGGCTTTTCTTTTGACATTTTTAATTCTTTATTTTATTTTATTTCATTAAACATAAAAAAAACACAAAAATATTTTTTTTAATAAATTAATTAATTAGTAAATTAGCTTAATTTTTAATTAATTGCAAAAAAAGGACAATCACATTCTTTCTCAAAAAAAGGGTCAAAACTCTAAGGACGTCCCGATTCATTCTTTCGCGCGCAGTTTATTCTAATTCATTATATTTATGTAACTGCTTCCGGAAATGTAATAGTTAATTAGGTTTATCTCTTTATTTACTATTTCTCGCATTCTTATTTTCAAAACGGGTTTTTGTTTTTGGCGATGTATAGACCCGCGCCTTGTAATAGCTAGATTTACATTTCCGCATTTTATTTTCCGCACTCCTAACTGTTAATTATGCCTGCAAGAATGTGTGACAAATAAAATCAATTCGTAGCTCACAAATAACATAAACATAACATGAAAATAACACACAAGCACATGCCACTCTTAGGGTACGCCTCACTGGTTGCCTCGAATGTGGTCATTAAGTATAGGGTGTTTTAGAGGTCGCCCTCCTGTCTAAGATCCAGTTGCCTCGAAACGGTTGCCTCGGATAAAAGGATCTAGGACATTAGGGTTACTTCTAAGGTATCCTACTATTGCTTCGGTGACCACACTATCCCTTATAATCGAATTGACCCGAACACCTCCAACGACGGTGCTACCTACCTCTCAATGGTGGGATAACACTATCTAAAGGATTCTTACACAGCCTAATTCCTTAGAGTAGGTAGATTCTCAGGGGTACTTGCTCTTTCTCAAAACAAACAAAAATACTTTTCACACTTCACACTTTCTAAAAGTTTTCAAACAAATACTTCATACACTCTTGAGGACTGATACAAGAGTTACCTAGAAGTCTTTCAAACAAACTTTTTTTCCAAACCCACACACACTTGAAAAGCAAAAAATTTTTGAAAACATAAGAGCAAGTACCTAAGAGCCCGTGGATAAACACGGATAGAAAGGGTGCTAACACCTTCCCTTTCTATAAATCTACCTCCCGAACCGAGAGACATCTCGAATAAGGAATTTTGCTGTGCTTTTGTACTTTCCATGTTGGAGAACATAAAAGACGGTGGCGACTCTTGCTTACCGCGACATTTCGCGAAACTAGCTTAAAAAACAGTCAGTTCTATTTCCACCGATCACAGAACTGGAGACTCTGCTGGGGAGTTAATAAGTGGGGTGTACCTTAGGAATAGTTCATCATCATGTTTTCAATTGCTTGCTTTGCTTGATTTAATATTGTGGGCCTGTTTTGGGAGTTTCATAGATCCTAACCTGGATCTGGGGGATACCTTTTAGAAAGTAGCAATAAACTGTGAGGGAACTGTGCGGGGTATACCGACACGGTTGAAGCAGTTTGCTACGTTGATGTGGCACTTTGGTGAGTACCGGTAACCCTTGAGTCAAGTCAAGGAGAGTACAGGGCCGCCGCGTGGTGTCGTGAAGCATCAACTGACCTTAGGAACCTTACTTGACCATCCTGGCCTCTTTAGGGTAGTGAGATGACCGACTTTGGTGCAGTCCGAAGTTGGTTGATACTCGATACTACACTCATTGAGGGTTGTTTTCTTGGAATATTTTGATCGCCAGTCCAGTGGCTAAATCAAAACAATGAAAACAGAAAACAACCTAATTACATTGAGCTCCTTAGAACCCAGTTACTTTTGATAGGACAAGTTTTGAGCCCACCAACTTCAAGAGGGTAGTACCCCAAACTTCATGCTGGCCTAAACTCTAAGGGTTGTCTGGTGTGACTTGTGTGCCTTATCATGTTTGCCTTTTGTGAATACTTGTGGTGTGTCCTTATCATAACATCATAACATCATACAGCATCATATGCATTTACTAACCACTTCAAGGGTTCAAATCTTCATCTTTGTTCTTGTTTTGTAGGACATGGAAACTATCCGCAGAAAGACAATTCAGATCAACCTTGTAAGGGTCCCTCCTCAGCTTAAGGAGCTCACATCCAGGATTCCCGAGAACTCTTCCTTCAGTGAAAGGCATGGCAGACTCATCAACTTGACCAACACCGACATTGAAGAGGATATGGTGAAAGTGTTGTTCCAGTTCTTTGACCCTCTGCACCACTGTTTTACTTTCCCGGATTATCAATTGGTGCCTACTTTGGAAGAGTTTTCTCAGCTTCTGAGGGTTCCCATCCTTAGTCAACTACCCTACAACGGTACGAAAAGAGAACCAAAACTTGAAGAGATTGCTAAAGCATTACGTCTACAACCATCTGACATCAAGAGACATTGGGAAGTTAGAAGTGGTATCAAAGGATTCTTGGCAAAGTTCCTGTTTGAGAAAGCCTAAGAATGTTGGAATTCCGTTGACCTACAAGCCTTTGAAGAAATTGTGGCACTCCTTGTCTATGGGTTGGTGTTGTTCTCGAATCCAGATAAGCTTATAGATATCAATGCTGTCAAGATCTTCATGTCCAGGAATCATATACCTACGTTGCTTGGGGACATCCTCCACTCATGTTACACTCGAACCATGAGAAAAAGAGGTGTTCTCATGTGCTGCACTCCTCTCCTGGCAAGGTGGTTTATTTCGCACCTTCCACAATCAGTTTTGAAGAACGAGCGGGGTTTGAGATGGTCACAACGATTGATGACTCTTACACATGCTGATATACATTAGTGTTCTCGGTCCAGAGAGAATGTCACTATCATTGATCATTGTGGGGACTTTCCTAATGTTCCTTTACTTGGAATCAGAGGAGGTATTACTTACAACCCGTGTCTGGCTTTGAGACAGTTTGGTTATGCTCAGAGGGATGGCCCTCATGACATGCTGATTCCTCACCTAGTTTTTGACTTCGATAACAATGCACAAGGACTTCGCCAGAGATTCATCCGAGCTTGGAGGATGCCCAACAGGGTAGATAGCAAGACACTGGGGCACAAGAATACCATCCCCCTTGAGCCTTATCTCAAGTGGGTACGAGCCCGCTCCCAGAAGCTGGTGATGCCATATCCTCATGTTCTCCACGTGATCAAAGAGCCAGTTTTGGAAGGAGAGGTGCCCTACACCATTCAACATCCTGACATGCCAACGTCTTGGGAAGAAATGCAAAAGAGCTGGATCCAACTCAAGGAAGAACGGAATTCTCTTGAAACCAGTCTACATGCCAGTGAGAAGAAGGTTCTGGAGCTCACCCGTCTACTGCACGAGGAAAAGACCCTCAACACCTACATTGCTCCAAAGAGGATGCGCAGTGTCTTTTGGGATTAATTATTTTGTAATGTTTTGCCCATGAGGCCCTGATGTACTGAACAAATTATTTCTTAATACAATGTGTGTTCCCTTTTTGTCTACAACAAATTTGAACTTTCGAACCCTTGAATGCATTGCATAAATAGTATATCATGCATCATGTGCATAACAGGTACCCTTTTTCTACAGGTTGCTTAATCTTCTTCGCTGTTTATTTCAGCACTCAATCATCATGAATCCTGAACCTACTACTGAACAAGCTATCAAGGCCCTCCAGGCCCAGAACGCCCAGTTCCAAGAGCTGGTCATGAGCTTAGCCCAAGGACAACAGGAGTTGAAGGCTTTGCTCTTGAAGAAGAAGAAGAAGAAGAGGACGGTGCTATTCAACACTGGACGCATACTCGGGAATACACTGCAGAATGAAGCTGAGCTGACTACTCCATCTGTTGGGGAAAGCAGTCACCAGGAGGGAGGGGTCCCTAGTCCCGTGGTCTCTGACACCGAGACAGATTTCAATGATGAACAGTACCCTCCTGCCGAGGACCGGTACAAGCAGCTGGAGGACCGATTAAATGCTATGGAGATTCAACGCGTGCCTGGGTTGGATTTTGGAGATCTAGGTTTATCTTCTGGGGTGGTGATCCCACACAAGTTCAAGGCGCCTGCCTTTGTGAAGTACGACGAGGCTTCCTGTCCTAAGCTGCATCTCAGATCATATGTAAGGAAGATCCAGCCTTACACTGCGTACAAGAACTTATGGATCCATTTCTTCCAGGAGAGTCTTTCAGGGACTCAACTCGAATGGTTCTATCAGCTGGATGGAACCAATATTCGTAACTGGGAGGACTTGGCTACTGCCTTTTATAAGCAGTATCAGTATAATTCCGACCTCGCTCCTACGCGTACCCAACTCCAGGGTATGTCACTAGGAACGGGTGAAGGTTTTAAGGAGTACGCGCAGAAATGGAGAGACCTGGCTGGCAGGGTGCAGCCACTGTTGACTGACCGTGAACTCGTGGACATGTTCTTGGGGACCCTGTCTGGTCCATTCTTCAACCACCTGATTGGTAATTCCTCTGCTGGGTTTACAGACCTGATCCTGACTGGTGAGAGGATCGAAGCTGGTATCAAGTCGGGAAAGATACAGAAGGGTGCCTCCTCGAGTACTGAAAAGAAGCCCTTCAAGAAGGAAGCTAGTGTTGTGTATGGTCCCAGAATACAAAACAAATTGGAACGCCGCCAAGCTGTCAACGCGGTGGTAATTTCAAAGCCTGCTGCTGCTCCTCAGCAATACAACCAGCCAAGGGATGAGAGACCCAAAAGGCAGTACACTCGGCTCAGCATGACCCTGTCTCAGATTTTGCCGCAACTGCTTTCAACCAATCTGGTAACTGTCAAAGAAACTCCGAAGGTGGTGAACACAACCTCTCCAAAGTACAACCCCAACGCCCGTTGCGCTTATCACTCTGATAGCCCGAGGCATTCTACTGACGATTGTTGGGCTCTGAGGAATAAGGTTCAAGACCTTATTGATGCTAAATAGGTTCAGTTCGAGGCGCCCGAGAGGCCTAATATGGTGACAGCTCCCATGCCCAATCATGGAGTAAATGCTATTAGGGATGAAGACGAAGTGGAAGAATCCGAATTCAACAGCTGGATCTACCCAACGACCGAAGATGGACCAAGAAACTGGACTGCCAAAGACTCCATGCCTGTTACTTTTGTCACTCAGTAATGAACTCCTTTGTTTTGAATTTATAACAAACAATATTACTAAACTCTATGGCCCGGTGTCTTACCCGGGGCACCGTAGATTCATTTGTGAGGGATGTTATTTGTCACTTTCATATATCATGAATAAAAGCATTGGAAATTTTTTTCGCATTTCAAATCTTGCGCTCCCTTTCTTTCTTTATATATTGCAAAACAGCTATATTTACACACACTCACTTATACAGGTTCCAATCCACTCTGGATCCCACTGGTAACGACTCTGCTACTGCCAGTTATGACTTTGAAAATACGATCAACTTAGCCGAAGACGAAGGTGAAGATGATTGCGAAGTGCCTGGTGAGCTTGCAAGACTTTTACTCCAGGAAGAGAGGGCCATCCAGCCACATGAAGAGCCAGTAGAAACGGTAAATCTGGGTACTGAGACAGACAGAAAGGAAGTCAAGATTGGTGCCAATCTAGAGCTCAGTATGAAACAACGGTTGATTCAGATGCTGCATGACTATGTGGAAATATTTGCCTGTTCTTACGAAGACATGCCTAGTTTGGATACCGACATTGTGGTTCATCACCTGCCTACCAAGGAAGACTGCCCTCCGGTTAAACAGAAGGTCCGCCGTATGCGTCCAGAGATGTCCGAGAAAATCAAAGCTGAGGTTATGAAACAATTTGATGTCGAGTTTCTAGCAGTGACTTCTTACCCTCAGTGGGTTGCCAACGTGGTTCCAGTGCCAAAGAAAGATGGTAAAGTCCGAATGTGTGTTGATTACAGGGATTTGAACAGGGCAAACCCTAAGGATGACTTCCCTCTACCTCACATCAATGTTCTAGTTGACAACACTGCTCAGCATAAGGTATTCTCCTTCATGGATGGGTTCTCCGGTTATAATCAGATCAAGATGGCTCCTGAAGACATGGAGAAGACCACTTTTGTTACTCAGTGGGGCACCTTTTGCTAGAAGGTCATGCCTTTTGGGTTGAAAAATGCTGGAGCAACCTACCAACGTGCCATGGTTGCTTTGTTTCATGACATGATCCACCACGAGATAGAAGTATATGTCGACGATATGATTGCAAGGTCCTAAACTGAGGAGGAACACCTTGACCATCTACAGAAGCTGTTTGACCGTCTGAAGTTGTACAAGCTGAGGTTGAACCCAAACAAGTGCACCTTCGGGGTGAGATCTGGAAAATTGCTAGGCTTCGTCGTAAGCGACAAAGGTATTCAAGTGGACCCTGCCAAAGTGAAAGCCATACAAGAGATGCCAGCTCCCAAGACAGAGAAAGAAGTCAGAGGCTTTCTAGGACGATTGAACTACATTGCCCGATTCATCTCGCACCTAACGGCTACCTGTGAACCAATCTTCAAGCTACTGAAGAAAGATCAAGTAGTACGTTGGAACGATGAATGTCAGGCCGCTTTCGACAGAATAAAGGAGTATCTCCAAGAACCACCCATTCTTATGCCACCGGTTGAAGGGAGACCTCTAATCTTATACTTGACAGTACTTGACAGCTCAATGGGGTGTGTGCTGGGGCAGCATGACGAGTCTGGCCGAAAAGAGCACACCATTTATTACCTTAGCAAAAAGTTTACCGACTGTGAGACCCGATACTCACTGCTCGAGAAAACTTGGTGCGCTTTGGTATGGGCTGCTCGCCGGTTGAGACAGTATATGTTGACTCACACTACTCTCGATTTCAAAAATGGATCCCATCAAGTACATATTCGAAAAGCCCGCCTTGTCCGGAAGAATAGCAAGATGGCAGATGATCTTGACGGAATACGACATCCAATACATAACTCAGAAAGCAATCAAGGGAAGTGTATTGGCAGACCATTTGGCACACCAGCCAGTGGATGACTACCAGTCCATGAACTTTGAATTTCCAGACGAGAACATCATGGTAGTGACTGATTGTGAAGTACCTGGACCGGATGAAGGACCTGAGGAAGGATCCCGATGGTTTATGCACTTTGACGGAGCCTCAAACGCTTTGGGTAACGGTATTGGCGTTGTGATCATATCTCCAAAAGGCACTCATACTCCACTCATTGCCCGACTATGTTTCAACTGTACCAACAACATGGCGGAGTATGAAGCATGTATCATGGGTCTTCAAGCTGCAATTGACTTAAGGATCAAGTTTCTAAGGGTCTTCGGAGATTCCGCTCTCGTGATCAATCAGATCAAAGGCGAGTGGGATATGAAACACCCAAATCTTATCCCTTACAAAGAGTGTGTGTTGACGTTGATCCCTCATTTCACGGAGATAACTTTTGAGCACTTCCCAAGAGAGGAGAATCAGTTGGCGGACGCGCTAGCTATGATGTCTTCTATGTTCAAAGTCAAATGGGACAACGAGGCTCCCCAGATCATTATCTGGAAGTTGGATGAACCCGCACATTGCTGTGATCTTGAGGCTGAAGAGGTAACTGAAAAACCTTGGTATCATGAAGTGAAGAGGTACTTGGAAGCTCAAGAATACCCCGAGGGTGCATCTGTTAACGACAAGAAGTTTCTGAGAAGGTTCGCGGCAAAGTTCTTCCTCAACAACGACATTCTGTACAAGCGAAACCATGATTCGACTTTACTGCGTTGTGTGGATGAGTCTGAAGCAGAAAGGATCATGGCAGAGCTGCATGACGGTACCTTAGGAACACATTCCAGTGGACATACCATGGCAAAGAAGATCCTTCGGGCAGGATATTTCTGGTCCACAATGGAAGCCGACTGTTACCAACATTCTCGGACATGTCACAAATGCCAGATCTATGCTGATAAGGTGCACGTTCCTCCAGTTCCTCTGAACGTCCTGACAGCACCTTGGCCTTTTGCAATGTGGGGGATTGATATGATCGGCGAGATCAGACCTACGGCATCCAACGGGCATTGCTTCATCCTGGTAGCGATTGATTATTTCACAAAATGGGTTGAAGCAGCTTCCTACACTACGGTAACCCAGAACGTCGTAGCACGATTCATTCGGCATAACCTGATCTGCCGCTACGGCATCCCGGAAAGGATCATTACGGACAATGGTACCAATCTTAACAACAAGATGATCACTGAGCTCTGCGAGAAATTCAAGATACAGCACCACAACTCTTCTCCCTACCGGCCGAAGATGAATGGGGCTGTAGAAGCAGCTAATAAGAATATCAAGAAGATTGTGCAGAAAATGACAGTGACGTACAAAGATTGGCACGAGATGTTACCGTTTGCTCTTCATGGGTACCGTACCTCAGCACGGACGTCAACAGGGGCAACCCCCTTTTCCTTGGTCTATGGCATGGAGGCAGTCTTGCCTATTGAAGTCCAGATACCCTCTCTCCAGATAATGAAGGATGCAGGTTTGAACGAAGATGACTGGATCCATACTCGACTTGATCAATTGAACCTAATTGACGAAAAGAGACTCACTGCTATTTGTCATGGTCAGACGTACCAAAAACGGATGATCAGGGCATTTAACAAGAAAGTCAGACGACAAGAGTATTAAGTCGGAGACCTGGTAATCAAGCGCATCATTCTTCCTCAAAGTGATCCCAGGGGAAAATGGACCCCTACGTACGAAGGGCCATTTGTGGTTAAACATGTCTTCTCAGGAGGAGCCATGATTCTAACCACCATGGATGGTGACGGCCTTCCTCACCCTGCCAATGCAGACATAGTAAAAAGATACTACGCATGAATAAAAGACCCGCTAGGTTGACACACCTAGGCAAAAATAAGGGCCTCCCGGTGAACCAAAAGGGTTCGGGCAAAAATAAGGGATGAAATGAAAAAAATTTGTACACCCGGCAAGTCGAAAACCTGAAAAGGCGGCTTGGGCAAAAATGGGTATCCCGATGGACTGAAAACCCGAAAGGGCGGTCCAGGAAAAAGTTAGGGATAAGCGTAATACTATGTCTCATTGGATCACCTTGCATCCAGAATTCGGTATCAACTATCAGGCTCAGACGGCATCGATCAATCGGTCTCATCTTCAACTAAGCAGCCAAGTGATGAGACGCTTGAAGACATAAAGGCGATAGCAGAGTTGGAACCCAGTGGGATTATTTTTTTCACATAGTTGTTTTGTTTTCTTTTCATAAAATTGTATAAACTCTATGCTATTCGGTGGCGTTCTCTTACTAGGACGTCGGCCTCTTGTACATAAACGCCTATTTACGGGCAAAATTCAAAATCAATACAAATTCACTCTTTCAGACAAATTGTCAATTGTTTTTCCTTTTTCTGTTTTGTTTTGCAAAGAACGTCCAATGTTCATTTTGATATATGCATTTGACATCAATTGCTAACTCATAAATATTTGCATGCGAAACAAAGGATTAATTACGGGTGACGACAGAAACAGGGGCAATAATGAGTTGTCTAAGCGGTCTAGTTGCTCCGTCCACCAAGGTACCAAGGTAAGTTTGGCCGAAGAATGTAACCAGGATACCTTCACTCCCCCCAGAGTAAGACCAATCAGCAATACTCTCCCCGAGCAGAGTTGGTCTCCCATCAGCCCTGAAAAGGCACAGTATCTCCAGCAAGTCAGCGACACTCTCCCCAAGCAGAGTTAGGTTACTGTCATCATTAAGGGAGTTGGGTATCCCCAGAAAATCTCAATATTCCCCAGCGGAGTATACAGATGTTCCTAAGCAAGCATCCCCGGCAGTCTTGATCTAAGATTGTTCCCCGGCGGAATACTAGACACCCCCAGTGGAGCCATTCCCCAGTACAGTTCAAAAGTTTCCCCAGGAAAGTTGAATCAATCTCCCCAGTAGATTCTTGGAGCTTATCCCCAGTAGATTCTGGAAGCTTATCCCCTGCAGAGTACCAACGTACATCTCCCCGACTTTATTCAAGGTTATTCCCCACCAGAGCTTATAACTGGGTTATCCTCAGCTAATTACCCCGGAAAGATCGTCCCCGACGAAGTTCTTCCTATCCCCCAGCGGAGTTCATCAAATTCCCCAACAAGCTTATCAACGGTATCCCCAGCGGAGTTCTCATCAAAACCTCAGCGAAGTATCTCTTCCCACAGAGTATTCCCTGCAGAGTAATCTCTCCAACAAGTTTATTCCCCAACGGAGTCATCTTCTCCTACCGGTTTATTCTTGCAATCATCATCCCCGGCGGAAATGAAGAACTCTACTCTTCAACGTCAGCCCAGGATTCAAGTTCTTGGAATTCGTCAAGGATTTATTTTCCTAGACGAAGATACATTCATAAACATCACATTATCATACACCATGACGCATGCATATGCGCATCGTAAACACACAATTTTGAGAACATCATGACATCATGCATTTCATACATCATGACATTGCATATAACTTATGTTTTGCCTTTTCAGGAAAAAGGTCAATCCAAAGATAATTACTATCAACTGTCGCAATTCCAGATTCGATTCCTGTATCTAGCCAGGGCATATATGTGAGTAAATGATTGTAGATTCGACACCTGTATCCAGCCAGGGCATGTCTGCATGAAGAGTTTAGAGATTCGATTCCTGTATCCATCCAGGGCACATCTGTAGACGACCAATTCCAGATTTGATTCCTGTATCTAGCCAGGGCATATCTGTGAGTAATTGATTGTAGATTCGACACCTGTATCCAGCCAGGGCATGTCTGCATGAAGAGTTTAG
Source organism: Vicia faba (assembly GCA_948472305.1). Lineage (NCBI taxonomy): Eukaryota > Viridiplantae > Streptophyta > Magnoliopsida > Fabales > Fabaceae > Vicia > Vicia faba. The sequence goes on from OX451736.1 coordinate 1,499,114,600, forward strand.
AGATTCGATTCCTGTATCCAGCTAGGGCACATCTGTAGACGACCAATTCTAGATTCGATTCCTGTATCTAGCCAGGGAATATCTATGAGTAACTGATTGTAGATTCGACACCTGTATCCAGCCAGGGCATGTCTGCATGAAGAGTTTAGAGATCCGATTCCTGTATCCAGCCAGGGCATATCTGTAGACGACCAATTCCAGATTCGATTCCTGTATCTAGCCAGGGCATATTTGTGAGTAACTGATTGTAGATTCGACACCTGTATCCAGCCAGGGCATGTCTGCATGAAGAGTTTAGAGATTCGATTCCTGTATCCAGCCAGGGCATATCTGCATGAAGAGTTTAGAGATTCGATTCCTGTATCCAGCCAGGGCACATCTGTAGACGAACAATTCCAGATTCGATTCCTGTATCCAGCCAGGGCATATCTGTGAGTAGATTCAATTCTTGTATCCAGCCAGGGCATGTCTGCATGAAGAGTTTAGAGATTCGACTCCTGTATCCAGCCAGGGTACATCTGTAGACGACCAATTCCAGATTCGATTCATGTATCTAGCCAGGGAATATCTGTGAGTAACTGATTGTAGATTCGACACATGTATCCAGTCAGGGCATGTCTGCATGAAGAGTTTAGAGATCTGATTCCTGTATCCAGCCAGGGCATATCTGTAGACGACCAATTCCAGATTCGATTCCTGTATCTAGCCAGGGCATATCTGTGAGTAACTGATTGTAGATTCGACACCTGTATCCAGCCAGGGCATGTCTTCATGAAAAGTTTAGAGATTCAATTCCTGTATCCAGCCAGGGCATATCTGCATGAAGAGTTTAGATATTCGATTCCTGTATCCAGCCAGGGCACATCTGTAGACGACCAATTCCAAATTCAATTCCTGTATCCAGCCAGGGCATATCTGTGAGTAGATTCGATTCCTGTATCCAGCCAGGGCATATCTGCATGAAGAGTTTAGAGATTCGATACTTGTACCCAGCCAGGGCATATCTGCATGAAGAGTTTAGAGATTCGATTCCTGTATCCAGCCAGGGCATATCTGTAGAAGACCAATTGTAGATTCGATTCCTGTATCTAGCCAGGGCATATCTGCACGAAGAGTTTGAAGATCAACACCTGTAACAGGCCAGGAAACCATCTTCCTTTCTCAAGTACGCAAGTTCTCTCTAAGGAATCTCTTACGTGATCGACACCTTCAGATGGCATCTATAAGCCCATCCACCTACCAACAGTCTCCAAATGGCATCTATAAGCCCATTTCCGACAAGGTTCTGTCACACTCCCGGATGGCATCTTTAAGCCCATTCTCCTATCCATCCTCTCCAAATGGCATCTATAAGCCCATTCCCGCCATCACACCGCTGATATTTTATTATGCGAGTGCAAATTTCTGGGCACTCCAGTGTTCAATCATCTTCCACCTTCGGATCACGAAAGGCACACAAGCCAATCTACATCCTCAGGTCTAAGAAGATTGAACAGGGGCAACTGTTGTACCCCAAAATTTTCCCTCCCATATTCTTCAAAGTTTGACAAGCATCATCTCAATTTGCTCAAGTCTTCTCAAGGGTTGCACAGTCAAACCATCATCCTAAGCCAATCAAAATTGGGGTTTTGGTTCTTGCAAGGAAGTTGAGGTTTTCAAGGGCTCAATCAAGTCCCATAGGCCTATACACATTGTCAAGCATCCACATGTCAAGTTTCAAGGCTCACAAGGTCAAGTTGCACAGTCAAAAGCCCTAGTTGATCCACAATCAACTGCAGGGGTAAAATGGTCATTTGGCAGTCAAAAGTCAAAATTCTTGGTCAACATCTTATTTTGAAGCCACAATCATCATTTGATCAAGTCTTGATCATGATTCCACAAGCATGGCTCAAAAATCATCAAGATGCAAAAGTTTCTATTTTTGGACAGTTGAAAAGTCAACTGTAACTTGACCAGGGCATAACTTTTTCATGGTTCATCCGAAAAATCCCATCCAATGCTCATTTTGAAGGGGAGGACATTTCCTACAACTCATCTTCACATTCCAAATCTAAGAAATGCTCTCACAAAAAGTTATCAATTTCAACATTATAGGTCATTTTCAAAAGTCAACAAAAAGGCACTTTAAGTCAAAGACCATAACTTGATATTGGTAAATCCAAATGACATGGGACCAAAGGCATTGGTTAGAGGACTTCAAGACCTTTCTAAAATGTCCAAGAACATGTTCATATGATCAAAATTGAGCAAGATATGCATTGGAGAAGTTGGGAAATTTTTGTGAAATGGCAAAAGTCAACTATCCTTAAAACTTCAATTTTTGACAAAAGGGCCCACTTTCTTCCACTTGATTCAGCTTTGTCATGCCACCCACGTGTCCCATGATCAATTTCAAGACCAAATAATTATTTTTCTATTTTATTTAATTTTTATTGATTTAATTCATTTTAAATCCATAAAAATTCAAATAAAATCTAAAAAATTAATTAAATGGCATCTTTGTGGTTTGAATGACTTTTATGTGTCATATGCTAGCTGCCAAAATCGTGCCAAGCTCATTTATGCATAAAATTCAAAATTTGAACCAAGTTTGGAATGTCCTTTAATGGTGGTTATGAAGAATCTCAAAACATCAATTCCATGGATACTTGGCCCAAACTTGGACCTGATTCTATTCCCATACATATGCTGAACACAACCCTAATACAATTCACGCACAAGCTGCTGCAGAAACACCCTAACCATATTCAAAAAATCAAGCAAAAAAGTCAAACCTGAAATCAACCTTCCAGCATAATTCAAAGCCTTAGAGTGACTCAAACACCTTGCTGACATTCCCAGGAACGGATTGGAATAAAAAACAAGCCATAACACTCCAGGAATCCTGAGATAACAGTTTCACGGTTTGAATTTTTTTCTCCATAAACGCATCCTTTGATTCATGCATCATTAACGTATTTTGTGGATTGTTTTGTGTTCAGAGGGACTATACGAAGCTTTTGGTACAATTCAATTTGATTATCGTGCCCTGAAACGTAAACTACCATGGACGAATTCTAGGTTTTCAAAGATCTCAATTTAGGGCTTTACAGCATAAGTAAAATCAGAACCAATGAGACCCATGGTTGAATTCGTCACATCCAGACGAACATGAATCTGTGCTCGTGAAATATTTATATGGCCTAGGATCCTATTCGCTATTATTGACAGTTTCACTTTGTGGGGGTTAAAAACCCCCGCTAATTGCTTTTGCTTTGCAGGTTACAGGATGAAGACGAAGGGTGTGTCAGCTTGCTACTGGCCCATTTCAAACCAACGCGCGTTTTTTTTAGCATATACGTTGGTTTACTAATATAATATTTAGTTGTTATTATTATTTCAAATTGAACACACAGCTCAACTGGCTAAGGCGTACATGAATCATCCCTTGGGACCTGGGTTCGAATCCCAGGTCCCCTCAAAATTCCATATTATTTTTTCTAATGCGTTCTTGTGTAGGTTTCCAAATAGTGAGCACCATACACCTCACAAATCAGGGCGCCAAGTGTCTCAAAAGACAGATCCAAAGGCCAAAGGGTGATCCACACCATGTTCCCAGTCAATGCTTCCACACCTGATCCAGAAGTCAACTCAGGCTTGGCAATCAATGGGCCTGGAAATCTCTAAACAAACCCCATTGCTGGCCCAAAACCCCCCTTTTTTTGGTTCATCTTTTTTCTTTCATTTTATATTTTCCATTTTATTTGTTAACTTTTTTTTCTCTTTCTAATTATTATTATTATTACTAAAACTAACATGATTATTTTTTCATAATAAAATTAAAAAAAACATTTTTATTATTTATTAACTTATTTTGTAAATAAATGTAAATTAAATTAAATTAGTTTAATTAGTTAACTTTAATACCTTTTTTTACAATAAATAAAAACAAATTTAGACTTAGGCTTTTCTTTTGACATTTTTAATTCTTTTTTTTTATTTTATTTCATTAAACATAAAAAAAACACAAAAATATTTTTTTTAATAAATTAATTAATTAGTAAATTAGCTTAATTTTTAATTAAATGCAAAAAAAAAGGACAATCTCATTCTTTCTCAAAAAAAGGGTCAAAACCCTAAGGACGTCCCGATTCATTCTTTCGCGCGCAGTTTATTCTAATTCATTATATTTATGTAACTGCTTCCGGAAATGTAATAGTTAATTAGGTTTATCTCTTTATTTACTATTTCTCGCATTCTTATTTTCAAAACGGGTTTTTGTTTTTGGCGATGTATAGACTCGCGCCTTGTAATAGCTAGATTTACATTTCCGCATTTTATTTTCCGCACTCCTAACTGTTAATTATGCCTGCAAGAATGTGTGACAAATAAAATCAATCCGTAGCTCACAAATAACATAAACATAACATGAAAACAACACACAAGCACATGCCACTCTTAGGGTACGCCTCACTGGTTGCCTCGAATGTGGTCATTAAGTATAGGGTGTTTTAGAGGTCGCCCTCCTGTCTAAGATCCAGTTGCCTCGAAACGGTTGCCTCGGATAAAAGGATCTAGGACATTAGGGTTACTTCTAAGGTATCCTATTATTGCTTCGGTGACCACACTGTCCCTTATAATCGAATTGACCCGAACACCTCCAACGACGGTGCTACCTACCTCTCAATGGTGGGATAGCACTATCTAAAGGATTCTTACACAGCCTAATTCCTTAGAGTAGGTAGATTCTCGGGGGTACTTGCTCTTTCTCAAAATAAACAAAAATACTTTTCACACTTCACACTTTCTAAAAGTTTTCAAACAAATACTTCATACACTCTTGAGGACTGATACAAGAGTTACCTAGAAGTCTTTCAAACAAACTTTTTTTCCAAACCCACACACACTTGAAAAGCAAACAATTTTTGAAAACATAAGAGCAAGTACCTAAGAGCCCGTGGATAACCACGGATAGAAAGGGTGCTAACACATTCCCTTTCTATAAATCTACCTCCCGAACCGAGAGACATCTCGAATAAGGAATTTTGCTATGCTTTTGTCCTTTCCATGTTGGAGAACATAAAAGACGGTGGCGACTCTTGCTTACCGCGACATTTCGCGAAACCAGCTTAAAAAACAGTCAGTTCTATTTCCACCGATCACAAACACCTTTTGAAACCTGCATGTGATTATATGAAGAAATAGAGAATAAATATTTTGGGGGACCTGGGATTCGAACCCAGGTCCCAATGCTTCCCAGCCAACGCATCAACCACTACACCACTTGCACGCTTTTGTCATTGGAATAACAAGTGTTAATTATATATGCAAACAAATTAATAGACTGAAATTATAAAAAAATGTGCGCTCTTTTGAACTGGCCAACCATGTACTAACACATCATCATCTTCTTCATAATTCCTGCAAAAAAGAACATTAGATAACGGGGGTTTTTAACCCCCACTATATGCTACGAGGAAAAATAGTGATAAGAGCTACAGCAAGCATAAATATTTCGCGATAGGTGCTTTGTGTTCGTCTTGGTTCAACGATTCCAACCATGTGTATCACTGGTCCTAATTTTTCTTGGTTCATAAAGCCCTAATTCAAAGCTTGGAAACCCTAGAAAATCGTTCATGGCATTCTTCGATTCAGTGCATTATAATTCAATTAAATGATATCATTAGCTTCATATGGTTCCTAGCAATGCAAAACAATCAAGAAATCATGTTAAATGCTCGTGAATAAGATAATACGATTTTGGATAAAAGCTTCAAACCGTGAAACAGTCTAGGACGATTCTTTGAGCTTTAAGGCTTGAATTTGATTGCCACACACTCCTGGGAACTCCTTCAAGGTGTTAGAATCAACAAATTGCCTTGAATTGGTCTGGAATGCAAAGATCAGTTTTCACTTTTTCTTGAAATTTCTCAATATGCGATGGCTTTGTTCTTCAGCTTTTTTCACGTCCTCTCCATCAGGGTTTGCTTGCTTATGTATAAGAGAATGGAATTAGGTCAAAAACTTGGGCCAATATCCATTGTAATGATGATTGAATCCTTGATTGGAAATCAAATCTTTTTTGATTTTTCATGATTGGAAAATGTTGCCAATTTTGGGTATTTTGTATCTTTGACTTGGTGCACGAAATTGCCAGCCTTTTTAGGTCATATTTGCTTCACAAAAAGATTTAAAAACCAAATCTTGTATTTTCCTACAATTTAAATTGATTAAATGAATTAATATCAATTAAAAATCCAATTAATTAATAAAAATAAGAAAATAAATTCAATTAAGCTTGATGGGTCGTGCATAGGCCATGGATGAAGTTTCAAGAAGAGATTTGAGGCCCATTAGCAAAAATAAGGTGTTTTGAGCAAAGTTGACTTTTGCAAATTCATGAAAATTTCCCAACTTCTCCAATGCATATCTTGCTCAATTTTGATCATATGAACATGTTATTCGACATTTTGGAAAGGTCTTGAAGTCCTATAACTAATTCCTTTGGTCCCATGTCATTTGGATTTACCAATCTCAAGTTATGGCCTTTGACTTAAAGTGCATTTATGTTGACTTTTGAATTTGACCTATAATGTAGAAATTGATAACTTCTTGTGAGAGCATTTCTTGGACTTGGAGTGTGAAGATGGATTGTAGGCCATTGCATCCCCTTCAAAATGAGCATTGGATGGGATTTTTCTGATGAACCATGAAAAAGTTATGCCCTGGTCAAGATACAGTTGACTTTTCTACTGTCCAAAAATAGTAACTTTTGCATCTTGATGATTTTTGAGCCATTCTTGAGGAATCATGATCAAGACTTGATCAAATGATGATTGTGGACTCAAAATAAGATGTTGACCAAAAATTCTGACTTTTGACTGTAAAATGACCATTTTGCCCTTGTAGTTGACTGTGGATCAAATGGAGCTTTTGACTGTGCAAATTGGCCCTGTGAGTCTTGAAACTTGGCATGTAGGTGCTTGAGAATTCATATAGGCCTATGAGACTTGATTGAGCCATTGAAAATCTCCAATTCCTTGAAAGAACCAAAACCCTAATTTCAGCTGGCTTGTGAGGTATTTGGACTGTACAACCCTTGAGCCATTTTGAGCAATTTGAGGATTATTCCTGTCAAATCTCGAGGAATATGGGAGGGAAAATTTTGGGGTACAACAGTTACCCCTGTTCAATCTTCTTAAACCTGAGGATGTAGATTGGCTTGCGTGCCTTTCGTGATCCGAAGGTGGAAGATGATTGAACACTAAAGTGCCCAGAAATTTGCACTCGCATGGTGTAGTATCAGCAATGTGATGTCGGGAATGGGCTTACAGATGCCATTTGGAGAGATGATGGATAGGAGGATGGGCTTATAGATGCCATCTGGAGATTGTTTGTTGAATTGTAACTTGGTTGGTTGAAAGAAGGAACCTGTATAGGGTTGCCTGATGATGAGTCCGTGTAAAACTGCATCTGAGAGAGAAGGAACCGGTGTAGGGTTGCTTCATGATGGTCAGGTAGATAGTTGTCCTGTCTGGTTTCAGGTATTAATCTCTGACCTGAGAAAGAAAGATAGTTTTCCTAGCTTGCTACAGGTATTAATCTTCGATCTCTTCAATGTAGATAACTTTCCTGTCTGGTTTCAAGTATAGATCTACAATCAGTCGTCCACAGATATTTCCTGGCTAGTTACAGGTGTTGATTCGGAACTTGAAAAGGTTGGCCGATGAGATAGTTGTCCTGTCTGGTTTCAGGTGTTAATCTCTGACCTGAGAAAGAAAGATGGTTTCCTGGCCTGTTACAGGTGTTAATCTTCAATCTCTTCAATGTAGATAACTTTCCTGTCTAGTTTCAGGTATAGATCTACAATCGGTCGTTCACAAATATTTCCTGGCTAGTTACAGGTGTTGATCTGGAACTTGAAAAGGTTGGCCGATGAGATAGTTGTCCTGTCTGGTTTCATGTGTTAATCTCTGACCTGAGAAAGAAAGATGGTTTCCTGGCCTGTTACAGGTGTTAATCTTAAATCTCTTCAATGTAGATAACTTTCCTGTCTGGTTTCAGGTATAGATCTACAATCGGTCGTTCACAGATATTTCCTGGCTAGTTACAGGTGTTGATCTATAATCAGTCGTCCACAGATATTTCCTGGCTAGTTACAGGTGTTGATCTGGAACTTAAGAAAGGGTTTTTTAATAATGATGTGATGAAGGAATCTGGGACGATTGCTACTCCAAATAGATGATGAAGGAATCTAGGACGACTTCTACCTCAGCAGGATGATGAAGGAATCTAGGACGACTTCTACCTCAGCAGGATGATGAAGGAATCTAGGACGACTTCTACCTCAGCAGGATGATGAAGGAATCTAGGACGATTACTACCTCAACGAGATTATGAAGGAATCTTGGACGATTACTACCTCAACGGGATGATGAAGGAATCTTGACGACTTCTTCCTCAACGGGATGATGAAGGAATCTTGATGACTTCTACCTCAACGGGATGATGAAGGAATCTTGATGACTTCTACCTCAACGGGATGATGAAGGAATCTTGATGACTTCTACCTCAACGGGATGATGAAGGAATCTTGATGACTTCTACCTCAACGGGATGATGAAGGAATCTTGATGACTTCTACCTCAACAGGATGATGAAGGAGTCTTGGACGACTGCTACTCCAAAAGGTAATGACTTTTATCTGCTGATCGTTCTTTCCTGAAAAGGTAAAGAGTTAGTTGTATGGAATGTCATGATGTATGCATTGTGTAATGATGTTCTCAAAGTAAATGAGATTTATGATATGATGCGTATGTGCATGTATCATGATGTATGAAAACGTGATGTTTTAGCTGGGAAAATAAATCCCGGATAGCTGCGGGAGCATGATGTTGAATTCTTCGTTTCCGTTGGGGATGATGAACGAAGATGATTGTGAGAATAACCCGGTAGGAGAAGATGACTCCGTTGGGGAATAAACCTAGTGAAGAGATTACTCTGCAGGGAATTACTCTGTGGGGAAGAGATGCTTCACTGAGATTTTAATGATAACTCCTCTGGGGATTCCGTTGATAAGCTCTGTTGGAGATTTTGATGAACTCCGCTGGGGATAGGAAGAACTTCGCTGAGGATGATCTTTCCGTTGCAATTTGCTGAGGATAACCCAGTTAGACTCTAGTGGGGAATAACCTTTGTACTCTGCAGGGGATAGGCTTCCAGTGGGGGTATCTTGTATTCCGCCGGGGAACAATCTTATATTTCTGTTGAGGAATATTAAGACTGTCGGGGATGCTTGCTGGGGAATACCTGTATACTCTGCTGGAGAATATTAAGATCTTCTGGGGATACCCAACTTTTAGGACTGATGGTAGACTAACTCTGCTTGGGGAGAGTATTGCTGATTTGTTCGTTGTGGCAAGGCCCAGTGGGGAGAGCTACCACTACTGTCTTACTCTTGGGGAGTGAAGGTATCTTGGTCATAGTCTTCAGCTGAATCTACCTTGTACCTGGTGGACAGAGCAACTTGTACAGTTCAGACCATTTTTATTGCCCCAGCTTCTGTGGGAGAAGGTACCTGTGGAGGCCTTGATAACTGCCGATTGACAAATCTTCTTCTGGTAGGCAAGTGACGGGACATAGTCGTACGCTTTTGATCCCTAACTTTTGCCTGGACCTCTCTTTCGAGTTTTCAGTCCATCGGGATACCCTTTTTTTCCCAAGCCGCCTTTTCAGGTTTTCGACTTGCCGGGTGTACAGATTTTTCATTTTCATCCCTCATTTTGCCCGAACCCTTTTGGTTCGCCGGGAAGCCCTTATTTTTGCCTAGGCCAGTCGACCTAGCGGGTCTTTGATTATGCGTAGTACTTTTTTTTTTACTATGTCCACGCTCTCAGAATGTATGGAGTTGTTACTGTCAGTAGTGTTGTGTTGCCATACTACCAGAAGACGTTTGATCATGCAAGATTCATTGCTGGAACTTATGTCCAATGCCCCAAGTAATTCAGATGGAGATCTGCCCCTGGCTATTTGGCATCTTGAGAGATTCCTTGAATCTTGACTTGACTGCCCCAGATGATGGACAAGGGTTATGTCTGCCCCTTGGTTGGAAGTGTTTCTTCCACTTGAGGTGACCCTTTTGTTGAGAAGGTTTTTGTTCACGAGATATTCGTCATGCGAATTTCTCTGCTGTTTAAACAAATAGTCATATGCAAACAATGTTATTTTAAGAATGCAAAGCTTATGTCTATTTTGAAGTTTTTGAAAATGCAGTTTTTAATAAAACAAGTGAATTTTTGTAAAATGTGATGTCAACTCAGGATTTTACAGCAAAGCCCTACAGGAGTCAGGATACCTTTGTAACAATATGCTTTCAAACTAACCCATGCTTCAGCTAGGACTTTTAAGGGTTATAACGTGGCCTGGTTCACGGTTTAAGAAACAAAGGATAAAGGCTCAAATTTTATTTGTACCCACCCGTTCTTCGTGATGTTCTTCAATCCTAAACTCAGCTAATCGTGCATTAGATCTTGTTTGAGTCTTTGCTCTGATATACCAGTGATGGTTCGGATACTGACAATTTATTTTGAATAGGCAGTCATTCTTTTTTGTTGAGGGTTTGTAGGACTCTTTCTTTTCGATTATATTATCCCTGTTTTTTTTTGCCTGAACTGTTTCTTTTGGGATTACAGTCAGCGGGATGCCCCAATTTTTTTGTAAGTCTCCTTCATAGGTTTTGACTTATTGGGCTTTCATTTTGAGAGATAATGACTGCCTGTCCTTACGATTATAGGGAACCATCACTGTCTTTTGTTTCGGAAGGACTTCTTTGATGCCATTCATCGTGCACCTGGATCAACTGAGAGAACTACCCTGCCCCAGGTTATAATTAAGGGTTTTAATTTGTGAAAAGAAAAACTCCAACTTCTTTGGCTCAAAGGGGTTGACGAGGGATTATCTTCCTTATAACTCCACTGTTTAGGATTTGAAACAATGCATGTACCTCATCAACGGGGTCTGTTCAAAAGCATATTGTAAAGATTATGGTATCGTTTTCGTCATCCTCCCTCAAGAGGCTTAAAATTTTTTCGAGAGTTGATCATCACAAAAAGGAAATATGAAGCAATTTTAAGCATAGTGAAAACAAATGGATTGATTCAAAACAGACATATGCAATGTATTGATAAAGTAACAAAGTTTGGCATGAATAAATGTTTGAACAATCAAAAGAAAATTACAAATTGAAAATTCTAATGAACAAAAGACATTCTCAATGATTTGGTGTAGGATCACTGATCAAACTTAATCTCCTTGGCATCAATCAAGTCTTGGATCTTGTTCTTCAAACTCCAACAGTCATCGGTGTCATACCCAGGACTGTCAGAATGGTAGGCACATCTCACACTCGGGTTATACTTGGAAGAGGAAGTATCAGGATTTTGAGGAGGATCCTTTAGTGTGATCAGTTTCACCTTCAGTAATTGTTGTAACGCCTGAGACAAAGGCATGTTGATGTCAGTATACTACCTTTCTTGATATCTTACCCTACGCCTATTGCCCTGTCTTTGTTGAACAGGCGTGGGATCGGAGATCTGGGTTGCCCCTATATGTTGATCACGACAACTCTTTTTACCATACACAGCATTGGACTCTTTTTTTCCATTGTGGGGCTTTTTCTGAGTATCAGAAGGTGTTTCTTCTTGAATCTTCCCACTTTTGATGCCAGCTTCGACCCTTTCGCCGGTCAATATTAGCTCGGTGAACCCGGATGAAGAGCTTCCGATCAGGTGCTTGAAATAAGAACCAGACAAAGTCCCAAGAAACATGTCCACCAACTCCCTATCAGATAGAAGGGGTTGGACTCTTCCGGCAAGATCTCTCCACTTCTGAGCGTAGTCCTTAAAGCCTTCGCCTGTACCCATAGACATCCCCTGAAGTTGAGTGCGCGTGGGAGAAAGGTCGGCATTACACTGGTATTGCTTGTAAAAGGAAGCAGCAAGGTCCTCCCAGTTGTAGATGTTGGCTCCTTCCAATTGACAGAACCATTCAAGTTGAGTCCCTGATAGACTATCTTGAAAGAAATGGACCCAGAGATCTCTATCAGCAGTATAGGGTTGGATCTTCCTCACATATGACCGGAGGTGGAGTTTTGGACAGGAAGTTCCATCATATTTGGCAAAGGCAGGTGCCTTGAATTTATGGGGAATCACCACCCCAGAGGATAGACCTAGATCTCCGAAGTCCATACCGGGGACCTTCTGTATTTCCATGGCGCTCAAACGGTCTTCCAGCTGTTTGTACTTATCCTCAGTAGGAGGATACTGTTCCTCATCATAATCCGTCTCGTTGTCGGAGACCACGGGACTAGGGACCCTTCTCTCTTGTGGGCTGTCTTTGCCTACAGATGAGGTAGCCAGATCAACCTCATTCTGCAGTCCATTCCCAAATATGCATCCAGTGTTGAACAAGACGGTCCTCTTCTTCTTCTTCTTCCTCTCTTTCAGAATCAGAGTCTTCAAATCCTGTTGACCCTGGGCTAGGCTCATAAACAACTCTTGGAACTGGGCATTCTGGGCCTGGAGGGCCTTGATAGCTTGTTCAGTGGAAGGTTCAGTAGACATGATGATTGCTGAAATAAACAGCGAAGAAGATAAGTGACCTGTAAAAAGGGTACCTGTAATGCAATGATATGTATGATATATGTATGATATATGTATGCAATGTTTTCAAGGATCTCGCGGGGTAAACAAGAAAATTGTTAGAATTTGAATTTTGTAGCTTGACTGAAGGAACTTCATGTTGTTGAGAGTCCTTCTTCAAGAGTCAAGGCTCACCATATCGAGTGGGTCATAGCCCCTGACTCAAGTTATCATGTTTTGATCTCCAAACAACCTTGGCTAGAGGAAAATAAATCCCCTTTGCCCCTTGCTAGACATTTGGTTCATCATGACCTGCATCACAAACCCTTGAGATCCTTGAAATGGGTTAGTCCTTATGCAGGATGTATGCAATGTTATGATGTTATGATAAGGGCACACCATAAGAATTCACAAAAGGCAAACATGGTAAGGCACACAAGTCACACAAAAGAGCCCTTAGATTTCAGGCTGGCATGAAGTTTAGGTACTACCCTCTTTCAGTTTCAGTTGGTTAAGACCTGTCCTAGAAAATAGTAACCGGGTCCTAGAGGATCTCAATATCACTGACTACCCTCAATCGGTCATAACTCCAGCTTAGCAACCTTTTCTTGCGGCCGGAACCATCGCGAGAGTTTAGCCTCAATGAGTGTAGCATACTGCTACTGTTCTATGGCCAAGTTGGTCAATTTAAGGTTCTAAGGTCAGTTGGTGCTTAATGACTCCTCAGGAGACCCATATTCTCCTTGTTCCAACACAAGGGATATCGGTACAAACCAAGGTGTCACACCAACGTAGCTACTACTTCACCCGTGTCGGTCTATGCCGGACAGGTCCCTCACAGTTTATTGCTACTTACCTAAAGGGTATTTCCCAGATCCGGGTTAGGATCTATAAAACTCCAATACAAGCCCACAATATTAAAGCATTCAAGGCATACAATTGAAAACATGGTGATCTAATCCTAAGGTACACCTCACTTATAAAATTCCCCAGCAGAGTCGCCAGTTCTGTGATCGGTGGAAATAGAACTGACTGTTTTGGAATGCTGGTTCACAAAATGTCGCGGTAAGCAAGAGTCGCCACCGTCTTTTATTTTCTCCAATAAGGAAAGGAAAAAAGCACAGCAAAATTCCTTTTCGAGATGTTTCATGGTTCGGGAGGTAGATTATAGACAGGGAAGGTGTTAGCACCCTTTCTATCCGTGGTTATCCACGGGCTCTTAGGTACTTGCTCACTATGTTTTCAAAAATGTTTTGCTTCTCTTGTGTTTGTGGGTTTTGAAAAAGTTTGTTTTGAAAACTTCAATTTAACTCTTGTATCTGTCCTCAAGAGTGTATGAAGTGTTTGTTTAAAAACTTTTGTCAGAAAAGTGTAGGTGCGAAAAGTATTTTTTTTTTGTTTTGAAAGAGCAAGTATCTAAGAACCTCTACCTACTCAAAAGAAATTAAGCTGTGTAAATGTCCTTTAGACAGTACTATCCCACTATTGAGAAGTAGGTAGCACCGTCGTTGGAGTTTTTCGGGTCAATTCGATTATAGGGACATGTGGTCACCAAAGCAATAGTAGGACGCCTTAGCGGTAACCCTAATGTCCTAGATCATTTTATCCGAGGCAACCGTTTCGAGGCAACTTTTTGATCTTTAGACAGGAGGGCGACCTCTAAAACACCCTATACTCAATGACCACGTCGAGGCAACCAAGTGAGGCATACCCTAGGAGTGGCATGTGCGAGTGTGTCAGGTTTCAATTATGTTATCTTTATACATGTTATGGTGAGCTATGGGTTGATTTTAATTTCAGAGATAAGTCTTGTCATGCATAGCCTAGTTAACATACATCTAGCAGTCAATAGTTGCGAAAAACAAATATACGCTATTACAAGGCGTCAGGTATTTACATCGCCAAAAACAAACCCCTTTGAAAAATAAATTGCGGGAAAGTAAATAAAAGCGATAAAAAGGTCCTAAATAAAACTATTATGTCCTTGGAGCAATTACATAATAATGATCAAAAACATGAATAAAATAATCACGCGCGAGAAGAATTGAATCGGAAGAGTTCTTAGGGTTTTGACCCTTTTTTGAGAAAGAAAGAAGTTTTTGTCATTTGGCATTTAATTAAATTAAACCTAAAACTAATTAATTAATAAAAAGAAATATTTTTGGTTTTTAATGTCTCAAGGAAATAAATAAAAATAATAAAAAAAAAGATTAAAAGTTGTCAAGAACCCTAATTCTAATTTATTTTAAATTATTGTGAAAATATTAAAGTTAACCTAATTAAAACAACTAAATTAATTTATGTTAGTATTTATTTACAAAATAACTAATTAAAGGTGAAATTAATTTTAATAAATAATAATAAAAAAATATATTATATTTTAGTTTCCTGATTTTATTATGAAAACAATTAACTATTTTTGTTAGTGAAAATAATAATAATTAATAATAGTGAAAACAATTAAATATAAAATATAAAAGAAGAAAGAAAAAAAATAAAACCCAGGGGGTGTTGGGCCCAGGAGGAGGTATCTTTGGCAATTTTCAGGCCCACTAGCTGCAAGCCCTTTTGACTTTCCTGCTTCTCCATGGCGCGTGTTGACTGGGAGTACAATGGTCCTTCATCTTTGGCCACAGGATTTGAGTTTGAGGCCACTTGGCGCGTTGGGATGTGAAGCACATGGTGGAACACCTTTTGAAACCTGCATGTGATTATACGAAGAAAAAGAGAATAAATATTTTGGGGGACCTGGGATTCGAACCCAGGTCCCAATGCTTCCCAGCCAACGCATCAACCACTACACCACTTGCACGCTTTTGTCATTGGAATAACAAGTGTTAATTATATATGCAAACAAATTAATAGACTGAAATTATAAAAAACGCGCGCTCTTTTGAACTGGCCAACCATGTACTAACACATCATCATCTTCTTCATAGTTCCTGTAAAAAAGAACATTAGATAGCGGGGGGTTTTAACCCCCACTATATGCTACGAGGAAAAATAGCGATTAGAGCTACAGCAAGCATAAATATTTCGCGATAGGTGCTTTGTGTTCGTCTTGGTTCAACGATTCCAACCATGTGTATCACTGGTCCTAATTTTTCTTGGTTCATAAAGCCCTAATTCAAAGCTTGGAAACCCTATAAAATCGTTCATGGCATTCTTCGATTCAGTGCATTATAATTCAATTAAATGATATCATTAGCTTCATATGGTTCCTAGCAATGCAAAACAATCAAGAAATCATGTTAAATGCTCGTGAATTAGATAATACGATTTTGGATAAAAGCTTCAAACCGTGAAACGGTCTAGGAAGATTCTTTGAGCTTTAAGGCTTGAATTTGATTGCCACACACTCCTGGGAACTCCTGCAAGGTGTTAGAATCAACAAATTGCCTTGAATTGGTCTGGAATGCAAAGATCAGTTTTCACTTTTTCTTAAAATTTCTCAATATGTGATGGCTTTGTTCTGCAGCTTTTTTCACGTCCTCCCCATCAGGGTTTGCTTGCTTATGTATAAGAGAATGGAATTAGGTCAAAAACTTGGGCCAATATCCATTATAATGATGATTGAATCCTTGATTGGAAATGAAATCTTATTTGATTTTTCATGATTCGAAAATGTTGCCAATTTTGGATATTTTGTATCTTTGACTTGGTGCACGAAATTGCCAGCCTTTTTAGGTCATATTTGCTTCACAAAAAGATTTAAAAACCAAATCTTGTATTTTCCTACAATTTAAATTGATTAAATGAATTAATATCAATTAAAAATCCAATTAATTAATAAAAATAAGAAAATAAATTCAATTAAGCTTGATGGGTCGTGCATAGGCCATGGATGAAGTTTCAAGAAGAGATTTGAGGCCCATTAGCAAAAATAAGGTGTTTTGAGCAAAGTTGACTTTTACAAATTCATGAAAATTTCCCAACTTATCTAATGCATATCTTGCTCAATAATGATCATATGAACATGTTCTTAGACATTTTGGAAAGGTATTGAAGTCCTCTAACTAATGCCTTTGGTCCCATGTCATTTGGATTTACCAATTTCAAGTTATGGCCTTTGACTTAAAGTGCATTTTTGTTGACTTTTGAATTTGACCTATAATGTAGAAATTGATAACTTCTTGTGAGAGAATTTCTTGGACTTAGAGTGTGAAGATGGATTGTAGGCCATTGCATCCCCTTCAAAATGAGCATTGGATGGGATTTTTCTGATGAACCATGAAAAAGTTATGCCCTGGTCAAGATACAGTTGACTTTTCTGCTGTCCAAAAATAGTAACTTTTGCATCTTGATGGTTTTTGAGCCATTCTTGAGGAATCATGATCAAGAATTGATCAAATGATGATTATGGACTCAAAATAAAATGTTGACAAAAAATTATGACTTTTGACTGTAAAATGACCATTTTGCCCTTGCAGTTGACTGTGGATCAAATGGAGCTTTTGACTGTGCAAATTGGCCCTGTGAGTCTTGAAACTTGGCATGTAGGTGCTTGAGAATGCATATAGGCCTATGAGACTTGATTGAGCCATTGAAAACCTCCAATTCCTTGAAAGAACCAAAACCCTAATTTCAGCTGGCTTAGGAGGTATTTGGACTTTACAACCCTTGAGCCATCTTGAGCAATTTGAGGATTATTCCTGTCAAATCTTGAGGAATATGGGAGGGCAAATTTTGGGGTACAACAGATACCTTCTCAGTTTGGTTACCTCCAGATTGGACGAGCAAATGATGAGTGTTTTGGTCCAATTCTATGATCCGTTGTACCATTGCTTTACTTTTCAAGACTACCAGTTGGTCCCCACCTTAGAAGAGTTCTCTGATCTGCTCGGTATCTCCATTCTGGAGCAGACCCTGTTTACTGGTTGGGAGGAGATCCTTTGGTCCGAAGAGATTGCTTCAGCCCTCCATTTGACAAAGGACGAGGTAATGGCTAATTGGGAGACTAGAAGTGGAGCAAAGGGCTTTCTGACTAAGTTTTTGGTTGGTAAGGCTAACTATTTCTGGGATAGTCTAGACTTCAAGGCATTCGAATATATTCTGGCTCTTCTGATATACGGCTTGGTATTGTTTCTGAACTCTGACTCCTTTGTTGATGTGAATGCGGTGAAAATCTTCATCTCTCGTAATACTGTACCCACTCTCTTGGGTGATATTCTTCATCAGCTTTATGCTCGTATTGCCCGAAAGCGGGGAACCTTGATGTGCTGTGCCCCATTATTGGTGAGGTGGTTTATTTCGCACCTCCCAAAATCAGTGCTGAAGAACAAAGAAGGCATGGGCTGGGCTTATAGAGTTATGTCTCTCTCTCATAATGACATCATCTGGACTCTCAAGGGTATGAATGAGGTGGCTATCATTGATCGCTGTGGGGAGTACCCCAATGTTCCACTGATAGGAACCCATGGAGGAATTTCTTACAATCCGTGCTTGGCCTTACGTCAGTTTGGGAGAGCCAGAAGAGAAGGACCTCACGAGCTGTTAATGCCTAGTATCATCTTTGATTTTCAAGGGGATAGCGACGAGCAACGCCGCAGATTCATAAGGGCTTGGGATAGAGTTCACAGATCTGATCCACATGAGCTGGGTCCAAAGACTTCACTTATGATGGAGCCATATCTCAGATGGGTTCGTATCCGTGCCCAAAAGCTGGGTATGCCATATGAAGCCGTCCTGCCTATCATTGTTGAGGTTGCTAATGAAGAGGGGGGTTCTTCCTACCATCCTTCATCCTTACATGCCCACTGACATTGGGGCATTGAAGAGATCTTAGATACAGCTGAGAGAAGAATGGGATGCTTACCGAGAAAAGTTCAACGAGCAAGAGCAGAAGATCCAGAGGTTGACCAGGCAGCTGGAGAACGAGCAGATTCTCAATGACTATGTCCGCACCGACAAGAAGAGACCATGGGAGCACTGATTGTCCTTTGATTATTTCCTTTCCAGTTTATATTTACTTTTCAGTATTTCCATACTTGTAACGCCTTAAGGGCAATTTGTGGAACAATTTGAATTTCAAAGTTTATCTAATAAAGTGTGTTTCATTTCTTGTTTACAAATTTGAATCTCCCAATTGTCTTTGAAATCATGCCATACGCATTTCATCCCATGCACTTCATAATAGGTACCTATTACAGGTCTCTTATCTTCTTCGCTGTTTATTTCAACTCTCACTCATCATGTCTGCTGAACCATCAACTGAGCAAGCAATCAAGGCCCTACAGGCCCAGAATGCCCAATTCCAAGAGCTGTTCATGAATCTAGCTAAGGGTCAGCAAGATCTGAAGACCCTGATTCTGAAAGAGAAGAAAAAGAAGAAGAAGAAGAGGACAGTCCTGTTTAACACAGGTCACAGGCTTGGAAACAGGCTACGGGATGAAGTTGATTTGACCACCTCATCTGGAGGGAAAGATAGTCAAGAGGAAAGGAGGGCTCCTAGCCCTGTGGTCTACGACAACGAGACGGACTTTGATGAAGACCAGTATCCTCTTGTTGAGGATAGATACAAGCAACTGGAAGACCGGTTGAGTGCGATGGAAGTTCAGAAAGTGCCTGGTCTGGACTTTGGTGATCTGGGTATATCATCTGGGGTAGTGATTCCCCACAAGTTCAAAGCACCAGCCTTTGCTAAGTATGACAAAGTTTCTTGTCCGAAGCAGCACCTTCGGTCATATGTAAGGAAGATTCAGCTGTACACCGCTGATAAGAACCTATGGATCCACTTCTTTCAAGACAGTCTCTCAAGGACTCAACTTGAATGGTTTTACCAGTTGGACGGAGCCAGTGTCCGCAGTTGGGAAGATTTGGCTACTGCTTTCTACAGGCAATATCAATACAACTCCTACCTCGCTCCCACGCGTACCCAACTCCAGGGTATGTCAATAGGAACGAGCGAAGGTTTCAAAGATTATGCTCAGAAGTGGAGAGACCTCGCCGGTAGAGTGCAACCACCCTTGGCTGATCGGAAGCTTATGGATATGTTTCTGGGGACCTTGTCTGGTCCATTCTTCAACCACCTGACTGGAAGCTCTTCGTCTGGGTTTTTTAGAGCTAATTATGATCGGTGAGAGGATTGAGGCTGGTATTAAGGCTGGTAAGATACAGAAGGGTGCCTCATCAAGCACAGGGAAGAGGCCATTTAAGAAAGAGTCCAGTGCTGTCTACAGTTCAAAAAGCTAGAGTAGACCTGAACGCCGCCAAGCTGTTAATGCGGTTGTTATTTCAAGACCTGCTGGTGCTCCTCAGCACAACAATCAACAAAAGGACGAGAGACCTCGAAGACAATTCACCCGTCTCAGCATGACTTTGTCTCAGATTCTGCCACAGTTACTGAAAACCAACCTAGTGATTCCAAGGGAAGCCCCAAAGAATCCAAATACAACATCACCGAAGTAAAACCCTAATGCCCGCTGTGCTTTTCACTCTGATAGCCCGGGGCATGAGACGGATGATTGTTGGGTTTTGAAGAACAAGGTACAAGACTTGATCGATGCGAAGGAGATTGAGTTCGGAGCACCAGAAAAGCTGTGATCGGTGGATCTGGAACTGACTGTTTAACGTTGGTTCGTGAAATGTCACGGAAGCAAGAGTCGCCACCGTCTTTTATTTTCTCCAAATGGAAAGGACAAAAGCACAGAAAAATTCCTTATTGAGATTAGTTCTCGGTTCGGGAGGTAGATTTATAGAAAGGGAAGGTGTTAGCACCCTTTCTATCCGTGGTTATCCACGGGCTCTTAGATACTTGCTCATTTGTGTTTTCAAAATGTTTGTTTGCTTTTCAAGGTGAGTGGGTTTGAAAAAGTTTCGTTTTAAAATTTCAGTTCGACTCTTGTATCAGTCCTCAAGAGTGTTTGAAAAGTTATTTTTTTGAAAGCTTTTTGGAAAGTGTCGGTGTGAAAAGAAGTTTTTGATTTGTTTTTGAATTAGAGCAAGTATCCAGGAGAAATCTACCTACTCTAAGGAATTAGGTTGTGTAAGAGTCCTTTAGATAGTGCTATCCCACCATTGAGAGGTAGGTAGCACCACCGTTGGAGGTGTTCGGGTCAATTCGGGTTTAGGGACAGTGTGTTCACCAAAGCAATAGTAGGACACCTTAGAAGTAACTCTAATGTCCTAGATCCTTTTTAATCTGAGGCAACTGTTTCGAGGCAACCGGATCTTTGGACATCAGAGCGACTGCTAAAACGTCCTATACTTGACGACCACGTTTCGAAGGCAACAACTGAGGCGTACCCTAAGAGTGGTGTGTGAATTTGTGTGTTGTTTTCAGGTTAATATTTATCTTGTACATGTATCATGGTGCTCTACGCTTGTTTTTAATTTAAGCCATACATTCTTTCATGCAATTATAATTTAAAAGTGCGGAAATTTAAATGCGGAAAGTAAATCCTACGCTATTACAAGGCGCGGGTCTATTCATCGCCAAATTACAAAGACCCGTTTTTAATAAAATGCGGAAAGTAAAACCTAGTTACTATTACATGGCTTGAACAGTTACATAATATTTACAAGAAAAATAAGAATAAATGCGCAAAAAGAATAGAAAATAGAACGTTCTAGGGCGTTGGACCCTTTTGGAATTAAAATGAAATTAAAAGTTAATTAATTATTAAATTAAAGAAAAGAAATGTTTTTTTGATGGTTTTTATATTTATGAAATAAAGAAAATTAAAATTCAAGAGAAACCCTAATTCTAAGTTGTTTTTAATTATTAAAGAAAAATATTAAAGTTTAACCTAATTTACTAAATATTTAATGTACATGTTTATTTACAAAATAAATTAGTAATTAATGATAATGATAATAAGAAAAAATTATTTATTAAGAAAAGTGATAAAAAGTTAAAAAAACCTAATTTCTACATATTTTAATTTATTGAGAAAAAGATTAAAGTTTTAAAACCTAATTTACTAAACTAATTATTAAAGTTTATTTACAAAATAAATTAATAGTGAAATAATAATAATTAAATATATTTTAGTTTCTGATTTTTTATCTTATGAAAATTAATTTATGAAATTAAAGAAAACAATTGAAAACAATTAAAAGAATAAAAAGGGAAATCAAATAAAAAAAATAAAAATGTGCAAACCATGGGGGGTATTCAGACCCAAAGGGAGGTTTTTTGTGAGAAATCTGACCCATTAGACAAAAAGCCTTGTTTGACTTTCTGACATCACGTGCGTGTTCATTGACTCCTGAGTATCGTGGTCTGCATTCTTTGGCCATTGGATTGGGTTTCATGGCCATTTGTGTTCTGATTGTTGGCCATTTATGTTCTTGCCTCAACGTTCCTTAATCTTCTCAGGATGTCTGTCTCGCCATGTATTGGTGTCATGCATAAGTTGTTCTTTTGGCCATTTAGCTTTTGGCTTTTGGCTTTTGGCCATTTGGCTTTTGGCCTCAACGTTCCTTAATGAACCTGCATGGGATCCTGTCTAAATCTGCAGTGTTGAATCTCATGAAAACATTAAATAAAATCATAAAATGCAAATAAAGCCAATATATGAAGAAATTTAATGTTTAGGCACAATATGGCATGTATGAATGATTATACCCTTTTGATCATGGAGATCAGATCAATCTTACCCTTACTGGAAAATTAGTGACCTGAATGCTTTTATGCCCTTTGGATCATGGAGATCAAGTCAGCCTTATCCTTACTGAAGAAGTAGTGAGGTGTTGGTTTGTAACTGTGATGGCTTGTTTGTAATGAGAGAGGGATTTGTAATAAGGATTTCAAGGTTTTAGGGTTCTTGAAAGAATTTTATATTCTAACAGTGTTGTGGCAATGTTTTTTCTCTCTTTTTCTCCTCTGTTTGTGTGAAAAGAAGGTGATTATATAATGAAAATTAGGGTAAAGAAAATGGGCTTTGAATGTGCAATTGGGCCTCCAATGTTCACTTGAGTTCGTCACTTTCCAGGCTAAATCGCAGGGACTTAAGTGCAATTTTTGAAGTTGAAATGTGAAAACAAAATGTAGCCGACATCGATAACTAACTCCTTTCCGAAAATCGGCTCAATCGGATAAACGGTGAATTAGTTATGAATTTTTGAAGTTTCAGCTCAGACAAACTTATTTTGGGCTCTAGTGTCGACTCTGACACGTTCTTCAATAAAAAACTGGTATTGATCGGTGCATAATTTGGTCTCGACTTTTGAAGAAAAGTTGTAGATCTCTGAGTCAGGGACCTTGTGTAAAAATATGAGCCCAATCCGATAAAAATTGACCGAGTTATGAATTTTCGAAGTTTCGGCCCAGATGAAATAATATTCAGCATTCAGGATTTTCGGCGTGTCACGCACTCTGAGCAAAAAATGAAGGCCTTTTGAATACCGTTTGAACTCAATACCTTCTGTGAAAATGTAGCCAACTCAATTTTTGAAATTTTGGCACCAGAACCAGCTCGATACGATGAAAATCGACCAAGTTATGATTTTCTGAACATGACGCAAATAAACTTCTGTCACAAATTTTCTGTATGAAAATACTTGATAAATCCACATTTTTGAAGACCTTCTGATCGAAATTGGCTTCCAGCCGTGAGAGATGAAAATGTAGATAATGTCAAGACGGAACTTTGGCCACCGGAACAGGTTCAAAACGAGTCACGATCTTCAAGTTATGTATTTTTTAGCGCGTAAAAACTGCACTTTCAGCACACTTTTTCACCATATTTCTTCAAGAAAACCCGCACATTCGGATACCTTCTTTAAAGAATTGACTCTTGAGCCGAACCTGAATTTGAGAATACGTTATCAGAGATATCTTGGCGAAAGAATACCTGAATATGACGCGCCGGGTTGGACTTGTGAATTTTTCTTGAAATATTTTGAGAAATATGGGAGGGCAAATTTTGGGGTACAACAGTTGCCCCTGTTCAATCTTCTTAAACCTGAGGATGTAGATTGGCTTGCGTGCCTTTCGTGATCCGAAGGTGGAAGATGATTGAACACTAGAGTGCCCAGAAATTTGCGCTCACATAGTAAAGTATCAGCAGCGTGATGGCGGGAATGGGCTTATAGATGCCATTTGGAGATACGATGGATAAGGGGATGGGCTTATAGATGCCATCTGGAGGTGTCGATCGCGTAAGAGATTCCTTAGCGAGAACTTGCGTACCTGAAAAAGAAAATAATTACCTGGCCTGTTACAGGAGTTGATCTTCAAACTCTTTATGCAGATGTGCCCTGGCTGGATACAGGTATCGAATCTTTAAACTCTTCAGACGTGCCCTGGCAAGATACAGGAATCGAGTCCGGAGAATATAGTTGTCAACAGATACACCCTGGAGAGATACAGGAATCGGATCTTCAAACTCTTCAGACATGCCCTGGCAGGATACAGGAATCGAGTCTGGAATTAGCCGTCAACAGATACACCCTGGCAAGATACAGGAATCGGATCTTCAAACTCTTCAGACGTGCCCTGGCAAGATACAGGAATCGAGTCTGGTAATGTTAGTCGTCAACAGATACACCCTGGAAAGATACAGGAATCGGATCTTCGAACTCTTCAGACGTGCCCTGGCAAGATACAGGAATCGAGTCTGGAGCTTCAAAATGTTTTTGTTGATAATGATGTGATGAATGAATCAGGGACGGTTACTACCTCAACGGGACGATGAGAGAACCTTGGACGATTACTATCTCAACGGGACGATGAGAGAACCTTGGATGATTACTACCTCAACAGGACGATGAGAGAACCTTGGATGATTACTACCTCAACGGGACGATGAGAGGACCTTTGGGCGGTTACTACCTCAACGGGACGATGAGAGAACCTTGGACGATTACTACCTCAACGGGACGATGAGAGAACCTTTGGGCGATTACTACCTCAACGGGACGATGAGAGAACCTTGGATGATTACTACCTCAACGGGACGATGAGAGAACCTTTGGGCGATTACTACCTCAACGGGACGATGAGAGAACCTTTGGGCGATTACTACCTCAACGGGACGATGAGAGAACCTTTGGGCGATTACCACCTCAACAGAACGATGAGAGAACCTTGGACGATTACTACCTCAACGGGACGATGAGAGAACCTTTGGGCGATTACTACCTCAACGGGATGATGAGAGAACCTTTGGGCGATTACTACCTCAACGGGACGATGAGAGAACCTTTGGGCGATTACTACCTCAACGGGACGATGAGAGAACCTTGGACGATTACTACCTCAACGGGACGATGAGAGAACCTTGGACGATTACTACCTCAACGGGACGATGAGAGAACCTTTGGGCAATTACTAGCTCAACAGAATGATGAAGGAATTTTAGACGTCTTCTACTTCAAAAGGTAAAGACTTTTATCTGTTGATCGTTCTTTTCCTGAAAAAGTAACGAGTTAGTTGTATGCAATGTCATAATGTATGACATGCATGATGTCATGATGTTCTAAAAAATAAATGAGATTGGGATGATACGATGCGTGTATGCATGTATCATAATGTATGACAAGGTGATGTTTATGAATGTATTTTTGTCTAGGAAAATAAATCCTTGACGGGTGCCGGGAAGTTGAATCCTGGGCTAATATGGAAGAGTAGAGCTCTGTTTCCGCTGGGGGTGATGGTTGCAAGAATACCGGTAGAAGAAGATGACTCCGTTGGGGAATAAACTTGTTGAATGGATTACTCTGCGGGGGAGAGCTCTGTGGGGAGAGGAATACTTTGCTGAGGTTGATGATAATTCCGCTGGGGATTCCATTGGTAAGTCATGTTGGGAGATCTGATGAACTCCGCTGGGGATAGGAAGACTTCGCCGGGGACGATCTCTCTGTGGCAATTGGCTGAGGATAACCCAGTTATATCCTGGTGGGGAAATAAACTTTGAATAAAGCCGGGGGAGCATTCGTACTATGCGGATGACAAGCTTCCAGAATCTACTGGAGATAAGCTTTAAGACCTGCTGGGGATATGGATTCCACTTTCTTGGGGAAACTTTTGGACTGGACTCTCCTGGGGAAATTTTTTTGAGATGTACTGGGGAAGTGGCTCCACCGAATGTCTGGTATTCCGCCGGGGAACAATCTTAGATCAAGACTGCCGGGGATGCTTGTTAAGAATGTTTGTATACTCTGCTGGGGAATGTTGAGATCCGCGGGGGATAATCCAACTTCCTTGAGGTTGATAGTGGACTAACTCTGCTTGGGGAGAGTATCGCTGACTTGCTGGCTCACTCTCTGGGGAATTAAGATATCTTGGTCATGTTTTTCAACCGAACCTACCTTTGTACCTTGGTGGATAGAGCAATTAGATCGCTTAGACAACTCATTATTGCCCCTGTTTCTGATGTGGGAGAGGAAGATACCTGTGGAGGTGCTTGATGACTGCCGATTTGACAAATCTTCTTCTGGTAGGCAAGTGACGAGATGACAGGACATAGTCGTACGCTCTGATCCCTAATTTTTTCCTGGACCGCCCTTTCAGGTTTTCAGTCCACCGGGATACCCATTTTTGCCCAAGCCGCCTTTTCAGGTTTTCGACTTGCCGGGTGTACAGATTTTTCATTTTCATCCCTTATTTTGCCCGAACCCTTTTGGTTCGCCGGGAAGCCCTTATTTTTGCCTAGGTGTGTCAACCTAGCGGGTCTTTGATTGTGCATAGTATTTTTTCGACTATGTCCACACTCTCAGGATGTAGGGAGGTGCCCCTGTCAGTAGCATTGTATAGCCATATTACCAGAAGATGTCTGATCGTGCAAGATTTGTTGCTGGAATTCATGTCCAATGCCCCAAGTGACTTAGGCGGAGATTTGCCCCTGGCTGTTTGGCCTTTTGAGAGATTCTCCGAATCTTGACTTAATTGCCCCAGATGATGGACAATAATCACGTCTGCCCCTTGATTGGAAGTGCTTTTGTTCACTAGGTATTCATCGTGCGAATTTCCCTGCTGTTCAAACAAATAGTCATATGCAAACAATGTTATATCAAAAATGCAAAGCTTATGTCTGCCTTGAAGATTTTGAAAATGCATTCTTTTTCATAAAACAAGTGAATGTTTGTAAAACGTGATGTCAACTCCGTATTTACAGTAGGCCTTAAGGAGTCAGGATACCTTTCGTAACAGTATGCTTTCGAACTAACCCATGCTTCAGCTAGGACTTTTAAGGGTTATAACATGGCCTGGTTCATGGTTTAAGAAACAAAGGATAAAGGCTCAAATTATTTGTACCCACCCGCTCTTCGTGATGTTCTTCAATCCTAAACTCAGCTGATCGTGCGTTAGACCTTATTTGAGTTTTTGTCCTGATATTCCCGTGATGGTTCGGATGTTGATAGTTTATTTTGAATAGGCAGTCATTCCTTTTTGTTATTGAGGGTTTGTGTGACCTCTTTCCTTTTTTTTTGATTTCGTTATCCCTGTTTTTTGCCTGAACTGTTTCTTTTGTGATTACAGTCAGCGGGATGCCCCAGTTTTGTAAGTCTCCTTCATAGGTTTTGACTTAATGGGCTTTTGTTTTGAGATATAATGACTGCCTGTCTTTATGATTATTCGGAACCATCATTGTCTTTTGTTTCAGAAGGACTTCTTTTGATGCCATTCGTTATGCACTTGGATCAACTGAGAGAACTACCCTGCCCCGGGTTATGATTAAGGGTTTTAATTTTCGAAAAGAAAAACTCCAACTTCTTTGGCTCAGAGGGGTTGACGAGGGATTATCTTCCTTATAACTCCAGTGTTTAGGATTTGAAACAATGCATGTACCTCATCAGCGGGGTCTGTTCAAAAGCATACTGTAAATCGTGGTATCGTTTTCATCATCCTCCCTCAAGAGGCTTAGAATTGTTAACCGAGTGTTGAACATCACAAAAATATGAAAACAGTTTTAAGCATAGTAAACATAATTACTTCAAAACAGACACGTGTAATGCATTAATGAAATAACAAAGTTTGACATGAATAAAATGTTTGAACGATCAAAGAAAAATACAACTTGAACATTCGAATGAACAAAAGATATTCTCGATGACTTGGTGTAGGATCAGTGTTCAAACTTGACCTCCTTGGCGTCAATCAAATCCTGGACCTTGTTCTTCAAGGTCCAACAGTCGTCGGTGTCATGTCTGGGACTGTCAGAATGGTAGGCACATCTCGCACCCGGGTTGTATTTGGGAGAGGAAGTATCAGGATTTTGGGGAGGATCCTTTAGTGTGATCAGTTTCGCCTTCAGCAATTGTTGTAGTGCCTGAGACAAAGGCATGCTGATGTCAGTATACTTCCTATCTTGATACTTTATCCTACGCCTATTGCTCTTTCTTTGTTGAACAGGCGCGGGATCAGAGATCTGGATTTCCCCTACATCATGACGACCCTTTTTACCATGTATAGCATTAGACTCTTTCTTCCCACTGTGGGGATTTTTCTGAGCATCAGCAGGTGCAGCTTCTTGAATCTTTCCTGATTTTATACCAGCTTCAATTCTCTCCCCGGTCAAGATCAGATCTGTGAACCCAGCAGAAGAATTCCCAATCAGATGGTTGTAGAATGGACCAGACAGGGTCCCCAAGAACAGGTCCACAAGTTCACGATCAGTCAGAGGTGGTTGCACCCTTCCAGCAAGGTCTCTCCACTTTTGGGCGTACTCCTTAAAACCTTCTCCTGATCCTAGCGACATACCTTGGAGTTGGGTACGTGTAGGAGCGAGGTCGGCATTGTACTGGTACTGCTTGTAGAATGCAGTGGCCAAGTCCTCCCAGCTGCGGATGTTGGCTCCATTCAGTTGATAGAACCAGTCGAGTTGAGTTCCCGACAGACTATCCTGAAAGAAGTGAATCCACAAATTCTTGTCAGCCGTGTAGGGCTGGATCCTCCTTGTGTAAGACCTGAGATGCAGCTTAGGACAGGAAGCCCCGTCATATTTTGCAAAAGCAGGTGCCTTGAACTTGTGTGGGATTACTACCCCAGAAGACAGACCTAGATCTTCGAAGTCCAGGCCGGGCACTTTTTGTATTTCCATAGCACTTAACCGGTCTTCCAGCTGTTTGTACCTGTCCTCAGCTGGGGGGTACTGCTCACCATTGTAATCGGTCTCGTTGTCGGAGACCACTGGACTAGGAACCTCCTTTTCTTGGGGACTGTCTTTGCCAACATATGGGGTAGTCAACTCAACTTCATTTTGTGACCCATTCCCAGATTTGCGTCTCGGTTTGAACAACACCGTCCTCTTCTTCTTCTTCTTCTTCGAGAGCAGAGTCTTCAGATCTTGTTGCCCCTGGGCCAAACTCATGATCAGCTCTTGGAACTGGGAGTTCTGAGCCTGGAGGGCCTTGATGGATTTCTCAGTAGATGATTCGGGATTCATGACGATCGGCTGAAATAAACAGCGAAGAAGGTAAGTGACCTGTCAAAAGGGATACCTGTAATGCAATGATATGTATATATGCATGCAATATTTTCAAGGATCTCGCAGGGTAAACAAGAAAATTTGTTAGAATTGGAATCTGGTATCTTGATTGAAGGAGCTTCATGTTGTTGAGAGTCCTTCTTCAAGAGTCAGGCTCACCATATCGAGTGGGTCATAGCCCCTGACTCAAGTTATCAACCTTGTTTTGATTTCCAAACAACCTTGGCTAGGGGAACCTTCTTCAAGAGTCAAAGCTCACCATATCGAGTGGGTCATAGCCCCTGACTCAAGTCATCAACCTGGCTAGAGGAAAATAAACCCCCTTTTCCCCTTGCTAGACATTCTGGTTCATTATGACCTGCATCACAAGCCCTTGAGATCCTTGAAATGGGTTAGTCCCTATGTAGGATGCATGCAATGGTATGATGTTATGCTATGCATGGAGTGATATAAGTAGGCCCTGTAATGAGTCCCAATTAAGGACTGTAAACAAAACCTGCAAGGAACCCGTGTTGTTAGATAACAAGTATGCAAGTAGTTCAAGTACGAAGGCACACAAGTCACACAGAGGAGCCCTTAGATTTTAGGCCAGCATGAGGTCTAGGTATTACCCTCTTTCAGTTTCGTTGGTTAAGACCTGTCCTAGAAAATAGTAACCGGGTTCTAGAGGATCTCAATATCATCGACTACCCTCAATCGGTCATAACTCCAGCATCGCAATCTTTTCTTGTGGCCAGAACCATCGCGAGAGTTTAGCCTCAATGAGTGTAGCATACTGCTACTGTTCTATGGCCAAGTTGGGTCAATTTAGGGTTCTAAGGTCGGTTGGTGCTTAATGACTCCTCAGATGACCCATATTCTCCTCGTTGCAACACAAGGGATATCGGTACAGACCAAGGTGTCACACCAACGTAGCCACTGCTTCACCCGTGTCGGTCTACGCCGGACAGGTCCCTCACAGCTTATGCTACCTAAAAGGGTATTCCCCAGATCCGAGTTAGGATCTATGAAACTCCCAAAACAGGCCCACAATATTAAAGCAATCAAAGCAAGCAATTGAAAACAAGAGTGGTCTAATCCTAAGGTACACCTCACTTATAAGTGTCCCCAGCAGAGTCGCCAGTTCTGTGATCGGTGGATCTGGAACTGACTGTTTAACGCTGGTTCGCAAAATGTCGCGGAAGCAAGAGTCGCCACCGTCTTTTATTTTCTCCAAATGGAAAGGACAAAAGCACAGAAAAATTCCTTATTGAGATTAGTTCTCGGTTCGGGAGGTAGATTTATAGAAAGGGAAGGTGTTAGCACCCTTTCTATCCGTGGTTATCCACGGGCTCTTAGATACTTGCTCATTTGTGTTTTCAAAATGTTTGTTTGCTTTTCAAGGTGAGTGGGTTTGAAAAAGTTTCGTTTTAAAATTTCAGTTCGACTCTTGTATCAGTCCTCAAGAGTGTTTGAAAAGTTGTTTTTTTGAAAGCTTTTTGCAAAGTGTCGGTGTGAAAAGAAGTTTTTGATTTGTTTTTGAATTAGAGCAAGTATCCAGGAGAAATCTACCTACTCTAAGGAATTAGGCTGTGTAAGAGTCCTTTAGATAGTGCTATCCCACCATTGAGAGGTAGGTAGCACCACCGTTGGAGGTGTTCGGGTCAATTCGGGTTTAGGGACAATGTGGTCACCAAAGCAACAGTAGGACACCTTAGAAGTAACTCTAATGTCCTAGATCCTTTTTAATCCGAGGCAATTGTTTCGAGGCAACCGGATCTTTGGACATCAGAGCGACTGCTAAAACGTCCTATACTTGACGACCACGTTTCGAAGGCAACAAGTGAGGCGTACCCTAAGAGTGGTGTGTGAATTTGTGTGTTGTTTTCAGGTTAATATTTATCTTGTACATGTATCATGGTGCTCTACGCTTGTTTTTAATTTAAGCCATACATTCTCTCATGCAATTATAATTTAAAAGTGCGGAAATTTAAATGCGGAAAGTAAATCCTACGCTATTACAAGGCGTGGGTCTATACATCGCCAAATTACAAAGACCCGTTTTTAATAAAATGCGGAAAGTAAAACCTAGTTACTATTACATGGCTTGAACAGTTACATAATATTTACAAGAAAAATAAGAATAAATGCGCGAAAAGAATAGAAAATAGAACGTTCGAGGGCGTTGGACCCTTTTGGAATTAAAATGAAATTAAAAGTTAATTAATTATTAAATTAAAGAAAAGAAATGTTTTTTTGATGGTTTTTGTATTTATGAAATAAAGAAAATTAAAATTCAAGAGAAACCCTAATTCTAAGTTGTTTTTAATTATTAAAGAAAAATATTAAAGTTTAACCTAATTTACTAAATATTTAATGTACATGTTTATTTACAAAATAAATTAGTAATTAATGATAATGATAATAAGAAAAAATTATTTATTAAGAAAAGTGATAAAAAGTTAAAAAAAAACTAATTTCTACATATTTTAATTTATTGAGAAAAAGATTAAAGTTTTAAAACCTAATTTACTAAACTAATTATTAAAGTTTATTTACAAAATAAATTAATAGTGAAATAATAATAATTAAATATATTTTAGTTTCTGATTTTTTATCTTATGAAAATTAATTTATGAAATTAAAGAAAACAATTGAAAACAATTAAAAGAATAAAAAGGAAAATCAAATAAAAAAAATAAAAATGTGCAAACCATGGGGGGTATTCAGACCCAAAGGGAGGTTTTTTGTGAGAGCATTTCTTGGACTTGAAGTGTGAAGATGAGTTGTAGGAAATGTCATTCTCTTCAAAATGAGCTTTGGATGGAATTTTTCTGATAAACCATGTGGAAGTTATGCCCTGGTCAAGTTACAGTTGACTTTTTCAACTGTCCAAATATGGAAACTTTTGCATCTTGAGACTTTTTGAGCCAAGCCTTGAGAATCATGATTAAGAATTGATCAAATGATGTTTGTGGCTTCAAAATAAGATGTTGACCAAAAATTTGGACTTTTGACTGTCAAATGACCATTTTGCCCCTGCAGTTGACTGTTGAGCAATTAGGGTTTTTGACTGTGCAATTTTGTGCTGTAAGTCTTGAAACTTGGCATATGGATGCTTGACCATGTTTGTAGGCATGTGGGACTTGATTGGGCCCTTGGAAACTTCAATTTCTTTGTCAGAACCAAAACCCTAATTTTTGACTGTTAGGAGGCCCTTGAACTGTGCAACCCTTGGGAGGTTTTGAAGCATGCTCTTAGCAAATCTTGAAGAAAATGGGAGGGAAAATTTTGGGGTACAACAGTTGCCCCTATTCAATCTTCTTAGACCTGAGGATGTAGACTGGCTGACGTGCCTTTCATAATCCGAAGGTGGAAGATGATTGAACACTAGAGTGCCCAGAAATATGCGCTCACATAGTAGCGTGATGATGGGAATGGGCTTACAGATGCCATTTGGGGATTGATGGATAGGAATATGGGCTTACATATGCCATGTTGAGAGGTGATGGGTAGGTGGATGGGCTTATAGATGCCATCTGGATGTCGATCGCGTAAGAGATTCCTTAGCGAGAACTTGCGTACCCTGGTTGGTTACAGGCATCGGGTCTGGAGGTTCAAACGATGATGAATGAATCAGGGATGGTTACTACCTCAACAGGATGATGAGAGAACCTTGGGCGATTACTACCTCAACAGGAACGCTGAGAGAACCTTGGGGCGATTACTACCTCAACAGGAATGCTGAGAGAATCTTGGATGTCTTCTACTGGGATAAGAATCAGGGAGATCTTAGGGTCGATCTGACTGAACCGGAGAAGGCCTTTGACTGGATAAGAATCAGGAAAATCTTAGGGTCGATTTAACTGAATCGGACAAGGTCTTGGAATCTTCAACTGGATAAGAATCACGGAGATCTTAGGGTCGATCTGACTGAACCGGAGAAGGCCTTTGACTGGATAAGAATCAGAGAAATCTTTGGAGTCGATTTAACTGAACCGGCCAAGGTCTTGGAATCTTCGACTGGATAAGAATCAGGGAGATCTTAGGGTCGATCTGACTGAACCAGAGAAGGCCTTTGACTGGATAAGAATCAGAGAAATCTTTGGAGTCGATTTAATTGAACCGGTCAAGGTCTTGGAATCTTCAACTGGATAAGAATCAGGGAGATCTTAGGGTCGATCTGACTGAACCAGAGAGGGCCTTTGACTGGATAAGAATCAGAGAAATCTTTGGAGTCGATTTAACTGAACTGGCCAAGGTCTTGGAATCTTCGACTGGATAAGAATCAGGGAGATCTTAGGGTCGATCTGACTGAACCAGAGAAGGCCTTTGACTGGATAAGAATCAGAGAAATCTTTGGAGTCGATTTAACTGAACCGGTCAAAAATCTTGGACATAGCTGAGAACTCAACTGAATCTTTCCTGAAAGGTAAAGGTCAGTCATATGCAATGCATGATATGGATTAAGCAATGATGTTCTCAACATAAATGAGATTGTATATTCATGATGCGTATATGCATGCTGCAATGTATAGCTCCCCAGTAGACAGTTCTGTGATCGATGGATCTGGAACTGACTGTTTAACGCTGGTTCGCGAAATGTCGCGGAAGCAAGAGTCGCCACCGTCTTTTATTTTCTCCAAATGGAAAGGACAAAAGCACAGAAAAATTCCTTATTGAGATTAGTTCTCGGTTCGGGAGGTAGATTTATAGAAAGGGAAGGTGTTAGCACCCTTTCTATCCATGGTTATCCACGGGCTCTTAGATACTTGCTCATTTGTGTTTTCAAAATGTTTGTTTGCTTTTCAAGGTGAGTGGGTTTGAAAAAGTTTCGTTTTAAAATTTCAGTTCGACTCTTGTATCAGTCCTCAAGAGTGTTTGAAAAGTTGTTTTTTTGAAAGCTTTTTGCAAAGTGTCGGTGTGAAAAGAAGTTTTTGATTTGTTTTTGAATTAGAGCAAGTATCCAGGAGAAATCTACCTACTCTAAGGAATTAGGCTGTGTAAGAGTCCTTTAGATAGTGCTATCCCACCATTGAGAGGTAGGTAGCACCACCGTTGGAGGTGTTCGGGTCAATTCGGGTTTAGGGACAGTGTGGTCACCAAAGCAACAGTAGGACACCTTAGAAGTAACTCTAATGTCCTAGATCCTTTTTAATCCGAGGCAACTGTTTCGAGGCAACCGGATCTTTGGACATCAGAGCGACTGCTAAAACGTCCTATACTTGACGACCACGTTTCGAAGGCAACAGGTGAGGCGTACCCTAAGAGTGGTGTGTGAATTTGTGTGTTGTTTTCAGGTTAATATTTATCTTGTACATGTATCATGGTGCTCTACGCTTGTTTTTAATTTAAGCCATACATTCTTTCATGCAATTATAATTTAAAAGTGCGGAAATTTAAATGCGGAAAGTAAATCCTACGCTATTACAAGGCGCGGGTCTATACATCGCCAAATTACAAAGACCCGTTTTTAATAAAATGCGGAAAGTAAAACCTAGTTACTATTACATGGCTTGAACAGTTACATAATATTTACAAGAAAAATAAGAATAAATGCGCGAAAAGAATAGAAAATAGAACGTTCAAGGGCGTTGGACCCTTTTGGAATTAAAATGAAATTAAAAGTTAATTAATTATTAAATTAAAGAAAAGAAATGTTTTTTTGATGGTTTTTGTATTTATGAAATAAAGAAAATTAAAATTCAAGAGAAACCCTAATTCTAAGTTGTTTTTAATTATTAAAGAAAAATATTAAAGTTTAACCTAATTTACTAAATATTTAATGTACATGTTTAATTTCAAAATAAATTAGTAATTAATGATAATGATAATAAGAAAAAATTATTTATTAAGAAAAGTGATAAAAAGTTAAAAAAACCTAATTTCTACATATTTTAATTTATTGAGAAAAAGATTAAAGTTTTAAAACCTAATTTACTAAACTAATTATTAAAGTTTATTTACAAAATAAATTAATAGTGAAATAATAATAATTAAATATATTTTAGTTTCTGATTTTTTATCTTATGAAAATTAATTTATGAAATTAAAGAAAACAATTGAAAACAATTAAAAGAATAAAAAGGAAAATCAAATAAAAAAATAAAAATGTGCAAACCATGGGGGGTATTCAGACCCAAAGGAAGGTTTTTTGTGAGAAATCTGGCCCATTAGACAAAAAGTCTTGTTTGACTTTCTGACATCACGTGCGTGTTCATTGACTACTGAGTACCGTGGTCTGCATTCTTTGGCCGTTGAATTGGGTTTCATGGCCATTTGTGTTCTGGCTGTTGGCCATTTGTGTTCTGGTCTCAACGTTCCTTAATCTTCTCAGGATGTCTGTCTCGCCATGTATTGGTGTCATGCATAAGTTGTTCTTTTGGCCATTTGGCTTTTGGCTTTTGGCCTCAACGTTCCTTAATGAACCTGCATGGGATCCTGTCTAAATCTGCAGTGTTGAATTTCATGAACACATTAAATAAAATCATAAAATGCAAATAAAGCCAATATATGAAGAAATTTAATGTTTAGGCACAATATGGCATGTATGAATGATTATACCCTTTTGATCATGGAGATCAGATCAATCTTACCCTTACTGAAAAATTAGTGACCTGAATGCTTTTATGCCCTTTGGATCATGGAGATCAAGTCAGCCTTATCCTTACTGAAGAAGTAGTGAGGTGTTGGTTTGTAACTGTGATGGCTTGTTTGTAGTGAAAGAGGGATTTGTAATAAGGATTTCAAGGTTTTAGGGTTCTTGAAAGAATTTTATATTCTAACAGTGTTGTGGTAAGGTTTTTTCTCTCTTTTTCTCCTCTGTTTGTGTGAAAAGAAGGTGATTATATAATGGAAATTAGGGTAAAGAAAATGGGCTTTGAATGTGCAATTGGGCCTCCAATGTTCACTTGAGTTCGTCACTTTCCAGGATAAATCGAAGGGACTTAAGTGCAATTTTTGAAGTTGAAATGTGAAAACAAAATGTAGCCGACATCGATAACTAACTCCTGTCCGAAAATCGGCTCAATCGGATAAACGGTGAATTAGTTATGAATTTTTGAAGTTTCAGCTCAGACAAACTTATTTTGGGCTCTAGTGTCGACTCTGACACGTTCTTCAATAAAAAAACTGGTATTGATCGGTGCATAATTTGGTCTCGACTTTTGAAGAAAAGTTGTAGATCTCTGAGTCAGGGACCTTGTGTAAAAATATGAGCCCAATCCGATAGAAATTGACCAAGTTATGAATTTTCGAAGTTTCGGCCCAGATGAAATAATATTCAGCATTCAGGATTTTCGGCGTGTCACGCACTATGAGCAAAAAATGAAGGCC
Organism: Vicia faba; assembly: GCA_948472305.1. Taxonomy (NCBI): domain Eukaryota; kingdom Viridiplantae; phylum Streptophyta; class Magnoliopsida; order Fabales; family Fabaceae; genus Vicia; species Vicia faba. The sequence continues at coordinate 1,499,150,904 of OX451736.1, forward strand.
TTTTGAATACCGTTTGAACTCAATACCTTCTGTGAAAATGTAGCCAACTCAATTTGTGAAATTTTGGCACCAGAACCAGCTCGATACGATGAAAATCGACCAAGTTATGATTTTCTGAACATGACGCAAATAAACTTCTGTCACAAATTTTCTGTATGAAAATACTTGATAAATCCACATTTTTGAAGACCTTCTGATCGAAATTGGCTTCCAGCCGTGAGAGATAAAAACGTAGATAATGTCAAGACGGAATTTAGGCCACCGGAACGGGTTCAAAACGAGTCACGATCTTCAAGTTATGAATTTTTTTAGCGCGTAAAAACTGCACTTTCAGCACACTTTTTCACCATATTTCTTCAAGAAAACCCGCACATTCGGATACCTTCTTTAAAGAATTGACTCTTGAGCCGAACCTGAATTTGAGAATACGTTATCAGAGATATCTTGGAGAAAGAATACCTGAATATGACGCGCCGGGTTGGACTTGTGAATTTTTCTTGAAATATTTTGAGAAATATGGGAGGGCAAATTTTGGGGTACAACAAAAGCCTAAACAAGATGCAGGGGTGAATGCTATCAGGGATGACGATGATGAAGAGTTTGACATTGACAGTTGGATCTATCCTACTACCGATGGTGGATTAAGCAACTGGACAGCGAAGGATTCTATGCCCGTTTCTGTTATCACACAGTAATGAAACTTTTTGTTTTGAATTTGTAACAAACAATGTTTTTAACTCTATGGCCCAGTGTCTTACCCAGGGCACTGTGGCTCCATTTGTGAGGGATTTATGTGTGTTATTTTCATATATCATTAATAAAAGCATTGGACGTTTCTTGCATTTAAAATTTTGCGCTCCTTGTCTTTCTTTTATTATATATTGCAAAACAACTATTTTACACACACTCACATATACAGGTCCACATCCACTCTGGATCTCACTGGTAACGACTCTGCTACTGCCAGTTATGACTTTGAAAATCTGATCAACTTAGCCGAAGACGAAGGTGAAGATGATTGTGAAGTGCCTGGTGAACTTGCAAGACTGCTACTCCAAGAGGAGAGGGCTATACAGCCACATGAAGAGCCGGTAGAATCAGTGAATCTGGGTACAGAGACATATAAGAAATAAGTCAAGATTGGTGCAAATCTGGAGCTTAGTATGAAGCAACGATTGATCCAGATGTTGCGTGACTACGTCGAGATCTTTGCCTGGTCTTACGAAGATATGCCTGGGTTGGATACTGATATTGTGGTTCACAGATTGCCTACCAAGGAAGATTGTCCTCCAGTGAAACAGAAGGTCCGCCGAATGCGCCCAGAGATGTCTGAGAAAATCAAGGCTGAAGTTATGAAACAGTTTAACGCTGGTTTTCTAGAAGTTACTTCTTACCCTCAGTGGGTGGCTAATGTGGTTCTTGTGCCAAAGAAGGATGGTAAGGTTAGAATGTGTGTTGACTATAGGGATCTGAACAGGGTAAGCCCCAAGGATGATTTCCCTCTACCTCATATCGATGTTCTGGTTGACAACACCACTCAGCATAAAGTCTTCTCCTTCATGGACGGTTTCTCCGGTTATAATCAGATCAAAATGGCTCCCGAAGACATGGAGAAGACAACCTTTGTTACCCAATGAGGTACCTTTTGCTACAAGGTCATGCCTTTTGGACTGAAGAACGCTGGGGCAACGTATCAGCGTGCCATGGTTGATTTGTTTCATGACATGATCCATCATGAGATTGAGGTATACGTCGACGATATGATTGCAAGGTCCCAAACTGAGGAGGAACACCTTGACCATCTGCAGAAGCTGTTTGACAGGTTGAAGTTGTACAAGCTAAGGTTAAACCCGAATAAGTGCACCTTCGGGGTGAGGTCTGGTAAGCTACTGGGTTTCATCATAAGCGATAAGGGTATTCAAGTGGATCCTTCCAAAGTGAAGGCTATACAGGAAATGCCAGCTCCCAAAACAGAGAAAGAAGTCAGAGGCTTCCTGGGACGACTGAACTACATTTCCCGATTCATCTCGCACCTGACTGCTACTTGTGAGCCAATCTTCAAACTATTGAAGAAAGATCAAGTGGTATGTTGGAACAATGAATTCCAGGCCGCTTTCGAAAGGATCAAAGAGTATCTCCAAGAGCCACCTATTCTGATGCCTCCAGTAGAAGGGAGACCTCTGATCTTATACTTGACAGTACTTGACAACTCAAAGGGCTGTGTGCTAGGGCAGCATGATGAGTCTGGCCGAAAAGAGCATGCTATTTATTACCTTAGCAAAAAGTTTACCGACTGCGAGACCCGATACTCGTTGCTTGAGAAAACTTGTTACGCTTTGGCATGGGCTGCTCTCCGGCTAAGACAGTATATGTTGACTCACACTACTCTGTTGATATCAAAGATGGATCCAATCAAGTATATCTTCGAGAAGCCTGCCTTGTCCGGAAGAATAGAGAGATGGAAGATGATCTTGACTGAGTATGACATCCAATATACGACCCAAAAGACAATCAAGGGAAGTGTATTGGAAGACCATTTGGCACATCAAGCAGTGGATGATTACCAGTCTATGAACTTTGAATTTCCGAACGAGAATATCACGTTGGTAACTGATTGTGAGACACCTGGACCGGATGAAGGACCTAAGGAGGGATCCCGATGGTCTATGTACTTTGATGGAGCTTCGAACGCTTTGGGTAATGGCATTGGCGCTGTGATCATATTTCCTAAAGTATCTCATACTCCGTTTACCGCCCGACTATGTTTCAACTTCACCAACAACATGGCAGGGTATGAAGCGTGCATCATGGGTCTCTGAGCAGCAATCGACCTAAGGATTAAGTTTCTGAGTGTCTTCGGAGATTCCGCTCTCGTGATCAGTCAGATCAAAGGCGAGTGTGATATGAAACACCCAAATCTTATTCCTTACAAGGAGTCTGTGTTGACATTGCTTCCCCATTTTGAGGAGATAACCTTTGAACACTTCCCTAGAGAGGAGAATCAGTTGGGGGACGCGCTGGCTACAATGTCTTCTATGTTCAAAGTCAATTGGGACAACGAAGCTCCCCGGATTATCATGGAAAGGTTGGACGAACCTGTACATTGCTGTGATCTTGAGACTGAAGAGGTAACAGAAAAACCCTGGTATCATGAGGTGAAGAGGTATCTTGAAGCTCAGGAATACCCCGAGGGTGCATCTGTTAATGACAAGAAATTTCTGAGGAGGTTCGCAGCAAAGTTCTTCATCAGCAATGGTATCCTTTACAAGCGTAACCATGATTCGACCTTACTGCGTTGCATGGATAAGAGTGAAGCAGAAAGGATCATGGCGGAGTTACATGAAGGTACTTTCGGAACTCATTCCAGTGGACACACCATGGCAAAGAAAATCCTACGGGCAGGATATTACTGGTCCACAATGGAAGCTGACTGTTATCAGCATTCTCGGACATGTCACAAGTGCCAGGTCTATGCTGATAAGGTGCACATACCTCCAGTTCCTCTGAACATCTTGACGGCTCCTTGGCCTTTTGCAATGTGGGGCATTGATATGATCGGCGAGATCAGACCTACGGCATCCAATGGGCATCGTTTCATTCTGGTAGCAATCGATTACTTTACGAAGTGGGTTGAAGCATCTTCCTTTGCTACCGTAACCAAGAACGTCGTGGCACGGTTCATTCGGCACAATCTGATCTGTCGATACGATGTACCAGAGAGGATCATTACGGACAATGGTACCAATCTCAACAACAAGATGATCACTGAGCTCTGCAAGCAATTCAAGATACAGCATCACAACTATTCTCCCTACCGACCGAAGATGAATGGGGCTGTTGAAGCGGCTAATAATAACATTAAGAAGATTGTGCAGAAGATGACATTGACATACAAAGACTGGCACGAGATGTTACCATTTGCTCTTCATGGATACTGTACCTCAGCGCGGACGTCAACAGGGGCAACACCCTACTCCTTGGTATATGGCATGGAGGCAGTCTTGCCCATTGAAGTTCAGATACCCTCTCTCCGAATCATGAAGGATGCAGGTTTGAGCGAAGATGACTGGATTCAGACCCGACTTGATCAACTGAACCTAATCGACGAAAAGAGACTCACTGCTATTTGTCATGGTCAGACGTATCAAAAACGGATGATCAAGGCATTTAACAAGAAAGTCAGACGACAAGAGTATCAAGTTGGGGATCTGGTAATCAAGCGCATTATCTTACCTCAAGGTGATCCCAGGGGCAAATGGACCCCTACTTACGAAGGGCCATTTGTGGTTAAGAACATTTTCTCAGGAGGAGCTATGATTCTGACCACCATGGATGGTGACGACTTTCCTCACCCCGTCAATGCAGACATAGTGAAAAGATACTACGCATAATCAAAGACCCGCTAGGTTGACCGGCCTAGGAAAAAACAAGGGCTTCCCGGCGAACCAAAAGGGTTCGGGCAAAAGTAAGGGATGAAAATGAAAAAATCTGTACACCCGGCAAGTCGAAAACCTGAAAAGGCGGCTTGGGCAAAAAAGGGTATCCCGGTGGACTGAAAACCAGAAAGGGTGGTCCAGGAAAAAGTTAGGGATCAAAGCGTAACACTATGTCTCATTGGATAACCTTGCATCCAGTCTTCAGTATCAACTATCAAGCTCGGGCGACACTAATCAATCTGATTCATCTTCAACCAAGTAGCAAAGTGATGAGATGCTCGGGGACATAAAGGCAATAGCAGAGTTGGAACCCAGTGGGATTATTCACATAGTTGTTTTGTTTTCTTTTCACCAATTGTATAAATTCTATTTGTTCGGCGACGTTCTCTTACTAGGACGTTAGCCTCTTGTACAAAAAACGCCTATTTATAGGCCAAACTTCAAAATCAATACAATTCATTTTCAAAGAAATTTCAAACTGTTTTTCCTTTATCTGTTTTGTTTTGCAAAGAACGTCCAATGTTCATTTTTTATATATGCATTTGACATTAATTGCTGATCATAAATATTTACATGCGAAACGAAAAACAATTACGGGTAATATCAGAAATAGGGGCAAATAAGAATTGTCCGAACTGCACAGTTGCTCTGCCCACCAGGTACAAAGGTAGATTCAGCTGAAGAATATGGCTAAGATACTTTCACTCCCCGCAGAGTAAGACAATAATGGCAACTCTCCCCCAGCTGAGACTTACAACTATGAACAAATCAACAGCTCTCCCCAAGCAGAGTTGATCTACCATCAGGCTTGGTATCCCCGACAATCTTAATATTCCCCAACAGAGTATAAGAATGTTCCCCGGCAGAATACAAGATACCCCCCAGTGGAGCCAATATTTTCCCAGCACAGTCTGAAAAAAGCTTCCCCGACGGAGTTGAATCATCATCCCCAGTAGACTCTGGAAGTATATCCCCAGCGGAGTACAAAATAAATCTCCCCAGCCAAGTTCAAAGGATCATTCCCAGCAGAATTCATAGGATTATCCCCCCAAAAGTCTAACAGGGTTATCCCCAGCAAGTCACAACTGAAAGATCATCTCCAGCGAAATTCTTTCCTCTCACAAACAGGAATTCAATCCTCAACAGATTCAATATCACCAGCAACGGTAATCTATCCCCAATAGAGTTTATCAGTGGAAGCTTCAGTAGAGCGTCTCTTCCCCACAGAGTAATCTCCTCATCAGTTTATTCCCCAACGGAGTTCTCTTCTCCTGCAGGTTTATTCTCACAATCATCTTCGTTCACCATCCCCAGCGAAAACGAAGAATTCTACTCTTGTCTCCAACAGCTATCCGGGATTTATTTTCCCCATCTAAAGCATAACATTCTCATACATTATGATACATGCATATACGCATCATACCATAAATCTCATTTATGTTGAGAACATCATTGCTTGATCCCTATCATGCATTGCATATGACTGACCTTTACCTTTCAGGAAAGATGCAGTTAAATTCTCAGCTATGTCAAAAGACCTTGTCTGGTCCAGTTAAATCGATTCCTAAAGATTTTTCTGATGCCGATCCAGTCAAAGTTAATCCAAGACCTCCTCTGGTTCAGTCAGATCGCTGATAAGATCTCCCTGATTCGTATTCTAGTTGAATTTATTCCAAGACCTTGTCTGGTCCAGTTAAATCGATTCCTAAAGATTTTTCTGATGCCGATCCAGTCAAAGTTAATCCAAGACCTCCTCTGGTTCAGTCAGATCGCTGATAAGATCTCCCTGATTCGTATTCCAGTCGAAGTTTGGACCATCTATCAACAGTCTCCAAATGGCATTTGTAAGCCCATTCCCGACATCACAATGCTGACACCACTTCATGTGAGTGCAAATTTCTGGGCACTCTAGTGTTCAATCATCTTCCACCTTCGGATCACGAAAGGCCCGAAAGCCAATCTACATCCTCAGGTTTAAGAAAATTGAACAGGGGAAACTGTTGTACCCCAAAATTTTCCCTCTCATATTTCTCAATACATTGCAAGAGAAATCTCCAAGTGGCTCAAGGTTGCTCAAGAGTTGGACAGTCAAGCTATCTCCTAAGACAGTCAACCTCAAATTAGGGTTTTGTGTTGCATCAAGGTCCTTGCATCCAAATGACCCCAAGTACTATCCAATGTCCTAATATGCTCTCAAGATCATCCATGCCAAATTTCAAGCCTTGTAGAGGAAGTTTTCTCAGTCAATTGCTCAAAGGGTCCAAAAATCGACTGTGCTAGGGCAAAAGTCAACTGTGACCTATAAATAGTCAAACTTCAAGATTTTTTGTCAACATTCTCATTTTGAAGGATATTTCATCATTTTATCAAGGGTTGATCATGATTCATCAAGGATTGCTCAAAATTTATCAAGACTCAAAAGTTGCTAAATTGGGGTTTTGTAGGAAAAGTCAACTTAACTTTGACCAATCATATCTTTCTCATACTTTATGAGAAATGACCTATCCAAAGCTAATTTTGAAGAGGATGCAATTTCCAATAATCCATCTTCATACCCCAAGATCAAGAAATGCACTCACAAAAAGTTACAAATTTGGACATTATAGGTCATTTTTGAAAGTCAATAAAACACCTTTTTTTCCAAAGCTTATAACTTGAGCATGGAATATCAAAATGATATGAGACCAAAAGGGTTGGTTAGAGGATATATCAATATTTCTAAAAATACCAAGAACACTTCCAAAAGTTCAAAATTGAAGAAGTTATGCATTGTTGAAGTTGGGCATTTTTCCAAAATTGCCAAAAGTCAACTATCCCCAAAACATCAAATTTTGTTAAATGGGCCCATTCTTTTCCACTTGATTTGGTCTTGTCATACTCCACACGTGTCCTAGCTTCAGCCTTGTGAACTTTTGTCAATTTTATTATTTAATTTGATTTTTTAATGAATTATTTCATTTTTAATCAATTTAAATCAAATAAAATCCAAGTATTAATTATTTGATCTCCTTTTGGCTATTTCAGGACCTAATCATCATCATAAAGTGGATAAAATTCGTATCATGCATTATATTTGCAAAAAGATTGGATCTTGGACAAATTTAGAAGCTTTTCAATGGAGGATCAAATCAAATCCCCAAGCCATAATACACAAACATTCAGTCCATAAAACTTGACCTAATGTATTGCTTTATAAATATACAAGTGAGAGGCACGAGTTTTAGAGGTTAGAAGCTGCAGAATCACCAAAACTAAACTTGAAAAAACTTGGAAAAAGCTTGAAACTGAAATCACTCCTAGAGGCGAATTCAAAGGCAAAGCTCAACGTGAATCAATTGTTGGACATCCACTGAAGCGAAACCAACCCCTAACAAGCTTTCATACACATTCAAAAGCGTTGTAGGTCCTTCAAAAAACCGCTCTGCACTTGAAATCATATCCTCATATTCTTGCACTTTTTTGGCAAAATCTTTACATATGCATGCTTATCGTTCCATTTAGAAGCTTTCTGCATTATTTGATTGTGTTTATATGACCTGTAGTGCCATACCCGAATCTAGGGTTCTTGGTCTTTGTTTTTGGGCGTTTTATTTTCAGGCAAAATCAGCCCTATTAATGGACATGGATGAAACCAGGAGAGGAAGACGAACATCACTATGGTCATGGAATCAATTTCCATGGCCTAGAACTCGTTTTAGGATGGACCTATGGATTTAGCTACGGATATAAATCCGCAGATAAATAACCAGGGTCAAACGGAGAAGATGAAGACGTGGCCCTTTCCAATTCGCTCATTCAAAATTTCGCGTTTTTTTTTATATTTTTCTGATCCATTAACTTGTTTTCCATATAATAATTATTGTCTATTACACTAACAATTAAAAGGCGTTGGTTGAGTGACAAGGGCGTTAGTGCAAAGTCCAATAGGACCTGGGTTCAAATCCCAGGTCCCCTACATATTTGCTATTATTTTCTTTCAGGTTATCCAATGTCTTTCCAAGCGCGCAGTGCATGATACTCCCTCATTCCAATGCTTGCCAGATGGCCCCAGGCAAGATCTGGTGGTCCATCATACTCTCAAGTCAATGGGCGCACATGGGATCCAGAGAAGTCAACCAGGCCTGTTTGTATTGGGCCAACCAAAGTTGCTATTCTCACATCCAAATCAGGCCCAACACCCCCCTAAGTCTTTCTATCTTATTTCTTTCTATTTATTTTATTTACTTATATTATTTATTTCTTTTTCATTATTTCACTAACCAATCCAGACTTTTTCCTCATAAAATCAAAAACCAAAAAATATATTTTATTTATTAAAATTAAATTCAGCACTTTATTTTTGTTAATAAATTATATTAATTAACTTAGTTTTAATTAGGTATAATTTTAATATCTTTTGCAAATAATTAAAATTAATTTAGATAATTAAGTTTTACTAATTTTGATTAATTTATTTTTATTTCTTCAAATACTCAAAAATCCAAAAATATCTTTTTTTAATTAATTAATTTATTTATTTATTTAATGTTTAACCTAATTTAATTTCTTCCATTAATTCAAAAATAAACCAAAAAAAATACTTTCTTTCAAATCAAAGGGTCAAAACCCTAAAAATTCGCCCGATTTAATTTCTCGCACGCGATCCATTTTTCTTCAATATTGTATCTGCTTCCCGGAATGTAATAGTTTAATTAGGACTTTAATTATTTTATCGCTTTATTTATTTTCCGCATTTTTTTCAAGGGTTGTTTTTGGCGATGTAAATACCCGACGTCTTGTAATAGTTAGTTTTAATTTCCGCAACTTATAAACTGTTATATGTTTGATAATAGGGAATGCATGACAAGATCAAATGTTTAAACCTAAAATCAACATAGATAACCATTGACATGTACAAAGATAAAATTAACCGAAATAACACACTCGCACATACGCACTCTTAGGGTATACCTCGCTTGGTTGCCTTCGAACGTGGTCATTGAGTATAGGAAGTTTTAGAGGTTGCCCTCTTGTCCAAAGATCATAGTTGCCTCGAAACGGTTGCCTCGGAAAAATGATCTAAGACATTAGGGTTACCGCTAAGGCGTCCTAACATTGCTTTAGTGACCACACGTCCCTTAATCGAATTGACCCTTAAAACTCCAACGACGATGCTAACTACTCATCAATAGTGGGATAACATTGTCTAAAGGAAATTAGCACAAATTGATTCTTTTTTTGAGTAGGTAGATGGTTCTTAATTACTTGCTCTCTCAAAACAAAAACTTTTCGCACTTACACCTTTCAAACAAAAACTTCTTTCAAACCCACAAACACAAAAGAAAAGCAATTTTTGAAAACACTTTGAGCAAGTACCTAAGAGCCCGTGGATAACCATGGATAGAAAGGGTGCTAACACCTTTCCTTTCTATAATCTACCCCCCGGACCCGAGAAACATCTCGAAAAAGGAATTTTTCTGTGCTTTTTTCCTTTCCTTGTTGGATAAAATAAAAGACGGTGGTGACTCTTGCTTACCGTGACATTTTGCGAAAACAAACGCAAAACACGAACCAACATTCCAAAAACAGTCAGTTCTCTCCCACCGTATCACACTTACCAACCAAAAACTTAGTCAGAAATCCCTTTGCTCCACTTCTAGTCTCCCAATTAGCCATTACCTCGTCCTTTGTCATATGAAGGGCTAAAGAAATCTCTTCCGTCCTAAGGATCTTCTCCTAACCTATAAACGGGGTCTTCTCCATAATAGAGATACCGAGCAGGTCAGAGAACTCTTCCAAGGTAGGGACCAACTGGTAGTCCTGAATAGTAAAGCAATGGTACAGTGGATCATAGAACTGGACTAGGACACTCATCATCTGCTCATCCAATTTGGAGGTGACCAAACTAAGAAGATGCCCATGTCTTCTGATGAAGGAGGTAGTATCAGACATTTTTGCAACCAATTCCTTAAGCATAGTGGGAACCTGGACAAAGTTGATCCGGATGGTGTTCTTACGCATGGGTGCCATGACCTACAAAACAGAACAAAGATGAATCCCTCCTGTCTGTGAAATAGGTTATTCCAATGTAAGATGTATGCAATGTTATGATGTCATGATAGAAAGCACACCACAAGTATCCACTAATAGCAAACATGGTAAAGGCACACAAGTCACACATAGAGCCCTTAGATTTCAGGCTGGCAAGGAGCTTAGGTACTACCCTCTTTCAGTTTAGTTGGTTTAAACCTGTCCTAAAAATAGTAACCGGGTTCTAGAGGATCTCAATATCACTGACTACCCTCAATCGGTCATAATTCCAATTTAGCAACCTTTTCTTGCGGCCAGAATCATCGCGAGAGTTTAGTCTCAATGAGTGTAGCATACTGCTACTGTTCTATGGCCAAGTTGGTCAATTTAAAGGTTCTAAGGTCAGTTGGTGCTTAATGACCCCTTAGAAGACCCATATTCTCCTTGTTCCAACACAAGGAATATCGGTACAAACTAAAGTGCCACACCAACGTAGCTACTGCTTCAACCGTATCGGTCTACGCCGTACAGTTCCCTCACAGTTTATTACTACTTACCTAAAGGGTATCCCCCAGATCCGGGTTAGCATCTATAGTAACTCCGATACAAGCCCACAAATATAAAGCATACAAGTCAAGCAATTGAAAACATTATGAACTATTCCTAAGGTACACCCCACTTATAAGCGTCCCCAGCAGAGTCGCCAGTTCTGTGATACAGTGGGAAAGAACTGACTGTTTTTGGAATGCTGGTTTGCATTTTGCGTTCGTGTTTGCAAAATGTCGCGGTAAGCAAGAGTCGCCATCGACTTTTATTTTATCCAACAAGGAAAGGAAAAAAGCACAGAAAAATTCCTTTTTCGAGATATTTCTCGGGTCCGGGGGGTAGATTATAGAAAGGGAAGGTATTAGCACCCTTTCTATCCATGGTTATCCATGGGCTCTTAGGTACTTGCTCATACTGTTTTCAAAATTTTGCTTTCTTTGTGATTGTGGGTTTGAAAAAGTCTTTGTTTGAAAAGGAGGGTAAGTGTGAAAGTTTTGTTTTGTTTTGAAAGAGCAAGTACTTAAGAACCATCTACCTACTCGAAAAAGGAATCGTTCTATGCTATCTTCCTTTAGACAATGTTATCCCCTTATTGATGAGTAGGTAGCACCGTCGTTGGAGTTTTAAGGGTCAATTCGATTAAGGGACTTACGGTCACTAAAGCAACGTTAGGACGCCTTAGCGGTAACCCTAATGTCTTAGATAATTTGTTTTGAGGCAACAATATCCGAGGCAACCGTTTCGAGGCGACTATGATCTTTGGACAAAAGGGCGACCTCTAAAGTGACCTATACTTAATGACCGCGTACGAAGGCAACCAAGTGGGGTGTACCCTAAGAGTGCGCATGTGCGAGTGTGTCATTTTCAGTTAATTTTGTCTTTGTACATGTTAATGGTTATCTAAGTTGATTTTAGGTTTAAACATTCATTCTTGTCATGCATACCTATTATCAAACATCTAACAGTTATATTTTACGGAAAACTAATTGCGGAAATTAAATTACAAGGCGTCGGGTATTTACATCGCCAAAAACAACCCTTTGAAATTTAAATGCGAAAAATAAATAAAGCGATGAAAATAGTCCTAATTATCTATTACATTCCGGGAACAAATACAATATTGAATAAAATAGATCGCGTGCGAGAAATTAAATCGGGGGCAAGTTCTAGGGTTTTGACCCTTTGTTATTAAAGAAAAGATTTTTTTGTTGTTTTTGAATTAAGAAAGAAATTAATCTAAGTTAATTATTAAATTAAATTAATTAAACTAATTAATAAAAATAAATATTTTTGGTTTTTTTTTGTTACTTAAAAAAATAAATAAAAATTGATCAATGTTAAATAAATAAAAAACCTAATTAAGTCTAATTGATTTTAATTATTGGAAAATATATTAAAGTTAATCTAATTAAAACTAAGTTAATTAATTGATTTGTTAATAAAAAGAAAATACCAAAATTTAAATTAATAAAGAAAGTATTTTTTTTGGTTTTAATTTTATTAGGAAAAAGTTTGATTGGTTAATTGAATATAAAAATATAATAAAACAAATAATTAAAATTAAAAAAGAAAGAAATAGAAAGAGTTAGGGGTGTGGGCCTGATTTGGAGGTCTAGAATAGCAATCTCATGGCCCAATTACATTGGCCTGACTTGACTTCCCTGGATTCCATGTGTATGCGCTGACTTTGCCCATGGTAGACCTCCAGGTCATGGCCACTAGATTTGGCCTTTGGCCATCTGGCCATTGGATGATTGAGAGACTATAGTGGGCTGCACGCTTTTAGTTGCATTGGAATACCTGAAGAAAAAGAATAACAAGGCATATGGGGGACCTGAGATTCGAACCCAGGTCTTGTTGGATATTGGATACACGCCACTACCACTCAGCCATTGTGTGTTAATTGTTAGTGTATTAAGCAATAATGATAATATGAGAAAACGTGCTAATATGCCAGAACAAAAAATAAAAACGCGCGAATATTTAAACCAGCCACAGGGGGAGTGACACATCTCCATCCCTAACCTCCAGCCCTGTAACGTTTACCTGCGGATTTAGATACGCAGCTAAATTCGCAGGTCATTCCCAAAATCCATTCTAGGCCATGAAAATGACCCCCAAGGACATGGTTAGGTTCGTCTCCCTCTCCTGAGTGCAACCATGTCCATCACGAGATCCAATTTCACCTGAAATGCAAATCCCTAAAATCTAACACAAAACCCTAGCCATACGGTTATGGGGTTACAGTCCATATAAATGAAATCAAATATTGCCAAAAGTTCATAAATCTCATAAGCATCACAAATATGTCCATGATTTGCCAGAATGATGCCAAAAAAGAGAGTTACGGTTTTGAAGACAGGGCCAAGAAACGGGACACTTACAACACGTTTTGATGGATATGAGAGCTTGCTTTGGATTGCAGAAGGTTGAGTAGACACCCAACAATCGATTGGTGTTGAGTTTTGCTTCTGTAAACGCCTCTAAGTGTGATTTTAGTTTTGCACTTTTCACCACTTTTTCCAAATTTTGTTTTCAGTGTTCTTGCAGCCTCTAGGTCCCAATTTAGTGTGCTTTGACTCGTATATGTAATGTGGTATGTATTAGGTTAACATGTGTGGATTGAATCCTTGCACATCAATGCCATGAGATTTGATTTGATCCACCATTGAAAGCTTGCCTAATTTGTCAAAAATCCAATCTTTTTGCACATGGAATGCTTGATACGAGTTTGATGATGATATTGATGATGATTAAGTCCTGAAAATAGAAAAAGATCTCATGTAATAAAGTTTTGGGATTTTATTTGATTTAAATTGATTTAAAATGACATAATTCAATAAAAAACCAAATAAAATAATAAAATTGTTAAATGGACACAAGGCTGAAGCTAGGACACGTGTTCAATGTGGCAAGATCAAATCAAGTGGAAAAGAATGGGCCCATTTGACAAAATTTGAAGTTTTGGGGATAGTTGACTTTTGGCAATTTTGCAAAAATGCCCAACTTCAACAATGCATAACTTCTTCAATTTTGAACTTTTGGAAGTTTTATTTGACTTTTTAGAAAGCTTGAGATGTCCTCTAACCAACTCTTTTGGTATCATCTCATTTTGATATTCCATGCTCAAGTTATAAGCTTTGGAAAAAAAGGTGTTTTTGTTGACTTTCAAAAATGACCTATAATGTCCAAATTTGTAACTTCTTGTGAGTGCATTTTCTGATATTTGGGTATGAAGATGGATTGTAGGAAATTGAATCCTCTTCAAAATGAGCTTTGGATGTGTCATTTCTCATAAAGTATGAGAAGGTTATGATTGGTCAAAGTTGAGTTGACTTTTCCTACAAAACCCTAATTTAGCAACTTTTGAGTCTTGATGAATTTTGAGCAATCCTTGATGAATCATGATCAACCCTTGATCAAATGATGAAACATCCTTCAAAATGATAATGTTGACAAAAAATCTTGAAGTTTGACTGTATTTGGGTCACAGTTGACTTTTGCCCTAGCATAGTCGATTTTTGGACCCTTTGAGCAATTGACTGAGAAAACTTCCTCTGCAAGGCTTGAAACTTGACATGGATGACCTTGAGAACATATTAAGACATTAGGGAGCATTTGAGGTTATTTGGACTCAAGGATCTTGATGCAACACAAAACCCTAATTTGGGGTTGACTGTCTTAGGAGATAGCTTGACTGTCCAACTCTTGAGCAATGTTGAGCCACTTGGAGATTTTTCTTGCCATGTCTTGAGAAATATGAGAGGGAAAATTTTGGGGTACAACACACCTGTAGCGAGACATGAAACAATCAAACTAGTGATTGCAATGGCTGCTAACAGGAATTAGCCTCTGATGCATTTAGATATAAAATCTGCATTTCTGAATGGTCCATTACAAGAAGAGGTATACATGTCACAACCTCCTGGATTTGAGAAAAATAATCAGGAAGGTATGGTGTTCAAATTACACAAAGCCTTGTATGGATTGAAGCAAGCGTCCAGAGTCTGGAATCTAAAGATTGATTTATTTTTCAAGGGACAAGGGTTTCAGAAGTGTGAGATGGAGTATGGAGTTTATTTTCAGCATACTTCAGAAGGTAATATGATCTGGTATGTTTGTATGTGTATGATGTTGTACCCCAAAATTTTCCCTCTCATTTTATCAACATTTCTCGTCACAAGGCCCTTGGAACTCAAGATCAAGCTAGGGTCTTCTCTGCTCAAGACACCTCCTTGCACTGTTGACCTAAATTAGGGTTTGAATTTGCACAGGGTTGTTTTGACCTACAATTCCCAAAGTGACTTTCATACTTCATGTTGGACTCATAAGTTTTCCCATACCAAGTTTCAAGCCTTGAATCAAATTTTTGCCCAGTCAATTGGACAGTTGACCTAGAAAGCAACTGTATTGGGGAAAAAGTCAACTGTGGCCAATTGACAGTCAAACCTCATGAATTTTTACCCACATCAACATTATGAACTCATATGAACCATTTAATTAAGTTTGGATCACAATTCCACAAGAAATTTGATCAGATCACCAAAAGGGCAAAATGGTCATTTTTAGGGTTTTGACTATACAAAGACAATTTTTGACTGTTTGACCTAACCAATGGCAAAACAAGATCAACCATGGACACAAGGACTCAATGAACTTGTCTTGACCCATTCAATAAGTTCAAAAGATCTCAAATGCATAGGATTGACAGATGAATTTTTCAATCAACTGATCAAAATTTAACTATATAATGAAAAGTCAAACTTTGACTTTTTGGTCAAAATCAAGTGCCAAGGGTCATTTTTCATCAAGACATGTCAAATTATGAAACTTGTGCATCAAGAAACCCAAAATTGCAAATTAGGGTTTAAAATGGAAAAATTTCATAACTTAGAAATTTTCTAAGTTACGAATTTTCTTAATTTTTCCTAACTTTGCCCCACATTTTCACCAAGATGAAAATGGATTCAAACAAAACTTATAACATGAAAGTTGTAGTCCATCACAAATTATACAACTTTGATTCACAAAGTTTTCTCAAAAGAATCTTGGATCTCAAGTTATGATTTTTGGAACAAGGGTACCTAAAACTTTTAACTTAGAGAAATTTTGCCCTAGTTTAGGCAGGATTTTGACCCATCTTCTTGGCCATTTTTCACATAGTTCCACTTGGAGTTTCAAGTTGCATTTCAAATATGGATTATAGTACATGTTTCAAGCTTTCCAAATTGTCTAAGAACTCCTCAAACACCTTTGTGGTTAGGGAGAATCGAATGCTTGAAGTTGGCAAAAATGCACTTTGTAACCATGACCAATACATGTTCATACCAAGTTGCAAATCTAACCAAACTAGCTTAGTACATAATCACAGGTCCCTAAACCCTTCAACACTCAAAAATTGAATGCAAATACATTGGTTAGAGGCATTGTCCTGATCAAGGGAGCATTACTTTTGCAAAGTTGTCTTTCTTGAGCTTTGTAATTCTTTCTTTGCAGCAAACAAGTTCCACAAACTTAGGAAAAGGTACAAGAAGTTGGTGCATGCTTGGAGATAGCCTGTACAGGCCTATCTCATTTCACTTCAAACTTTGCTTTCAAAACAAGTCAAATGGCCAAAAGCTCATAACTCACACATCTGATAAAATCAACTCAAGCAAAGTTTTGAAACAAGTTTCACACATCCTTGCAAGCCAGAAGCACGAGCCCTTGACCTCTCAAACCTCCTCATACCCAAAAACCACATTTTCTTGCAAAACAGGGCCAGTTCTGCAAATCACAAGCCACAATCAAATCTCCTCGTGCGTTTTGTCCAAAATCACTTCAAACACATTCCAAACAATATACCTAAGCTGTCCAGACCATTCACAAGTTGCTGTAACTCCATTTACACACATCACCATTTTTGTTTGGAAGCTTTGCAGGTTGAGTTCTGTAGCACGATTCAGGCCACTTCAAAACAAACTAAGCATTGGGAAAGGTTCAGGGGACATCAAGCAAGCTCAAAAGAACCTCAGGCCCCATTGAAAGTTGTTGCATTATCCAGCTCGAACTCAACTGAAACAGGTATTTCATGAACTTCTATCTCTCTATTTAGGAACATTTAGACTTAGGTTTGTGAATGGAAGATGTTGTACTCATTGCCCTGAAACCATACATATGCTCAATTTTCATTTATATTAATCGTGCTAGGAGAATTTCATCCATGAACTTTCTGAAAAAACTAGGTTAGAAATTAGGGCCAGAGAAATTCTCTCTGGTCTTTGAGAGTTAGATCAAGTTTTTTATATGGTTAGATTCGTGATTTGATGCTCTACAAGTTTTATGTTTTGAGTTTTGTCAAAAGATTACAAATACAGGAGATACAAGTTTGTGTAGCAAGCGCGCATTTTTTCAAAGTCTGGAGGAAGAAGATGAAGCTGATGGGCTGGGCTGGCTTGTTTTTGCTTCTAACACTTTCTTTTTTCAGTTTCACACCCCCTGGCCCATTTCTTTGTATTTTTATTATTTTTGCATTTTTATTTCATTTCTGACTTTGATATTTTATTTTTAAATATAAAAAATGCTCCAAAAATATTTTTATAATTTTTTACATTTATTTGGTATTTATGTTAATTATTACTAGCATTAAAACATTTTATATGCTTTTATATTGGTTTGTTTAAATTTAAAAATAATGCAAATAATACTTTTATTTTCATTTCTATTTTTTATTCACACCAAAACTATTTTCTTGAATATGTTGTATTTTTATAAATATTTTAATACTTAACATATTTAATATATATATATATATATATATATATATATATATATATATATATATATATATATATATATATATATATATATATATATATATATATATATATATATATATATATATATATATATATATATATATATATATATATATATATATATATATATATATATATATATATATATATATATATATATATATATATATATATATATATATATATATATATATATATATATATATATATATATATATATATATATATGTACATATATACTTTTGTTTTATTAAATACTTAGAAATAAAACACAAAAACATTATATTTTATTTTTATTATTATTTATACTAAAAAATACCTTTTTTTGGATATATTTCATTTTTATACATATTAATATATTTTTTTTTATAAATAATACATTATATTTATTTTCTTAAGAAATTAGGGTTTTTGCCCTAAAAACAAATAAAATTAATATCTTATTTATTTCTTTATACCTTGTACATTAAAAAATACTTTTGCATACATGAACAAATAAAAACTTTTTTTTGCATAATACATTTTATTTAATATTTATTTATTGTATTTATTTAAATATTGTACATTTAAATATTATGTCTTGCAAATTCAATTTGGTTGTAATAATTTAGAGTTTAATTTCTTGCCAAATAATCCCCTATTCAAATTTGTACCCCCTCCCTATATCATGTTGTAATAGTTTAGAATTTAAATTCTCGCACCTTTAAGCTTTCAATTATGCCATGATTAGAATTATGGTTTGTATGCAAAAATAAAAACCAACAAATAGTTTGATCTAATCAAAGACAAAAAATGCATGAAAATCAAACACAATGTACACTTGCACCCCTAGGGTTACAATCCACTGGTTGCCTTCAAAAAATGGGTCATGGTATGCATGTTGAGTACTTTGGCAAAACAAAAACAAAACAAAGATCATAGTCCCTCGATGACGCTATCTGAGTTGCCTAAACAAAATGATCAAGTCCCTCAAGAAAATTGCCAAAAGTACTTGACACTATTGCTATCATGGTCTATACGATGACCCGCGCCTGTCCCATTTAACATCCTAACACAAGGTTGTTCACCAAACACAATGGTGAAGCAACACTGTTAAAAGGGTTAAAAACATAAGAAAGACATTTGAGTAAAATAGGGTAGATAGCTCTTAGTTACTTGATCAAAACTTGCAAAAAAACATCCTTGCTACTTTCAAGCACACTTCACAAACACAATTTCAAAACCCTACTTTCAAACATTGAAAACTTTTCAAAAGACAAAAACACCTTTGTATACATTCAAACAAGAATCATTACAAAGGTTGCCATAACAATGGCCTCTTTTCAAAACATCTTTCAAAACCACACACAAAGCACCATTTCAAACAATTGACGAGCATCATTTCAAACAATTGAAAATCAAAGCAAGTGATCTAAACAAGTAACTAAGAGCCCATGGATAACCATGGATAAAAAGGGTGATAATACCTTTCCTTTCTATAATCTACTCCCCGAACCCAAGAAAACATCTCAAAGGTCTTTCCTGTGCTTTTTGACCTTTCCTTAGGATAAAATAAAAAGTCGGTGGCGACTCTTGCTAAACCGAAACATTTGCGAACACAAACGCAAAATCCCAAGTCAGTTCTCCCACCGTATCACAGATGACATATTGCTCACATGAAGTTCTGAACAAGAGATACCTGAGATCAAGAAGGTTCAGATGAATGAGTTTGAGATGACAGATCTTGGGAAAATGAGTTTATTTCTAGGGATGGAGTTTATGTACTCTGAGAAAGGAATAATTTTGCATCAAATGAAGTATGAACTTGAGCTTCTGAAGAGATTTGAGCTAGAGAGTTGCAAAGTTGCTATCACACCTGCTGATATAAATCAAAAGTTGGAATCTGATTCTGATGGAGAGGATGTGGATGCTACAACCTTCAAATAGTTGGTTGGTTCTATGAGGTATTTGTGTAATACCAGACCTGATATTTGCTATGCAATTGGAATGATTAGCATATTTATGAGTAAACCAAAGTGGTCCCATTACCAAGCTGCTGTCAGGATTCTGAGGTATGTGAAAGGAACTCTGAAGTATGGAGTGTTATTTCATTTTGGAAGAAAGATTGAATCAGAACTTCTAAGTTATTCAGACTCTGATTGGTGTGGAGACAGAGTTGACAAAAGAAGTACTTCTGGGAACTTATTCAAATTTGTAGGAGGTCTTATTTCTCGGTGTTCCAAGAAGCAACATGTTATTGCACTATCAACTTGTGAAGCTGAATATATTGCAGGCGCTCTGACTGCATGCCAAGTTGTGTGGATTCTGAACTTGTTGCAAGATCTAAAGATTAAGGTAAATAAACCTCTGAAGCTGGTGATTGATAACAAATCTGCAATCAATATTGCCAAGAACTCAGTGCTACATGGGAGAAGCAAGCATATTGAGACCAAATATCACTTTCTGAGGAATCAGTTTCAGAGTGGAATATTAGAAGTTGTGCACTTTAGCACCCAGACGCAGCTGGTAGATGTTCTAACAAAGGCTATCAAGACTGATCAATTTCTTCGTTTGAGGGATGAAATTGATATTGTCAGTTCTGTGTAAATATAAATTAAGGGATGGTGTTGGAAAGAATTTATACTCTAGGAATATCTTTTTATATCTTTGTTATAGGGTATTTTAGTATTTTATCAGATCCTAATTTTGTGTATAAATAGCCTAGTAGTAGGTAGGTAAATGTAATTCTTTATTCCTTATTTTGTAACCGTCATTAAATATATTTATTTTGTCTTCCATCTCTACTTTGTGCACCAACAATAACTTCTATATATATCCTGACAACTATTACAATTTGATAAATTAAATTAATATTTATATGATAATCATCATTACAACTTTTTTTTTTGTATTAATTCTTATATATTTATATACTTTTTTAACCATAACTATATAATATTTATTTTATATTTATATCGATTTTGCGCGAGCCGTGCAATCACACGGATCCTTTACTAGTTTATATTTAAAAAAACATAATCAAACTTAAGAGTAGTATAATTAGTTAAAGCTAAGCTTGATCATGATAACTAAATTTGTATTTCTTAAAGTAAAATAAAAACACAACTAAAACAATATTTTTTATAAAATTAAAACGATATCTTAATTAAGAATATAAAAAAATAAAAATCTAAAAGTTAAAAACGTATACAATATAATCATCATTCATATGTTACTCACACTATATTTCAATTTTCTTTCTATCACCGATTCTTCTTTTGCAATAAATATATACAAAAAAAAAACATAACCTAATTACCCAATAACCAAAAATTAAGAATAAAAGAAAATAAAAACTAAAAAACAAAGATAAATTATAAAATATTAACAATAACGAGACAACATGATTGTAAATAATTCTTTAAATTATGAAAATGAATGGTTTTAATTAATAATAAACAAAACAAATAATAAATATTAATAAAATAATTTGTGAAGATGGTTCGTAGTAAAAAGTGTTTAAATTTTGGGATCTTAAATTTATTGTTTTTCAAATACATAATTTTAAGAAATAAATGATAAATTAATATTAATATTAATAATAATAATAAAAATTAAATTAATCTTAGTTTTAGTTCCAAAAAATTTCTTAAGAGACTTAATAGTTTTAATTAATAAGATATAATTTTATATCATATTTCTCAAAAAAGTTTGGCATTGCTTCTTACGGTTTTTTTGTCTATTAAAATGAACTACCAAATTCTTTAAAAAATACAAAAATAAAATGCAAAACGTACTAATTTACTCAAATTGTACAACCGTATTTTAATTTGGCTCATTTTAATTAAATTATGGAAAGATTCCTGTAACAAGATTTTAGAAAAAGATATTTTTTAACAATAAGATTGACTCACTAACAAGGGTTGCCAGAAGATTCCTGTAACAAGATATTTTTTAAATAACTTTACTTTTTGATTTAAATTGTTTTTGTTGATTTTAACTTTATAAAAAAATTAAATAACTTTATTTTTTGCTTTAAATTAATTTTGCATAAAATAAAGAGGATTAGCTAGAAAGTAAGTAACGAACTACAGATCTAACAAATAACAAAAATAAAAAGAGAATCATATTAATAAGATAGAAGAAGAACATAACAAGAACATAAAAACAAAAAAAAAAGTTGGAAAGCTTAAAGTTTCGACCAAGTCGAGAAACTAAACCTAAATGACTAAAATACTAATTAGGGAAAGAGTGAAATAAAACAGGTTTAAAAGTATCTGAAGAACCTCCCAAATATCAGATTAACGTAATATGGCAATCAAATATTTGAACAAACTAGAAACTTGTGAATTTGTATGATTGTTGTTGGAGATCAAGGATTTCTTTACAGTTTCTTGAAGTTGACGGGAAAAAAGCATTGCGTAAACTGAATCTGCTTTTGTTCTATCAAAAGGGATACCGAGTTTGCTGTTTGGGTCGCATTTAGCTGCAGTTTTCAGACTACGAATACAACTTACTATATGAATGTCATAACCAACTGATAAAGTATATTTAAGCTCGAAAAGAAGAAGGATACAATATCCAAACATTACAAGGATGGAAGGCCAGTCCAATGGAGGAAGCTCGGAATCCATTATTTTGTTTTCATCAGCCTGGGATGGCAAACTAATGAAATGAGGCTTGATGCATATTTCATGCAGTGCTGTCTCGATGTTGGTTTTAAATCCAGGAACGACAGAGCATAACATAGAAGCAATACAAGCACATAAATCTTTGTTATTCTTGGAATCCAAGGCAGCCTTATAAGCCATACGGAAAGCCATACCATTGATGTCTCCAGTTGCATCTGGGATATAGAAATTGCAGTTTGTTATGACTCCCATCATTTTGATTTCTAACTTCAGTTTTGGTTGGTGTTGTTCATCTTTTGGGCTGTCGTTGTTAGTTTCATTTGTGGAATTCTTCATTGTGGAAGATGAAACTGTGCTCGGGTTTTGTTTTACTTGAACTAAAGAAAAGATAAACCATTGTATATATATATATGAGTGTAGTCTCTGTGCTTCTTCAAAAAGAGTATTCGAAAGATCATAATTTTGGGAAAGCAAAAATTAAATTGAATTAACTCTTTCTGTTTGTATTGGAAATGTGATATCAAGTCCATCAAATATTATATTATTGGGAAGGACAGAAGAAAAGAAATGCAATAAATGTACAATAATTCTGCTTCACTCGTTCAATTTTCATAATTTCATCCTTTACTTTTTCTTTTTTTTGAGAACATCAATGACAATGTATTCAAATATCGGTTTGGACCGGTTGGTTGAACCAAAAATTGAAGGGATAATTGGAATTTGAATTATGAGTGTCTTAAAATATAAAAGAAAAAAAATTATTTTCATCATTTACAAAGTAAAATATATGTTATTTTATATTCTTTTTCATCTTTTTTATAATTAACAATCAATTAAAATTATTTTTACAGCTTTTTAAACACTTTCTTTCAAAAAAACTATAAATCAAATGATTATACTTTTATTTTTTTAAATAAATGTGTTTTTTATTTTTTCTTTTATATTTTAAAATAATAAGAGTATCGTTTAGCTTTTTCAGTTTGGATCAATAAAAAATTATGTTTGATAATTTTTTTTAGCATATGCTTTTAGCTTCTTTATTTTTTTTTAAAATTATTTAAAGTAGTTTTTAACTTATAGTTTTCATCTTAATTTTTTTATTTCTTTTTCATCCTTTATATTTTAACTAATATTTATTTTTTCTTTATAATATATTATAATTCAATATAAAATAAATTATGTTTTAAATACATGAAAAAAAATTATATTTTGTATTTGAAAATAAAAATCAGGAATCTCTTACTACAGATTTCCTTTATATTTTTCATGTGTCCTTTTCACTCCACCTTCCACCATTCTCTTCCTATGCCAATGTCAAATTTGTTCTCTCCATTGCTCAATCATACCCTATCATTCTATAATATATATATATATATATATATATATATATATATATATATATATATATATATATATATATATATATATATATATATATATATATATATATATATATATTATATATATATATATATATATATATATATATATATATATATATATATATATATATATATATATATATATATATATATATATATATATATATATATATATATATATATATATATATATATATATATATATATATATATATATATATATATATATATATATATATATATATATATATATATATGGTATTTAATTTGTACATATATAAATAAAGAGGTTGCTGTAAATTTCTTAACGGATCCACAAGAAGGGAGATTGACACTTAGGTCAATATATGTTCTAGTGTGAATGTGGATACAAGAGAAACATATGAGTGCGGACTTAACTAAGGTTTCTCCATTGGTGGGGTTGATGACCGGAGATTTTATTATGGACAAACAATTCTCAAAGTCGTTTCAAGTAAAATGGTCAAACGTGAGAAAACCTATTTCGACAATCAACATACTTTCATACCATTTGTCTTTGACATTTTTTATTTCCTAGCCACAACAATATTAGATCTTTTACAGAGAATCCAAAGACATGTGCATAAAAATATTGTATCTCCTAAATCAATGAAGAGGACTGAATTTGTTATTAAAAGGTGTAGAGACGCAACTTATTGCATGTTTAGTGTATAATTTTCATTATATAAAAAAATAGAAAGTTAAAAAGTGTTTTCTTAATATATATATATATATATATATATATATATATATATATATATATATATATATATATATATATATATATATATATATATATATATATATATATATATATATATATATTCTGGGCGGGTCATATCTCTCTTATCCAATCACCCTGAAAAAGGAACATTTCAGACCACACGTATCAACCAGCTACTCATTCGTACTTCTAAAATCTTCTCCTACAACTTGACTATAATGAATCCAGTTGCAGGAGATTTAAGTCTCTGGAACTTCCAACAGTACTTTGCATTCCATTATCGAAAGATAGCGAGATCGTTATTCATCTTTCTTATATATAGGGAATGACGTCATTTTAGATAATAATTTTTAAACACAATTTGAATACTCTCTACTTATTCATATACAGACTTGAGCGTTGAAGTGCTAATCTTGAAGGTGCACCATCGCTCTATCGCTCCAGAATCTCTATTATGTCGTAGTTTCTGTAACTCTATATTTTTTGTTCTAGAACAAAACAGTGGCGCAGTCTGTGGGAATGGAGTTCTGATTCTTGTGTTTTCTACAATTCTCCATCTATACATTCAGTTTTCTGGTGTGGAGTTCTCTTTAACCTATAAACGAAGATCCAGTAAATCAGACACAAAACTTAATCGTGTTTGATCAAATTGAATTTAATACCAATAACGATGTACAAATTCTTCAGATCTTCAGTTCTTCGTACCACTACGCCAAAAATAAGCTTTAGCAGCACACATACGAAAGCGCTTTTAGAAAAAAGCGCTGCTGTAGGTATTAAAAAAAATTCGCTTTCAAAGGGTTCCTTAAGAAAGCGCTTTTCAAAAGCGCTGCTAAAGGTCACCCTTAGAAAGAGCTTTTTGAGAAGCGCTGCTAAAGGGTGCCTTTCAGAGGGAACCTAAGAAAGCGCTTTTCAAAAGCGCTGCTAAAGGTCAGCCTTAGAAAGTGCTTTTCAAAAGCGCTGCTAAATCTGGCCTTTAGAAAGCGCTTTTAAAAGCGCTGCTATAGGATATGCTACGAAAGCGCTTTTTTATGTAAAAGCGCTGTTATACATGACCATTAGAAAGCGCTTTTAAAAGCGCTTTCGTAGGTTGTTTTATAATAAATTTTATTGTTTTTGATTAAAGGTGTGTTCGTACTGTGGCTGCTGTGTTTCCTTTCTTCCAACGTCCCAACCCCCAAATTCGTTCCTGTTCCTTCTTCGTCCTCTCACGATAGCTCTTTCCGTTCAATCGCCACCATCGTCAACTCTCATCGCCGCCGCACGACTCGTCCCTCTCTTCACAAGGTTCGTACTGTGGCTGTTATGTATTCTGAAATCAGTTTTGGTTTTCATTGATTATTATTTTCTTCTCATTCACAGTGTATTGGTTGTTGTTGTTGTTTGATGATTTTTGAATGTTTCCTAAAACCCTTTGATGATTTTTTTGTTACCTTTTTTTGGAGCAATGGACGGTTTAGTGTTAGGTGATTATGTTTTAAAAGTTATTGAGCGTTTATTGAATAATCGGGCACGGAATATATTCTTGGAAGCTATAGTGACATACAAAATTCTTGTTTCATTGATTAGCAAGCACAGTTAGTGTTTCTCATTCACACTAGTTGGACGGCAGGTTGTGATTCCCGATTAAGGCTCTCTGTCTTTTGATGTTTGTTTAATGTGTTTTGGAAATTAATCGGTTTCTTTAACTTCTTCAGGACCTTCCGATTCAGAGCAACATATCTCACCGGAGAACTCAAACGTGTCAAATCATCAGAAAACAAGAGCCATATATCTCACCGGAGAACCGCTTGCCACAGGAGAACCGTCAGGTGATTGTTTCTTCTTTTCAATCTATACAAAATATTTTGTCCTTTTTGTTTATTACAAAATTTCGTATCAGAAAACATATCTTAGACTAAAATGAGGCCATGCCATATATAAGAAACAGATGAAGTTTGGTATAGGATAGCCCTTGAGTTTGATGAAACAAGGGTGTACTAGTATATAAGAAACAGACATGTAGAGGGTTGTGCTAATGATGTTGTGTTGTGTTAGTGAATGGTGGTGGAAATTATGATTCATTAACAAACGGGGTTACCCATTTCACATTACCATTCATTATTATGTATCTATATATCTATATCTATATGTATATTTAATTAGAGATAATGTAAAGTGATTAATTAACTTGTTAATGAGATGGATAAAGAAACAAAAACAACTTTTTAAGGTAACAAAATGCATGCTTATATAAAATTGTGAGAGTTAAGAATTGTGATTAGTGATGTAATCATAAAATGTGATTAGTTGATAGAATAAAATGAATTTAGTGAAAAGTATTGAGTATTGGTTTTGTTATATGGTTGTGCAAGAGCAAGTGCAAGTTTTGAGTATTGGTTTTGTTTTCTAACTTATCATTTAGCTTAGATTGACTCAGAAACCGTAAACCATGGATAAGACATGGATGTATTCCAATCGATTGTCGAAAGAGTACGAGAACGGGGTATCGGAATTCGTTAAGTTTGCTGTTGCGCACGCCGAAGACCCCGGTCGAATGACATGTCCTTGTTTGTGTTGCTGTTATGGGAATCGGGTTGACGCGGTTCAGTTGGCATCGCATCTAATACGGTATGGAATTGATAGAAGTTATACATGTTGGAATATGCATGGTGAGAAAAGTGACGGGAATGATGAATCGGGGGATAATAGGACCTATGCTTCAAACGACAATGGCATAGATACATACGATTATGATCGAGTTGAAGAGATTGCAGAAGCGCTTGAAGAAGATCTTAATGATTGTCCCAAAATGTTCGAGAGGTTGGTAAGCGATGCAGAGAAACCGTTGTATAATGGTTGTACAAAATTCACAAGATTGTCTGCGGTATTAAAGTTGTACAACTTAAAGGCGGGCAATGGATGGTCGGATAAAAGTTTCAGAGTTATTAGCCCTTATGAAAGATATGCTACCAGAGGATAATGTTCTCCCCAATCGAACGTATGAGGCCAAAAATATGTTGTACTCTATTGGCATGAGCTATGACAAGATACATGCCTGTCCAAAAGATTGCGTTTTGTTTCGGAACGAGTATGCATCGTTAAATGAGTGTCCTAAATGCGGTGCCCCTCGATATAAGAAAAAGTTGTCTCCGGCAAAAGTCTTATGGTATTTTCCTATAATTCCGAGATTTAGATGGATGTATCGTAGTGAAACCGATTCGAGACACTTAACTTGGCATGCAAATGAAAGAATTGTTGATGGAAAGTTTCGACATCCGGCAGATTCACCACAGTGGATGAAAATTGATAATGATTATCCTGAATTTGGAAAAGACGCAAGAAACCTTCGCTTGGCATTGTCTACTGATGGAATGAACCCACACGGTATTCAAAGTATCTCGCATAGCACATGGCCTGTAATTCTTATGATTTATAACCTACCTCCGTGGCTATGTATGAAGCGTAAGTACATGATGTTATCTATGTTAATTTCTGGGCCTAAACAACCAGGAAATGACATAGACGTATATTTGGAACCTTTAATCGAAGATTTGAAGATTTTGTGGGAGAACGGTGTGGAGGTTTATGATGGGTATAGGAAAGAAAGTTTCAACTTGAGGGCGATGTTGTTTGGAACAATTAACGATTTTCCATCGTACGGAAATCTATCCGGGTATAGCATTAAAGGTGAAAAAGTGTGTCCTATCTGTGAAGATGGAATCGATACGATGCGATTGAAACTTTGTCAGAAGAATGTCTTTCCCGGTCATCGTAGATTCTTAAATTCTAAACATCAATATCGTGGATGGAGAAAAGCGTTCAACAGAGATACCGAACAACGTAGAGCTCCGCCTGGATTGACAGGTGATCAATTATTTGAAAAGGTGAAAGATGTGAGTATTCAGTTTGGCAAGCCTTTTGCACATAAAGTTGTTACAGGTGGGTGGAAGAAGAGGTCGATTTTTTTTGAATTGCCATATTGGAAATCTTTGTACGGAAGACATTTTCTTGATGTTATGCATATTGAAAAAAATGTATTTGACAGTGTTATTGGTACGTTACTCAATATAAAAGGGAAGTCTAAGGATGGTCTTAAAGCAAGGGAGGACATGGTAGAGATGGGAATAAGAACTGAATTGGGACCCGTGAAAAAAGGAACACAAACATATCTACCACCTGCTGTTTACACTCTATCCAGAAAGGAGAAAAAAATATTGTGTAAGTTCCTAAGTGAGGTTAAAGTTCCAGAAGGCTACTCATCAGATATTAGAAGACTTGTGTCTATGCAAGACCTCAAGTTAAAGAGTTTAAAGACACATGATTGCCATGTTATAATGGAACATTTTCTACCGATAGGTATACGTTCTATTCTTCCAGAAAAAGTAAGAAGCGCAATAACTAAACTGTGTTTTTTCTTCAAGTCAATTTGCAGCAAGGTGATCGATCCTGAGATCTTACCAACATTGCAAAAAGAAATAGTTGTTACTTTGTGTGATCTTGAAATGTATTTCCCTCCCTCGTTTTTTGACATAATGGTTCATCTTGTCATTCATCTTGTCAAAGAGACACAACTGTGCGGACCAGCTTATATGAGATGGATGTACCCTACTGAACGTTATATGAAAATATTAAAAGGGTATGTGAAAAACCGAAGTCGACCAGAGGGTTGTATTGCTGAACGATATATTGTTGAAGAAGCGATTGAGTTTTGTACTGAATATCTGTCAAATGTTCAATCAATTGGACTCCCCAAATCTCACATTGTTGAAAAAAAAGAAGGTAAGAAGCTAATTGGAAATAAAGTTGTGACAGTATCAATGGTCGAACGGGATCAAGTGCATTTGTATGTTCTGCATAATGAGCTTGAAGTTGAGCCGTATGTTGAAATTCACAAGGGTGTTCTTCGAGGTTTAAATCCGAATAGAAATGAGAATTGGATTGTACGAGAGCATAATCGAAGTTTCATACCATGGTTTAAGGAACATATTTATTCAAAGTATCGTTCATATCATGCTTCAGTAACATAAAGATTGAGATGTTTAGCATACGGTCCAAGTTTAATTGTGTTTTCTTATAGCGCATATGCAATTAATGGATACACATTTTATACCAAAGAACAGGATGACAAAAGTACTATGCAAAATAGTGGTGTCACCTTGATCGCTGAAGCAATGCATATATCAAGTGTGAAGGACTTAAACCCAAAATTTGCAAACCTGTCATATTTTGGGGTTATCGAGCGCATTTGGATGTTTGATTACGAGAAGTTTCAGATTCCTATATTTGGTTGCAAGTGGGTTGAAAATAATAATTGCATACGAATGGATAAGTCAGGTTTTTTGCAAGTGGATCTTAATAGGGTGGGGTACAAAGATGAGCCTTTCATTCTAGCCTCTCAAGCTAAACAAGTGTTCTGTGTCAATGATACGACAAGTACGAAATGGTCTATAGTGCTATTATATAACAAAGTAATTGATGAAAGCATTGGAGATCAAAGTGATATTGGTGTTGACATTGAATCTTTAACCATAACTGATCAAAATGATAATGAATCATGTATTATAAATGATCATAATGAGGGTATTTGGATCAATCCAACTGTCCGTGTTGTTAAGAGACGAGTAGAACACATTCCTACCAAGAAAAGAAAGAGACCTTAGTGAAAAGGGTAATAGTATATATAATTTGCCATTTCATTTTTATATTTGTCATTTCATTTTAATTTGCCATTTCATTTATATTTGTCATTTCATTTTTATATTTGTCATTTCATTTTTATTTGCTATTTCATTTATATTTGTCATTTCATTTTAATTTGCCATTTCATTTTTATTTGTCATTTCATTTTTATATTTGTCATTTCATTTTTATTTGCCATTTCATTTTTTTTTTTCATTATTACAGGTCAAATGGCTAGTAATCAAGATAACGCAAAAGATGCAAATGCTCCTGAAAATACTCAAGAAAATACTTCAGAAAAAGATATTACACGAGGTATAACTATTATGAGGGGAATCATACGTGATAGAGATAGAGGAGTAACATATAATGTAGAATGGAATGATAATGACCAATTAATTGGGTCTAATGCTGCAAAGTTGACAAGCTACATTGGTACGCTTGTTCGTATACACATTTCGATCACCACTCCTAGATGGAAAAGAGGAGAGTTGGATGAGGCTAAGGAGAAAGTTTGGACTGAGATAAAGGTACATATATGGTTTCTGTTATTTGCTTTATCTTGACGATAATATGTGTTTAAATTTCTTTTACTAACACACTTTATGCGTATGTTTTTTTGTAGAGGTCTTTTAACATTGAAGATACCCGTAAAAAGTATATAATGGGTTTGGCTGGAAAAAGACACAGAGGGTGGAGAACATTTTTAACAAACAAGTATCTTAAAGATGATGAAGGAAATTTTCTTGAAGAGGATCCGGAACGTCCAAAGAAATATGAGAACTTCATTACACCTGAAGAATGGGTTGGTTTTGTAGGCCAAAGAAGAGACGAGAATTTCAAGAAAGTGAGTGCTATAAATCGCGAGAGAGCGTCAAAACCCGCATATCCATACAAAAAAGGGCGTTTGGGATATGCTCGCTTAGAGGAAAAAATTGTAAGTAAATATAAACTCTATGATCTTATTAATTCTCTCAATGTGTTATATAGTTGATGATCTTAAGACTTCCGTCATTGCGTAGTTAGAAGAGACGAAAAGTGACGCAACATCACTACCGGCACATTTGTTGTGGAAGGAAGCCCGTGTGGGCAAGGATCAAGCTGTTAATCCCGATATTCAACATGTGTATGATGAATGTGTAAGTATAAGATTGTGTCTTTAGTTAAATCAATTAATGTTTATTAATATTTAAGTAATTTTTTATCTCCACTAATAATTTTTTATATGTAATTGAATTACAGGAGACCTTGTCCCAATCGGTATCCCCAGGTGAGGATCCTCACGATACCAGGAGCGTACTTAATCGAGCACTAAATATTGCTGAGTATCCGGGTCGGGTGAGGGGTAAAGGTCATGGTGTGACCCAACCTCTTTGTATAAGCATCCAAGGAGAAGAAATCCTAGAAATGCAGAAGTGATGCAAACATTGCAGGATTTACAAGCTCAAGTTCGTGAATTGCAGAAGGATAAAGAGAGATATATGGCGGAAAAGAGCAGTTCACAATTGAAATAAACTAGTGACAAAGCTAGTATCAACTGTCAGCATAAATTTCCCGAGGTAATTTTTAATATATATCCGTTATTACTATAGAATATTTTTAGTCACTTCTAACGGTTATTATTGGTTTAGGGCATTTCATCTTGCCAGCTATACCTATCGTCACCGACTTATCGACTAGTTGGCAAGGGAAAAGTCCATAACAGTTCGAGAGATTTACTTCATAATAGACCGCTTCCGGATGGTCACATGAAAGTATCGGTTGACATTGCTTTAGATATGGATGCATTACTGCCGGTACCTGACATTGTTGCTGAGACCACATTGCTGCGAGATGCAATTGAATCTTTTGTTGCATGGCCATCCGACCTCATTTTCATAGATAATCAGGTATGTTGAAAACAATTATGAATCTTTAAGTCTTCAACTGTCAGTTCTGACCTCAGTTATTTCCACGGTAATTATAGACTCCTACAACACCCGCATCTAAGGGTAAAGGGATTTTGCGGCACGACGAGTCTGACGTATCACCAAAAGAGGTACGTTTAAAGTGTTAATTATATGATCCGAATAAAAAACTGCATAATTT
This sequence comes from Vicia faba, assembly GCA_948472305.1. NCBI lineage: Eukaryota > Viridiplantae > Streptophyta > Magnoliopsida > Fabales > Fabaceae > Vicia > Vicia faba. Next base: position 1,499,183,175 of record OX451736.1, read on the forward strand.
TATAATTTAACCGAGTTTATATGATTTTTAGGTACCTTTTCATGGGTCATAACAAGTGAGCCAGAAAATCGTTGGCGTACCACCCAAGAAAAGGGTGCCTACTAGATTTTTCCCTCGATACCGGCAGTGTCTTGAAACAATAGTGGGAACAACAAATTTGATGGATGGTGGTATTCGTCAAATGGATATGGATCAAGGTATTTTTGGTTTTCCTTGCACCGAAATAATTGGACATGAGGACGTGGAACAGATTTTCCGTCATAAAGAATTGGGCGTCAGTATTATGCACGCATACATCCGGTAACCCCATCTTTATATTATGTAATTAGCTGAAATCTTTTTTAAACATTTTCAATGAATATACTCTAATATTAATTATGTTTTTATTTAAGGTTGTTATATGACAAATTGATGCGCGGGAATCAATTGTCAAACAGATTCCATTTTGTGTCTTCCTCCCGTGTCAGCGGAGCGACAATTGGTAGGGAACCGGATTCAGTAAGAGAGCACTTAGTCGAAAGATTCATGGCAACTGGCAGTACAGAAAGCTTATATCTTTGGGCGTATAATACTATTCCTACAGGGTTAGATTTTCATTCTAAGTTCATTTTAATATTTTTAATTTTTGCGTAGAAAAATTTCTTCTAAACTTTTGTTTTAATTTATAGACGTCACTGGTTGTTGGTTGCTATCGATCCTATAAAAGAAGTGGTCTATTATCTGAATTCGGTTGAAAGTGATTGGACAAATTATCCGGATATGAAGTTAATGATTGATACGTAAGTGAGATTATTCTAAATATTTGTGTGTATTTATGTATTTAATTATTTCTGTGACACTGTTCTAAATATATATTTTTATTTTGTTAGAGCGATACAAGTATTCCGGTGTCAAAGAGAAGCTCGGGTACGACGGTCTAAATCAAACAACATTAATTGGATCAAAGTGCAGGTATATTAATTTCCACTATTTTGCTTATAATATTTACGCTATTTGATAAAACAATACAACTATATATTCTTATTTGTTTTTCTATGTAGTGTCCTCAACAGCAAAACGGTATAGATTGCGGATACTTCGTTGTGCGGTTTATCAAAAAAATCATTCAACTGAATCAAATAGAGATTCCAGTCACGGTATGAATTTATAACTTATGATTTGTTTTATTATTTCTCGGATATTCCATATAATTTTTTACTTTTAACTAAATCATGCATATTATGTTTTCTTATGTAGTACTTCGATGAGTACAAATATGCATATTACACGAAACTTCAGTTGGAAGAAACCAAAGAGGAGTTGTGTCAATATTTTATTGAGCAGAGAATAATATAAGGACTGGTTTAGTTGTTGTTAGGGTTGATTTTGTAAGACTGATTTTGAGTTACAATACTGATAACAATGGTTTATATATAATTTGAGATACAAACATAATTTATGATTGATTTTGAGCAATGATAGTTTCTTGTTTATGGTTTCTTGTGTTATACTTGTGTACTAAAGTAGTTGATAGAATAAAATGAATTTAGTGAAAAGTATTGAGTATTGGTTTTGTTATATTGAGTATTGGTTTTGACTCAGAAACCGTAAACCATGGATAAGACATGGATGTATTCCAATCGATTGTCGAAAGAGTACGAGAACGGGGTATCGGAATTACAATGCATTACCGCTATTTATGAATTACAGGTTATGGCAACTGATTTATATAAATAATATGCTGCAAACAATGCAGGTATATGAATTATATAAATAATACCTCTAAAAAAAACACCCTATGAAAGCGCTTTTTGGAGAAAAGCGCTTTCATAGGTAGACCTATGACAGCGCTTTTTCACATAAAGCACTGTCTAAGGTAAACATATGACAGCGCTTTTCCAAGAAAAAGCGCTGCTAAAAGACACCTATGAAAGCTTTTTTCCAAAAAAAGTGCCACCAATGAAAGCGCTTTTTCATAAAAAAGCGCTGCCAAAAGCCTACTTAAGAGAGCGCTTTTTAGAAAAAGCGCTGCCAAAAGCCTACTTAAGAGAGCGCTTTTTAGAAAAAGCGCTGCCATAAGGGTATTAAAGAGAGCGCTTTATAGAAAAAGCGCTGCCATAAGGGTAATTAAGAGAGCGCTTTTTAGAAAAAGCGTTGTCATAAGTAGACCTACGAAAGCGCTTTTCATTAAACAAAAAGCGCTGCTAAAACCTATAGCAGCGCCACCTTAGAAAGCGCTTTTAAGCGCTTTTAAAGGCCAAAAAAAGCGCTTTCGTAGGTCTTTTTTGGCGTAGTGTACTTCTTACTTCTTTTATCCCTATAAATGGCTTGATCCAAAGTTATTTGTTCCACCCTCGCGCGTGAATACACTTTGGGTGCTACCAACGTAGCACCGTCAACCGCCTGTTTACCAAACACAACTTGTCCTCTTGTCAAACTAATTTCAGTGTCAATGTTCCTCAGCCACAAGATCTAATCCTTCCTCCTTTGAGAACAAGAATAATGTAGCCACCGCCGTATGGAACTGCAATTCCTCTTCCAGTGAAACAAACTTGGATCTCTCACAGTTTTTACAATCTCATGGCGAAACTAGGCTCTAAAGACGCGAATGATCCGATCAACAATGTTTATAATATTGTTCAACAACAAAACTTCAAAGCAGTGGAAGAAAGGTTCATTTGCTTGGAAGATAGCATCCACCATGCTCAACCCCAATCAAAACTAACTAAGGCAAACACATGTATATCGCCTCCATCACTAGCGGAGCACCTCAAGTAAACCTTCCTTCCAAAGGGACAATCAAGAGGAAAATTATCAAAATGATCTAGAGAAATAAAGGTAGCTAATCATCTAGAATCCCCCGAGTGACACGTGTAACACCCCAAAATCTATATTTCGTTATTTTATCGGATATTTGTGATTTATTATTAATTTTATGTGACATATGATGATATGTGGTTGGGAATTAGTGAAATTTGGATGCTAATTATAATTATTTAGATTTAAATAATTTTATTTTATATTATTTAAAATTATATTAATAATTAAGGATATTAAGGTGAAAAGAGAATAAGGGCGTAATGGTATGTGTGTATGTACGTGAGAGTGTAATGGGTAGATCATAGAAAGGGTCTAAGATTTATAAATAAAATAAGAGAAATATAGAATCATTTTGTACGATTATGAAATTTTGGAGAAACCGTGAAGTGAGAACTAGGGCATAAAGAACCCAAGAAGGGAATTCCATAAAACTCTAAGGAGGAATCAATTTGTTAGGAATTTGAGGTAAATGGTGTAATCTCGATTTATTATGATTGATATGGGGTTAATGTGGAAGTAGGTTCTATCTTATATGATGGTTTTGATGAAAACATAATGAATACTATGATGAAATTGTGTGATGATGACGTTAATATACCATGATTTAAATGAGATATGTGTATGATAATGTATTGTTGTTGAATTGTGATAATATTATTATTACTATGTGTTTTAGGCCGAGTTTGGTACTGAAATCAGACCGGAAAAAGGTTTGTGACAACAACGAATTGCAACTGCAAAGTTGTAGAAATCGCACGTCTCATCGAGCGAGCCAAAGACGAGCATGGGGCGAGCGAGTCGCCCAAGCGTCGGCGCGTAAGCCAGCGGCGAGAGGGGTGTGGAAAAAGGAGGGCTCCTAGAAAATGTATAAGGAGGGGATTTTCGCCATAGCTTTGTCGAACGAGAGAAGTAGTGATGGACCTAATCGCTCATTTCGGTGGGCGAGTGTAACACCCCAATTTTAGTAATTATATATATATATATATATATATATATATATATATATATATATATATATATATATATATATATATATATATATATATATATATATATATATATATATATATATATATATATATATATATATATATATATATATATATATATATATATAAATTTTTTAATTCCATGGATAATTGATTTAAATTATTCGGTATGTGCCATGTGACGAGTAGTCGAATAAATATGGATAACCGTAGAATTATAGTTAGTTTTGGTATCGACTAGTAGATAATTATTTTAGTGGTGATAATTATATAGAAATAATATAATATTGATGTTTGGGCTTATTTGGTGATAATGGGATGAGTAAATGTGTGTGTGTGTGTGGGGGGGGGGGGGGGGGGGGGAGGGGTGTTAGTAAGCCTAATAGTGGTTACTGGAGTTAGTTTTGTAAGAGTTAATAAAAAGAAAATAAATAGAGTTAGTAAGAGGATTAACAAAAGAGAAGAGAAAGGGTTTTCACGAGAAAAGAATAGAAGAGCGAGAAAGAGGAGAAAAGGGCAAGAACACAAAAATAGTAGAATCAACCTAGTACAAGGTAAGGGTGAGTTTTCATTTAGTTATTGGGATTGTTGATAATGCATGATGGGTAGTAGCATGTATCGGGATCAATTTCTCTAGTTTTCCATGTTTTGAATTACTCAGGTTTTGATTAAGAATCCATAGAATTGGTATGTGATTATGTTGTGATGTTTTGGTTAATCAATAGAAGTTGGATATATGTTAAAATGCCTTAAATTGTAGTATTTGGATGTTAAAAACATGTTTTGGGTGAAGAAACTCACATTAGGATTGTGTTGTCATTGTAAGTTTTTTTGGAGGTGGTGATTTTCCAATTGATGAAAATGGTATCATGAGATGACGTCATAGAGTTTGTGTTCTGGATATAGCTGAGCTGAAAGAGAGTATCCTCGAGGAAGGGCATCGTAATGGATTAAGTTTTTATCCGGGTGCTACGAAGATGTATCAGGAATTGAAGAAAATAATTTAATGGGCCAATATGAGGAAGGAAATTACAGAATTTGTATATTATTGTTTGACTTGTCGGAAGTCGAATATTGAACACCAGAAACTGTCAGGTTTGATGCAACTGTAATCTATTCCTGAGTGGAAATAGGATGGTATATCGATGGATTTTATGTTCGGTTTACCCCGAACACCGAGTAATTATGAAGATATTTGGATTATTATGGATAAATTGACGAAATCTGCTCACTTTATTCCAATGAGAATGGATTATCCATTGGAGAAGCTAGCAAATTTGTACATTAAGAGGATTGTCAGTTTGCACGATATTCCATCTAGTATTGTGTTAGATAGGAATCTGAGATTTACTTCGAGATTTTGGAAAAGTTTGCAAAATGCTTTGGATACGAAGTTGCGTTTGAGTTCTGCTTATCATTCGCAGATAGATGGTCATACTGAGAGGATGCTTCAGTCACTTGAGGATCTTTTGAGAGCTTGTGTGTTGGAAAAAGGAGGTGTTTGGGATAGTTATTTGCCTCTAATAGAGTTTACTTACAATAACAATTTCTATTTGAGTATCAGAAGGACACCATTTGAAGCATTGTATGGCAGGAGGTGTAGGACACCATTAGGTTGGCATGAGTCGAGAGAGAGTGTTGTGGTTGGACCTGAGATAGTCCAACAAACTACCGATAAGATTAAGATGATTTAGGAGAAGAAAAAGATTTCTCAGAGTCTTCAGAAAAGTTATAATGACAAGATGAGGAAAGCACTTGAGTTCTAAAAGGATGGTCATGTGTTTCTTTTAGTTACTCCGGTAACTAATATTGGTCGAGCATTGAAGTCGCATAAGTTAACGTCGCGTTTTATTGGTCCATACCGGATTTTAGAGAAGATGGGTGAGGTGGCCTATCTGATTACTTTGTTGTCGTCACTTGCTAATCTCCATGATGTGTTTCATGTATCTCAATAGAGGAATTACATTGCGGATCTGTCTCATGTGGTCCAAGTAGATGATGTGCAAGGGAGAGATAACCTGACTGTGGAGACATCACCTGTGCGTATAAAGGATCGAGAGTTGAAGAAGCTTCAAGGTAAAGAGATTTATTTAATGAAAGTAGCTTAGGGAGGACTAGCAAGTGGAAACATGACTTGGGAGCTCGAGAGTCAAGTGAGGGAGTCTTATCCTGATCTGTTCATTTAAGGTAATTTTCAAGGACGAAAATCTTTTTTAAGTGGGGGAGAGTTGTAACACCCTAATTTTAGTAATTATTTTTATATATTATATTAATTAATTAATTGTTTGATTTCGTGGGTAATTGATTTAAATTACTCGATATGTGCTATGTGATGGGTAGTCGGGTAAATATGGATAACCGTAGAATTATAGTTAGTTTTGGTATCGACTAGTAAATAATTATTTTATTGGTGATAATTATATAGAAATAATAGAATATTGGTGTTTGGACCTATTTGGTGATAATGTGATGAGTAAATGTGTGTGTGTGTGTGTGTGTGTGTGTGTGTGTGTGTGTGTGTGTGTGTGTGTGTGTGTGTGTGTGTGTGTGTGTGTGTGTGTGTGTGTGTGTGTGTGTGTTTGTAAGCCCAATAATGATTACTAGAGTTAGTTTTGTAAATATTAATAAAAAGAAATAAAGTTAGTAAGAGGATTAGCAAAAGAGAAGAGAAAAGTTTTTCACGAGAAAAGATGAGAAGAGCGAGAAAGAGGAGAAAATGGCAAGAACGCAAAAGTAGTAGAATCAATCTAGTACAAGATAAGGGTGAGTTTTCATTTGGTTATTGGGATTGTTGATAATGCATGATGGGTAGTAGCATGTATTGGGATCAATTTCTCTAGTTTTCCATGTTTTGAACTACTTAGGTTTTGATTGAGAATCCATGACATTTGTATGTGATTATATTATGATGTTTTAGTTGATCAATAGAAGTTGGATATATGTTAAAATTCCTTAAATTGTAGTATTTGGATGTTAAAAACATGTTTTTGGTGAAGAAACTCGCATTAGGATTGTGCTGTCATTGCAGGTTTTTTTTGGAGAAATCGCAGAGCGCGTTTAACACGAGGTTGCTTACTTAGCACGGGTCGAGACAGTGGGTTTAGAGCTTAGTGTAACACCCTTCTAAATCCCAACACAACCTATAATTATCTAAACCTTAGATAAATTATAATAACAACGATAAACCCTTTTACCTTAGATTTCTCCTAACAATTGATTTCTCTTTGTGTTCTATCAAATCCCTCTGAGTTCTTCTGTGCCCTAACTCTCTTCACAATATTCTTCTCTTTTTCACGATTGGGCAAAATGAACACTAACACTTTTTTCTCTAGTTTAACCTTTGGACCCTTTCTATGGTTTCCCCATCTTACCCTCACTTATCCAATCACAATTTGCCACTTTACCCTCATAGCTTCTACCTCTTATTATTGTTATTCTATTTAACTAATTAAAATAATTCCACTTAATTATTCTAATTATCTAAATTATTCTAAAATACTCTATAACTCCTTAATTCCTACCATCACATCATACACCACACAAAACATCATATCAAACATCATGATCATCCATACATCTAATTATTTTGGGGGTGTTACACTTAGCTCCTAGAAGCATGCTTAGCGCGGTCCACTGGGTGTTGAAAATAATTATTTTTGTTGAATTGTCTTGGGATTATGTATGCTTATATTTTATGCTAATTTATACTTAATTTTCTGGAATTTAAATGACATGTTTGGATGGTTTTTGGAGGTTATTTGTTAACAACTTGAAACTTTGTTTATGTGATGTATGTATGTTTGTCATTGGCTGTTAAATTGTAATGAAAATATTGTGCATTGTTTCTATGTGTTGTTAGGATGTTTGGGAGTAGAGATGCTATGAATATGAATTGTATATGAATAATTGATGAGTATATGTTGTATGTGAAAATATGTGGTAATTCAAATGTAATGAATTATTGGATATGCATGATGTTAAGATTAGAGATAGGGATGTCAGTTTGGACCTGTTAATGGGGATCCCCGCGGGGAATGCCCCGTTCGGGGCCCCAAAGATGGGGAATTTTCCCCCGTGGGGGCGGGGATGGGGAGAAAAATTCCCCCAAGAACATTTCGGGGACGGAGACGGGGAATACACCCCCCGCCCCGCGGGGACCCCGCCCCGCCTATTATTTTAATATAGTTAATTTAATATATATATTTTAGATTAGGTTTTTTAGTCATTTCCTTTATGTTTATTTATAAAAATAAATAAATAAATATTCATGTATTTATTACGAGAGAGAAATGTAAATACTAGTATTTTTTAATAACATAATAAATATGTGAATTCTTTGTGCTTTTTATTTTTATAGAAAATATAAACATTTTAAAAAAATAAAATATTAATGAATAAATGTAGGATCTATGGGGATCCCCGCGGGGAACGGGGATCCGCGGGGAACGGGGATGGGGATAGAAATTCCCCCGTGACGGAGATCGGGGACGGGGACGGGGAATGAATTTAATGGCGGGGAAAAAGATGGGGAAGTGTCCCCCCGGCCCCGCCCCGCCCCATTGACATCCCTAATTAGAGAATGGTCTTAATTTGCATATGATTATTGTAATTGCACATGCATCATTTGTTGTCAAGAGGCATGCTTGTTAGTTCCGTGGGAGCTAGTGACTTGTCCAAAACCTAGAGAGGGGTTTGAAAACTTAGAGGACAAACTTTTGGTGTGTTATTAGTCTAGAAGACAGACCCAATTTAAAGTAAAAACTGAATAAAAATAATAAGAGATTGGTACCACATGCATGAGTATTGCATTTGAGTTGCATTGAGTCATATTATGTCTATGTTTACAATATGGAGTTGTATGTATCGTGCGAAGTTGATGTGTTTGCAAAATTGTGGATTGTGATTATATATACTTATGAATAGTATAAAATAAGGTGATGTTATGTTTATATAGCATTTGAAGTGTGAGAATATTGATTTGTATGCATGTATGTTATACATTATGTATTATTATGCAATTTCAGTAATTATGTGAATTCTCATCCTTCTGTTAGAAGGATGTTTTATACGATATTGCTCAGGTACTGAAGATTAGAGTTGCTTTGATAAAAGTGAAGCTGAAGAAGCTATCTTTACTTTATTTTCGTATTTATTTTGGGTTAAGTCATGCTCTGGTCATGTAACACTGGGGAACATTTTGGATTCATGGTTTAAAGAGATACTGTATGTACTCTATTTTATTTGTTTTTATATTTTGAGTATGTGGTGAATTGGCTTTTATGCCTATTTCAATAATAGGATTTGATTATGTGACTTTAATATTATGCTTATTAAATGGAAATTTATCAGCTGCTACATGCTTAGATGAAAGTAATATGAAAAGCATGAATTTAAATTAGTGTTATTGAGCATGACAGGTGTTTGTTATGTATGGAGTATGTGTGACACCCTTATTTTGAAATGCATCTTATAATTACTCTGATTTATGATGTAATATTATGCGAGATTTTAGAGGGTGTTACATTAATGGTATCAAAGCATCATGGTCGACAGTTGACCAAGTTGTTAATGTGTTTATTATTGTTTATATTCGACATATGTATGTGACACCATCAGTATTGTTTGTTCTAACGAGAACTTGTTATTGTAAATTCTCAGAACAATGGTTGGAGGCAGGAATGATGACACTATTTTTGAAGCTTTGGAAATGCTGGCTGGAGCAATTGGGCAGTAGCCACACGTCAATGTGAATGCTGGGAATAAAAACAATGATGATGAGTTTCGTGCTTTGGATAAGTCTCAGAGGAACAATCCGCCAATTTTTAAAGGAGCTCATGAACCTGACAAAGCATAGGTATGGCTGAAAGCGATTGAGAAAATATTTCGAGTCATGAATTGTTCAGATGTGCAGAAGGTGCAGTTTGGCACCCATATTCTTGAGAAGGAAGCTGAGGACTGGTGGAATAATACTAGTCAGAGGTTTGAAGAATAGGAAGTTGAAGTTACATGGGTTTTGTTCAATGAAGCGTTTCTAGAGAAGTATTTTCCAAAAGATGTGAGTGGGACATTAGTACAAATTATGGTGAGCAAGGGCACATTAGTACAAATTATGACAAATCGAAGAAGGAAAAATCTAGAGGAAAAATGTTTGCTCTATCAAGTTCTAAGACTACTGCTGAAGAGAGATTGATCTGAGGTACATGCTTTATTAATGGTACACCTTTGATTGCTATAATTAATACTGGAGCGACACGTTCTTTTATTTCTTTGGAATGTGTTAAGAGATTGAATCTTGAGTTATATGATATGAATGGAAGTATGGTTATTGATACTCCTGCTATGGGTTCATTTACGACTTTATATGTGTGTTTGAATTGTCCATTGAGTATTTATGGTAGGAATTTTGGAGTTATCTTAGTGTGTCTCCCGTTAGATCAACTTGATATTATCCTTGGAATGAACTGGTTAGAATTCAACCATTTTTATATCAATTGTTTTGCTAAGACAATTATTTTTCTTGAACCTGAGAATGAAGGAGATTTGTTTATGTCTGCTAAACAAGTGAACGAGTCGGTGCTAGATGGTGCTCAAATGTTTATGTTGATGGTGAGTTTGAGTATTAGTGAAAATAGAGCAATTGGTGATTTACCTATAGTTCGTGATTTTCCAGAGGTATTTCTAGAAAAGATAAGTGATTTACCGCATGAACGTGAAGTGGAGTTTGCAATTGACTTAGTTCTTGGTACTAGTCTTGTATCAATGGCTCTATATCGTATGTCAACATCAGAATTGAAGGAGTTGAAGAGACAACTTGAAGATATGCTTGAGAAGAGGTTCATTCATCCGAGTGTGTCACTGTGGGGTGCACCAGTGTTGTTGGTTAAGAAGAAAGAAGGTTCTATGAGACTTTGTGTGGATTATAGACAATTGAACAAGGTGACTATCAAGAATAAGTATCCACTTCCGAGGATTGGTGATTTGATGGATTTGTTAGTTGCTTCAAGTGTGTTCATCAAGATAGATTTGAGATCTGGGTATCATCATATTCGTGTGAAGGCTGAAGATATTCAGAAGACTGCTTTTATAACAAGGTATGGTCACTATGAGTATTCTTTGATGTCGTTCAGTGTGACCAATGCACAAGGTGTATTCATGGAGTTGTTTACAGTGATTTCTGGTAAACAACCGCTAGTCCTCCAAACTATCGAATAATCTTACTGACTGTTATTCAATCTCTCTGGTAACTCGCAGGATCGACTAGATTGATCCTAGGATGTGTTGGTCATTAGGATAACTCTCATGATAGAACTGGTATTCATGGTTGGTATTTAGAATGCTGTGTAGGTGTTTAACTTACTTCGATTACTCTATTAAAGATCTAAAGGCGTGCTCAAGTAAATTTGCGCGAAACTAAATTGCATGAATAAAGTTCAATTGTAAAGACATGTAAAAACTACATAAAAGACAAGTAAACGACTTCGAAGCATAAAAACATGTAATGTAAAAGATTCTCTGGAATGTAAAAGATTCGAAATATGAAGAAAGCGTTTAAATGCAAGAAAACAGTAAAATGACTTTAAGTAAAAAAGGTGTTCGAATGATAAAAGCTTGAAGATAAAGGCACGAAATGTATAACAGTTTCTGAAATGTAAAGTATTTAAAATGGAAAGAAAGCATTTAAATGTAAGGCAACAGTAAAAAGACTTCGAATGAAAACAATTTAAATGCAAAAGCTTTTGAATGGTATTGACATGAAGATAAAGGAAAATACTGGAAATGATAAAGAGTTTTCATTAAATCATAAATACTTGGTGTTATTATACGTACATTGCTCGTGCATTCGTTTCCCTAGCCATGTGGTATTTTGAATGTTTACTGAGTTTTTTGTACAATAGATATGACACACGAAATCCTAATGCTAAGACTTCTATTTATACTACTTCGACCATAACGGTCTTGCTATAAGATTCTGCCACGTTCAGAACATGCAGAGCAATGCCTCTCTCTTGCTTCCACGCGTCTTCGAATGCTCCAGCGCGTATATTTCAAATTTCGAACATCCCGCTTGCATTTGAATTTCAAATGTTTTGGCACTTCTTCGCTTCGAACGCATTTCTTGGACACAACCTTGTTAACATTTCGAGACTTCTTTGAATATATTCTCATAACTGTCACTCGAAGCTCCAAGTTTTGATATGCCCATTCGAAGCACTGCTTCTACCATTTCGAAACATGACATCTTGCTTTATTCCAATCGAAACGTCCAATTTGCTTCGCTTATAATAATATCATCAAAATCTTCAGCCAACAAAATGCCCCTTTAAAATATGTATTTCGATTCCTTTGAGAAATACTTATTTTAAACATATACACAAGATTTTGATGCGAACTTCGAATCATCGTAACATTTATTGTATATGACTCCAGTCACGTCAATCACAACGCTTTTCAGATTCCTTAACCGCCTTGAACCATTTCACAGCATGGTGCAGTTACAAAATAATGATTATCTTTAATCACGCCTATTACCAATATCAACTTTACGCCACCTCCTTTTCAAACCAACCCACGACTACCACGTATCACAATCTTACTCAGTGGATGCTTAAACTTCCACATTATAAAAACCCATCAACTTAGTCTTTTCTTTTCTTCCCACTTTCTGAATCCTTTCTTCCTCTTTTCTCACCGAAACCCTAAACTTCCAACATTCTTCCAACAATGTCTTCTTCAACTTCATCTCAACTAAAAAAGGCTTCCAAAAAGAAAGGAAAGACCACAGGAACCACAATGGAAAGCAAGGTTGGCACCTACCAAGGTCAATCTGTTCTTGTTCCCCAAATGATCTCAAAATAGAAAGAAATGCTTTATGCATCCCAGGTACTAATTCCTACTAACGCTGCTGGCAAGAGGTTAGCTTTAATGGGCCCTCTTACAGTCTTTGAAATTTTAAAAGACACCAGAAAAATTTTCCCTGTTTGTTACAATTTCAAACCTCTGTTTAATAAAATGGATGCCCCTAAGACAATAGAGTCTTCTGATTCAAACACCGTGGCACATCCAATCGTTCCCCCTAAGGACCCTTTTGTACTAGATTATGTAAAGAGTAACTTCAAACCATTTCGATCTTGCCCCACCTCCGACACAGCTTATCACAACTGGTTTAATAAGGTAGAAGCTAAGAAATCCCAGCAATGGGAAGAGTTAGGCATTTACAACTTGATCAAACTATCGAAACCAGGTTTTACTTATAGCCACCCATTGTTATTCGCGTCCCTATATTTCTGGGACAGTACTTACAATACTTTCCATCTCCCTGGTGGAATGATTACACCTACCTTTTTTGACATAGCAGCCATTACTGGGTTATCACCAATAGGAGAAACCTATATTCCTGACAATGAAGAGCATTCGAGTATTATTAACTTCGAAGTCAAGCTAGCTAGCTTTTCAAAGTTTATCAGCCACTATCATACTGAAGGAGACAGTGTGTCGGATGTGGAACACATTGCTTTCCTTACTTTATGGTTGTCAAGGTATGTCTTTTGCAGCAGATCCCTACAGGTTGCCAGTAGGTTTATTCCTCTAGCTAGAGATTTGCATAAGAATCGGAGGGTGTGTTTAAGCGAACTGCTATTAGTTGATCTTTACGAAAGTCTAAGGTCAGCTGTTTCGAGTCTGAAATCTCACACCTCCAAGAACATCCTGCTAGCTGGCCCTTTCTGGTTACTCCAGTTATGGCTAAATGCCATGTTTGAACCTTCACTATCAACTGCCAATACTATTGATGAACAAGACCCTGAAATAGCGGATAGAATCATCGAAGGCACTAGGCTGCAAAGACTAACCCCAAACGATGATAAGGATGACTTCAAAGTTCTATTCTCAAAATATATCATGATATTCTCCAAGAGGCATAAGTTCGAAGAGACCATGGCGCCTTTTGCTTCAAGGGCTCATGGGCCCTCATGGTTCACCATGGCTCTCTCAGAAGCTGTCAAAAGCAAAGAAATTCAAGATGTATGGAGAGCCTTTTTGCTACCCAGACTAATCTCTTCAAGAATTACTCCTGCTAAGAATCAAATTTTCCTTTTTGCTTATCAACCCAACTTCGTTTCGAGACAATTTGGCTTGTGCCAATTAATTCCTGAACCCCTATTCCAAACGGAAAATGCCATCACCTCTGGGCGAACCTTCAAGGCAAGAGAATCCAAACTTCAGCAGGAACAATACCAAGGCTTCTCCCATTTTGAACTAATAACTTTCGAACCTACACACCTTACAGCAAAGGGGTTTCTGGAATGGTGGACAAAGTTCTATCAGACTTATATGTTCGATACTCTTACTATTCAGCAGAAACTAACTGATGCATTCGATGTGCAGGTACCATCCAAGAAAGGTATGTTCACTCATGCCAAAGAGATTAAGGCTTTTCAAAATTATTTCGAAACTACTTATGATCCCACACACTTGGAATCCACTGTGCATCAAGCGGCTGAGACCTTGAAGGAAAAATTCAAAGAAAAAGTTTCTAAGTTAAAACTTCCTTCAGGGTTGTCACCTGAGGATAGGTATAGGTTGGCATTCGAAATGCATCCACCTAAATTTCCTAGATTACCTACCTCAGAACTGGCTCTGGCTTGGTTTCCTCCATACCCTTGGTGGTTCACTTGCAAAGAAATATTCAAATATCTTTAAAAGAAACCAAAGCCATCTGAGACTGTGACATGGGCTCGACATTGGCTCCACGATTTCCCAGGACATCTTCGCTATGACCTTTCTGCCATGTCGATTAACTCTGATCAAGGCACAAGTGCGAATGCTTGGGAAAATCCCAAACGTTTCTCATTTTCTATATTTTTAACTTTTGCCTTAATTGTTTCGATTTTCAGCCATCAGGATAAAGACTGCTGCTTCAAAGTCAAAAGAAGGGAGCGCCTCTCAGACCTCTGTCGAAACCACTGATAATGTGACTCTATCCAACCCAACAACAATTGTTGCAACAACAACAACAACAACACCAGTAATAACCAGTGCTCCAACTCCACAGGTAATCACTTAGCCTTGATGTTTCGAATACACTAATGTTTCATGATTTGCATCTAACTTATTGTTTAAATCTTTTCAGACCAACAAACTTCCGCCAACCACTCCAAAGAAGCGAAAAACAAACACTACTGGGGAAGACCCCAAGGCTGGAGGGAATTTACCAGCTGCTTCGAAGAAGAAGCAGAAGAAGGAAATTTCCAAAAGTGTTGTACCAACTAGTGTCTCTGGACTCGATTCCAGGGATGTTGTTCCCTCACCTAAATCCAAAATTTCATCTTCGACCTCCAACGTAATGTTGGAACACATAGCTAGCAACCTCTCTTCTGAGAGTCCACAGGTAAATTGAACTTTAAATCTTTTGACAAAATAATTTCTCATTACCTTGGTGCATGCTTTTAATATTCTTTTGCCTCTTGCAGGATATTTTAAATCCAGCTCTTACCACTTCGACCTCACCATCAAAAGCTGCTGCTTCGATCAACTCATCTCCTCAAGGGGATTCCAGCAATCTTGTACAGAACAAAGGTTCCTCCAATATGGCGGTTCTGGCTGGGGCTTCTGAGCAGCAAGATGATCAGAGTACTTCCCATCCTCTAAAAAAACAAATGAAGCAACGCTTCATGAATCTGCAGAGACTTTACAAAGAACTTCTCTTCAAAAGTCCCCTCTTGAAACCCTTCAAGAGGATCCAAAGGACACTCACGCTGTAGGAGAGAATGCTGATTCTGATCAAAGAAACGAAGAATCTGCAGAAGAAGGGCCTGAGGAAGGAGATGCCAACGATGGTTCGACTGCTGGGACAGAGTTAAATGCAAATAGCAGCGAGAACGAAGATATCGAAGTGGTGGATTTGGATGACGATGAAGAAGATAATGAGCACGAAATGAATGAAGGTGATGGTGACGCGACCAATAAACCCATGGAAGTCGAAATGGACGTGACTCCCCTGCGTGTGGAACTCCCTCAACCGTCTCTGTCCCGAATGACTGACGAGGAGCTTGCTCTCCTGAGACGAAATGACCCTATTGGGTACATGAAGGCGAAGCTGGCTCAAAGGGATATTCCACCTGCCAGGGCTGGCACAAGTTCGACTAGCCATCTGTTGCCCACAGATGACAAAATTGTACTTCTTAACAGGATCAGGAGGACAATTCTTGATGTGGATTTGTTCGAAGTGCTCAAACAAGATAGCACAACTTGCTACACTATGAAGGAGTTGCTTACAAAAGTCAACCTCGCTACCTGCTCCTTGCCAGTTAGTTCTATCTTGTTCGATCTTCAATCTTTGCTGGACAACGTGACTGGGTACCTTCTCCAAGATGAATTTGCTGCCAGAAAGGTTCAAGGAAAACGAACTGCAATGGATGCTGCTTATGAGCATGCTTCGAAACTCTCTCAAGAAGCTGAGGATCAAGCCATGCATCTAAAGCAAGCAAAAACTGATTATGAGGCTCGAGCTGAGTCCATCCTTCTTTGGGAAAGGCAAATTCAGGAACTTCAATAGAAGGTTAAAGAGGCTCAAGAACAACAATTAGCCTACGAGACCAATACTGCTGGTAACCAATTCGAAGAGCTCCTCAACAAGGGGCTTGCAGAAATGGAAACTGCAGAACAACTCAAAGGAGAAGTGGCTACCTTAGAGGGAGCCAGACGTTTTGCTCAACAAAGGCTTGAGTCTTTTCGAAGTACCTTCAACAGATTGAAGAATAATTCCTATTTCTAAATCTTAGTGTCGATTTGGTTAAATTTTGGTTTTTGTATGTAACATTTGAACAACGCCATTTTGGCAACCCCATATTGCCATTTTGGCATTTTTATGATATTCTGATTACGTTGTTACTATTCGAATCTCCTGCAGGCGTGGCTTATATTTCTTTAAATATTTCCCATTAACCTTTAGGATACGTTTATCATCCATCAGCTCTTCGATTTCATATGCATTGTTTGAGAATACCTTTATTATTCGAAAAGGCCCTTCCCAATGAAGTGACCATTTACCTAACGTTCTATTTTTCTTGTCCAAGGGCAATATGACTTTCAAGACTAAGTCATTAATAGTGAATGCTTTCCTTTTCACCCTTTTGTTATATGTCCTGGCTACTCTTTCTTTTTGTCTCATCAAGATTTCCAATGCATGTAATCTAACTTCGTCCAATTCCACTAACTCATTCATCATCATCTCCCAATATAATGCAGTTGGAATTTCGTTTTGTCTTTGAATTCGAACTGATTGTAGATGAATTTCTACTGGCAGAACTGCATCATGACCAAATGTGAGTTGGAAAGGCGTGGTGTTAGTAGCTTCTTTAGGAGATGTTCTACAGGCCCATAGTATTTGGTCCAAAGTTTTGTGCCAGTTCCTTGGCTTTTTACCAATATGTTTCTTAATTAACCCTATTATCACTTTATTAGCTGCTTCGACCTGACCATTTGCTTGAGCATAATATGGCGTTGATGTTAGTAATCTAAACCCCATTTCTTGGGCAAATTCTTGCATCTTTCTACCAGTAAACACAGAGCCTTGGTCTGTGGTTATGCTCTCTGGCAATCCGAACCTATAGATAATTTGTTTCTGTATAAACTCAATAATAGCCTCTTGATCAGCAACTATTAATGGTATTGCTTCGATCCACTTGGTAAAATAATCTATTCCTACCAAGATATATTTCTGTCCTTTAGACGAAGCAGGATTTATTTCTCCTATTAAATCCAATGCCCATCCTCTAAATGGCCATGGTTTAATGATTGAATGTAACTCACTTGCAGGAGCATGTTGAATCCCTGCATGTTTCTGACACTCTTCACAACCTTTAGCAAAGTCTATACAATCTTTGAGCATGCTGGGCCAATACATGCCATATCGAAATAACAGCCATTTCATTTTATGACCTGCTTGATGTGCCCCACATGCCCCATTGTGGACTTCTGACAATGCTAAGTATGCCTCACTTTCTCCTAGGCACTTCAGTAATACGCCTTCTTGGGTCTTTTTGAACAATTCGTTTCCCATGAGGACATATGACAATGCTCTATATTTTATCTTCCTATCAGCATTCAGAGTTGGGTTTGTTAAATAACTCACCAGTGGACTTCGCCCATCTGCATCTGATAAAGTGTTTATGGCTAATATTTTGAATCCCTGTTTCTCAGCATAACCCAATTTCATACTCTCTAGATCTGATGGTGTGAATCTAGTAGCCATAACTCTACCCCTTAATTCAACTAAATCCTCAAAGTTTCTGGCAGAAACTTTATAACCTGAAGCCAACTGTGCTAAGTCATTTGCTTCTTGGTTTTCTATTCTTGGTATATGTTGAATATCCATGTATTCAAATTTCCTAAGTAGCCTATTAACTATGACGAAGTATATCATCAGGTTTTCCTTTATGCATTTATACTCCTTTGTTATTTGCTTGACCACTAATTCTGAGTCTCCTTTAATTTCGACTCTAGTTGCCCCCAATTCCAACAAAGCTTCAAGTCCAACAATGAGCGCTTCATACTCAGCTTCGTTGTTCGAGCAACGGGGACCATCTAATTTATACTTGAATTTTGTTGGAATTCCTTCAGGAGAAATTAGAAGGACTCCAACACCACTTCCATTCCTGTGGGTCGAACCATCAAAGTATAATTTCCATGGTTGCATTTCGACGTAATTCATGATAGTCTGCTCAACCAATGAATGGTCCACAATGAAATCAGAAATCACTTGGCCTTTCACAGCTTTTAAAGGCATGAAAGTCAAAGAATATTCTGTTAAGGCTAAGGCCCATTTACCAACTCTGCTATGCATTATTGGTTTCGAAAGCATGTGTTTAATGACATCGAAATAAGATGAAACATAAACATCAACAGGCTTTATATAATACTTGAGTTTCATACAAGAGAAGTACAAACAGAGACATAGCTTTTCTAAATTGCTATATCTGGTCTCTGCATCATTCAATACTCTACTTAAATAGTATATGGCTCTTTCGATGCCATTGCTATCTTCTTGTGCTAACATACTACCTATACTAACTTCAGAGGCAGATATGTACAATCTCATGGGCTTTCCCCATGAAGGTGGAGACAAGATGGGAGGCTGAGAGAGGTATCTTTTTATCTTGTCAAATGCCTCCTGGTGAGCTTCGTTCCATTCGAAGGCTTGGCCTTGCTTTAAACGAAGCAACAGAGAGAAAGCTTGGGTTCTTCCACTCAGATTCGAAATGAACCTTATGAGAAAGTTAATCTTCCCTAGCAAAGATTGCAGCTCCCTTTTTGACGTAGGTGCTTTCGTCTCCATTATGGCTTTGGTTTTGTTCTGGTTGATCTCAATTCCTTTCTTGTGAACCACAAAGCCAAGGAAATCTCCAGCCTGCACAAAAAATGCACATTTAAGGGGATTCATCTTTAAGCCATGTTTTCTCATTCGTTCGAATGATTGGCTCAAATGATGCAAATGGGTTTCTGCAGATATAGATTTGATGACTATATTATAAATATACACCTGCATGAAGGTTTCAATGAAATCATGGAAAATCGAATTCATTGCCCTTTTATAAGTTGCCCCAGCGTTCTTAAACCAAAAGGCATCACCACCCATTCGTAGGTGCCTAAGGCTCCTGGGCAACGAAATGCTGTCTTGGCAACATCTTCTTCAGCAATAAAAATCTGATTATACTCAGAGTATATGTGATCGGTGGATCTGGAACTGACTGTTTAACGCTGGTTCGCGAAATGTTGCGGAAGCAAGAGTCGCCACCGTCTTTTATTTTCTCCAAATGGAAAGGACAAAAGCACAGAAAAATTCCTTATAGAGATTGCTCTCGGTTCGGGAGGTAGATTATAAAAAGGAAAGGTGTTAGCACCCTTTCTATCCATGGTTATCCATGGGCTCTTAGATACTTGCTCATTTGTGTTTTCAAAATTGGTTTGTTTGCTTTTCAATGTGGGTTTTAAAAAAAGTTTCTTTGAAAATTCCAGTTCGACTCTTGTATCGGTCCTCAAGAGTGTTTGAAAAATTGCTTTCGAAAGCTTTTTGAAAAGGTGTCGGTGTGAAAAGTATTTTTGAATTTGTTTTGAAATTAGAGCAAGTATCTAGAGTCGTCTACCTACCCTAAGGAATTCGTCTGTGTAAATGTCCTTTAAAGTAGTGCCATCCCACCATTGAGAGGTAGGTAGCACCACCGTTGGAGGTGTTCGGGTCAATTCGAGGTTCGGGACACGGTGATCACCAGAGCAATGGGAAGAAACCTTAGAAGCAACCCTCATGCCAGGTTCCCGGATCATGAGGACTTACTAAGACATCCTCAACTCGACGATCACCTTTCGAGGCAAGGCAACAGTGAGGCGTACCCTAGGGGTGGTGTGTGATTTGTGTGTCGTTTTCAGATATCTTGTCTTTTGTCATGTCATTGGTGATCTAGTGTTTGCTTTTATTTTTGTCCATTCATTCTTTCATGCCTTGATTAACAGTTAAAAATTGCGAAGAGTAAAAGTTCTAAAGCTATTACAAAAGGCGCGGGCCCACATCGCCAAAATTTCTTGAACCCGATTTGACAGAAAAATAAAGGAATAAAGTAAAAGTGCGAAAGATTAATTACACGGCTTTGGGGGAGATACATAAATATTAAACAAAAAAGAAATGAACACGCGAATTAAATAAGAATTAAAAACGAGGGCGTTGGACCCTTTTTGCAAAATTAAATTAAATGATGAAATTAGTTAATTAAGAGAGAAAAGAAATTGTTTTTTGGTATTTTTTGGTATTTAATGGGAAAAAGAATTAAATGCAATTAAACCTAATTCTACAATTTTTATTTTATTATGAAAACGTATTTAAAGTTTAACCTAAAATTAACCCTAATTAATTTACATGCAATTTAATTACAAAAATAAATATTTAATATTTTTATTATTATGAAAGAAAATAAAAAGGGATAAAAAATTAATTAAACCCTAATTCTATATTTTTTAGATTTTTATTAAAAAAGTTAAGATTAAAACCTAATTTAAAACTAAGTGACTTAATGAATTTATTTACAAAAATACTAAAATAAAAATATTTATTATTTTTTAGCTTTTCTGATTTTTTATTGTTTTGGTGTTTTTATGAAAAATAATTAAATTGACAGAATTAATTAAAAAAAATAATAATTGAAAGTAAAAAGAAAAGAATGAAAACAAAAGAAAAAAACATTGCAAACCTCAGGGGGGTGTTGTCCCCAATTGTGAGGTAAATGGCTAGCAATTTAAGCCCAATAGCTTTGGCCTGGTGGACTTTCCCAACTAGCACGTGTACGCGTTGACTAGAGTGCATCCTATTCTTCAGATTGTGGCCATTGATTGAATCTCCATGGGCACGTGGATGGCAAGATTTCCTGGACGTATGGTGCTCCACTACGCTGACGCTGCACATGAATGTTAAATGAAGAAAAATATGAAAGGGGGTGAGGACATGGGGCTCGAACCCAGGTCCTGAACGTTACCAACCAAGCGCTTTACCAACCCTGCCATTTTGTTTATCTGTTAATAATAGAATCAATAAATATAATAAAACAAACAAACGTCAACGCTCTTTTTTTCGCGCGAGATTTTGAATTAACCAATCAGCTTATGCCACCGAGTCATCTTCCTCATTGTTTTATTTTTCCTGAAACATAAAAACATAGGCCACGGTTTTCATATTGTTCCCTTAGGCATCATTAGAGAAAATAGCGAATAGCCCCTGGGGCTCCATAAATTGAGCGCGATGGCCTCATTCTCTCCGTCCAAGTGCACTGAATTGAATGGCCTAAGTTTCAAGCTCCAATTTTTCCATATTTTAAAACCCCCAATTCGGAGCTTCATGAACCCTAATAAACAACAATGGCATATTTGCATATAGTGTATAAAAATACAATTAATCCATATGGTTAGCTTCAGAATACATTACTCAGTATGAATACACAATCAAAATGCCATGAAAATGTCTAAATCTTGAAATACGATTTTGAAAAAAATATGAGAAAACTTGATTTCTGTATACCAATTCTGGGTGTTGGGATGATTGAATTCGATTGGAAATCCTTCCTTGAAGCTTCAGGAAGGTGATGGCACAAGTCTTTTGCCTGGAATCGTCCTCTAACCTTGTTTTCAGTTTTCAAATTTTCAACCAAAAACTCAAGTTCAATCCTTGGTCTGTAGCGCAGCTTAGGGGTTTTTAGGATTAGGTTTTGCCTCTATATGTACCTGTGAATGATTAGGTTTAAAGAAATTTGATCAAAATCCATGCATTAATGAATATGATATTTGATTTTTTAACTATGATTTTCAAATCTTTTTCACATGCTTTTGCTACCAAATCATGACCAATTCAAATGATTCTTTCTATATTTGGTTAGGCACGAAATCTTGAGTATATTATGTGCATAAAAAGATTTAAAACCTAGGTTTAGCATTTTTCATGTATTTATTTAATTAAAATGAATTATTAATAATAAAAATCCAAATAAATAAATAAATAGTGAAGAAAAACTTCCCTTTGGGCCAAGTGGTCGTGCACATGTCTTGGATGATGAATTATGGAAGAAAAATAGGCCCATTAGCAATTTTAGGTCATTTGAAGCAAAGTTGACTTTTCAAAATATCCAAAAATTTCCCAACTTCCACAAGGCATAACTTGCTCAATTTTTAAGCTTTGCTCATGTTCTTGGACATTTTGGAAAGGTCTTTGAGTCCTCTAACCAATGCCTTTGGTCCCATGTCATTTTGATTTACCAATCTCAAGTTATGGCCTTTGACTTAAAGTCCCTTTTTGTTGACTTTTGAAAATGACCTATAATGTTGAAATTGATAACTTTTTGTGAGAGAATTTCTTGGACTTGAAGTATGAAGATGAGTTGTAGGAAATGTCTTTCTATTCAAAATGAGATTTGGATGGAATTTTTCTGATAATCCATGTGAAAGTTATGCTCTGGTCAATTTACAGTTGACTTTTTTCAGCTGTCCAAATAAGGAAACTTTTGCATCTTGATGATTTTTGAGCCAAGCTTTGAGAATCATGATCAAGCATTGATCAAATGATGTTTGTGACTTCAAAATGAGATGTTGACCAAAAATTTGAACTTTTGACTGCCAAATGACCATTTTGCCCCTACAGTTGACTGTAGTGCAATTAGGGTTTTGACTGTGCAATTTTGTGCTGAAAGTCTTGAAACTTGATATGAAGATGCTTGACCATATTTGTAGGCATGTGAGACTTGATTGGACCCTTGGAAACTTCATTTTCTTGATCAGAACCAAAACCCTAATTTTGACTGCTTAGGAGGCCCTTAAACTGTGCAACCTTTGGGGAGATTTTGAAACTTGACTTGGCAATTTCTTGAAGAATATGGGAGGGCAAATTTTGGGGTACAACAGTTGCCCCTGTTCAATCTTCTTAGACCTGAGGATGCAGATTGGCTGACGTGCCTTTCGTAATCCGAGGGTAGAAGATGATTGAACACTAGAGTGCCCAGAAATTTGCGCTCACATAGTAGCAGTGTGATGGAAATGGGCTTATAGATGCCATTTAGAGATTGATGAATAGGATGATGGGCTTATAGATGCCATCTGGATGTTGATCGCGTAAGAGATTCCTTAGCGAGAACCTGCGTACCTGCAAAAGAAAAAATGAGTACCTGACATGTTGCAGGAGCTGGTTTTCAGATGCTTGGTATAGATGTGTTCTGACTGGTTACAGGAGCTGGATCTGGAGCTTCAAAAGATGATGAATGAACCAAGGGTGGTTACTACCTCAGCAGGAACGGTGATAGAACCCTGGATGACCTTAACCTCAACAGCAATTGTTGAGAAAATCTTGGATAACTTCACTTCAACAGCAATCATTGAGCGAAATCTTGGTGGGAATTACCATCTCCGCAGTATTGGGGAGAGAACCATAGGCAATTATAATCTCAAAAGCAAACATTGAGAAAAACCTGGAATGGAATCATCGTCTCCGCAGGATCGAGGAGAGAACCATAGGTAATTATAATCTCAAAAGCAATCATTGAGAAAAACCTGGGATGGAATTATCATCTCCGCAGCAATGGGGAGAGAACCATAGGAAATTATAATCTCAAAAACATTCATTGAGAAAAACCTGGGATGGAATTATCGTCTCCGTATCATTGGGGAGAGAACCATAGGAAATTATAATCTCAATAACATTCATTGAGAAAAACCTGGGATGGAATTATCGTCTCCGCAGCATTGGGGAGAGAACCATAGGAAATTATAATATCAATAACATTCATTGAGAAAAACCTGGAATGGAATTATCATCTCCGCAGCATTGGGGAGAGAACCATAGGAAATTATAATCTCAATAACATTCATTGAGAAAAACCTGGAATGGAATTATCATCTCCGCAGCATTGGGGAGAGAACCATAGGAAATTATAATCTCAATAACATTCATTGAGAAAAACCTGGAATGGAATTATCATCTCCGCAACATTGGGGAGAGAACCATAGGAAATTATAATCTCAATAACATTCATTGAGAAAAACCTTTGATAACTTCTACTGAGTCTTCATCAGAAAAATCTGTTTGGGGTCGATTTAGCTGGACTAGAGAAGGCCTTGGACTGGATAAGAAATCTTTGGAGTCGATTAACTGAACCGGTCTAGGTCTTGAAATATGATTGAGAATTTAACTGAATCTTTCCTGAAAGATAGAGGTCAGTCATATGCAATGCATGATATGGATCAAGCGATGATGCTCTCAATATAAATGAGATTTGTAAGATATGATGCGTCTATGCATGCTATAATGATGTATGGAAGTGCGATGTTTATGAATGTATGTTTTCGTCTTAGGAAAATAAATCCTTGACGGGTGCCGGGAAGTCATATCCTGGGCTGATATTGAAGAAATAGATTTTGCTTCCGCTGGGGATGATAATTGCAAGGATACCGGTTGGGAGAAGATGACTCCGTTGGGGAATAAACTTGGCGAATAGATTACTCTGCGGGGAAAGAGAGGTACTTTGCTGAGGTTGATGAGGATAACTCCGCTGGGGATACCGTTGTTGTGCTCTGTTGGAAGTTTTGATGAACTCCGCTGGGGATAGGAAGACTTCGCTGAGGACGATCTTTCCGTGGCTTTTAGCTGAGGATAACCCAGTTATAAGCTCTGGCGGAGAAATAACCTTTGAATAAAACCTGGGGAGACGCGTTCGCTCTGGAGGGAGTGAAGGTATCTTGGTCGCACTCTTCAGCTGAACTTACCTTGTACCTGGAGGACAGAGCAACTAGATCGCTTAGACAATTCATTATTGCCCCTGTTTCTGTGGGAGAAGAGGGTACCCGTGGAGGTGCTGATAACTGCCGATTGACAAATCTTCTTCTGGTAGGCAAGTGACGAGATGACGGAACATAGTCGTACGCTTTTGATCCCTAACTTTTGCCTGGACCGCCCTTTTGAGTTTTCAGTCCACCGGGATACCCATTTTTGCCCAAGCCGCCTTTTCAGGTTTTCGACTTGCCGGGTATACAGATTTTTTCATTTTCATCCCTTATTTTTGCCCGAACCCTTTTGGTTCGCCGGGAAGCCCTTATTTTTGCCTAGGTGTGTCAACCTAGCGGGTCTTTGATTTTGCGTAGTATTTTTTCGACTATGTCCACGTTCTCAGAATGAAGGGAGGTGACCCTGTTGTTGTGTTGCCATGCCACCAGAAGATCTTCGTTTGATCGTCCAATGCCCCAAGTGACTTAGACGGAGATTTGCCCCAGGCTATTTGGCATTTGAGAGATTCTCTGAATCTTGACTTAACTGCCCCAGATAACGGACAATGATCATGTCATGCCCCTTGTTTGGGAGTGCTTTTGTTCATCCAATATTCGTCGTGCGAGCTTCTATGCTGTTCAAACAAATAGTCGTATGCAAACAAAGTTATGTTAAAAATGCAAAGCTTATGTCTGTTTCGAAGTTTTTGGAAATGCAGTTTTTTAATAAAACAAGTGAGTTCTTTTGTAAACTGTGATGTCAAACTCGTTATTTTACCGCAAGCCTTAAGGAGTCAGGATACCTTTCGTAACAGTATGCTTTCGAACTAACCCATGCTTCAGCTAGGACTTTTTAGGGTTGTAACGTGGCCTGGTTCACGGTTTAAGAAACAAAGGATAAAGGCTCAAATTTTATTTGTACCCACCCGCTCTTTGTGATGTTCTTCAATCCTAAACTCAGCTGGTCGTGCGTTAGACCTTATTTGAGTTTTTATCCTGATATTCCCGTGATGGTTCGGATGTTGATAGTTTATTTTGAATAGGCAGTCATTCCTTTTGGTTATTGAGGGTTTGTGTGACCTCTTTCCTTTTTTTTTATTTCGGTATCCCTGTTTTTTGCCTGAACTGTTTCTTTTGTGATTACAGTCAGCGGGATGCCCCAGTTTTGTAAGTCTCCTTCATAGGTTTTGACTTAATGGGTTTTTATTTTGAGAAGTAATGACTGCCTGTCTTTATGATTGTTCGGAACCATCGCTGTCTTTTTTGTTTTGTAAGGATTCCTTTGATGCCATTCATCGTGCACCTGGATCAACTGAGAGAACTACCCTGCCCCAGGTTATGATTAAGGGTTTTAATTTCGAAAAAGAAAAAACTCCAACTTCTTTGGCTCAGAGGGGTTGACGAGGGATTAACTTCCTTATAACTCCAGTGTTTAGGGATTGAAACAATGCCTGTACCTCATCAGCGGGGTCTGTTCAAAAGCATACTGTAGATTATGGTATCGTTTTCGTCATCCTCCCTTAAGAGGCTTAGAATTATTAATGGAATGTTGACATCAGAAAAAATATGAAAATAATTTGCATAGAGTGAATACGAATATATTGATTCAAAATAGACATATGCGATGCATTAATGGAATAACAATGTTTAACATGAATAAATGTCTAAACAATCAAAGAACAAACACAACTTGAACATTCGAATGAACAAAAGTCTTTTCATCTCAGGGCTTGTTATTTCAAATGGTGAGCCTTGGAGGGATGGTAGAAAAACTCAGCCTGACCATCTTGTGTGAACTCCAGTGCCCCTTCATCAATCAGGTCCTGGATCTTGTTCTTCAGAGCCCAACACTCATTTGTATCATGTCCTGGACTGGCAGAGTAGTAGGCACACCTTTTATTGGGATCATAGACAGGAGATAATGTGTTGGGGTTCCGGGGATGAGCCCTTAATGTGATCAGATTCAACCTCAACAGGCGTTGTAAAGCTTGAAACAGCGACATGTTGAGTTGGGTGAATTGCCTCCTGAGCTTGTCTAGCTGAAGCTGGTGAAGTTGCTGCTGAGTTTGTGACCTAGAAGCCATTTGAGGAGCTCTCCCCTTATCTCCTTGTCTCAAAGATGGTTGAACGATAACTGGCCCTTCAACCTTAGATGTTTACCCCAGTTGGTTACCCCGAAGTAGTTGGTTGACGAGAACCCCGAGCTCATCTTGTCTTTGAGCTAAGTCTTGGATGATAGTCACCTGCCCCAGCATCTGGGCTCTAATTGTATCCACCTCAGCTTGCAGATGTTTCAGCCGTTCGTCCTTAGCGCTGTTCCTGACCAAAGTCTCCATGAGAAGTGTCCTTAGCTCCTCCTGCCCCTTTGATAGATTCAGGAGGATTTCCCCGAACTGAGTCTCTTGAGCAAGAAAGTCCTGGTTATCTTGTTGGGAAGCCATTGCTGAAATAAACAACAGGGAGGGTAAGTGACCTGCAACAAGGGTACCTGTTATGCAATGATGAGTATGACATGCATGTAATGTTTTCAAGGACCTCGCGGGGTAAACAAGAAAAATTGTTAGTATTGGAAACTGGTGGCTTGATTGAAGGTACTTCATATTGTTGAGAGTCCGTCTTCAAGGGTCAAAAGCTCACCATATCAAGTGGGTCATAGCCCCTGACTTTAATCATCCTGTCTGATTTTGATTTCCAAACAACCTTGGTTAGGGGAACCTTCTTCAAGAGTCAAAGCTCACCATATCAAGTGGGTTATAGCCCCTGACTACTTTGTCTAGAGGAAAATAAATCCTCTTTGCCCCTTGCTGGGATAGTTGATTCACCGTGACCTGCATCACAAGCCCTTGAGATCCTTGAAATGGATTAGTTTTTTATGCAGGATGTATGCAATGGTATGATGTCATGGTATGCATGGGGTAATGTTAGTAACCCTGTTATGAGTCCCAATTAAGGACTGCAAACAAAACCTACAAGAAACTCAGTACACTCTGTTATGAGTCCCAATTAAGGACTATAAACAAAACCTGCAAGAAACTTAGTAAACCCTAATATGAGTCCCAATTAAGGACTATAAACGAAACCTGCAAGTAGTTCATGTGTTAGATAACAAGCATGCAAGTAGTCAAGTACGAAGGCACACAAGTCACACAAGAGAAACCTTTAGAGTTTAGGCCAGCATGGGGTCTAGGTACTACCCTCTTTCAGTTTGTTGGTTAAGACCTGTCCTATCAGAAGTAACAGGGTTCTTAGAGGATCCCGATATCATTGACTACCCTCAATCGGTCATAACTCCAGCATCGCAATCTTTTCTTGCAGCCAGAACCATCACGAGAGTTTAGCCTCAATGGGCGTAGCATACTGCTACTGTTCTAATGACCAAGTTGTGTCAATTAAGGTTCTAAGGTCGTTGGTGCTTAATGACCCCTCAGAAGACCCATATTCTCCTCGTTGCAACACAAGGGATATCGGTACAGACCAAGGTGCCACACCAACGTAGCCACTGCTTCACCCATGTCGGTCTACGCCGGACAGGTCCCTCACAGCTTATGCTACCTAACAGGGTATCCCCAGATCCGGGTTAGGATCTATGTAACTCCCATGCAACCCACAAATTTAAAGCAGACAAGTCAATACAATTGAAAACACAGTTATGAACTAACCCTAAGGTACACCTCACTTTAAGTTTAAGTCCCCAGCAGAGTCGCCAGTTCTGTGATCGGTGGATCTGGAACTGACTGTTTAACGCTGGTTCGCGAAATGTCGCAGAAGCAAGAGTCGCCACCGTCTTTTATTTTCTCCAAATGGAAAGGACAAAAGCACAGAAAAATTCCTTATAGAGATTGCTCTCGGTTTGGGAGGTAGATTATAAAAATGGAAGGTGTTAGCACCCTTTCTATCCATGGTTATCCATGGGCTCTTAGACACTTGCTCATTTGTGTTTTCAAAATTGGTTTGTTTGCTTTTCAATGTGGGTTTTAAAAAAAGTTTCTTTGAAAATTCCAGTTCGACTCTTGTATCGGTCCTCAAGAGTGTTTGAAAAATTGCTTTCGAAAGCTTTTTGAAAAGGTGTCGGTGTGAAAAGTATTTTTGAATTTGTTTTGAAATTAGAGCAAGTATCTAGAGTCGTCTACCTACCCTAAGGAATTTGTCTGTGTAAATGTCCTTTAAAGTAGTGCCATCCCACCATTGAGAGGTAGGTAGCACCACCGTTGGAGGTGTTCGGGTCAATTCGAGGTTCGGGACATGGTGATCACCGGAGCAATGGGAAGACACCTTAGAAGCTACCCTCATGCCAGGTTCCCGGATCATGAGGACTTACTAAGACATCCTCTACTCGACGATCACCTTTCGAGGCAAGGCAACAGTGAGGCGTACCCTAGGGGTGGTGTGTGATTTGTGTGTCGTTTTCAGATATCTTGTCTTTTGTCATGTCATTGGTGATCTAGCGTTTGCTTTTATTTTTGTCCATTCATTCTTTCATGCCTTGATTAACAGTTAAAAATTGCGAAGAGTAAAAGTTCTAAAGCTATTACAAAAGGCGCGGGCCCACATCGCCAAAATTTCTTGAACCCGATTTGACAAAAAAATAAAGGAATAAAGTAAAAGTGCGAAAGATTAATTACACGGCTTTGGGGGAGATACATAAATATTAAACGAAAAAGAAATGAACACGCGAATTAAATAAGAATTAAAAACGAGGGCGTTGGACCCTTTTTGCAAAATTAAATTAAATGATGAAATTAGTTAATTAAGAGAGAAAAGAAATTGTTTTTTGGTATTTTTTGGTATTTAATGGGAAAAAGAATTAAATGCAATTAAACCTAATTCTACAATTTTTATTTTATTATGAAAACGTATTTAAAGTTTAACCTAAAATTAACCCTAATTAATTTACATGCAATTTAATTACAAAAATAAATATTTAATATTTTTATTATTATGAAAGAAAATAAAAAGGGATAATAAATTAATTAAACCCTAATTCTATATTTTTTAGATTTTTATTAAAAAAGTTAAGATTAAAACCTAATTTAAAACTAAGTGACTTAATGAATTTATTTACAAAAATACTAAAATAAAAATATTTATTATTTTTTAGCTTTTCTGATTTTTTATTGTTTTGGTGTTTTTATGAAAAATAATTAAATTGACAGAATTAATTAAAAAAAATAATAATTGAAAGTAAAAAGAAAAGAATGAAAACAAAAGAAAAAAAAAACATTGCAAACCTCAGGGGGGTGTTGTCCCCAATTGTGAGGTAAATGGCTAGCAATTTAAGCCCAATAGCTTTGGCCTGGTGGACTTTCCCAACTAGCACGTGTACGCGTTGACTAGAGTGCATCCTATTCTTCAGATTGTGGCCATTGATTGAATCTCCATGGGCACGTGGATGGCAAGATTTCCTGGACGTATGGTGCTCCACTACGCTGACGCTGCACATGAATGTTAAATGAAGAAAAATATGAAAGGGGGTGAGGACATGGGGCTCGAACCCAGGTCCTGAACGTTACCAACCAAGCGCTTTACCAACCCTGCCATTTTGTTTATCTGTTAATAATAGAATCAATAAATATAATAAAACAAACAAACGTCAACGCTCTTTTTTTCGCGCGAGATTTTGAATTAACCAATCAGCTTATGCCACCGAGTCATCTTCCTCATTGTTTTATTTTTCCTGAAACATAAAAACATAGGCCACGGTTTTCATATTGTTCCCTTAGGCATCTGTGATACGGTGGGAGAACTGACTAGTGTTTTGCGTTCGTATTCGCACTTGTGCGGTTAAGCAAGAGTCGCCACCGACTTTTTATTTTATCCTAAAGGAAAGGTTAAAAAAGCACAGCAAAAACCTTTTGAGATATTTCGTGGGTTCGGGGGGTAGATTATGAAAAGGGAAGGTGTTAGCACCCTTTTCATCCATGGTTATCCATGGGCTCTTAGTTACTTGGTTTTTTAGATCACTTGCCTTGTTTTTCGATTGCTTTGAAAATGGTGTGTGTGTGGGCGCTTTTTGAAAATGTTTTGGAAAAAGATGCCTTGTCTTAGGCCAACCTTGTAATAATTCTTTACTCGAATGTTTTACAAAGGTGCATATCTTTTCGAAAAGATGTTTCAAAAGTTTGAAAAGTTGATTTTTGAAAGTGTTGTGGATTGTGGTTTTTGAAAAGAAGGCAAGTGTTTTTGCAAGTTTGATCTCAAGTAACTAAGAGTTTTGTCTACCCTATTGTACTCAAAGGTTTTTGTCATGTTTTAACCCCTTTTAACAATTTTGTTCTACCATTGAAATTGGTAGACAATCTTGTGTTTAGGAAGTTTATTCGGGACGGGCGCGGGTCATCGTATGGACCATGAATGCAATGGTGCCAAGTGTCTTTGGCAATTTGTTTTGAAGGGACTATGATCATTTTGATAGGGGACTTTCGAAAGCGTCATCGAGGGACTTATGATCATTTGATTTTGTTTTGCCAAAGACATTCGACGTGCAAGCATGGCCCATTTGGAAGGCAACATGTGGGATTACCCTAGGGGGTGCAAGTGTGATCGTGTATTGATTACATGTATTTGTCTTGTATTAGGTTATCTAGCGTTTGATTTTATGTACATACAAACCCTAGGTCTAACCATGGCATAATTGAAAAGCTGTAAATTGCGGAAATGTAAATCTACGCTATTACAAAATAGTGTCCGGGAGTGGGGGTATAAATGTACAAGGGGATGAGACTTATAGTATTTACAACCAAATCGAATGTCACAATCAAAATATAAATGTCAAATGTATAAATGTAAGATAAAATGCGTGTAGGGCAATATATTGTGTAAGTGCAAATGTATATGTATGTACAGGTGTGAAATGTGAAGTTGAGCCGTATTAGGGTTTTGACCTAGATATACGTTTTAATCTGTATTTTTGATTCTTGTATGTTTATGTACAAAATGTATATTAATTAAAGACTTTCAATTTTAATTATGTATATATAAAAAAAAAGAAAAGGATAACATATATAAATGTATTTCAAAAAACATGTTTTTTAAGTTAATTGTGTGTAGAAAGTATTTAAAAAAAGTATTTTCAATTTAATTATGAAAAAAAGTTTATTATTTTTATGTATAAATATACTTAAAAAGGATGTTTTAACTTATATGATAAAAATGCAATTTAATTAAAATAGTATTTTTACAAAAATAACAAAAACATTGTTAAGGTTAGTAAAAGAAATGAACATTATTTATGAAAATAAATAATAAAAGAAGGTTAGTGTTAAGAAGTAAAAACAAAGAAAAGGGAAGGGTTAGTATTTGTTTAGAAGAAGTTAATGGGCTTAGAGGCATTAGGAACGGGTTAGGCCCTTTGGTTTGAAACAGAATTAGGGTTAGGCAATTTGTTTCAGTTTGGGAGCGAAGGCAGCGACGTCGTGCGTAAGCTCATCTTCTTCGTTCGAGCTTCCCTGAGTACTTATCTCCGGCCACCAACTCTTTCTCCAGAAACCTTTCTTCCCTCCGTTGATATGAGCCTAGCGTCCTTGCAACATGGTTCGTTTTAATGCCTTATGTTCTTATCTCTTGTCTTTTACAAATTGCATGTTTGATTTGAGTTTAAGTTGAACCTGTGCTATTGTGAGGTGATGGAGAAAGAAGGAGAAGAATGGCTACCTTCGTTTGGGAGATGGAGGAGAGGCGGAGAGCGAGATGTTTGAGGAGGCCGGAGCGGTGTTCCAGTGGTGAAGCTTGATGCTTGTTTCTTGACGCCTTCCCGGTAATCTCGTTCTTTGCTTATGCTTAAGGTTTTGATGATGTATGCACTGAGAAACCCTAATTCCTCACTTCTTTACCTCTTGTCCCTTTGCTACTGTTGAAACAATGTTTTGACTAGTTTTTCTTCTTCTCTACTGCTTGCGTTGCCTTGGGAATTCTGTATGTTGCCTTGGATGTTTTTGTCTGAGTATTTGCTTGTGTGCTTGCCTATGATGAAGCTTGCTTCTGAGGCTCTTTGAACTGCCTTTTGAGATTGCTACTGAGTTCACTTTGAATGGCTTCTTTCTTCTTCTTCTTGAGAGGCTATGCGCTTGCTTGTGTGCTTGATGCTATGGTTGAAACAACTCTTGTTTTGATTAGCTTCTTATTGTTGCCTTTGTATTGTTGCCTGGAATTTTGCTGGATGGTTGCCTTGAGGTGCCCAGTGATGATCTCAGATCTGAGGGCCTATGCGTTTGTTTGATACTTGAGATGTTGGTTTCATAAAATGGTGAGGCTTGAGTTTGGATATGAGGTTTGTATGTTTTTTGGTTATGACTGATGCTTATGCTCAACTCAGTTTAGTATATCAGGTTTTTTGTGTTTAGCATAAGATGGTGAGGTTATTGGTATGGTGCAGGTTTGTTTTGAGTTTTTGTATATTTCTTCCATTCTCTTCACATTCTCTATTGGCTAGTCTGTATTGCAGCTACTGAGTTTTGGGTTTATGGTTGATGAAATTTTTTTGATGGCTAATGTTGATGCACGTTATGCTTTAGTATGTTAGAGGTTGTGTGTTTTATGCAGATGCTGGTTTAGTTCTGAGTTCTGATCTGTGTTGTGTTGGACTGAGTTGTATATTCGTTTCTTTTACTGCCTTCTGAACTGTGTGCTCTGAACTGCTATGCTTAACCTGAACTGTCTTCTGAACTCTGCTATGCTGAGTTTTTGGATTCTGCTGAACTGTCTTCTGAACTCTGCTGAACTGTCTTCTGAACTCTGCTATGCTGTCTTCTGAATTCTGCTATGCTGAGTTTTTGGATTTGTATCTCTTTTCCTGTCTCTCTGCTGCCTATGTTACTGAACTATTTTGGCTCTTTTCTGATTTGGTATATCTCTCTTTGAATTGCCTGCTGAACTGCTATGCCTAGCCTGAACTGCCTTATCTCTCTTTACTCTCTCTCAAAGTACAGTTTGAATTTTATATGTTATATTCTGTACTATTCTGAAGGGGCCATGACTAGGGAAATGATGAAAAGATTTCTTGCATCTTACATTTTGCATCTTTATCTTTTTGACAATTTTGATCTGACTTGGCCTTTTGATATCTTTTCCAAAAATCTTTCCATGACAGCTTGTATGCTTTTATTGGTTTTCTTTGGCATTGGACTTTCAGTTTAGTTTTGAATGGGAAGTTTGGATTGAACTTTTTCAGTTTGGATTGAAAATTGAGATTCTTATGTAGCCTGAAATTTATGACTTATGCATTTTTGACATTTGCATTTCATGAAATAAAAATAATCTTCCCTCTCTGTGAACCGGGAGAAATCCCGTGATTTGCAGAGAGGGCAACTGATCCCAGTCAGTGGCCCCTAATGACGAGCAATTTAACTGTCTTTTCCAATTAACTGCTTTTGACTTTTCTTGTTTCTTTTTGCAGATGAAAAATGGAATGCCGGAGCAGAGTGAAGAACGAAGAGTATTTTAGAAAATAGGATAGTTTTTTTTCATTCTATGTAATATTTAAATTAAATGTAAATTATTGTTTGTAACAACAATTTGTAAATAATTCAAATATCAATAAAAATCCAAATTATCCAATTGGTTCCATTTTCTTTATTGCTTATTTATTTATTTAAAATTCTTAGAATTAAAACAATTGAAAAATAAATTCAATCATTTAATTTCAGAATAATGAATAACTAAAATAAAACAACATTGATCCAATAAACCTGTCTTATCCAACATCCAAAGCAAAGCAGCAATTAAACCAAGTAAACTGATCAACACATAAACTCTGTGAATTCAAGACTGCATCTTGTATCTGACTGGCCCAATCAAAACGTACTGAATTCAAAACCACTGTCCCTTTTGCTGATTAAACCAAGATAACACGAATTTTAATCCGAATCTTGAAATAAACCGCAAAGTGCTGTGGAATTCAAATTCTTCTGAGAATATGCCCATAAAACCCTAATTTCCGATTAAATGCCAAATCACGCTCGCTTGATCAAAATTGAACCAAAAATCAACCAAACCCTAAGCCCACTGTATGAAACAATTCAGAGCTCTGAAAATCAGTGAAAACCCTAGTTTTGCTTGACTGTCAAGAAAAGTCCGTTTGTCCGATTCTTGAGCCAGTTTGAGAAGTCAGGAAATGTTTGAAGCTGAGATTTCTTGTGGAAAAGCGCGAGGGCAAATTTTGGGGTACAACAGTTGCCCCTGTTCAATCTTCTTTGACCTGAAGAGTTAGATTGGCAGGTTTGCCTTTCGCGACTTGAAGGTAAAAGGAGATTGGACACTAATGTGCCCAGAAAATTTGCGCTCGTCGATGTGACGGTGAAGGTGAATGGGCTTAAAGATGCCATTTGGTGATGGGCTTAAAGATGCCATCTGGTGCGAGAGAATTTTGTCGGGGGATGGGCTTAGAGATGCCATCTGAGAATGGGCTTAACGATGCCATTCGGCGACTGCTGGTAGGAGGATGGGCTTATAGATGCCATATGGTGATGTTGAGCTGTACGTCAATGGTGAGTGGACAAATGTCAGGAGGGCATCCCTGTTTTGGAATATCTCTGAATTGGGGTCTGAACAAGCAACAGATTGATGTCCGTGTCTGGAGAATCTGTAAACTATTTGAGATTGAATAAGCAATAGAGCAACATCCGTTGTTGGGACACGTCCGTAAACTATTTTCAAAAAAAATTGAGAAGAGTCTGAATCAGTCGGTAGATTGACATCCGTTGTAGGGAAGAATCCGTAAACTAGATTCAAAGGTTGAGAAGAGTCTGAACAAGCCGATAGATTAACATCCGTTGTTGGGAAGAATCCGTAAACTATTTTCAGACGTTTTGAAGAAGAATCTGAACAAGTGATAGGTTGACATCCGTTTACTTGGAGAACCCGTGAACTGTTTTCAGAAATCTTGAAGTTGAAGAGGAACCGGTGTAGGGTTTCTTGATGATGCGTCTGAATGGGTCTGGAATAAGTATCAGAATGTCGCCGTGTCCGGGTCACATCTGAACTATTTCTGGATGAATCCTGGGAGTTGATTTGTGTCTGTCGACTGATCTTACCTGAAAAGGTGAAGGGTTAGTTGTATGCAATGTTATGATGCATGACGCAATGCATGTGACATTAATGTTTATGATATGAATGTAATGGATGCGCATGTAGGCTGATGAGCTAATCTTGCCGAGGATACACGAATCCGAGACGGCTGAAGATAAAAGCATCTTGACTGCTGCCGGGGAAAATAAATCCTTGGCTGTTGCTGGGGAAGAGAATTCCTGATGACCTCTACTGGGGAGTTCCAACTAGTAGACTCGTGCTGGGGAGGTCAGATTTGAGAATCGTTAGCTTGATGGGAAGTAACTCTGGAGACTTCACCGGGGAACTCAAGATTTGTCCTTCCAAAACTTTGTGGGGAGAAGGTTTAAAAGTCTGACTCCGCTGGGGATTGCCCACTTGAAGCTCTTGATCTGCTGGGGATACTGAAGCTTAAACTCTGAGGGGGATTGAATTCCGGGGGATTCCCTGGCTGGGGATTTGCACAGATAAGTTACTGCTGGGGAATTTTGATGAACTCCGCTGGGGATAGGGAGAATTCTGGGGAATGCGATCTTCCGTGGTTGTTAGCTTGAGAAAAATCTGAACAAGTGATAGGTTGACATCCGGTTACTTGGAGAACCCGTGAACTATTTTCAGAAAACTTGAAGTTGAATTAGCAATAGAGCAGCATCCGTTACTTGGGAAGCGTCCGTAAACTAATTTCAAAAGTTGCATCTGAACAAGCTGATAGATTAACATCCGTTACTTGGGAAGAATCCATGAACTGTTTTCAGAAGTCTTGAGAAGAATCTGAACAAGTGATAGGTTAACATCCGTTTACTTGGAGAACCCGTGAACTGTTTTCAGAAATCTTGAAGTTGAATCAGCAATAGAGCAGCATCCGTTACTTGGGAAGCGTCCGTAAACTAATTTCAAAAGTTGCATCTGAACAAGCTGATAGATTAACATCCGTTACTTGGGAAGAATCCATGAACTGTTTTCAGAAGTCTTGAGAAGAATCTGAACAAGTGATAGGTTAACATCCGTTTACTTGGAGAACCCGTGAACTGTTTTCAGAAATCTTGAAGTTGAATCAGCAATAGAGCAGCATCCGTTACTTGGGAAGCGTCCGTAAACTAATTTCAAAAGTTGCATCTGAACAAGCTGATAGATTAACATCCGTTACTTGGGAAGAATCCATGAACTGTTTTCAGAAGTCTTGAGAAGAATCTGAACAAGTGATAGGTTAACATCCGTTTACTTGGAGAACCCGTGAACTGTTTTCAGAAATCTTGAAGTTGAATCAGCAATAGAGCAGCATCCGTTACTTGGGAAGCGTCCGTAAACTAATTTCAAAAGTTGCATCTGAACAAGCTGATAGATTAACATCCGTTACTTGGGAAGAATCCATGAACTGTTTTCAGAAGTCTTGAGAAGAATCTGAACAAGTGATAGGTTAACATCCGTTTACTTGGAGAACCCGTGAACTGTTTTCAGAGCGTTGAGAAGAGTCTGAACAAGTGATAGGTTAACCTCCGTTACTTGGAGAACCCGTGAACTATTTTCAGAAATCTTGAAGAGGAACCGGTGTAGGGCTTCCTGATGATGAGCTTGGTAAAACTGCATCGGTTTCTGAACACTTTTGACATTCGAATGCCCCAAGTGGTGATGTAGATAAATTCCTGGCTTATTACAGGTGTTGGTCTGGGATAAGTTACTGAATGTTGTCATCTCTGGGTCACATCTTGAACTATATCTAGAAACAAATCTGAATAAGTTACTGAATGTCGCCAAATCAGGGTCACATCTGAACTATATCATAGATCTTGATTTTGTTAAGGGTCAGAAATTGGGAGTTTTAATTGCCCGTTATTCTGTTGGTGGTTGCAATTTTCAGCAGGTGATGAAGAAAATTTTGATGATTACTACTTCAAGATGAAGGAACCTGGATGATTACTACTTCAAGATGAAGGAACCTTGATGATTACTACTTCAAGATGAAGGAACCTGGATGATTACTACTTCAAGATGAAGGAACCTGGATGATTACTACTTCAAGATGAAGGAACCTGGATGATTACTACTTCAAGATGAAGGAACCTGGATGATTACTACTTCAAGATGAAGGAACCTGGATGATTACTACTTCAAGATGAAGGAACCTGGATGATTACTACTTCAAGATGAAGGAACCTGGATGATTACTACTTCAAGATGAAGGAACCTGGATGATTACTACTTCAAGATGAAGGAACCTGGACTGCTGATAAATCTGCATATGTTAAGAATGCTGTTGAAAGGTAATTCGTGCTGGAGCATAAATCCTTGGCAAATGTTGGGGAAATAAACCCATGATTGCAGGTGTGCTAGAGAGGTGTCATCACTGCCCCTAGTATCAGATGCATGTGATGTTGCTGAGAACTTGGTCTGTTCGTAACCCTTGAGATTGACATTCGAATGCCCCAAGTGATGGTGACGGAGACCTGCCCCAGGTTACTCTGCAGTTGAGAGATTTCTTGAAATCTTGACTGGACTGCCCCAGGTTAACTGAACTTTTGAAAGATCTGTTGAAACCTTGACTGGACTACCCCAGGTTAATTGATTTGTGACATGTCATGCCCTTTGTTGATAGGAGATTTGATGGAAGTGTTATCCTCTTGAAGTGATTTTGACTTACTGAGAGAGTTTTCGTTCCTCCGAACATTCGCTGTATGAATTTCTTCGCTGTCAAACAAAAAGCCAAATGCAGACAGTGATATTCAAGCAATGCAAAGTTTATGTTTGTCTCGAAGTTTTGAAAATTGCGTTTTTAGCAGCAAACTTTTCATAAGACAAATCAACACAAGATTTAGAGCAAAGCCCTACAGGAGTCAGGATACCTTTTGTAACAGTATGCTTTCGAACTAACCCATGCTTCAATTAGGACTTTTGAAGGGTTGTAACGTGGCTTGGTTCACGGTTTAAGAAACAAAGGATAAAGGCTCAAAGTATATTTGTACCCACCCGCTCTTCGTGATGTTCTTCAACCTAAGCTCAGTTAATTGTGCGTCACACTCTGTTTTGAATTTGGAACGACTTTTGGGCGATGGTTCCCCAGTTTGAATTTGGGAGACAGTCATCATCTCCTTTTTTCCTTTTCAACACTTTTCATGTTGTTGAGGGTTTTGTAATGACCTCACTATTTTGATTTTGATTTGTTATCCCTAACTTTTGCCTGACTGTTACCGTTTTCGGGATTACTGTCAGCGGGATGCCCCAGCTTTCTTAAACCTCCTTTATAGGTTTTGGCTTGGTGGGCTTTTCTCTTTTGAGAGATTGACTGTCTATGTGATAAGGAACCACCCTTGTCTTTTGATTCCAAAGGAATGCTTTCCCCCTTCTTCTTTTTTGGCGTCGTTCGTTGTGTTACGAACCGAGAGTTTGCGACTTCAATGCGCATTTTCTTTTGCATTAACTGAGATACTACCCTGCCCCAGGTTTATATCAAAGGTTTTGATTGTTTAGAACAGAAAACTCCTACTTCTTTGGCTCGAAGGGGTTGACTAGGGATTAACTTCCTTATAACTCCAGTGTTTGGGAATTGAAAGAAATGCCTGTACATCATCAGCGAGGTCTGTTCAAAAGCATACCGTATAAGATCATGGCATTGTTTCGTCATCCTCCCTCTAAAGGCTTGCAGCTTTTTATCAAGAGTCAAATATCGTAAAGAAAAGCATAAGAGTAGTGAAACGAATGGATGAATTCAAGACAAACATATGCAATGCATTAATGAAAACAGAGTTTAACATCAACAAATAATTGTTTTGACAGTAAAAGAAATTACAACTTTGAAAAATTCAAAAAGAAGCAAAAGTCTTTCAATTCGAGCTTCGTCACTTCAAGCGGAGAACCCTTTAACGGAAGATCCTCATCTCGCCGTCTGGCATGAATTCCAACACCCCAATGTCAATCAGATCTTGAATCTTGTTCTTCAAGGCCCAACAGTCGTTGGTACTGTGCCCCGGGCTGCAGGAGTGGTAAACACAGAATTCGTCGGGATTAAAGCGAGGAGAGAAGATATTGAGCTTCTGAGGAGGGTCCTTTACGGTGAGCAAATTGACCTCCAACAGGCGCTTCAGTATGAAGAATGATGGTATCTCAGTCTCCGTAAACTGTCTTCCCGACTTTTCTTGCTTACGCCGACTGCCCCGCTGACGCTGGCGAGGTTGTTGATGGGTTTGTGACCCTGAAGCTAGCAAAGGAGCTTTCCCCTTGTCTTCTTGAGTGGATGGAGGCTGAGCGGTGACTTGCTCTTCGACCTCAGATGTTTGCCCCAGTTGGTTGTTTGGAAGCAGTTGGCAGACCAGAACTCTGAGTTCCTCTTGTCTTTGAGATAGGTCTTGGATGAGAGCCATCTGGCCCACCAAATATCCCATTACTTGGGTCCTCAGTGTTGTCAGATCAAACTGCAGCTCCGCAATCTGATCACTTCTGGCATTGTTGGAACTCCCCAAGTCCTTGGTGAGGAGAGCTTTCATCTCTTCTTGCCCCAGTGACAAGTTCAAGAACATCTCCTGCAGTTGGGCAGTCTGGTCTTGGATGTCTTTGACAGACCGTTCTAGAGCCATCTCTTGCTGAAATAAACAGCAGGAGAGTAAGGAAACCTGAAAAAGGGAAGATTGTCAAAATGCAATGCATGATATGTGGATGCATGTTTTCAAGGATCTCTTGGGGTAAACACAAGAAATTGTTAGAGGTTGAACTCTGCTCTTGGATTGGAGATCTCTGCATCGGCGGGCGTCCTTCCACGAGAATCAAGCTCACCATGTCGAGTGGGTCATAGCCCCTGATTCAAGTTGTTGTACTTGAACTTTGACTGGATTGGTTGGAGGAAAGACCTCTGGCCCCTTGATAGATGTCTGGTTCAACGTAATCCTGCATCAACAGAACCCTCGAGATCCTTGAAATGGTTATTGAAAATGCTAAAATGCTATGATGTCATGATGTT
The DNA here is from genome assembly GCA_948472305.1 of Vicia faba. Lineage (NCBI taxonomy): Eukaryota > Viridiplantae > Streptophyta > Magnoliopsida > Fabales > Fabaceae > Vicia > Vicia faba. Next base: position 1,499,224,233 of record OX451736.1, read on the forward strand.
ATGTACATGTATGCACAAGCAAGTAAGTGTATATACAGGCAAACATATTCACACAAAGCACACAAGGCCTTAGGTTTAGGCTTGCATGAGGTCTGGGTATTACCCTCTTTCAGTTTGTTGGTTAAAACCTGTCCTACCAAAAGTAACCGGGTTCTAGAGGTCCCAATATCACTGGATTGCTTTCATTGTTCATCGTTTCGATTTAGCCATTGACTGGCGATCAAAATATCCCAAGAAAACAACCCTCAATTGAGTGTAGTATCGAGTATCAACCGACTTCGGAGTACACCAAAGTAGTCATCTCACTACCCTAAAGAGGCCAAGATGGTTCAATTAAGGTTCTAAGGTCAGTTGATGCTTCACGACACCACGCGGCGGCCCCGTACTCTCCTTGACTGAACTCAAGGGTTACCGGTACACACCAAAGTGCCACATCAACGTAGCAGACTGCTTCAACCATGTCGGTATACCCCGCACAGTTCCCTCACAGCCTTGTTGCTACCTAAAAGGGTTTCCCCAGATCCGGGTTAGAATCTATAAAACTCCGATACAGAGCCCACAAATGTAGAAGCAAACAAAGCAATCAATTGAAAGTAAAGGTGATCTAAACCCTAAGGTAACCCCACTTTAAATCTATCCCCAGCAGAGTCGCCAGTTCTGTGATACGGTGGGAGAACTGACTAGTGTTTTGCGTTCGTATTCGCACTTGTGCGGTTAAGCAAGAGTCGCCACCGACTTTTTATTTTATCCTAAAGGAAAGGTTAAAAAAGCACAGCAAAAACCTTTTGAGATATTTCGTGGGTTCGGGGGGTAGATTATGAAAAGGGAAGGTGTTAGCACCCTTTTCATCCATGGTTATCCATGGGCTCTTAGTTACTTGGTTTTTTAGATCACTTGCCTTGTTTTTCGATTGCTTTGAAAATGGTGTGTGTGTGGGCGCTTTTTGAAAATGTTTTGGAAAAAGATGCCTTGTCTTAGGCCAACCTTGTAATAATTCTTTACTCGAATGTTTTACAAAGGTGCATATCTTTTCGAAAAGATGTTTCAAAAGTTTGAAAAGTTGATTTTTGAAAGTGTTGTGGATTGTGGTTTTTGAAAAGAAGGCAAGTGTTTTTGCAAGTTTAATCTCAAGTAACTAAGAGTTTTGTCTACCCTATTGTACTCAAAGGTTTTTGTCATGTTTTAACCCCTTTTAACAATTTTGTTCTACCATTGAAATTGGTAGACAATCTTGTGTTTAGGAAGTTTATTCGGGACGGGCGCGGGTCATCGTATGGACCATGAATGCAATGGTGCCAAGTGTCTTTGGCAATTTGTTTTGAAGGGACTATGATCATTTTGATAGGCGACTTTCGAAAGCGTCATCGAGGGACTTATGATCATTTGATTTTGTTTTGCCAAAGACATTCGACGTGCAAGCATGGCCCATTTGGAAGGCAACATGTGGGATTACCCTAGGGGGTGCAAGTGTGATCGTGTATTGATTACATGTATTTGTCTTGTATTAGGTTATCTAGCGTTTGATTTTATGTACATACAAACCCTAGGTCTAACCATGGCATAATTGAAAAGTTGTAAATTGCGGAAATGTAAATCTACGCTATTACAAAATAGTGTCCGGGAGTGGGGGTATAAATGTACAAGGGGATGAGACTTATAGTATTTACAACCAAATCGAATGTCACAATCAAAATATAAATGTCAAATGTATAAATGTAAGATAAAATGCGTGTAGGGCAATATATTGTGTAAGTGCAAATGTATATGTATGTACAGGTGTGAAATGTGAAGTTGAGCCGTATTAGGGTTTTGACCTAGATATACGTTTTAATCTGTATTTTTGATTCTTGTATGTTTATGTACAAAATGTATATTAATTAAAGACTTTCAATTTTAATTATGTATATATAAAAAAAAAGAAAAGGATAACATATATAAATGTATTTCAAAAAACATGTTTTTTAAGTTAATTGTGTGTAGAAAGTATTTAAAAAAAGTATTTTCAATTTAATTATGAAAAAAAGTTTATTATTTTTATGTATAAATATACTTAAAAAGGATGTTTTAACTTATATGATAAAAATGCAATTTAATTAAAATAGTATTTTTACAAAAATAACAAAAACATTGTTAAGGTTAGTAAAAGAAATGAACATTATTTATGAAAATAAATAATAAAAGAAGGTTAGTGTTAAGAAGTAAAAACAAAGAAAAGGGAAGGGTTAGTATTTGTTTAGAAGAAGTTAATGGGCTTAGAGGCATTAGGAACGGGTTAGGCCCTTTGGTTTGAAACAGAATTAGGGTTAGGCAATTTGTTTCAGTTTGGGAGCGAAGGCAGCGACGCCGTGCGTAAGCTCATCTTCTTCGTTCGAGCTTCCCTGAGTACTTATCTCCGGCCACCAACTCTTTCTCCAGAAACCTTTCTTCCCTCCGTTGATATGAGCCTAGCGTCCTTGCAACATGGTTCGTTTTAATGCCTTATGTTCTTATCTCTTGTCTTTTACAAATTGCATGTTTGATTTGAGTTTAAGTTGAACCTGTGCTATTGTGAGGTGATGGAGAAAGAAGGAGAAGAATGGCTACCTTCGTTTGGGAGATGGAGGAGAGGCGGAGAGCGAGATGTTTGAGGAGGCCGGAGCGGTGTTCCAGTGGTGAAGCTTGATGCTTGTTTCTTGACGCCTTCCCGGTAATCTCGTTCTTTGCTTATGCTTAAGGTTTTGATGATGTATGCACTGAGAAACCCTAATTCCTCACTTCTTTACCTCTTGTCCCTTTGCTACTGTTGAAACAATGTTTTGACTAGTTTTTCTTCTTCTCTACTGCTTGCGTTGCCTTGGGAATTCTGTATGTTGCCTTGGATGTTTTTGTCTGAGTATTTGCTTGTGTGCTTGCCTATGATGAAGCTTGCTTCTGAGGCTCTTTGAACTGCCTTTTGAGATTGCTACTGAGTTCACTTTGAATGGCTTCTTTCTTCTTCTTCTTGAGAGGCTATGCGCTTGCTTGTGTGCTTGATGCTATGGTTGAAACAACTCTTGTTTTGATTAGCTTCTTATTGTTGCCTTTGTATTGTTGCCTGGAATTTTGCTGGATGGTTGCCTTGAGGTGCCCAGTGATGATCTCAGATCTGAGGGCCTATGCGTTTGTTTGATACTTGAGATGTTGGTTTCATAAAATGGTGAGGCTTGAGTTTGGATATGAGGTTTGTATGTTTTTTGGTTATGACTGATGCTTATGCTCAACTCAGTTTAGTATATCAGGTTTTTTGTGTTTAGCATAAGATGGTGAGGTTATTGGTATGGTGCAGGTTTGTTTTGAGTTTTTGTATATTTCTTCCATTCTCTTCACATTCTCTATTGGCTAGTCTGTATTGCAGCTACTGAGTTTTGGGTTTATGGTTGATGAAATTTTTTTGATGGCTAATGTTGATGCACGTTATGCTTTAGTATGTTAGAGGTTGTGTGTTTTATGCAGATGCTGGTTTAGTTCTGAGTTCTGATCTGTGTTGTGTTGGACTGAGTTGTATATTCGTTTCTTTTACTGCCTTCTGAACTGTGTGCTCTGAACTGCTATGCTTAACCTGAACTGTCTTCTGAACTCTGCTATGCTGAGTTTTTGGATTCTGCTGAACTGTCTTCTGAACTCTGCTGAACTGTCTTCTGAACTCTGCTATGCTGTCTTCTGAATTCTGCTATGCTGAGTTTTTGGATTTGTATCTCTTTTCCTGTCTCTCTGCTGCCTATGTTACTGAACTATTTTGGCTCTTTTCTGATTTGGTATATCTCTCTTTGAATTGCCTGCTGAACTGCTATGCCTAGCCTGAACTGCCTTATCTCTCTTTACTCTCTCTCAAAGTACAGTTTGAATTTTATATGTTATATTCTGTACTATTCTGAAGGGGCCATGACTAGGGAAATGATGAAAAGATTTCTTGCATCTTACATTTTGCATCTTTATCTTTTTGACAATTTTGATCTGACTTGGCCTTTTGATATCTTTTCCAAAAATCTTTCCATGACAGCTTGTATGCTTTTATTGGTTTTCTTTGGCATTGGACTTTCAGTTTAGTTTTGAATGGGAAGTTTGGATTGAACTTTTTCAGTTTGGATTGAAAATTGAGATTCTTATGTAGCCTGAAATTTATGACTTATGCATTTTTGACATTTGCATTTCATGAAATAAAAATAATCTTCCCTCTCTGTGAACCGGGAGAAATCCCGTGATTTGCAGAGAGGGCAACTGATCCCAGTCAGTGGCCCCTAATGACGAGCAATTTAACTGTCTTTTCCAATTAACTGCTTTTGACTTTTCTTGTTTCTTTTTGCAGATGAAAAATGGAATGCCGGAGCAGAGTGAAGAACGAAGAGTATTTTAGAAAATAGGATAGTTTTTTTTCATTCTATGTAATATTTAAATTAAATGTAAATTATTGTTTGTAACAACAATTTGTAAATAATTCAAATATCAATAAAAATCCAAATTATCCAATTGGTTCCATTTTCTTTATTGCTTATTTATTTATTTAAAATTCTTAGAATTAAAACAATTGAAAAATAAATTCAATCATTTAATTTCAGAATAATGAATAACTAAAATAAAACAACATTGATCCAATAAACCTGTCTTATCCAACATCCAAAGCAAAGCAGCAATTAAACCAAGTAAACTGATCAACACATAAACTCTGTGAATTCAAGACTGCATCTTGTATCTGACTGGCCCAATCAAAACGTACTGAATTCAAAACCACTGTCCCTTTTGCTGATTAAACCAAGATAACACGAATTTTAATCCGAATCTTGAAATAAACCGCAAAGTGCTGTGGAATTCAAATTCTTCTGAGAATATGCCCATAAAACCCTAATTTCCGATTAAATGCCAAATCACGCTCGCTTGATCAAAATTGAACCAAAAATCAACCAAACCCTAAGCCCACTGTATGAAACAATTCAGAGCTCTGAAAATCAGTGAAAACCCTAGTTTTGCTTGACTGTCAAGAAAAGTCCGTTTGTCCGATTCTTGAGCCAGTTTGAGAAGTCAGGAAATGTTTGAAGCTGAGATTTCTTGTGGAAAAGCGCGAGGGCAAATTTTGGGGTACAACAGCATCATTAGAGAAAATAGCGAATAGCCCCTGGGGCTCCATAAATTGAGCGCGATGGCCTCATTCTCTCCGTCCAAGTGCACTGAATTGAATGGCCTAAGTTTCAAGCTCCAATTTTTCCATATTTTAAAACCCCCAATTCGGAGCTTCATGAACCCTAATAAACAACAATGACATATTTGCATATAGTGTATAAAAATACAATTAATCCATATGGTTAGCTTCAGAATACATTACTCAGTATGAATACACAATCAAAATGCCATGAAAATGTCTAAATCTTGAAATACGATTTTGAAAAAAATATGAGAAAACTTGATTTCTGTATACCAATTCTGGGTGTTGGGATGATTGAATTCGATTGGAAATCCTTCCTTGAAGCTTCAGGAAGGTGATGGCACAAGTCTTTTGCCTGGAATCGTCCTCTAACCTTGTTTTCAGTTTTCAAATTTTCAACCAAAAACTCAAGTTCAATCCTTGGTCTGTAGCGCAGCTTAGGGGTTTTTAGGATTAGGTTTTGCCTCTATATGTACCTGTGAATGATTAGGTTTAAAGAAATTTGATCAAAATCCATGCATTAATGAATATGATATTTGATTTTTTAACTATGATTTTCAAATCTTTTTCACATGCTTTTGCTACCAAATCATGACCAATTCAAATGATTCTTTCTATATTTGGTTAGGCACGAAATCTTGAGTATATTATGTGCATAAAAAGATTTAAAACCTAGGTTTAGCATTTTTCATGTATTTATTTAATTAAAATGAATTATTAATAATAAAAATCCAAATAAATAAATAAATAGTGAAGAAAAACTTCCCTTTGGGCCAAGTGGTCGTGCACATGTCTTGGATGATGAATTATGGAAGAAAAATAGGCCCATTAGCAATTTTAGGTCATTTGAAGCAAAGTTGACTTTTCAAAATATCCAAAAATTTCCCAACTTCCATAAGGCATAACTTGCTCAATTTTTAAGCTTTGCTCATGTTCTTGGACATTTTGGAAAGGTCTTCGAGTCCTTTAACCAATTCCTTTGGTCCCATGTCATTTTGATTTACCAATCTCAAGTTATGGCCTTTGACTTAAAGTCCATTTTTGTTGACTTTTGAAAATGACCTATAATGTTGAAATTGATAACTTTTTGTGAGAGCATTTCTTGGACTTGAAGTATGAAGATGAGTTGTAGGAAATGTATTTCTCTTCAAAATGAGATATGGATGGAATTTTTCTGATAATCCATGTGAAAGTTATGCTCTGGTCATTTTACAGTTGACTTTTTTCAGTTGTCCAAATAAGGAAACTTTTGCATCTTGATGATTTTTGAGCCAAGCTTTGAGAATTATGATCAAGCATTGATCAAATGATGTTTGTCACTTCAAAATGAGATGTTGACCAAAAATTTGAACTTTTGACTGCCAAATGACCATTTTGCCCCTACAGTTGACTGTAGTGCAATTAGGGTTTTGACTGTGCAATTTTGTGCTGAAAGTCTTGAAACTTGATATGAAGATGCTTGACCATATTTGTAGGCATGTGAGACTTGATTGGACCCTTGGAAACTTCATTTTCTTGATCAGAACCAAAACCCTAATTTTGACTGCTTAGGAGGCCCTTAAACTGTGCAACCTTTGGGGAGATTTTGAAACTTGACTTGGCAATTTCTTGAAGAATATGGGAGGGCAAATTTTGGGGTACAACAGTATCCATCTAACATACTCAAGTATTCGAATCCTGCAGCAGAGTCTACTAGCATTTCTGCCACAGGCATGGAGTACTCATCCTTAGGGGTTGCAGTGTTTAAATCCCTAAAATCTATGCAGATTCTCAAAGAACCATTTTTCTTAATAACAGGTACTATATTTGCTAACCATTTGACATACCTTGTGGTTCTGATGAATCTGCAACGCAACAACCTTTCGATCTCAGCTTTAATCTTTGTGAGAACCGCTGGTGCGAATCTTCTAGGAGTTTGCTTGATGGGCTTCTTGCCATCTTTGATTGGAAGTCTGTGTTCGACTAACTCCCTCTTTAAACCAGACATTTCGTCATAATCCCATGCGAAGCAATCTTTGTTTTTCTTGAGGACTTCGATCACTTCCTGCTTGAGGCCTGGGCTAAGTTTTGCACTGATGTAGGTTATTCTTTTCGTGTTTTCATCCCCTAAGTTCACTTCTTCGAGTGGATCCTGCGCCAACATTTTGGCACCTGAGTCTATGGGGTCCCTTTCGAAGCCTAAGGGTTCTTTATCATAGACGGCGTCCAGCCTTTGATCTATCTCAAGTTCTTTAGAGGGTGAGCCTTTCAAGCCATCCCCACTTATTTCGTTCATCTTCACAGCCAGTTTATTTATTTCAGCCTCTAAGGCCGCCTTTGATTCGTTCTCAGCCATATAGGCCAAAATCCTTTCGAAAAAGGAGGACTCAATCATGAGTAAGGTTGTCAAAGTCCCAGCCTGCTGGCCGTCTTTGTATAGTACTTTCGGCTCCTTCGTCGTCACTTATTATTCTTCTATCCCAGTATAGGCCATCATGGCGAAGGGTCATATAGTAGTGGGCGTTTCTGGTTTCGTTGATTTCATCATTTGGGACACAAGGAGCAATCTTTGCCAGATGTTTGTCATAATTCCTCTTGTCAACTAAATTGACTGTTGACATGAAGTAACTCTGGTCTGCTTCAATGTTTTCCACGATCCCATCTTCTCTCCATAGAACTAATCGCTGGTGCATTGACGAAGGAACTGCCCCTACGCCATGTATCCGCTTCCTTCTCAGCAACAAGTTGTAGTTGGCCTTGGCTTCGATCACCATGAACATGGTGGGCCTACAACTTGAGCCTATTGTCAAATCCAATTGAACCAGCCCCAGTGTTTTGCCCACTTTCCCTTCATAATTGGATAAAACCATATTGTGGGGCTTGATGTCTCCTTCACGTATTTCTAACCTTTTCAGCATGAAGTGGGGTATCAAGTTGACTGCAACACCCCCATCCACTAGAACCTTATTCACGCCATGGGCACCAACCTTTGCCCGAATAAATAGTGGCTTAAGATGGTTCTTCATAGCTGGTTCTGGACGTTCGAAGAACGCATTCTACTCCTCGACAGCCCCATTGTCCATCACATAGTAGCACACAGGCCTATGCTTCATCAGGTCTATGGTATCTTCCTCCTCATGTTCATCAATTTCAGTTTCCTGTCCGAACTCACAGGGAAGCACAGATACCACGTTACAGTTGAGATTGAACGAAGACTCCCCCTTTGATTCGAAGTTGTCAGTTATCATATCTTCGTCTTCTTCTGGACCTGGAGTGTATTCCTTTGGTTTATCTAGTTGTACTTCAGAAAAGAGCCTCCTATTAACTGGGGGTTTGTCTTCAGTTTGATTTTTTGGTGTGGGTTTGTTGGTGCTAGATTAACCTTGGTTCTTTGTTGAAGTTGCCCCTTTATTTGCCACAACTTCCCTCTCAGCCTTTCGAATCCTCTGTTGCCTTCGCCATTGGGATCTTGACATAGGGTTTCTTCCTTTGTAGTTCTCTAGTCTCACCTCTTCCATCTTTGCTATGTTGAATTGCCTTCTGTATGTCATAGCATGGCGTGCGTTTCGTTCGGTGTTTCTCCATCTGTCTTTGCCTTTTTCATTTCTGACTTGCAGCCATTTGTCTGTTGGCACTTCAGCAGGGAGTTTGAACGTCACTCTTCGAGCACCCTTGGGATGAGGACTATCAGGCCTTCGTTGTTTGTATTTGCTATCGAAACGTGGGCCCATCTGAACAGTTTCTTGATGGTTCCAGCAAGGGGTGAAGGGGACTGTTTCGAAGGCTCTGGCCATGCTTTGATCATACACAGCAGAACACCTTGGGCATATAAAGCATTTGGTTGCCCCTTTGTAGCAGCGAAACACAAATTCCAGCAAACTTTCTCCAGCCTTAGGATAACACCTGAATAGCTGGTTATCCTGGCGCCAGTTGTTTCCAGTTCGCGCCCTCTGTACCCTCTCGAAGTTTGCAGCGATTCTCTGATTGCAGAGGATGCTGCACCTAGGGCATAGTATCATTCCCGTATCTCCCTTGTGGCACATCATGAGGTAATCCTTGAGACTAGCATCTCCAGCATGATTATCCTCCATTTTATACTTCTCTTTTTCTAAGTATCTCTCTACCTCCTCCATCTCAGAGCGAGGTCTCTTCATATCCACCATGTTTACCTCAATATCCTCCCCCTTAGCGTCATCATCTCCCCATCCTGTGGGTTTTATATCTTCAATGTGGACCTTTGAACTCTCTGGGGCAGAATATTTGACCAAATAGTCAAATTTTCCACTGGGTTCCCCTAAAGTGTCCCATATTTCTTTCTGAGGGGTGGTTGGCTTCGTGATTTGGACTTTCTCCAATTCCAGCCTCAGGCCTTCAGTGACCTATGTCAACTCTTGGTTTTGGTTTTCCTGGCCTTCAGTAGCCTGGATTTCTTTTGCAACAGCTAAAGGTGCTGCTTCAATCGAAGTCTCTGGTTGCTTGTGGACGTCTTCAGTGACCTCCTTATTGACTTCGACTATCACCCAACTTTCGTTTTCAGTACCTTTCTCTCCTATTGGGGCATCACTCTGGTCAGCTTCCACCATGTTAATTTCTCCAATGCATGCGGGCTCAGAGTAATTGGTGTCTGCGACGTCCAAAGGATCTTCGTCCACTTTCATTTTTGCTTTATCAGCAAACTTCAGTCTGCCATCTTTAATTGCACTCTAAATTAGGTCCCTGAAAAGAAAACACTGTGAGGTTTTGTGGCCTAGGAAACTATGATATTTGCAAAATCCTCTTTTCTTTCTTTGATCTAAAGGAGGTATTTTGACATTTGATGGCACAATGAGTTGGCCATCTTTGACAAGTAAATCAAAAATCTCGTCACATTTAGTGACATCGAAGGTATAAACCTTCTTTGGGAATTTGTCACTTTTCTCATTTTCAACAATTTCTTTCCCTTTTGTGGGAACTAATAATTTGCAGGAGTAAGGCGGTGCCTGTTTTAATTCAGCAAGGTCGATTTCGACCTCTTCGAATTCGAATTCAGGGTAATCTTTTGCTTCCTCAGTTCCAACATAGGAGATTCTTTCCTTCTTGTTATTTTTAAAGACTCTGGCCTTTTCGGCCTTTAGCCTTTCGACCTGTCGAACCCTATCGGCTAATTGAGCCATATCCCTCAAATATTGAGTGTCTAGTTTCTTTCGAATAGAGTAATCCAAGCCGCCAGCGGCCATTTCGACTAACTCATGTTCAGGCACTACTGTGAAACATCTGGATTTCAAAAGCCTGAACCTATTCAGATAATCGTCTATGGGTTCAGTGAACTTTCTCTTGACACTGGCTAGTTCCTTCAGACTTATTTTTGATTGTCCCATGTAGAACTGTTCATGGAATAATCTCTCCAAAAGAGCCCAAGTATCAATGGACCCAGGAGGCAAAGTGGTGAACCATGTGAAAGCGTTCTTAGTCAGGGAACTTGGGAAATATTTGATCCTGAGGTCTTCATTATTGGCTATATCTCCCGCTCCGGTTAGATACCTGGCTATATGTTCGACTGTTGACTCATTGGTATCCCCAGCAAACTTTGTAAACTTAGGGACTTTATATCCCCTTGGTAAATCAGTGTGCATTATGTAATCTAATATAGGGGAGGCATAATTTGGCCTTCTAATTCCTGTGTTGAGGCCATTCTGGGCCATGATTCTCTCTATCATGGTGGTTAAATTATTTTCTGCCAAGATGTTATCGTTTCGAATTCTATGAACGACTGCGTCAGCATCTTGATTTCGACCCACCATGACAACCCCTCTAGGTTGTTCTTCTCGAAACTCTGGGATTTCCAGCCTTTCGACCCTTGCCCCTGGTTCCATAATTTCCCTTTGTAGGCCTTGGATCATTGGGGCTTCTAGCCTTTGTGCCCTTGCCCCCAAATTAACCTCCTCTCTGGTTGGTCTATAGGTTGGGTCGTTAGCAACTTGTTCTATAATAGGTACGTTCGCTCGAACTCCCGCCTGATTCTGCCTACGCCTCTCTAGGGGAGCGAAAAAATCTGCTATTCGACTCATATTATCTGCATTTTCTTTGTTTGTCACAGTCACATTTTGTACTATTGGTGCGAATATTTCCTGCATAGTTTGTGCTAATACCCCTATCATATTATGGTTACTGTCATCCATCAATTGCCTAAAAGCCAACTGGTTTTTTGTGGTTAAAATAGGCATTGCACTATAACCCACTGACCATTGGTTATTTGTCATAAACTGATTTGCCCCAGACCCAGACCCTAATTATGGTGATGAATTCGATGTGGAATTGTGTAAGCCTGCCATAAAAGATGTTGGCATTCCATAAGAGGAATTTCTGGTTCTATTACCATCGAAACCGGGTGGTCTAGTCAGTGGGGTGGCGAAATGGGTTTGTGTCCCTGATGGTGGGACGAATCCCCCAGGATAACCAATGGTTCCAGTATTTCCTAGGATCGAACTATTAGTTGATATGCCACTTATTCCATTAGTGGCTATATTACTGGTAGAGGATGCAACAGACTGTGCATTCGAAGGGATCACATTAGATGTTCCCATCGAAGCGGACGTATTAGTGCCTGTTGTATGTGGGGTATTTTGTTCCCCTTGTTGATTGTCAGAATTAGACATCTTGTTCAAACGTTTTCTTCTGGATAAGGGTTGGTTGCTGTGATCGGTGGATCTGGAACTGACTGTTTAACGCTGGTTTGCGAAATGTCGCGGAAGCAAGAGTCGCCACCGTCTTTTATTTTCTCCAAATGGAAAGGACAAAAGCACAGAAAAATTCCTTAAAGAGATTGCTCTCGGTTCGGGAGGTAGATTATAGAAAGGGAAGGTGTTAGCACCCTTTCTATCCATGGTTATCCATGGGCTCTTAGATACTTGCTCATTTGTGTTTTCAAAAATGGTTTGTTTGCTTTTCAACTGTGGGTTTTAAAAAAGTTTCTTTGAAAATTCCAGTTCGACTCTTGTATTGGTCCTCAAGAGTGTTTGAAAAATTGCTTTCGAAAGCTTTTGAAAAGGTGTCGGTGTGAAAAGTATTTTTGTTTTGTTTTGAAATTTAGAGCAAGTATCTAGATTCGTCTACCTACCCTAAGGAATTCGTCTGTGTAGATGTCCTTTAAAGTAGTGCCATCCCACCATTGAAAGGTAGGTAGCACCACCGTTGGAGGTGTTCGGGTCAATTTGAGGTTCGGGACATGGTGATCACCGGAGCAATAGGAAGACACCTTAGAAGCTACCCTCATGTCAGGTTCCCGGATCATGAGGACTTACTAAAACATCCTCTACTCGACGATCACCTTTCGAGGCAAGGCAACAGTGAGGCGTACCCTAGGGGTGGTGTGTGATTGGTGTGTCAGATTCAGATATTTTATCTTGTCATGTTATTGGTGATCTATACGCTTGTTTTTATTTAAGGCCATTCATTCTTGCATGCCATTATTTAACACTTAAAAATTGCGAGAAAGATAAAATTCTAAACTTATTACAAAGGCGCGGGTCCACATCGCCAAAATTTCCAGAACCCGATTTGACAGAAAAATAAAGAATTAAAGAAAAGTAAAGTGCGAAAGATTTAATTTACACGGCTTTGGGAGAGGTACATAAGTAATTAAAAGAAAAAGAAATAAATACGCGAATTAAATTAAAATTAGAAACGAGTGTGTTGGACCCTTTTTAACGAAATTAAATTATTAGCAAATTAATTACATTAAAGAAAAAGAAATTATTATTTCTTTGGTTTTTTTGTATTTATGAGAATTTAATGAAATTAATTGAAATTAAAATGCTAACCCTAATTCTAATTGTTTTTTAGTTCATTAAGAAAGTATTAAAGTTAAACCTAAATTAACCTAATTATTTACATGCAATCTTGATTTATAAAAATAATAGGAAGAATTAATAATTAATGTGGTAAAAAGAAAAAAGATAAAAAAAGATTTGAAACCCTAATTCTACCAAATTTTAGGTTTTTATTGAAAAATATTAAGATTAACCCTAGATTAAAACTAATTAATTAATAAAGGTTTTATTTACAAAAAATATTAATTAAATAAATATATTTTAATTTTGTCTTTTCTGATTTTTTATTGTTTTTATGTTTTTTATGAAAACTAATTAAATTAATTAACTAATTAAAAATAATAATTGAATTAAAATAAAAAATGAAAAAAAAATATAAAAGACTTGCAAACCTTGGGGGGTTCTGTCCCCAGTAGGAGGTGAAATCCAGTAATTTAGGCCCATTAACCTTTGGCCTTTTTGACTTTTCCACTAGCGTGCCCAGGCGTTGACTCACGTCCATAGTATTCATCAGATCTGGTCCCTTAGTGGAGTGCAATGGGACATGTGGCGTGTTGGATGGAGAGTTGCATGGTGCTCCTTAATGTTGAAACTGCATAGAAGTGTTAATAGAAAAAAATCATGGAAAGGGTGAGGGACCTGGGGCTCGAACCCAGGTCCTGTGGTTTACCAATGCTTATGCCTGCCAGTGGAGCTGCTTTACTTCTTTGTACATTATGCAATCAATAAACATAATAAAATAAACAAACGTTGATGCTCTTTTTTCTGCGCGAAATTTTGAACGACCCAATCACCGGTGGCCACATACCCTTCTTCTTCCTTGGCTTGTTTATTTCCTGAAACAAAAAAGAAATTGGCAACGGTTTTGAACCGTCCCCAAAAGCAACATTCTAGAAAATAACGATTAGGCCATATGGCCATATAAATTAGGCGCGAGGGTGGATTTAGCATCGTCCAAGCATGCTGAATTGAACGGCCTAGGTTTCATGTTCCAATTTTTCCATATGCATAAATGCCCAATTCAAGGTTCTGAAAAACCTAGATATCGTCCATGGTAGTTTCTTCAATAGTGAGTAAAAATTCAATTCAGCTACATGGTTAGCTTCAGGAAGGTCCCATTAGTATAAATCAATCATAAAAATGCAATGATATGGTCTAAATAACAAAATACGATTATGCCAAAAGAATGATACAATTTGACTTGTATCTACCAATTCTCAAGGTTTCAGGCTATGCTATTGATTCAATCTCCTTCCTTGAAGCCTCAGCAAGCCAATGGAATGGATATTTTGCCTTGAATCGCCTTGTATCCCTGTTTTCAGTTTTCAGTTTTTTAGCAAAAAACTCAAGTGTGGTTTTCTGTCTATGGCGCAGCTTGGAGTCCAAGGGCACGAGGGTTAGCTTGCATATATATGTATCAATGATTTAGGTCAAAGAAATTGATCAAAAATCCATGAATTAATGAAAAGGATATTTGATTTTCAAGCCATAATTTTCCAAATCTTTTTCATGCTTTTTGGCTTCAATCACATCCAATCACCTTTGATTCTTTCCTAACCTGATTTGCACGAAATATTGAGTATATATCATGCATAAAAAGATTGAAAAACCTAGGTTTAGTATTTTTTATATATTTTAATTAATTAAATGAATTTCTAGCATTTAAAAATTCAAATAAATAAAATAAAAATGATAAAAAAACTCCCCTTTGGGCCAAATGGTCGTGCACATGCCTTGGATGATGAATTGTGGAAGAAAAAGAGGCCCATTAGCATTTTTAGGTCAATTGAAGCAATGTTGACTTTTCAAAATATCCAAAAATTTCCCAACTTCCACAAGGCATAACTTGCTCAATTTTTAAGCTTTGCTCATGTTCTTGGACATTTTGGAAAGGTCTTTGAGTCCTCTAACCAATTTCTTTGGTCCCATGTCATTTTGATTTACCAATATCAAGTTATGGCCTTTGACGTAAAGTTTCTTTTTGTTGACTTTTGAAAATGACCTATAATGTTGAAATTGATAACTTTTTGTGAGCATTTCTTGGACTTGAAGTATGAAGAGGAGTTGTAGGAAATGTCTTTATCTTAAAAATGAGCTTTGGATGGAATTTTTCTAATGAGCCATGTGAAAGTTATGCCCTGGTCAATTTACAGTTGACTTTTTCAACTGTGCAAATATGGAAACTTTTGCATCTTGATGATTTTTGAGCCAAGCTTTGAGAATCATGATCAAGCATTGATCAAATGATGTTTGTGGCTTCAAAATGAGATGTTGACCAAAAATTTGAACTTTTGACTGTCAAATGACCATTTTGCCCCTACAGTTGACTGTAGTGCAATTAGGGTTTTTGACTGTGCAATTTTGAGCTGTAAGTCTTGAAACTTGATATGAGGATACTTGACCATGTTTATAGGCATGTGGGACTTGATTGGACCCTTGGAAACTTCATTTTCTTTGTCAGAACCAAAACCCTAATTTTGACTGTTATGAGGCCCTTGAACTGTGTAACCCTTGGGGAGCTTTTGAAGCTTGCTCTTTGCAAATCTTGAAGAATATGGGAGGGCAAATTTTGGGGTACAACAGTTGCCCCTGTTCAATCTTCTTAGACCTGAGGATGCAGATTGGCTGACGTGCCTTTCGTAATCCGAAGGTGGAAGATGATTGAACACTAGAGTGCCTAGAAATTTGCGCTCACATAGTAGCAGTGTGATGGTGGAATGGGCTTATAGATGCCATTTGGAGATTGATGGATAGGATGATGGGCTTATAGATGCCATGCTAAGAGATGATGGAAGGTGGATGGGCTTATAGATGCCATTTGGATGTCGATCGCGTAAGAGCTTCCTTAGCGAGAACTTGCATACCTGCAAAAAAGAAAAATGATTACCTAACCTGTTACGGGAGCTGGTCTTCAAATTCTTTGTGTAGATGTGTCCTGACTGGTTACAGGAGCTGGATCTGGAGCTTCAAACGGTGATGAATGAACCAGGGATGGTTACTACCTCAACATGAACGGTGAGAGAACCTTGGATGACTTTAACCTCAACAGTGACGCTGAGAGAATCTGGGGACGATTACTACCTCCGCAGGATCGGGGAGAGAACCATAGGCGACTACAACCTCAATAGCAATCATTGAAAGAATCTTGGATAACTTCAACTTCAACAGCAATCGTCGAGCGAATCTTGGGATTACCACCTCCGCAGTATCGGGGAGAGAACCACAGGCGACTACAACCTCAATAGCAATCATTGAGAGAATCTTGGATAATTTCAACCTCAACAGCAATCGTTGAGCGAAATCTTGGATTACCACCTCCGCAGGATCGGGGAGAGAACCATAGGCGACTACAACCTCAATAGCAATCATTGAGAGAATCTTGGATAACTTCAACTTCAACAGCAATCGTTGAGCGAAATCTGGGATTACCACCTCCGCAGGATCGGGGAGAGAACCATAGGCGACTACAACCTCAATAGCAATCATTGAGAGAATCTTGGATAACTTCAACTTCAACAGCAATCATTGAGTGAAATCTGGGATTACCACCTCCGCAGGATCGGGGAGAGAACCAAAGGCGACTACAACCTCAATAGCAATCATTGAGAGAATCTTAGATAACTTCAACTTCAACAGCAATCGTTGAGCGAAATCTGGGATTACCACCTCCGCAGGATCGGGGAGAGAACCATAGGCGACTACAACCTCAATAGCAATCATTGAGAGAATCTTGGATAACTTCAACTTCAACAGCAATCGTTGAGCGAAATCTGGGATTACCACCTCCGCAGGATCGGGGAGAGAACCAAAGGCGACTACAACCTCAATAGCAATCATTGAGAGAATCTTGGATAACTTCAACTTCAACAGCAATCGTTGAGCAAAATCTGGGATTACCACCTCCGCGGGATCGGGGAGAGAACCAAAGGCGACTACAACCTCAATAGCAATCATTGAGAGATTCTTGGATAACTTCAACTTCAACAGCAATCGTTGAGCGAAATCTGGGATTACCACCTCCGCAGGATCGGGGAGAGAACCATAGGCGACTACAACCTCAATAGCAATCATTGAGAGAATCTTGGATAACTTCAACTTCAACAGCAATCGTTGAGTGAAATCTGGGATTACCACCTCCGCAGGATCGGGGAGAGAACCATAGGAGAATACAACCTCAATAGCAATCATTGAGAGAATCTTGGATAACTTCTACTGAGTCTTCATCAGGAAAATCTGTTTGGGGTCGATTTAACTGGACTAGAGAAGGCCTTGGACTGGATAAGAAACAGAAAAATCTTTGGAGTCGATTAACTGAACCGGTCTAAGTCTTGGATATAGCTGAGAGCTTAACTGGATCTTTCCTGAAAGGTAAAAGTCAGTCATATGCAATGCATGATATGGATCAAGCAATGATGTTCTCAACATAAATGAAATTTGTAAGATATGATGCGTATATGCATGCTATAATGATGTATGTGATGTTTAGGAATGTATGTTTTCGTCTAGGAAAGTAAATCCTTGACGGGTGCCGGGAAGTCACTCCTGGGATGATGTTGGAGAATAGATTTTGCTTCCGCTGGGGATGATAGTTGCAAGAATACCGGTAGGAGAAGATAACTCCGTCGGGGAATGAACTTGGCGAATGGATTACTCTGCGGGGAGAAAAGTACTCTAGTAATCTTGCGTGGGAGCAATACTCTGTGGGGGAGAGAGATACTTTGCTGAGTTGTTGATAATAACTTGCTGGGGATACCCTTGTTGTGCTGGAAGTGTTAATAGACTTCGTTGGGGATAAGAAGACTGTGTCGAGGACGCTCTTCTAATGGCTTTTGGCTGAGGATAACCCAGTTATATCCTGGTAAGGAAATAACTCTTTGAATAAAGTCGGGCGACGCGTTCGTGCTCTGCGAGGATAAGCTTCCAGAATCTACTGGGGATAAGCTTACTGCTGGGGAGATAATTCAACTTTCCTGGGGAAACTAGATTGGACTCTCCTGGGGAAGTTTGAACTGTATTGGGGTAAGTGACTCTGTCGAATGTTTGATATACCACCGGGGAACAATCTTTAGACCAAGATTGCCGGGGATGCTTGTTAAGAATACCTGTATGCTGGGGAATGTTGAGGTCTGCGAGAGTATACCCAACTTCCTTAAGGTTTGACAATAGCTTTGCCTGGGAGTGCTCTGACTGGCTGGCTCACTCTCTGGGGAATTAGGATATCTGGTTATGTTCTTTAGTTGAACCTACCTTGGTACCTTGGAGGATAGAACAATTAGATTGCTTGGACAACTCCTTTATTGCCCCTGTTTCTAATGTTACCTGTAATTGACCCTTTGTTTCGTATGCAAATATTTATGAGTTAGCAAATTATTGTCAATGCATATATCACAAATTGAACCTTGGACGTTCTTCGCAAGACAAAACAGAAAAGGAAAAACAATTGGCACTTTTAACTGAAAAGTGCATTTGTATTGATTTTGAATTTTGCCTGTAAAATAGGCGTTTTATGTACAAGAGGCTGACGTCCTAGTAAGAGAATGCCGCCGAACAAAAGAGTTTTTTACAAATTTTGTACAAGAGAAAATAAAACAGCTGTGTGAAATGAATGATCCCACTGGGTTTCAACTCTGCTATTGCCTTTATAACTCCGAGCGTCTCATCACTTGATGACCTTGGCTGAAGGTGAAGCTGACTGATCGATGCCGTCTGAACTTGATGTAGATACCGGATTCTGGATGCAAAGTGATCCAATGGGACATAGTATTACGCTTTATCCCTAACTTTTGCCTGGACTGCCCTTTCGGGTTTTCAGTCCACCGGGATACCCATTTTTGCCCAAGCCGCCTTTTCAGGTTTTCGACTTGCCGGGTGTACAAATTTTTCATTTCATCCCTTCATTTTGCCCGAACCCTTTTGGTTCGCCGGGAAGCCCTAATTTTTTCCTAGGCATGTCAGCCTAGCGGGTCTTTTTTATGCGTAGTATCTTTTTACTATGTCTGCATTGGCGGGGTGAGGAAGGTCGTCACCATCCATATTGGTTAGAATCATGGCTCCTCCTGAGAACACATGTTTAACCACAAATGGCCCTTCGTATGTAGGGGTCCATTTGCCCCTTGGATCACTCTGAGGAAGGATGATTCGCTTGATTACCAGATCCCCAACTTGATATTCCTGTGGTCTGACCTTTTTGTTAAATGCCCTGATCATCCGTTTCTGATACGTCTGACCATGATAGATAGCAGCAAGTCTCTTTTCATCAATTAAGTTTAGCTGATCAAGTCGCGTCTGGATCCAATCATCTTCACTTAGATCTGCATCCTTCATTATCCGGAGAGAGGGTATTTGCACTTCGATCGGTAAGACTGCCTCCATACCATAAACCAAAGAGAAAGGAGTTGCCCCGGTTGACGTCCTAGCTGAGGTACGGTACCCATGTAGAGCGAATGGTAACATCTCGTGCCAATCTTTATAAGTCACTGTCATCTTCTGCACGATTTTCTTAATATTTTTATTGGCTGCTTCTACAGCCCCATTCATCTTCGGTCTGTAAGGAGAAGAGTTATGGTGCTGTATCTTGAACTTCTCGCAGAGCTCAGTGATCATCTTATTATTCAGATTGGTACCTTTGTCTGTAATGATCCTCTCTGGGACGCCGTACCGACAGATCAGATTATGCCGAATGAACCGTGCCACAACAGTCTTGGTTACCGTAGCGTAGGAAGCTGCTTCGACCCACTTCGTGAAGTAATCAATCGCTACCAGGATGAAGCGATGCCCATTAGATGCCGTAGGTTTAATCTCACCGATCATGTCTATGCCCCACATTGCAAACGGCCAAGGCGCAGTCAGAACATTCAGAGGAACTGGAGGAACATGCACCTTGTCTGCATAAATCTGGAACTTATGGCATGTCCTGGAATGTTGGTAGCAGTCAGCTTCCATTGTGGACCAGTAATACCCTTCCCGAAGGATCTTCTTTGCCATTGTGTGCCCACTGGAATGTGTACCAAAGGTCCCTTCATGTAGCTCTTCCATGATCCTTTCTGCTTCAGTCTTATCCACACAACGCAGTAAGGTTGAATCATGGTTTCGCTTGTACAGGATGTCGTTGCTAAGGAAGAACTTTGCTGCGAACCTTCTCAGAAACTTTTTATCATTGACAGAGGAACCTTCAGGATACTCCTGAGCTTCCAAGTATCTCTTCACCTCATGGTACCAAGGCTTCTCAGTCACCAATTCAGTCTCGAGATCACAACAGTATGCCGGTTCGTCCAGTTTCCAGATGATGATCCGGGGAGCCTCATTATCCCATTTGACCTTGAACATAGAAGACATTGTAGCTAACGCGTCCGCTAACTGGTTCTCTTCTCTTGGAAAGTGTTCAAAGTTTATCTTCGTGAAGTGGGGGATCAAGGTCAACACACATTCTCTGTAAGGAATAAGATTCGGATGTTTCGTATCCCACTCTCCTTTGATCTGATTGATCATAAGAGAGGAATCTCCGAAGACACTCAGAAACTTGATCCTTAAGTCGATCGCAGCTTGAAGACCCATGATGCACGCCTCATACTCTGCCATGTTGTTGGTACAGTTGAAACATAGCCGGGCAGTGAGTGGAGTATGAGTGCCTTGAGGGGATATGATTACAACGCCGATACCGTTTCCCAAAGCGTTGGAGGCTCCGTCAAAGTGCATAGACCATCGGGATCCTTCCTCAGGTCCTTCATCCGGTCCAGGTACTTCACAATCAGTCACAATCATGATGCTCTCGTCCGGAAACTCAAAGTTCATTGACTGATAGTCATCTACTGCCTGATGTGCCAAGTGGTCTGCCAATACACTTCCCTTGATGGCTTTCTGGGTCGTGTACTGAATATCGTATTCCGTCAAGATCATTTGCCATCTTGCAATTCTCCCAGACAGAGCAGGCTTTTCAAATATGTACTTTATAGGATCCATCTTTGAGATCAACAAGGTAGTGTGAGTCAACATATACTGTCTCAGCCGGCGAGCAGCCCATACCAAAGCGCAACAAGTTTTCTCAAGCAGTGAGTATCGGGTCTCACAGTCGGTAAACTTTTTGCTAAGGCAATAAATGGCATGCTCTTTTCGGCCAGACTCGTCATGCTGCCCCAGCACGCACCCCATTGAGTTGTCAAGTACTGTCAGGTATAGTATCAGAGGTCTCCCTTCAACCGGTGGCATAAGAATGGGTGGTTCTTGGAGATACTCTTTGATTCTGTCAAAAGCAGCCTGACATTCATCGTTCCAACGTACTACCTGATCTTTCTTCAGCAGCTTGAAGATTGGTTCACAGGTAGCAGTCAGGTGTGAGATGAACCGGGCAATGTAATTCAGGCGTCCTAAAAATCCTCTGACCTCTTTCTCTGTCTTAGAAACTGGCATCTCTTGAATAACTTTAACTTTGGCAGGGTCCACTTGAATACCCTTATCACTTACGACGAAGCCTAGCAACTTTCCAGATCTGACCCCGAAGGTGCACTTGTTCGGGTTTAACCTCAGCTTGTACAGTTTCAACCGGTCAAACAATTTCTGCAGATGATCTAGGTGCTCTTCCTCAGTTTGGGACCTTGCGATCATGTCGTCAACATACACTTATATCTCATGATGGATCATGTCATGAAATAAAGCAACCATGGCACGTTGGTAGGTTGCCCCAGCGTTCTTCAGTCCAAAAGGCATGACCTTGTAGCAGAAGGTGCCCCACTGAGTAACAAAGGTAGTTTTTTCCATGTCTTCAGGAGCCATCTTGATTTGATTGTAACCTGAAAAACCATCCATGAAAGAAAACACCTTATGCTGAGCAGTATTATCCACAAGGACATCAATGTGAGGTAAAGGGAAGTCATCCTTGGGGCTGGCCCTGTTCAGATCCCTGTAATCGACACACATTCTGACCTTACCGTCTTTCTTTGGTACCGGCACCAAATTAGCAACCCACTGAGGGTAAGACGTCACTGCAAGGAACCCAGCATCAAACTGTTTCATAACCTCGGCTTTGATCTTCTCAGACATCTCTGGACGCATGCGACGGACCTTTTGCTTAACTGGAGGGCAGTCTTCCTTAGTTGGCAAGTGATGGACCATAATATCGGTATCCAACCCAGGCATGTCTTCGTAGGACCAAGCAAAGATCTCCATATAATCATGTAGCATCTTGGTCAACCGTTGCTTCACGCTGAGCTCTAGGTTGGCACCAATCTTTACCTCTTTCCTGTCTGCCTCAGTACCCAAGTTTATTATTTCCACTGGCTCTTCATGGGGTTGAATTGCCCTCTCCTTCTGGAGCAACAGTCTCGCAAGCTCGCCAGGCACTTCGCAATCATCTTCACCTTCGTCTTCGGCTAAGTTGATCGGATTTTCGAAGTCATAACTGGCAGTAGCAGAGTTGTTATCAGTGAGATCCAGAGTGGATTGAAACCTGTATGAGTGAGTGTGTGTAAATACAGCTGCTTTGAAAAATATGTAAAGGAAGGAAAGACAGAAAAGGAGCATAAGATTTGAAATGCGAGAAAACGTCCAAGATTTTCATTTATGATATATGAAATGACAATTTATATGCCCTCACAAATAAAGCCAACGGTGCCCCGGGTAAGACATCGGGCCATAAAGTTCAATTTATTGTTTATTACAAATAACGAAACAAAGAAGTTTATTACTGCGTAACAAAAGTAACAGGAGTATGGTCTTTGGCAATCCAATTGGTCAATCCACCATCAGTTGTCGGGTAGATCCAGCTATTGAATTCTGCTTCATCCACTTCATTGTCTTCCCCAACAGCATTCACTCCTGGATTTGTAATGAGCACAGGAGGTCTTCTAGTCTTCGCCTTCCGCATAGCTTTCTGACCCTCTGCAGTAAAACCCAGTCCAAATTTGTCAATTTTCTGTGTAAAGTCGGGAAGCCTGCCCCAGTTAGCACATTCACCTTTTTGAACCACAGCCCAGGCATCCTTCAGGGAAGCCATCTTCAAGGGAACATCCTCTTCGACCACTGTTTCTGCTGCTGCTGAAATTGGAAGCACCTCCTCGAAATGCTGATAGGGGGTTTCAATAAACTCCCCGTCCATCTCAATATATCTGAAGGAATTCAAATGGCTCACTATATACTCCTCCTCTCCCTGCACAGTGACGATCTTTCCTCTGACAGGGTATTTCAGCTTCTGGTGCAAGGTAGAGGTCACTGCCCCAGCTTTATGGATCCAAGTTCGACCCAGTAGACAAGAATACGATGGACGAATATCCATCATGTAGAAAGTGGAGTCGAACACCTGAGAGCCCACACGAATAGGAATGTCAACCTCTCCATGAACCATCCTCTTGGAACCGTCAAAGGCTCTGACGATGATATTGCTGGGTTTCAGTTCCAGGCCTTCACAATCTAAACGGTCTAAAGCCTTCTTGGGTAGCACATTTAAGGAAGAACCAGTATCCACCAATACATGCGCCAGAGTAGTTCCCCTGCATTCAATAGAGACATGCAGGGCGTCATTGTGGTCTCTTCCTTTTGCAGTCAGGTCAGCATCTGAGAAACCCAAGTCGTTGTCTGCTGTCAGATTTGCTACGCAGTCAGTGAACTGAACTGCAGATGTTTCCTGTGGCACATGGGCCGTCTTGAGAAATGAGATTAAGGCCTTAGCATGGGCCTCGGAGCACAGCAATAAGGAGAGCATGGAGATTTTGGAGGGCGTATGCCCCAGCTGTTCCACAACATTGAAATCACTCTTCTTTATTATCTTCAGGATTTCCTCCATCTCTTGTTGGGAGGCCTCAGCATTTATAGGTATCGGTGCCTCCATCCGGGAAGGC
Organism: Vicia faba; assembly: GCA_948472305.1. NCBI lineage: Eukaryota > Viridiplantae > Streptophyta > Magnoliopsida > Fabales > Fabaceae > Vicia > Vicia faba. The sequence goes on from OX451736.1 coordinate 1,499,248,004, forward strand.
TCATCTTCAATTCCTTTGCCCCGAGTATTGGATGACTCGGCAGCAGGGGAAACAACTTGGTCAGTAACAGGAACAGGTACACTTGTAGGTGTTATAAGGAGGGGTCTTCGAGTAGCGGGCGGTGCAATGTCAGGCGAGAAGAGCCTGCCACTGCGGGTAACCTTGGTTGGGCCAGTGATATCGCAGATACTGGAGCCAGTGTTGAATTCTTGTTTGATTCCATTCACATATACGTCTGCCCCATAATGCCAGGGGACAGCTTTATCAGATACGTAGGGGAGAGGCCCCAGAACAGTGATAACAACAGGTGCGACAGTCATGATTTGGACAGGCTTCTTTGGGAGAGCCTTGATTGGATTATTGAAGATGGTAACCACAAAAACTTCTTCTACCGGAACCAACTGAACAACAGACTTTTTAAACAGAATCTCCTTACTGTCCATCAGGCTTTGGATGCCTAACTTCAGCAAGGGACAACCAGATAGGGAAACAGCACAGAACAGGCAACCCTCACTGCAACCCGGAAATAAACCGGCCAGCAGTAGGTTCTTCTTGACAGTCATTAAGGGAGTGGCTAGATCATCCACAGAAACAGCATAAACATCTTCATCAACCGCATTTACTCCATGTTGAGGCATAGGAGCAGTAACCACATTCGGCCTCTCAGGCGCTTCAAACTGTATCTCCTTTGCGTCAATAAGGTCTTGCACCTTATTCCTTAATGCCCAACAGTCATCAGTGGAATGCCCCGGGCTATCAGAATGATAAGCACAACGAGCATTTGGGTTGTATTTAGGGGAAGCAGTGTTTACACCCTTTGGGGCCTCTCTGACGGTCACTAGATTGGTGGATAGCAATTGTGGCAAGATCTACGATAAGGTCATGCTCAAACGGGTAAACTCTCTCCGGGGTCTTTCAGCCCTTTGAGGATTGGTTGGCCGAGGAGCGGCAGCAGGCTTGGCAATCATCACCGCACTGACAGATTGGCGGCGCTCAGATTTCTCTTGTCTCCTGGAGCCATATACAGCACTAGCATCCTTCTTGAAGGGTTTCTTCTCAGAACTAGACGATGCACCCTTCGGAATCTTACCAGACTTCAACCCAGCCTCAATTCTCTCTCCAGTCAGAATAAGATCAGTGAATCCAGCAGAAGAATTACCGATAAGATGGTTGAAAAATGGCCCAGACAGGGTCCCCAAGAACATGTCTACCAACTCCCGATCAGTCAACGGAGGCTGCACCCTGCCAGCCAGATCCCTCCACTTCTGAGCGTACTCCTTAAAACCTTCACTTGAACCTAACGACATACCCTGGAGTTGGGTACGTGTAGGGGCAAGGTCGGCATTATATTGATACTGCTTATAGAAAGCAGTAGCCAACTCCTCCCAGTTACGAACCTTGGTCCCATCCAGCTGATAGAACCATTCGAGATGAGTCCCTGAAAGACTCTCCTGGAAGAAGTGGATCCAAAAATTCTTATCCACTGAGTACGGTTGAATCTTCCGCACATAGGACCTGAGATGTAGCTTGGGACAAGACGCCCCGTCGTACTTAGTGAAAGATGGTGCTTTGAATTTACGAGGAATGATCACACCAGTAGACAAACCCAAATCTCCGAAATCCAGCCCAGGTACCTGTTGTATCTCCATAGCATTCAACCTGTCCTCCAACTGCTTGTATCTGTCTTCTGCAGGAGGATACTGCTCTTCATCAAAATCAGTCTCGTTATCGGAGACTACCGGACTAGGACCTTTTTCCGCTTGAGGAGTACCCTTGCCAATGGAAGAACCAGCCTCTTCATTTTGCAGAGTGTTGCCAAACCTTCGGCCCGAGTTGAAAAGAACAGTCCTTCTCTTCTTCTTCTTTTCCTTCTTCAGGAGCAGAGCCTTCAGCTCTTCTTGGCCCTGAGCCAAACCCATGATTAGTTCCTGAAATTGCGCGTTCTACGCCTGAAGAGCCTTGATGGACATCTCAGTTGATGACGAGTCAGGATTCATGATGCTGAAATAAACGGCGAAGAACGGTAAGCAACCTGAAAAGAAGAAACCTGCTATGCACATGATGAATGATATGTGTTTCTGCAATGCATTCAAGGGTTCGAAAGTTCAAATTTGTTGTAGACAAAAAGGAACACACGTTATCATTAAGGAAATAATTGTTCAGTACATCAAAGCCTCATGGGCGAAATAATACAAAAGCAAATCAATCCCAAAATATACTACGCATCCTCTTTGGAGCTATGTAAGTGTTGAGATTCCTCTCCTCATGCAATAGGCGGGTGAGCTCCAAGACCTTCTTTTCACTAGCATGTAGAATGGTCTCAAGAGAATTCCGTTCTTCCTTAAGCTGGATCCAACTCTTCTGCATCTCTTCCCAGGATGTGGGCATATCAGGGTGCTGAATAGTGTAGGACACTTCTCCTTCCAAGACTGACTCTTTGATCACAGGGAGCATATGGGGATAAGGCATCACTAACTTCTGGGAGCGGGCTCGTACCCACTTGAGATAAGGTTCCAACGGGATGGAGTTCCTGTGCCCCAGTGTCTTACTGTCTATCATACTTGGCATCCTCCAGGCTCTGATAAATCTCTGGCGAAGTCCTTGTGCATCACTGTCGAAGTCAAAAACTATGTCAGGAATTAACATGTCATGAGGACCATCCCTCCGAGCATAACCAAACTGTCTCCAAGCCAGGCATGGGTTGTAAGTAATACCTCCTCTGATTCCAAGTAAAGGAACATTAGGGTACTCTCCGCAACGATCAATGATAGTGACACCCTCTCTGGACCTATGGCACCAATGTATATCTGCATGTGTAAGAGTCATCAACCGTTGTGACCATCTCAAACCCCGCTCGTTCTTCAAAACTGATTGTGGAAGGTGCGAAATAAACCACCTTCCCAGGAGAGGAGTGCAACACATAAGAACACCTCTTTTTCTCATGGTTCGAGTGTAACATGAATGGAGGATGTCCCCCAACAACGTAGGTATAGGATTCCTGGACATAAAGATCTGGACAACACTGATATCTATAAGCTGATCTGGGTTAGGGAACAACACCAAACCATAGACAAGGAGGGCCACAACTTCTTCAAAAGCTTGTAAGTCAAGGGAGTTCCAACATTCATGGGCCTTTTCAAATAGAAACCTGGCTAAGAACCCTTTGATACCACTTCTAACTTCCCAATGTCCCTTGAGGTCAGATGACTGTAGGTGCAAGGCTTTAGCAATCTCCTCAAGCTTGGGTTCCTTTTCCGTACCGTTGTAGGGTAGTTGATCAAGGGTAGGGATCTTCAGGAGCCGGGAGAACTCCTCCAATGTAGGTACCAGCTGATAGTCCGAGAAGGTGAAACAGTGATGCAGAGGGTCAAAGAACTGGAACAGGACCTTTATCATATCTTCCTCAATGTTGGTGTTGACCAAGCTGATAAGTCTTCCATGTCTTTCACTGAATGAAGAGCTCTCGGGAATCCTGGATATAAGTTCCTTAAGCTGAGGAGGGATCCTTACAAGACTGATTTGAATTGTCTTTCTACGAACAGTTTCCATGTCCTACAAAACAAGAACAAAGATGAAGATTCGAACCCCTGAAATGGTTAGTCAATGCATATGATGCTGGATGATGTCATGATGCTATGATTAAACACACCACAAATATTTACAAAGACAAACATGTAAGGCACACAAGGCACACAAGACAAGCCCTTAGGGTTTAAGGCCAGCATGGGGTCTGGGTAGTACCCTCTTGAAGTTGGTGGGCTCAACCTGTCCTATTAGAAGTAACCGGGTTCTAAGGGTCCCAATATCACGGGATTGCTTTCATTGTTCATCGTTTCGATTTAGCCACTGAACTGGCGACCGAAATATTCCAGGAAAGCAACCCTCAATTGAGTGTAGTATCGAGTATCAACCAACCTCGGACTGCACCAAAGTCAGTTATCTCACTACCCTAAAGAGGCCAAGATAGTTCAATTAAGGTTCCTAAGGTCTGTTGATGCTTCACGACACCACGCGGAGGCCCCGTACTCTCCTTGACTAAACTCAAGGGTTACCGGTACACACCAAAGTGCCACACAACGTAGCAGACTGTTTCAACCATGTCGGTATACCCCGCACAGTTCCCTCACAGTCTTGTTTCTACTTTCTAAGAAGGTATCCCCCAGATCCGGGTTAGGATCTATAGAACTCCCAAGACAGTCCCACAATTTAAAGCAAGCAAAGCAATACAATTGAAAACACAGTTATGAACTAACCCTAAGGTACACCTCACTTTAAGTTTAAGTCCCCAGCATAGTCGCCAGTTCTGTGATCGGTGGATCTGGAACTGACTGTTTAACGCTGGTTCGCGAAATGTCGCGGAAGCAAGAGTCGCCACCGTCTTTTATTTTCTCCAAATGGAAAGGACAAAAGCACAGAAAAATTCCTTAAAGAGATTGCTCTCGGTTCGGGAGGTAGATTATAGAAAGGGAAGGTGTTAGCACCCTTTCTATCCATGGTTATCCATGGGCTCTTAGATACTTGCTCATTTGTGTTTTCAAAAATGGTTTGTTTGCTTTTCAACTGTGGGTTTTAAAAAAGTTTCTTTGAAAATTCCAGTTCGACTCTTGTATCGGTCCTCAAGAGTGTTTGAAAAATTGCATTCGAAAGCTTTTGAAAAGGTGTCGGTGTGAAAAGTATTTTTGTTTTGTTTTGAAATTTAGAGCAAGTATCTAGAGTCGTCTACCTACCCTAAGGAATTCGTCTGTGTAGATGTCCTTTAAAGTAGTGCCATCCCACCATTGAAAGGTAGGTAGCACCACCGTTGGAGGTGTTCGGGTCAATTCGAGGTTCGGGACATGGTGATCACCGGAGCAATAGGAAGACACCTTAGAAGCTACCCTCATGCCAGGTTCCCGGATCATGAGGACTTACTAAAACATCCTCTACTCGACGATCACCTTTCGAGGCAAGGCAACAGTGAGGCGTACCCTAGGGGTGGTGTGTGATTGGTGTGTCAGATTCAGATATTTTATCTTGTCATGTTATTGGTGATCTATACGCTTGTTTTTATTTAAGGCCATTCATTCTTGCATGCCATTATTTAACAGTTAAAAATTGCGAGAAAGATAAAATTCTAAACTTATTACAAAGGCGCGGGTCCACATCGCCAAAATTTCCAGAACCCGATTTGACAGAAAAATAAAGAATTAAAGAAAAGTAAAGTGCGAAAGATTTAATTTACACGGCTTTGGGAGAGGTACATAAGTAATTAAAAGAAAAAGAAATAAATACACGAATTAAATTAAAATTAGAAACGAGGGCGTTGGACCCTTTTTAACGAAATTAAATTATTAGCAAATTAATTACATTAAAGAAAAAGAAATTATTATTTCTTTGGTTTTTTGTATTTATGAGAATTTAATGAAATTAATTGAAATTAAAATGCTAACCCTAATTCTAATTGTTTTTTAGTTCATTAAGAAAGTATTAAAGTTAAACCTAAATTAACCTAATTATTTACATGCAATCTTGATTTATAAAAATAATAGGAAGAATTAATAATTAATGTGGTAAAAAGAAAAAAGATAAAAAAAGATTTGAAACCCTAATTCTACCAAATTTTAGGTTTTTATTGAAAAATATTAAGATTAACCCTAGATTAAAACTAATTAATTAATAAAGGTTTTATTTACAAAAAATATTAATTAAATAAATATATTTTAATTTTGTCTTTTCTGATTTTTTATTGTTTTTATGTTTTTTATGAAAACTAATTAAATTAATTAACTAATTAAAAATAATAATTGAATTAAAATAAAAAATGAAAAAAATATATAAAAGACTTGCAAACCTTGGGGGGTTCTGTCCCCAGTAGGAGGTGAAATCCAGTAATTTAGGCCCATTAACCTTTGGCCTCTTTGACTTTTCCACTAGCGTGCCCAGGCGTTGACTCACGTCCATAGTATTCATCAGATCTGGTCCCTTAGTGGAGTGCAATGGGACATGTGGCGTGTTGGATGGAGAGTTGCATGGTGCTCCTTAATGTTGAAACTGCATAGAAGCGTTAATAGAAAAAAATCATGGAAAGGGTGAGGGACCTGGGGCTCGAACCCAGGTCCTGTGGTTTACCAATGCTTATGCCTGCCAGTGGAGCTGCTTTACTTCTTTGTACATTATGCAATCAATAAACATAATAAAATAAACAAACGTTGATGCTCTTTTTTCCGCGCAAAATTTTGAACGACCCAATCACCGGTGGCCACATACCCTTCTTCTTCCTTGGCTTGTTTATTTCCTGAAACAAAAAAGAAATTGGCAACGGTTTTGAACCGTCCCCAGAAGCAACATTCTAGAAAATAACGATTAGGCCATATGGCTATATAAATTAGGCGCGAGGGTGGATTTAGCATCGTCCAAGCATGCTGAATTGAACGGCCTAGGTTTCATGTTCCAATTTTTCCATATGCATAAACGCCCAATTCAAGGTTCTGAAAAACCTAGATATCGTCCATGGTAGTTTCTTCAATAGTGAGTAAAAATTCAATTCAGCTACATGGTTAGCTTCAGGAAGGTCCCATTAGTATAAATCAATCATAAAAATGCAATGATATGGTCTAAATAACAAAATACGATTATGCCAAAAGAATGATACAGTTTGACTTGTATCTACCAATTCTCAAGGTTTCAGGCTATGCTATTGATTCAATCTCCTTCCTTGAAGCCTCAGCAAGCCAATGGAATGGATATTTTGCCTTGAATCGCCTTGTATCCCTGTTTTCAGTTTTCAGTTTTTTAGCAAAAAACTCAAGTGTGGTTTTCTGTCTATGGCGCAGCTTGGAGTCCAAGGGCACGAGGGTTAGCTTGCATATATATGTATCAATGATTTAGGTCAAAGAAATTGATCAAAAATCCATGAATTAATGAAAAGGATATTTGATTTTCAAGCCATAATTTTCCAAATCTTTTTCATGCTTTTTGGCTTCAATCACATCCAATCACCTTTGATTCTTTCCTAACCTGATTTGCACGAAATATTGAGTATATATCATGCATAAAAAGATTGAAAAACCTAGGTTTAGTATTTTTTATATATTTTAATTAATTAAATGAATTTCTAGCATTTAAAAATTCAAATAAATAAAATAAAAATGATAAAAAAAACTCCCCTTTGGGCCAAATGGTCGTGCACATGCCTTGGATGATGAATTGTGGAAGAAAAAGAGGCCCATTAGCATTTTTAGGTCAATTGAAGCAATGTTGACTTTTCAAAATATCCAAAAATTTCCCAACTTCCACAAGGCATAACTTGCTCAATTTTTAAGCTTTGCTCATGTTCTTGGACATTTTGGAAAGGTCTTTGAGTCCTCTAACCAATGTCTTTGGTCCCATGTCATTTTGATTTACCAATCTCAAGTTATGGCCTTTGACTTAAAGTCCCTTTTTGTTGACTTTTGAAAATGACCTATAATGTTGAAATTGATAACTTTTTGTGAGCATTTCTTGGACTTGAAGTATGAAGAGGAGTTGTAGGAAATGTCTTTATCTTAAAAATGAGCTTTGGATGGAATTTTTCTAATGAGCCATGTGAAAGTTATGCCCTGGTCAATTTACAGTTGACTTTTTCAACTGTGCAAATATGGAAACTTTTGCATCTTGATGATTTTTGAGCCAAGCTTTGAGAATCATGATCAAGCATTGATCAAATGATGTTTGTGGCTTCAAAATGAGATGTTGACCAAAAATTTGAACTTTTGACTGTCAAATGACCATTTTGCCCCTACAGTTGACTGTAGTGCAATTAGGGTTTTTGACTGTGCAATTTTGAGCTGTAAGTCTTGAAACTTGATATGAGGATACTTGACCATGTTTATAGGCATGTGGGACTTGATTGGACCCTTGGAAACTTCATTTTCTTTGTCAGAACCAAAACCCTAATTTTGACTGTTAGGAGGCCCTTGAACTGTGTAACCCTTGGGGAGCTTTTGAAGCTTGCTCTTTGCAAATCTTGAAGAATATGGGAGGGCAAATTTTGGGGTACAACAGTTGCTATTGGTTATTCTACCACTTCTAAGGTTCATAAAACAACAAACTTATCACTCAGGGGGTATTTTTACAATGGTTCCGTCTCAACAATTTTTATTTTGTTCTAAATTCCGTAATGGCCAACGACTCGTCCCACCGGGTGTGCCAATTTGTTTACAGTGATTTCTGGTAAACAACCGCTAGTCCTCTAAACTATCGAATAATCTTACTGACTGTTATTTAATCTCTCTGGTAACTCGCAGGATCGACTAGATTGATCCTAGGATGTGTTGGTCATTAGGATAACTCTCATGATAGAACTGGTATTCATGGTTGGTATTTAGAATGCTGTGTAGGTGTTTAACTTACTTCGATTACTCTATTAAAGATCTAAAGGCGTGCTCAAGTAAATTTGCGCGAAACTAAATTGCATGAATAAAGTTCAATTGTAAAGACATGTAAAAACTACATAAAAGACAAGTAAACGACTTCGAAGCATAAAAACATGTAATGTAAAAGATTCTCTGGAATGTAAAAGATTCGAAATATGAAGAAAGCGTTTAAATGCAAGAAAACAGTAAAATGACTTTAAGTAAAAAAGGTGTTCGAATGATAAAAGCTTGAAGATAAAGGCACGAAATGTATAACAGTTTCTGAAATGTAAAGTATTTGAAATGGAAAGAAAGCATTTAAATGTAAGGCATCAGTAAAAACACTTCGAATGAAAACATTTTAAATGCAAAAGCTTTTGAATGGTATTGACATGAAGATAAAGGAAAATACTGGAAATGATAAAGAGTTTTCATTAAATCATAAATACTTGGTGTTATCATACGTACATTGCTCGTGCATTCGTTTCCCTAGCCATGTGGTATTTTGAATGTTTACTGAGTTTTTTGTACAATAGATATGACACACGAAATCCTAATGCTAAGACTTCTATTTATACTACTTCGACCATAACGGTCTTGCTATAAGATTCTGCCACGTTCAGAACATGCAGAGCAATGCCTCTCTCTTGCTTCCACGCGTCTTCGAATGCTTCAGCGCATATATTTCAAATTTCGAACATCCCGCTTGCATTTGAATTTCAAATGTTTTGGCACTTCTTCGCTTCGAACGCATTTCTTGGACACAACCTTGTTAACATTTCGAGACTTCTTTGAATATATTCTCATAACTGTCACTCGAAGCTCCAAGTTTTGATATGCCCATTCGAAGCACTGCTTCTACCATTTTGAAACATGACATCTTGCTTTATTCCAATCGAAACGTCCAATTTGCTTCGCTTCTAATAATATCATCAAAATCTTCAGCCAACAGGAGTACATGAACATAATTTTCCATTTGTATTTGGACAAGTTTGTGGTTGTATTTACTTGATGATATTTTGATCTATTCGAAGAATGAAGAAGATCATGTAGAGCATATGAGGATTGTGTTAACAGTGTTGAAGGAGAAGCAGTTGTATGCTAAACTTTCTAAGTGCAAGTTTTGGTTGAAGGAGGTGAGTTTCCCTGGCCATGTGATTTTGAGTGAAGGTATTAAGGTTGATCCTTTGAAGATAGAGGTTGTGTCTCAGTGGGAAGCTCCAAAATATGTTTATGAGATTATAAGTTTTCTTGGGTTGACAGGTTATTATCGAAAATTTGTTGAAGAATTTTCCAAGTTAGCTTTGTCGTTGACGCAATTGACTAGGAAGGATCAAGCTTTTGTTTGGAATACAAAATATGAAGAAAGTTTTCAAGAACTTAAGAGAAGATTGACGACAACTCCAGTTTTGATTTTGCCTAATCCCGCATAACCGTTTGTTGTGTATTGGGATGCTTAATTGATGGGATTGTGAGGTGTGTTAATGCAAAATCAGCTAGTGGTAGCTTATGCTTCAAGGAAACTTAAAGTGCATGAGAGGAATTATCTGAAGCATGATTTAGAGTTGGCTGATGTTGTGTTTATATTGAAGCTTTGAAGGCATTATTTATTCGGATCGAGATTCATAATGTTTAGCAATCATAAAAGTTTGAAATATCTTTTTGATCGTAAAGAGTTGAATATGAGGCAGAGGAGATGGTTAGAATTGCTGAAGGATTGTGATTTTGGTTTGAATTACCATTCGGGTAAAGTAAACGTGGTAGCTGATGCATTGAGTAGGAAATCTTTATGGTGATGGTAAAAGAGCTGGAAATGATTGAACAATTTCGAGATATGAGTTTAGTTTGTGAAGAGACTTCTTATAGAGTTAAGCTTGGTATGATGAAACTTACTAGTGGTATTCTTGATGAGATTCGGGAAGGTCGGAAATCTGATTTGAGTTTGGTAGATCGATTTACATTGATCAATCAGGGTCGAGGTGGTGATTTTCGAATTGATGAAAATGGTATCATGAGATGTCGTGATAGAGTTTGTGTTTCAGATATAGCTGAGTTAAAAAGGAGTATCCTTGAGGAAGGGCATCATAGTGGATTGAGTACTCATCTTGGTGCTACAAAGATATATCAGGACTGGAGGAAAATATTTTGATGGCCCAGTATGAAGAAGGAAATTGCAGAATTTATATATTCTTGTTTGACTTGTCAGAAGTCCAAGATTGAACATCTGAAACCGCCAGATTTGATGCAACCGTAATATATTCCTAAGTGTAAATGGGATGGTATATCGATGGATTTTTTGTCCGGTTTACCCTAAACACCGAATAATTGTGAAACTATTTGGGTTATTATGGATAAATTGACGAAATATGCTCACTTTATTCCAATGAGAATGGATTATCCATTGGAGAAGATAACAAAGCTGTACATTCAGAGGATTGTCGATTTGCATGATATTCTGTCTAGTATTGTGTCAGATAGGGATATGAGATTTACTTCGAGATTTTGGGAATGTTTTCAAAATGCTTGGGTACGAAGTTACGTTTGAGTTCTGCTTATCATCTGTAGATAGATGGTCAAATTGAGAAGAAGATTCAATGACTTGAGGATCTTTTGAGAGCTTGTGTGTTAAAAAAAGGAGGTGCTTCGGATAGTTACTTGCCTTTAACCGAGTTTACTTACAATAACAGTTTTCATTCAAGTATCAGAATGACACTGTTTGAAGAATTGTATGGCCGGAGGTGTAGGACGCCATTATGTTGGTATGAGTTAGGAGAGAGGGTTGTGGTTGGACTTGTGATAGTCCAACAGACTACCGATAAGATTAAGATGATTCAGGAGAAGATGAAGATTTCTCAGAGTCATCATAAAAGTTATCATGACATGATGAGGTAAACACTTAAGTTCCAAAAGGATGATCATGTGTCTCTCCAAGTTACTCCGGCAATTGATGTTTGTCGAGCATTGAAGTCACGTAAGTTAACACCGTGTTTTATTGGTCCATACTAGATTTCAGGGAAGATAAGTGAGGTGGCCTATCAGATTACTTTGATGTTGTCGCTTGCTAATCTCCATGATGTGTTTCATGTATCTCAATTAAGGAAATACATTGTGGATCGGTCTCATGTGGTCCAATTAGATGATGTGCATGTGAGAGATAATCTGACTGTGGAGACATCACCTATGCGGATAGAGGATCGGGAGTTGAAGAAGCTTAGAGGTAAAGAGATTGCTTTAGTGAAAGTAGCTTGGGGAGGACCAGCGGCTGGAAACGTGACTTGGGAGCTCGAGAGTCAGATGAGGGAGTCTTCTCCGGATATGTTTGACTATTTTTCTAACATTTTATTGAATATATAACTTTTTAAATTGTATTAGAAAATTATAATATAATAGAAAATTTTATATTTAAAAATAAATTACACGTTTAATTCTAAACAAGAATTCTTAAGTCCTTTGTATTACACTCTTTAATAATGAAAACTTGATTTAATACTTTTAGAAAAAGCGCTTTTTAGAAAAAGCGCTGCCATAAGGGTACTTAAGAGAGCGCTTTTTAGAAAAAGCGCTGCCATAAGGGTACTTAAGAGAGCGCTTTTTAGAAAAAGCGCTGTCATAAGTAGACCTACGAAAGCGCTTTTCATTAAACAAAAAGCGCTGCTAAAACCTATAGCAGTGCCACCTTAGAAAGCGCTTTTAAGCGCTTTTAAAGGCCAAAAAAAGCGCTTTCGTAGGTCTTTTTTGGCGTACTGTGCACTTCTAATTTTATTTAGAAAATAAATAATATGTTGTAAAATAAACTAGAGGTAAAGGAATGCTTTTAATTTTTGAACCTTCTCTTGTTGTACTTCTAATTTTATTTGAAAAATAAATAATATGTTGTAAAATAGGTAAAGAAAGAGGAGTTGAAGAACTAGGAACATTAAAATATATTATAATACTTAAAAAACAAAATACATATAAAAAGCTGAAAATTCTTATTTAAGATTGAATGTGTTGTACCCCAAAATTTTCCCTCCCATCTCCTCAACATTTTCTCATCACAAGACCCTTTGAGCTCAAGATCAAGTTAGGGTTTGCTCTGCTCAAGACTTCTCCTTGCACTGTTGACCCAAATTAGGGTTTGAGTTTGCACAAAGATGTTTGGACTTAAAGTACCCAAAATGACTTTCATGCTTCATATATGACTCTCAAGTTTACCCATACCAAGTTTCAAGCCTTGATTCCAATCTTTGCCCAGTCAATTGGACAATTGACCTAGAAATCAGCTATATTGGGGAAAAAGTCAACTGTGGCCAATTGACAGTCAAACCTCATGATTTTTGACCCACATCAACATATTGAACTCATACAAACCATTTGGTCAAGTTTGGATCACAATTCCACAAGAAATTTGATCAGATCACCAAAAGGGCAAAATAGTCATTTTTAGGGTTTTGACTGCACAAAGGCAATTTTTGACTGTTTGACCTAACCAATGGCAAACCAAGCTCATATATGGACTCAAGGACCCAATGGAATTGTCTTGACATGTTCAACAAATTCAAAAGATCCCAAATGCACAAGATTGACAGATGAATTTTCCAGTCAATTGATCAGTTTTTGACTGTATACTGAAAAGTCAAACTTTGACTTTTTGGTCAAAATCAAGTGTCAAGATTCATTTTTCATCAAAACATACCAAATTATGAAACTTGTTCATCAAGAAATCAAAAATTGCAAATTAGGGTTTAAAATGAAGAATTTTCATAACTTAGAATTTTTCTAAGTTATGAAAATCCCTAATTTTTTCCTAACTTTGTCCCATTTTTTCATCAAGATACATTTGGATTCAAACAAAAGTCAAAATATGAAAGTTGTAGTGCATTTCAAAATATACAACTTTTATTCACAAAGTTTCCTCAAAAGAAGCTTGTAGCTCAAGTTATGATTTTTGGAACAAGGGTGCAAAACATTCTTAACTTAGAGAAATTTTGACCTATTTTAGGCAGGATTTTTGCCTAACTTCATTGCCACTTTTCACATGCTTCCACTTGGAATTTCAATTTGCATTACAAAGATGGATTGTAGTACACATTCCAAGCTTTCCAAAATGTCCAAAAACTCATCAAACAACCTTATGGTTAGGGAGAATCAAATTTGGCAATATGGGCAAAACTCACTTTGTTCATGGCCAATTTACATGTTCATAACTTTGCATTTTTGAACTCAGCATGCTCTAAGCTAGATTACAGGTCCTTTATCTCATTCACACTCATAAATTTAATGCCAATCCTTCATGTTTAGGTCTTATCTTGTGTGTTTAAGCATTGCATACAAGATTGAGCCATAATTGGAAAAAGTGATTTATCCATTTTTGTAAAGTAGAACTTTATGTCAAGTTTGAAAATCAAGAAGTACAAGGCCATATCTTTGGGCACAAGTTCAGAAGCATATCACACTTATCAAGGGGGATGGTTGCAGCACATTAGAGGGGCCTGCACAAGCTTGTAAAACCAACTTGCCATTTCTTGCTTAAGTTGGAAGTAACTTGAGATAACAAAAAGCCAACTCTCATTTCAGCAAGCACAAGCTTAAGCAAAGTTGTTGTACACCTTCCAAACATCAAACCTAAGCTAGAGCACGAGCCAAATACCTTCCAAACATCATCAAACCTCAAAACACCCTCCCACTGCAGAAAACAGAGTAACCTCTGCAGTTGGACTTCCATAAGCCAATCCATTCGTGCATTCTTGCTAAATCCAGTTCATACACATTCCATACCATATATGCAAGCTATCCCAGGCATTGGACACGACCTGTAACACCTCTAACCAACATCACCATTTTCATTTTTTCTGTTTTGCAGGTTGATTGCCATAGCTTGATCCAGTTGATTTCAAAGCAAGTTAAAGGTTGGAATAGCATCCCTGAACTTCAAGCAAGCTGTACCAATCCTTATTTTTCCTTGAAAGTGCCTCCATTGTCAGACACGATCCAAGCTGAACATGTAAGTTCATGGACTTCTATCTCTCAATATAGGAAGAGTTAGCTCTAAGTTTGTGAATGAAAAATGTTCTATTCATGCCCCTAAAGCTATACATATCTTTACTTTCCATTTATGTTGCATGTGCTGAGAGAATTTGAGACCTGAACATTGACAAAAACTTAGGTTAAGAATTAGGGATGAAGAAATTCTCTCTCATTTTTGAGAGTTAGGTTAAGTTTTTTATATGTCTGGAATCGTAGCTTGATGCTTAACATTTTTCATGTTGTGAGTTTGTGCTAAAAGTCCAAGAATCTTGAGATAGCAGAGGCGCGTGTTTTGTTCAAAGAAGCTGGAGGTTGAAGAAGACAGAGTCTTGGGCTGGGCCTGAGATTTGTTTTTCCTTTTCACACCACTGCATTTCACATGCACCCCCCTGGCCCATTTTGAGTTTTACTTGTCATTTTTCATTTTTTCCTTTTGATTTTGTTTCCATATTTTTATTTAAGCATGAAAAAATATTAAATTTATTTTTCCCATATTTTTTGCATTTTATTTGATATTTATTTGGCTTTATTTTGTTTTTGTAAATAAATAAACATTTATATACTTTTATTTAAAATAACTAAAAAATAATACAAACATATTTTATTTCTGATTTTTATTTTATGTTATCTCTTGAAAACATTTTATAATAAAAATACACTTTTTGTAAATATTAAATATTTTATTTTTGTACATATAATATATATTTAATAAATAAGGTAAAATACTTATATATTTATTAGTATATTTAGGGAAAATACAAAGAATTAATACATTTTATTTTTATTAATATTTTGACCTCAAAAATACTTTTTTTACAATATACCTTCTTTTATTTATTTTTTGTACATAATTAATAAATATTACATATATTAAATAATTAATACCTTTTATTCATAAAATTAGGGTTTTACCTTAAATACATAAAAATACCAAAAATTAATTAATTTTATTTTTGTTTATTTGACACATAAAAAATACCTTTTTTCATACATATAAAAAACTATTTTTTGCATTTTTTTTTGCATATTTATCTTATCTTATTTAATTATTGTATATTAAATAATTTGTATAATTCAATTTGGATGTAATAGTTTAGGTTTAATTTCTTGCTAAAATATCCCCATTTGAACATTTGTACCCCCCGTCCCATATATTGTGTTGTAATAACTTAGGACCTTTTATTTTTCGCATTTAAAAGCTTTCTAATTATGCCATGATAGAATTAGGGTTTTGTATGCAAAATTAACCAAAAATAGTTTGACCTAATTTCAAGATAAACAAGCATGAAAGTGGACAACACTAATCACACTTGCACCCCTAGGGTACTCCACTTGTTGCCTTCAAATAATGGGCCATATTGCATGTTAGGTATCTTTGGCAAAAACAAAACAATCAAATGATCATAGTCCCTCGATGACGCTTTCGAAAGTTGCCTAAAAATGATCAAGTCCCTTAAAGGAAAAATTGCCCAAAGATACTTGGCACCATTGCAATCATGGTCTAAACGATGACCCGCGCCCGTCCCGTTAACATCCTAACACAAGATTGTCCACCAAATACAATGGTGGAACAAAATTGTTAAAAGGGTTAAAACATAACAAAGATCTTTGAGAAATTTAGGGTAGATAGCTCTTGGTTACTTGCCAACTTGCAAAACAAAAACCCTTGCCTATTTTTTCAAAACACACATCACAACACATTTTCAAAATAACTTTCAAAAACATTGAAAACTTTTCAAAAGACAAATACACCTTTGTATACATTCAAACATGGATCATTACAAAGGTTGCCACCACATTGGCCTCTTTTCAAAAACATTTTCAAACACACACACAAAGCACCATTTCAAACAATTGAAAATCAAGGCAAGTTGATCTAAGCAAGTAACTAAGAGCCCATGGATAACCATGGATAGAAAGGGTGCTAATACCTTCCCTTTCTATAATCTACTCCCCGAACCCAAGAAAACATCTCAAAGGTTTTTGTTGTGCTTTTTAACCTTTCCTTAGGATAAAATAAAAAGTCGGAGGCGACTCTTGCCCAACCGAAACATTTGCGAAAACAAACGCAAAACCTCAAGTCAGTTCTCCCACCGTATCACAGAACTGGCGACTCTGCTGGGGAAATTTTTAAAAGTGGAGTAACCTTAGGGCTTAGATCACCCTCTTGCATGACTAATTGTTTGTTTTGATTGCTTTATATCTTGGCTCTCTTGTTTGGGTTTGCAATCCTACACCTGGATTTGGGGAAACATTCATAGATAGCAATACGTTGTGGAAACTGTGCGGGGTATACCGACACGGTTGAAGCAATAGCTATATTAGTGCGACATATTTGTGAGTACCGGTAACCCTTGAGTTCAATCAAGGAGAGTACGGGGCCGCTGAGTGATGTCACTAAGCACTAATGACCTAGAACCTTACTTGACCATCTTGGCCTTTCATTAGGGGTAGTGAGATGACCGGCTTTGATGCAGTCCGAAGTTGGTAGATACTCAATACTACACTCATTGAGGGTTGTTTTCTTGGAATATTTTGGTCGCTAGTTAAGTGGCTAAACCAAAACAATGAACAATGAAAACAATCTCGTGATATTGAGCTCCTTAGAACCTGGTTACTATTTATAGGACAGGTTTTTAAGCCAACTACACTCAAGAGGGTACTTACCTATGAACCCTCATGCAAGCCTGAAACTAGGGTTTGGTGTGATTTGTTTGTACATATGTTTGTGCATACATCATAAACATCATAGAGCATCATATGCATTCACTAACCATTTCAAGGGTTTAGATCTTCATCTTTGTTCTTGTTTTGTAGGTCATGGAAATTCCTCGCAGGAAAACTATCCAAGTCAACCTTGTGAGAATCCCTCCTCAACTCAAGGAGCTCACATCAAGAATTCCGGAAAGCTCTCCCTTCAGTGAAAGACATGGTAGACTGCTCAGCCTAGTCAGCACCAACATTGAAGAGGACATGGTAAAGGTGTTGTTTCAGTTCTTTGACCCCCTTCACCACTGTTTCACTTTCCCTGACTACCAGTTGGTGCCCACTTTGGAGGAATTTTCTCAACTCCTGAGAATTCCTATCCTTAATCAACTACCTTTCAACGGTACGGAAAAGGAACCAAAGCCTGAAGATGTTGCTCAAGCCCTACACTTGCAACCATCTGACATCAAGGGGCATTGGGAAACTAGAAGCGGCGTCAAAGGTTTCTTAGCAAAATTCTTGTTTGAGAAGGCACAAGAATGTTGGAATTCATTGGACCTACAAGCCTTTGAAGAAATTGTGGCCCTCCTTATCTATGGGTTGGTCTTGTTCCCAAATCCTGACCAACTTGTAGATGTCAACACCGTCAAAATCTTCTTATCCAGAAATCCAATACCAACATTGCTTGGGGACATTCTTCACTCATTTTACACTCGAACAATGAGAAAGAGGGGTGTTCTCATGTGCTGTACTCCTCTCCTTGCAAGGTGGTTTATTTCGCACCTTCCACAATTTGTCTTGAAGAATGACCAAGGCCTAAGGTGGTCACAACGGTTGATGACCCTTACTCACTCTGATGTGCATTGGTGTTCTCGGTCCAGAGAAAATGTCATCATCGTCGATCGTTGTGGAGAGTTCCCTAATGTTCCATTGCTTGGCATTAGAGGAGGTATTACCTACAACCTTTGTCTAGCTTTGAGACAATTTGGATATGCACGGAGGGATGGCCCTCACGACATGTTGATTCCTGACTTGGTTTTTGACTTCGACAGCGATGCGCAAGGACTTCGCCAAAGATTCATCAGAGCTTGGAGGATGCCTAACAAGGTTGACAGCAAGACACTGGGGCACAAGAACTCCATCCCTCTTGAGCCATATCTCAAGTGGGTACGAACCCGAGCCCAGAGTCTAATGATGCCTTATCCTCATGTTCTCCCAGTGATTAAAGAGCCCGTTACGGAAGGAGAGGTTCCCTATACTATCCTATATCCTGACATGCCTACATCGTGGGAGGAGATGCAGAAGAGTTGGATCCAACTCAAGGAGGAATGGAACACTTTTGAAGCCAGCTTCTACGCCAGCGAGAAGAAGGTTTTGGAGCTTACCCGTCGACTCCATGAGGAGGAGACCCTCAATACCTACATTGCACCAAAGAGGATGCACAACGTCTTTTTACCTTGAGAAGTTTTTGTAATATTTGGCCCATGGGGCATTTATGTACTGACAAATTTCTTTCTTATTAATATGACATGCGTTCTTTTTGTTTGCAACAATTTTGAACTTTCTAAATCCTTGAATGCATTGCATACATAAGCATACCATTCATCATGTGCATAAGCAGGTCTCCACACCAGGTTTCCTTATCTTTCTGCTGTTTATTTCAGTAAGATGGATCTCAAACAGACGGTTAAGGACTTGCAGTCTCAGAATGCACAGTTTCAACAACTCCTGATGACCTTGGCTAAGGGTCAGGAGGATCTGAAAGCCCTGCTGGGGAACAAAGACCAAGTGAAAAAGAAGAAGAAGAGAGTCGGGGTGGCTACCTTGGGGAGAAGGTTTGAGGGTGAAGCCAGAAGGGTTCTTGAATTTCCTTCCGCATCCGAAGAAGAAAACAGTAAAGGAAAAGGGGCTGCGGTACCTTCCGAATCCGAAGCTGAGGAAGAAGAGGCTGAAGAAGACGAAGACTACTCAGAACAACAATAACCGCCGGCTGATGACAAGTACAAGAGTTTGGAGGACAGGTTAGCGGCTATGGAGCTGCAGAGAGTTCCAGGTTTAGATTTCGAAGACTTGGGATTAATTGCTGGAGTTGTGATCCCCCCGAAGTTCAAAGTGCCTATTTTTGCAAGATATGAAGGGCTGTCCTACCAAAAATGCACCTAAGGTCATATGTCCGAAGAATCCAACCTCACACATCTGACAGAAACCTTTGGGTACATTTCTTTCAAGATAGCCTGTCTAGCACTCAGTTAGACTGGTTTTACAAGCTGGAAAGGTCGGAGATACGTAGTTGGGAGGATCTGGCAGCTGCTTTTTATCGCCAATATCAGTATAACTCTGACCTGGCACCAACCCGTACTCAGCTACAGAGTATGGGAATTGCCTCAAGTGAGGGATTTAAGGAATACGCCCAGAAGTGGCGCGATCTGGCTGGAAGGGTGCAGCCGCCTCTTTCTGATAGAGAACTTGTTGATATGTTCCTAGGGACCTTGTATGGTCCATTCTTTAACCATCTGATTGGTAGCTCTTCCTCGGGGTTTACTGAATTAATTCTGACTAGCGAGCGGGTAGAAGCCGGTATCAAGAATGGGAAGATTCAGAAGGATGCCTCTGCATCTACAATTGCTAAGAAATCATTTCCAGCGAAGAAAGAAACAGCTATTGTATATTCTCAAAGGGGAGCAGGAAAAAGTGAGCGCAGGCCGACTGTGGGGGCCGTAATGATCCAAAATCCACCAAATGATCAGCCTCGCAATAACCCGTCCAGACCTAAACAACAATGGGGAGAACGGCCACCACGGCAGTTCACCCGCATTAATATGACGCCCGCGCAAGTTCTTCCACACTTGTTAAAGCTGAATCTCACAAATATCAAAGAAGCGCCGAAAAATGTGAATACGACCTCACCAGCTTACAATGCCAATGCCAAGTGCGCCTACCATTCCGATAGCGTCGGACATGACACAAATAATTGTTGGGCACTGAAAAATAAAATTCAAGACTTGATAGATGCAAAAGAGGTGGAGTTCGATGCTTCAGAGAAACCAAACGTGATATCTGCTCCGATGCCGAAGCACGGTCGAAATGTCCATGCTATTGAGGAAGATTTGTATGTTTCTGATGTCAATGACCTGATAACTCCGTTGTTAACCATCAAGTTAAATCTGTTAAAGGCCGGAATTTTCCCAGGATGCAAAGAAGATTGTTACTGTTGTTACTCTCTGCCAATTGACTGCCCGTTATTGAAGAAAGGCATCCAAGGCCTAATGGACAGTCAACAAATTCTATTTGAAAAAGTTTCTGCTATTCCAACCCCTACTGAAGATGTTTCAATTATCACCATTCACGCCAATCTTTCCAAGGCCGTCAGAAAGCCTGTTAAGATTACATCTGCTACAAAGTCTGTTCCTCTGAAGATAACTATGCCAGGGCCTGTCCCCTACAGTTCTGAAAAATCAATACCATGGAATTACGGTGGAGAAATCTACTATCATGGTATTAAACAAGTTGAAATAACCGAAGGAAGCTCTGATGAAGAAGATGCCAGCATTGGAAACATTGTCGGCACAAGCAAGATCACCCGAAGTGGGAGAATATTTTCTCCAGAGATTGCCCCCGCAAAGGCAATCTTTGGACCCTCATCCGCTGCCAAAGTTATTCCTGCACCAATAAAACATTCCGCTAGAACCCCATTGATTAAAGATGCTGCTGTTCCTGTTGTTGTCCCTCCAACTTCTGCTGATAAGGGAAAAGGGATCCAAGATGAGCCCGTCAGGACGAGGGCTCAACCTTTGGTCATCCCGGAAACCTCTAAGAAAGAGATGGAGGAGATCTTGAAGATAATTAAAAAGAGAGATTATGACATGGTAGAGCAACTGGGGCAAACCCCCTCGAAAATCTCCATGTTAGCATTGCTACTTTGTTCAGAGGCGCACGCCAAAGCATTGGTAAAGTTCCTGAAGACATCCCATGTACCCCAGGAAACCTCTGCCGACCAATTCCAAAACTGTGTAGCCAGTCTTACAGCAGACAATGGTTTAGGTTTCTCTGATGCTGACCTAACCTCAAAAGGAAGAAAACACAATGACGCGTTACACGTGTCAGTAGAATGCCAAGGAACTACTCTAGCCCATGTTCTAGTCGACACTGGTTCTTCTCTGAACGTGCTGCCTAAGAAGGCCCTCGACCGATTAGACTGTGAAGGCTTGGAGTTAAGGCCAAGTAATATCATTGTAAGGGCGTTTGACGGGTCAAAGAGAATGGTACATGGGGAGGTAGACATTCCCATTAAGGTTGGCACAGAGGTTTTCCCCTCAACTTTCTATGTGATGGACATCCGTCCGTCATACTCTTGCTTATTGGGGAGGCCATGGATACACAATGCTGGGGCAGTGACCTCTTCCCTACATCAAATGCTAAATTACCCTATCAAAGGAAAGATCATAACCGTCCACGGTGAAGAAGAGTATATGATCAGCCACCTGAACTCTTTCTGATATGTAGAGGTAGAAGGTGAATTCATTGAGACACCATTCCAGCACTTCGAGGAAGTCTCTCCTGAGGTGGAAGTAGCAAAAGTGATAGCTGAGGTACCAAAGCAGATGGCCAGGATGGCATCTCTAAAAGACGCGAAGGCCGCAATGAAGGAAGGGAAGAGCTCAACATGGGGGCAGTTGCCGGATATCCCTCACAAAACAGACAGGTTTGGTTTAGGATTCACTGATGCGGGGCAGAAAGCTATGCGCCGTTCAAAGGTCGAAAGAGCACCCATCAAGATCTCTCCTTATGGGATTAATGCTTTGGAAGGTGAAGACGAAGATGCCAACATTGAAGATTGGATCTACCCAACCATCGAAGGGGGACTACGCAACTGGGAGGCAAAGGACTTTGTCCCCATTACTTTTATTAATCAGTAATTATCTGTCAAACATTTCCTTTGGTCTGTAATAATTACTTTTGAACAATCCGTACACTACTTTTTCACCTCATGCCTTGCCCGGGGCATGTAGGTCCATTTGTAAGGGTTTTGATTATCTTCATATACATATGCCATGTTTAACGATTCATTGGACGTTTTTCATCGACAAACTGCTGTGTTCATTTTCCTTCCTTTTTGCATTTTTGTTTAAAGATGGCTATCCCTTACACACACCCACGCTCACAAATGCAGGTACCCATCCACTCTGGATTCTATGGGTGACTATTCTGCTATGTCCTTCAATAACTCTGAAGATCTGGTCAATCAGGCTGAGTATGAAGATGACGAAGGTTGTGAAGTACAAGGAGAGCTAGCCAGACTTTTACAGCAAGAGGAAAGAGCCATCTTACCTCACGAAGAGTTGTTGGAAACGGTCAACCTAGGAACGGAGGAAGACCAAAAGGAAGTGCAAGTGGGTGCCAATCTGGAACCAAGTGTCAAGGAGCGCCTGATACAGCTGTTAAATGAGTACGTTGAAATCTTCGCCTGGTCTTACGAAGACATGTCGGGTTTAGACACAGACATCGTGGTTCACCGTCTCCCTACAAGAGAGGATTGTCCACCGATCAAGCAAAAAGTCCTTCGAATGAGGCCCGACATGTCTAAGAAGATTAAGGCAGAAGTGATGAAACAATTCAACGCTGGCTTTCTGGCTGTTACATCCTATCCACAATGGGTTGCTAACATCGTGCCAGTTCCTAAAAAAGATGGCAAGGTCAGGATGTGTGTAGACTACCGGGATTTGAATAGGGCCAGCCCCAAAGATGACTTTCCGCTACCGCACATTGACATTCTGATTGACAACACAGCTCAGCACAAAGTGTTTTCCTTCATGGATGGATTCTCGGGCTACAATCAAATTAAAATGGCCCCCGAGGACATGGAGAAAACAACCTTTGTTACACAATGGGGTACTTTTTGTTACAAGGTGATGTCGTTCGGACTGAAGAACGCAGGGGCAACTTATCAACGCGCCAGGGTAGCTTTATTTCATGATATGATACATTATGAGATCGAAGTTTACGTAGACGATATGATAGCTCGGTCACAAACAGAGGAGGAACACCTTGAACACCTGGAAAAGCTGTTTGCCGGGTTGAAAGAGTACAAACTCAGGCTGAATCCAAGTAAGTGTACTTTTGGTGTTAGGTCTGGTAAACTTCTAGGGTTTATTGTCAGCAACAAAGGCATTGAAGTCGATCCAGCAAAAGTAAAATCAATACAAGAGATGCCTGCTCCTCGTACTGAAAAGGAGGTTAGAGGGTTCTTGGGGCGCTTGAACTATATTGCCAGATTCATCTCTCATCTGACTTCTACCTGTGAGCCAATTTTCAAATTATTAAAGAAAGATCAGGTAGTTGAATGGAACGACGATTGCCAAGCTGCTTTTGATAAGATCAAGGAGTATTTGATAGAACCTCATATTCTGATGCCTCCCGTCGAAGGAAGACCATTGATCATGTATCTAACCGTCTTGGATAACTTAATGGGGTGTGTTTTGGGCCAGCATGACGAGTCTGGGCGAAAAGAGCATGCTATTTATTACCTTAGCAAAAAGTTTACCGACTGTGAGACTCGCTACTCACTACTCGAGAAAACTTGTTGCGCTTTGGTATGGGCTGCTCGCCGACTAAAGCAGTATATGCTGACTCATACCACCTTGTTGATTTCCAAAATGGATCCTATCAAGTATATCTTCGAGAAGCCTGCTTTATCTGGAAGAATAGCTAGATGGCAAATGATCCTAACAGAGTATGACATCCAGTACACCACTCAAAAAGCTATAAAAGGGAGTGTATTAGCTGATCATCTAGCTCATCAAGCTATCGAAGATTATCAAGCCATGAGATTTGACTTCCCAGATGAGGACATCATGAATTTGGATAACATTGAAGGTAACGGACCGTATGACGGACCCGAAAAGGGATCCCGATGGACCCTGTACTTCGATGGTGCTTGAAATGCACTTGGAAACGGTATCGGTGCGGTACTCATCTCCCCAGAAGGTTGTCACACTCCTTTCACGGCTCGAATCTGCTTTAGCTGCACAAACAACATGGCGGAATATGAAGCTTGCATCTTTGGTCTCAAGGCTGCTATAGACTTGGGGATCAAATCTTTGATCGTATTTAGGGACTCGGCTTTGGTTATCAGTCAAATCAAAGGAGAGTGGGATACCAAACATCCCAATCTTATCCCATACAAAGAACATGTCCTAACATTGTTGCCTCATTTCGAGCAAATTACCTTCGAGCATTTCCCGCGAGAAGAGAATCAGCTAGCAGATGCTCTGGCAACAATGTCTTCTATGTTTAAACTCGACTGGGATAACGAGGCTCCCCAAATCACCATCGAGCGAATGGATGAACCTGCGCATTGTCACGAGATTAATACCGAAGAAGCAGTGGAACAACCCTGGTTTCACGAAATCAAAAGGTATCTCCAGACCAGAGAATATCCCGAAGGAGCTTCCGTAAATGACAAGAAGTTCCTAAGGAAATTCGCTGCCAAGTTCTTCCTGAGCAATGGCATCCTCTATAAGCGCAACCATGATTTTGTTTTACTCCGATGTGTTGACAAAGCTGAAGCGGAGTTAATCATGACAGAGATGCACAGCGGTACATTTGGCACCCATTTGAGCGGGCATACTATGGCTAAAAAGATCCTAAGGGCGGGCTATTACTGGTCTACCATGGAAGCGGATTGCCATCAACACTCCCGTACTTGCCACAAGTGTCAAGTCTACGCTGACAAGATTCATATTCCTCCGGTTCCTCTCAACGTGCTGACAGCTCCTTGGCCATTCGCAATGTGGGGCATTGACATGATTGGAGAGATCAAGCCTACGGCTTCCAACGGACATCGCTTCATCCTGGTTGCCATTGACTACTTCACCAAATGGGTCGAAGCAGCTTCTTTCGCCTTTGTCACTAAAAATGTGGTTGCCCGCTTCATCAAGCAAAACCTTATATGCCGGTATGGTGTTCCAGACAGGATCATCACAGACAACAGTACAAATCTGAATAATACTATGATCACCGCATTGTGCGAACAATTCAAGATTTATCATCACAATTCATCTCCCTATCGGCCGAAGATGAACGGTGCTGTTGAAGCTGCGAACAAAAACATTAAGAAGATCATTCAGAAAATGACAGTCACTTACAAGGACTGGCATGAGATGTTACCGTTTGCTCTGCATGGATACCGTACGACGGTACGTACTTCAACCGGGGCAACCCCATTTTCTTTGGTATATGGCATGGAAGCTGTCTTGCCCATGGAAGTTCAAATTCCTTCTTTAAGGATTATGAAGGACTCTGGTTTGAGTGAAGATGATTGGATTCAGACCCGACTTGATCAACTCAATTTGATCGACGAGAAGCGACTCGCTGCTGTATGCCATGGTCAGACGTATCAAAAACGGATGATCAAAGCCTTCAACAAGAAATTCAGACGTCAAGTATATCAAGTCGGAGATCTCGTAATCAAGCGGATTATCCTGCCGCAAAGTGATCCCAGGGGAAAATGGACTCCTACATACGAAGGACCATTTGTGATCAAGAGCATATTTTCTGGTGGTGCAATGATTCTGACCACCATGGACGTCGACGATTTGTCGCACCCTGCGAACGCAGACATAGTCAAAAGATACTACGCATAAAATAACCCAACAAGTTAAAAACCCGAAAGGGCGGCTTGGGAAAAAATGGGCATCCCGGTGGACCGAAAACACGAAAGGGCGGTTCAGGCAAAAATTAGGGATAAAACAAAAAATCTGTACACCCGGCAAGTCGAAAACCCGAAAGGGCGATTCAGGCAAAAGTTAGGGAATTAAAGCGTATGACTATGTCTCGTCGGATCACTTTAAGGACAATCTCTTCATCAACCAGCTCCAAGCTTCTAATCAATCCAATCATCGGCAGACGAAGCATTGAATGGACAGATGTTCAGAGTTGTGAAGGCTATAGCAGAATGGAATCTCATGGAATTGTTTCACATAGCCATCTTTCTTTTGTATAAATTTTTTAATTTTTACGACGGCATCCTCTTACTAGGATGACTGTCTCCTTTGTACAAATATATACATAGAAAGTTAATACAAATACTTTTCCAAATACCGAAATTTGCGTTGTCCTCCTTTTCTCTTTTCTTATGCACTTATGTTTTATTTGAGAAACGTCAAATGTTTTGTTAGATAGGCATATGCATTTGAACATAATCATTTCCTTATGAATCAAGAAAGATGATTACTGATAGGTTAAAAGTACGGATAAATGTCTTGATGCCCTTTCAGAAGGAATTCTCAGCAGAGTTATACTCCAAATTCCCCAGCCAGAGGGCCTTCCAGAACTCGATTCCCCTCAGAATTAAGTTTCAGAATCCCCAGTGGAGCCTTAAAAATCTGAAAATCCAATCCCCAGCGGAGCTAAGATTCCCTGCCATCAATCCCCAGCTAAACCAGGCTAGTGAAAATTCTCCCCACAGAGATACCTGCCACCAAACTGAAAATTCTCAGTCATACCTCTCCAACATGAGTCTATCAGATTCTGAACTTCCCCAATAAAGATCTTCAGGAGTTCTCATTCCCTGTAAGTCACCAAGGAATTCCAATTCACCGCAGTAGTCCTAAGATCCCTCAGCAATTGAAGATTTTGCATCTCCCCAAGCAGAGTGAAGACTCTCATTCTCAGTGCCTCACAGGATGATCAGATGTTTCTCCGATGAAGATCTCCTCAAGACAAGAATCCCCAGAAGATTGGTATACAACCCAAAGCTCCTAATTTTCCAGCAGTAGGCAACAAGGATGTTTCATCCTCAGCAATCAAAATTCTTGTCTTCCCCTGCAACAGTCAAAGATTCACTTCCCCGGCGGCAGTCAAGTTTCTTTGTTTCCAGGATTCATCTATCCTCAGCAAAGACAGCTCTTCAGCTTACATATGCATTCATTTACATTCATATCATAAACATTGATATAACATATTTTGCATCATACATATCATGCAACATAACTTTGTGTTTTAGCTAACATTTCACCCTTTTCAGGATAAAATTAAAAGGCTATCATTAATAATTATTCAGATACAGTATGGATACACCCCAGACACAGCGGTCATTCTATTACTCATTCAGAATCTCAAGTCAGATACAGTACGGATACACCTCAGACACGATGATTATTCTACTATTCATTCGGACTACAGCAATCAAATACAGATTAGATACGCTCCAGACACGGCAACCATTATATCTCTCATTCAGATTCATTTATCCACCTCAAGGTTCAACGCATTCCGAACACGGATACCACTCTGACCCTTACAGCAGCAGCTTGATTCTCTCCAGTGCGTTCGCCACAGAAGTCATTCTGTCATTTATCTAGATTCCAGTTACAGTTTTAGATACACTTCAAACACAGAAGTCATTCTATTACTTATACGGATCTCAATCCTAGTTACAGTTTCAGATACACTTCAAACACAGAAGTCATTCTGCTACTCATACAACTTTCAACTTCAGATACAGTCTGGATACGCTCCAAACATGGTTGCCATTCTGCCACTCATCCAGAATTTGTCCCCAGCACGCAGTTGCTCCGTACAGATGTTTCTCTGTTACCCAGATACAATACAGATACACTCCAGACACGGCAGTCATTCTGATATTCGTTCTACACTTCAAACACAGTTACAACTCAGATACGCCCCAGACACGGAGGCCATTCTTCTGCTCATACAAACTCAGTCCTTAGATGCAGTTCAAATACATTCCAGACACGGATACCATTTTGATCCTCATTCTTCTGACCCGTCACACTACAGTTCAACAAACCTTCCAGATGGCATCTTTAAGCCCATCTCCAAATGGCATCTCTAAGCCCATTCCCATATCCATTGTTCTGATAAGTGCAAATTTAAGGGCACTCTAGTGTCCAATCTCCTTTTACCTTCGAGACGCGAAAGGCAAACCTGCCAATCTAACTCTTCAGGTGCAAGAAGATTGAACAGGGGCAACTGTTGTACCCCAAAATTTGCCCTCCCATCTCCTCAACATTTTCTCATCACAAGACCCTTGGAGCTCAAGATCGAGTTAAGGTTTGCTCTGCTCAAGACTCCTTCTTGCACTGTTGACCCAAATTAGGGTTTGAGTTTGCACAAAGATGTTTGGACTTAAAGTGCCCAAAATGACTTTCATGCTTCATATTGGACTCTCAAGTTTACCCATACCAAGTTTCAAGCCTTGATTCCAATCTTTGCCCAGTCAATTGGACAGTTGACCTAGAAATCAGCTGTATTGGGGAAAAAGTCAACTGTGGCCAATTGACAGTCAAACCTCATGATTTTTGACCCACATCAACATATTGAACTCATACAAACCATTTGGTCAAGTTTGGATCACAATTCCATAAGAAATTTGATCAGATCACCAAAAGGGCAAAATAGTCATTTTTAGGGTTTTGACTGCACAAAGGCAATTTTTGACTGTTTGACCTAACCAATGGCAAACCAAGCTCATATATGGACTCAAGGACCCAATGGAATTGTCTTGACATGTTCAACAAATTCAAAAGATCCCAAATGCACAAGATTGACAGATGAATTTTCCAGTCAATTGATCAGTTTTTGACTGTATACTGAAAAGTCAAACTTTGACTTTTTGGTCAAAATCAAGTGTCAAGATTCATTTTTCATCAAAACATGCCAAGTTATGAAACTTGTTCATCAAGAAATCAAAAATTGCAAATTAGGGTTTAAAATGAAGAATTTTCATAACTTGGAATTTTTCTAAGTTATGAAAATCCCTAATTTTTTCCTAACTTTGTCCCATTTTTTCATCAAGATACATTTGGATTCAAACAAAAGTCAAAACATGAAAGTTGTATTTCATTGCAAAATATACAACTTTGATTCACAAAGTTTCCTCAAAAGAAGCTTGTAGCTCAAGTTATGATTTTTGGAACAAGGGTGCAAAACATTCTTAACTTAGAGAAATTTTGACCTATTTTAGGCAGGATTTTTGCCTAACTTCATGGCCACTTTTCACATGCTTCCACTTGGAATTTCAATTTGCATTACAAATATGGATTGTAGTACACATTCCAAGCTTTCAAAAATGTCCAAAAACTCATCAAACAACCTTATGGTTAGGGAGAATCGAAATTGGCAATATGGGCAAAACTCACTTTGTTCATGGCCAATTTACATGTTCATAACTTTGCATTTTTGAACTCAGCATGCTCTAAGCTAGATTACAAGTCCTTTATCTCATTCACACTCATAAATTTAATGTCAATCCTTCATGTTTAGGTCTTATCTTGTGTGTTTAAGCATTGCATACAAGATTGAGCCATAATTGGAAAAGTGATTTATCCATTTTTGTAAAGTAGAACTTTATGTCAAGTTTGAAAATCAAGAAGTACAAGGCCATATCTTTGGGAAAAAGTTCAGAAGCATATCACACTGATCAAGGGGGATGGTTGCAGCACATTAGAGGGGCCTGCACAAGCTTGTAAAACCAACTTGCCATTTCTTGCTTAAGTTGGAAGTAACTTGAGATAACAAAAAGCCAACTCTCATTTCAGCAAGCACAAGCTTAAGCAAAGTTGTTGTACACCTTCCAAACATCAAACCTAAGCTAGAGCACGAGCCAAATACCTTCCAAACATCATCAAACCTCAAAACACCCTCCCACTGCAGAAAACAGAGTAACCTCTGCAGTTGGACTTCCATAAGCCAATCTATTCGTGCATTCTTGCTAAATCTAGTTCATACACATTCCATACCATATATACAAGCTATCCCAGGCATTGGACACGACCTGTAACACCTCTAACCAACATCACCATTTTCATTTTTTCTGTTTTGCAGGTTGATTGCCATAGCTTGATCCAGTTGATTTCAAAGCAAGTTAAAGGTTGGAATAGCATCCCTGAACTTCAAGCAAGTTGTACCAATCCTCATTTTGCCTTGAAAGTGCCTCCATTGTCAGACACGATCCAAGCTGAACAGGTAAGTTCATGGACTTCTATCTCTCAATATAGGAAGAGTTAGCTCTAAGTTTGTGAATGAAAAATGTTCTATTCATGCCCCTGAAGCTATACATATCTTTACTTTCCATTTATGTTGCATGTGCTGAGAGAATTTGAGACCTGAACATTGACAAAAACATAGGTTAAGAATTAGGGATGGAGAAATTCTCTCTCATTTCTGAGAGTTAGGTTAAGTTTTTTATATGTCTGGAATCGTGGCTTGATGCTTAACATTTTTCATGTTGTGAGTTTGTGCTAAAAGTCCAAGAATCTTGAGATAGCAGAGGCGCGTGTTTTGTTCAAAGAAGCTGGAGGTTGAAGAAGACAGAGTCTTGGGCTGGGCCTGAGATTTGTTTTTCCTTTTCACACCACTGCATTTCACATGCACCCCCTGGCCCATTTTGAGTTTTACTTGTCATTTTCCATTTTTTCCTTTTGATTTTGTTTCCATATTTTTATTTAAGCATGAAAAAATATTAAATTTATTTTTCCCACATTTTTTGCATTTTATTTGATATTTATTTGGCTTTATTTAGTTTTTGTAAATAAATAAACATTTATATACTTTTATTTAAAATAACTAAAAAATAATACAAACATATTTTATTTCTGATTTTTATTTTATGTTATCTCTTGAAAACATTTTATAATAAAAATACACTTTTTGTAAATATTAAATATTTTATTTTTGTACATATAATATATATTTAATAAATAAGGTAAAATACTTATATATTTATTAGTATATTTAGGGAAAATACAAAGAATTAATACATTTTATTTTTATTAATATTTTGACCTCAAAAATACTTTTTTTACAATATACCTTCTTTTATTTATTTTTTGTACATAATTAATAAATATTACATATATTAAATAATTAATACCTTTTATTCATAAAATTAGGGTTTTACCCTAAATACATAAAAATACCAAAAATTAATTAATTTTATTTTTGTTTATTTGACACATAAAAAATACCTTTTTTCATACATATAAAAAACCATTTTTTGCATTTTTTGCATATTTATCTTATCTTATTTAATTATTGTATATTAAATAATTTGTATAATTCAATTTGGATGTAATAGTTTAGGTTTAATTTCTTGCTAAAATATCCCCATTTGAACATTTGTACCCCCCGTCCCATATATTGTATTGTAATAACTTAGGACCTTTTATTTTTCGCATTTAAAAGCTTTTTAATTATGCCATGATAGAATTAGGGTTTTGTATGCAAAATTAACCAAAAATAGTTTGACCTAATTTCAAGATAAACAAGCATGAAAGTGGACAACACTAATCACACTTGCACCCCTAGGGTACTCCACTTGTTGCCTTCAAATAATGGGCCATATTGCATGTTAGGTATCTTTGGCAAAAACAAAACAATCAAATGATCATAGTCCCTCGATGACGCTTTCGAAAGTTGCCTAAAAATGATCAAGTCCCTTAAAGGAAAAATTGCCCAAAGATACTTGGCACCATTGCAATCATGGTCTAAACGATGACCCGCGCCCGTCCCGTTAACATCCTAACACAAGATTGTCCACCAAATACAATGGTGGAACAAAATTGTTAAAAGGGTTAAAACATAGCAAAGATCTTTGAGAAATTTAGGGTAGATAGCTCTTGGTTACTTGCTAACTTGCAAAACAAAAACCCTTGCCTATTTTTTCAAAACACACATCACAACACATTTTCAAAATAACTTTCAAAAACATTTAAAACTTTTCAAAAGACAAATACACCTTTGTATACATTCAAACATGGATCATTACAAAGGTTGCCACCACATTGGCCTCTTTTCAAAAACATTTTCAAACACACACACAAAGCACCATTTCAAACAATTGAAAATCAAGGCAAGTTGATCTAAGCAAGTAACTAAGAGCCCATGGATAACCATGGATAGAAAGGGTGCTAATACCTTCCCTTTCTATAATCTAATCCCCGAACCCAAGAAAACATCTCAAAGGTTTTTGCTGTGCTTTTTAACCTTTCCATAGGATAAAATAAAAAGTCGGTGGCGACTCTTGATCAACCGAAACATTTGCGAAAACAAACGCAAAACCTCAAGTCAGTTCTCCCACCGTATCACAGAATGTATAACTTATTCTTTTAATATAATTTAATTTATTCTATTATTGTTATATAAATTAAATTAAACACTAATTAACTTATAATCACAATTGCACGACCGAAATAAAAAACATACAACCACCTCTACATCTTATTTATGAAATGACTTTTCAATAGTAATGTCTCAATCTAAACAATCAAAACACTCAGCATTCATGTTTGTCAAAAGAAAAGAAGTACACTTTGAGTCTCTTGATTGAAATAAGAGCTCTTGATGCCAAGCAATTTGCTACTCCATGATAAAAGGCACTAAACTCAACAAACATTTTGCCTCTTCATTATATTATCCAACTCCTTATAGAAAGAAGATAAGCCAACTCATTTATTTGACGAAAACATCCTGCCTGACATCAATTATCATGTCCAACAGTTGAGTCAAACATTGTATAATTAATAATATAAACATTGTATGTAAAATATAAAGAGAGATTTGTGGATTGGAAACCTCTCCATGAAACTAATATGAGCTTTTTGTCTTTATAGACAATTTATAAATCATAAATTTATATCAAAGTGGAAAATGAAAACAAACTAGAAGTCTTGTAGAAAACACAAAAGCCAACAGGTTATTCAGCATCCTCATATTACTAATTCTTCTATTACAACGACCAAGATCTTAGGTAAGATCTCTTTATTCATAATCACACAGAATGAAAAAAACTACAATGATCAAAATCACATAATTATTTCAACTCATCATTGATGATCTTAGATGGTTTGTCATCCTAATCCCCAACAATACTAACCATTCTAGGACCTTTGATCTTATCACGTGACAATTTATTAAGTGTTAAAGTTAAAACACCATTTTCCATCTCACTGAAATAAACAATAGAAAGATAATGAGACCCGTTGTAAGAAATCTGTTTGTGTTATGGTGAATGAAGATGCATATGCGAATGATTTCAAGGAAATTAGAGATTTAAATTTGATTTAGACAAAAAGGAACACACGTTACATTAATAAATCCAAGTTCGAGTACATCATGCCTCTTTGAGCTTACAATGAAAGAAATAAAATACAAAAACTCCTAAGACAAAAAAGTTGAACGCACCCTCTTTGGTGCGATGTAGGCGTTCAAACTCCGCTCTTCATGAAGCTGCTTGGTGAGTTCCAGAACTTTCTTCTCGCTGGCGTAGAATTGGGCTTCGAAAGTGTCTCGCTCTTCCTTAAGTTGTATCTAATCCCTTTGTAAGTCTTTGAGAGAGGTGGGCATGTTAGGATGAAGGACAGTGTATGGGACATATCCTTCAACAACAGACTCTATGATAACTGGGAGAATGGAGGGGTAAGGCATTGCGAGACTCTAAGCGCGAGCCCGTACCCACCTAAGGTAAGGCTTAAGGGGAATGGAATTCTTGTGCCTCAATGTCCTACTGTCCACCTTTCTTACCATCCTCCAGGCTCGTATGAACCTCCGAAGGTAGTCTTGATTGTCACTTTCATAGTCGAACACTACACCTTGGGTGAGCGCGTCATATGGACCATCTCTTCGTGCGTACCCAAAATGTTGCAGAGCTAAACAAGGGTTATAAGTGATGCCTCCCCTAATGCCAAACAGAGTAACATTATGGAATTCC
This sequence comes from Vicia faba, assembly GCA_948472305.1. Lineage (NCBI taxonomy): Eukaryota > Viridiplantae > Streptophyta > Magnoliopsida > Fabales > Fabaceae > Vicia > Vicia faba. The sequence goes on from OX451736.1 coordinate 1,499,281,817, forward strand.
CCACAACGATCGATGGTAGTAATGTCCTCCAAAGATCGAGAACACTAGTAGATATTTGAATGCCTGGGTGACATCAGCCTATTGAACCACCTCAAACCTTGCTCATTCTTCACAACGGATCGGGGAAGATGCGAAACAAACCGTTTATCCAACAAAGGAGTACAACACATGAGGGTTCCTCTTCTCCTCATGATGCGAGTGTAGAGAGAATGCAAGATATCTCCCAATAAAGTAGCCACCGGATTGTGAGATAAAAAGATTTTGACAGCATTCACATCTATAAGTTGGTCAGGATTTGGAAATAGTACCAACCCATAGATGAGAAGAGCCAAAACTTCTTCGAAAGCTTGTAAATCCAAGTTGTTCCAACAATCATGATCTTTTTCCAGTAAGAACTTGGCTAAGAACCATTTGACAACACTTCTTGTTTCCCAATTAGCGTGACGTCGGATTGTTGCAAGTGTAAATCTCAGGAACCTCTTTAGGGCTTGGGTCTCTTTCGGTACTAATGAAAGGTAGTTGATCGAGGATAGGAATTCCAAAGAGCTGAGAGAACTCTTCCATAGTTGGTACAAGCTGGTAATCAGGGAAGGTAAAGCAATGGTGCAATGGGTCAAAGAACTGGAAAAACGCCTTTATCATATCTTCATCAAAGCTCGAGGTAACCAAGTTGAGAAGTCATCCATGTCTTTTGGTGAACGAAGAATTCTCAGGGACCCTCGAAGCTAAATCCTTGAGCTGAAAAGGTACTCGTACAAGGTTGACTTGGATTGTGTTCCTGCGAGTGGGAGTCATATCCTACAAAACAAAATAAAGGTGAATCTAAAAATCCTTGAAATGGTTAGTCTAAAATGCTATGGTATGATATCATGATGTTATGTACAAGCATATGCATAAGTTAAATCAAACAAATCCTTAGGTTTAGGCTTGCATGAGGTTTTATAAGTAAGTACCCTCTTGAAGTTTGGTTGGCTCAACCTGTCCTAGTGATAGTAATCGGGTTCTAAGGGATCTCAATATCACTAATTTGTTTTCTCGGGCATTGTTTCAGTGCAATCCTCTTTCACGGCGACCGAAATATCCCAAAAAGCCAAACCTCAATGAGTGTAGTATCGAGTATCTACCAACTTTGACTGCACTAAAGCCGGTCATCTCACTACATCCTAATGGCCAAGTTGGTCAAGTAAAGGTTCTAAAAGTCATTTAGTGCTTCATGACATCACTCAGCAGCCCCGCATTCTCCTTGACTACTCAAGGGCTACCGGTACCCACAAATATGTCACACTAACGTAGCTATTGCTTAGACCATGTCGGTATATCCCGTACAGTTTCCATAATATATTGCTACTTACCTATAAGGTATCCCAAATACGGGTAGAGGATTCAAGCCCAAACAAAGAACCAAAATGTAAAGCATACAAGTTAAACAAAGAAAGCAAGTAAAGGTGATCTAGCCCTAAGGTAACCTAACTTTTGAAAGATTCCCCAGCAGAGTTTCCAGTTCTGTAATGCGGTGGAAGAACTGACTTGGTTATTTTGCGTTTTGTCGCAAATATTGCGGTTAGCAAGAGTCGCCACCGACTTTTCTTTTATCCAATAAGGAAAGGCTGAAAAGAACATGAAAGACCTTTAGAGATGTTTTCTTGAGTTCGGGGGGTAGATTATGAAAAGGAAAGGTATTAGCACCCTTTCCATTCGTAATTATCTACGGGCTCTTAGTTTCTTGCAACATCACTTGCTTTTGTTTGAATGTGCTTGTGGTATGGGTTTTGAAAGTATTTTGAAAATGTCTTTGTAATGGTTCTCGTTTCTATAAGAACGCGTACAAAGTGTTGTTTTGAAAATAGTTCAAAGATGTGTTTGTGGAATGTGTTTTTGGAAGTGATTTTGAAAATGTGTCTTCTTTGTAATGACTTATTTCTATAAGAACGCGTACAAAGTGTTTGTCTTTTAAAAATGTTTCAAGATGAAAGTGTTGGTGTAAAAATATTTTGTTGTGAGCAAGCGAGCAACTATGAGCAAATCTACATACTCAAAAGGTCTTAGATGTTCTTTTCCTCCTCCTTTAGATGTTGCTATCTTACCATTGATTTGGTAAGAAGCCCCATCGTTGGATGTGAAGGGACAGGTGCGGGTCAATCGTATAGTCATAGAAGGCAACTTGTGAGACGCTTTAGCAAATTTCGTAAGGGACTAGATTGTTTTACCGAAGGCAACATCGAGGGACTACGATCTTTTTTATCGAAAGGTATTTGCTAAAGCGCCCCATGTTTGAGGGACATGACTATTTTTCCGAGGCAACAAGTGGAATTACCCTAGGGGTGCTAGTGTGTAAGTGTGTTTGATTTGCATGCATTTAGTCTTTGATTAGGGGTTATATATTTGTTGTTTTTATCTTGCCATACATACCTGTGATCGGTGGATCTGGAACTGACTGTTTAACGCTGGTTCGCGAAATGTCGCGGAAGCAAGAGTCGCCACCGTCTTTTATTTTCTCCAAATGGAAAGGACAAAAGCACAGAAAAATTCCTTAAAGAGATTGCTCTCGGTTCGGGAGGTAGGTTATAGAAAGGGAAGGTGTTAGCACCCTTTCTATCCATGGTTATCCATGGGCTCTTAGATACTTGCTCATTGTGTTTTCAAAAATGTTTGCTTGCTTTTCAATTGTGGGTTTTAAAAAGTTTCTTTGAAAAATTTCAGTTCGACTCGTACGTCAGAGTGTTTGAAAAGTTTGTTTTGAAAGCTTTTGAAAATGTGTTGGTGTGAAAAGTATTTTTGTTTGAAATTAGAGCAAGTATCCTTGAGAACCTACCTACCCTAAGGAATTCGTCTGTGTAAAAGTCCTTTAAAGTAGCGCCATCCCACCATTGAGAGGGAGGTAGCACCACCGTTGGAGGTGTTCGGGTCAATTCGAGTTTATAGGGACATGGTGATCACCAGAGCAATGGGAAGACACCTTAGAAGCTACCCTCATGCCAGGTTCCCGGATCATGAGGACTTACTAAGACATCCTCTACTCGACGATCACCTTTCGAGGCAAGGCAACAGTGAGGCGTACCCTAGGGGTGGTGTGTGATTTGTGTGTCGTTTTCATTTGCATTTATCTTGTCATGTTCATTGTGATCTACGCTTGATTTCATTTAAGTCCATACATTCTTTCATGCTTTTGTTAACAGTTAAAAAATATTTGCGGGAAAATAAATCTAAGGCTATTACAAATGGCGCGGGTCCACATCGCCAAAATTAAACCGGACCCGATTTAACGGAAAGTAAATAAAGCAAAAGAAATAAAAATGCGAGAAGTTAAATTGTCCGAGTTACATGGCTTTGGGAGAGATACATGATTATTTGAATGAAATAAAAATAAATACGCAAATCAAACAATTAAAAATATGGGCGTTGGACCCTTTTGCAAAATTAACAAGGAATAAAAATTAAAATTAAAAGAAAATGTAGTTTGGTATTTTTGTGTTTTTTAAGATTTAAAAAAAAGAATTAATTAAAAACTAAAATGAAATGTTAAACCTAGTTCTAATTATTTTTAAGTTTATTATGAAAGTGTTAAATTAACCTAAATTAAACCCTAAATTCTTTTATGTACAATTTAATTATGAAAATAAAATGAGTAATATTATTATAAAAAAAAGGAAAAATTAAAATTAACAATTAAGCCTAAATTCTATATTTTTTTTATTATTTTATTATGAAAAGAATTAAAATTGCAACCTATATTAATACTAAGTTAATTTACATATTAATTTATTTATGAAAATAATTAAATTAAATATTTATTATATTTGTCATCTTTTCTGATTTTTTGTGATATTTTTATATATATGGTAAAAATAATTTATTAAATTAAAACAAGAAAAATAAATAAAATAAGGATTGAAAATAAAATAAATAAAATGGAAATTGCAACCCAGGGGGGGTTCAGGCCCTAAAGTGGAGGCTTTGTCCAAGAATCCAGGCCCAAAAGCTTCAGGTCCTTTTGACTTTTTTGTGCAACATGTTGGTACGTTGACTCTTGTTCAAGCTGTTCCCCATCTCTCAACCTTTAGATTGATCTCCAAGTGGACGTGGCAAGGCCTGACTTGGAGGTGCATGGTGTACTTTAAGGTTATGCCTGCATAGGAACTTGAATTGAAAAATAACATGAAATATTATACAGACCTGGGACTCGAACCCAGGTCACTAGCATCATCAACCAACGCCTGTACCACTAAGCCATGTTAACGCATCTGATATATAATTAACGAATAAATAATAAAAATGAAAATTGGTTAGTGGCCACTAAAAACACAAAAAAACGCGCGCTGATTTAAATTAGCGTATCATACACTGCCACGATTTCGTCTTCCACACTATCCCTGTAAAACAAAAACAAAAGCAACGGTTTTATGCGCGTGGCCTTAGGGACGTTTTCAGAAAATAGCGACTAGGTTTTAGGCACTCATAAATTGAGCGCGATGTGTGCGTCTTCTTCGTCCAGATGCGGTGAGTTTAATGGTGGTGGTCTCAAGGACTAATTTTGTCTTGTTCCAAAAGCCCTAATTTTACATCCTGCAAACCCTAAAATTTAAGCATGGTAGAATCTCATACACAGCGTTATAATCAAATCAAAAGCATTGGTTAGCTTCGAAACATCACACTGAACAAGAATCCATAAATAAAAATGCAAAAAGATGCGTGAATTATGATATACGATTCTGAAAATTGCTTGACACAGTTTGAGTTTGATCTACCAATTCTTTGTGTTTGAGTTGATGTTAGGGATTGGAATACGTTCAGGAATTGCCAAGGAAGCTTTTGGAATAGGTTTTGTATTTTGAATCAACCTAGAACACTGATTTCAGTTTTGAGTTTTATGGAGAATTTTTCAAGTTTGTCTATGGTCTTTGAGCGCAGCATTCAGTGTGTGGGCATTAGGTTTTGACTCAGCACTTATGAGGGAAGGGAATTAGGTCATTAGCTGGCCTTGATCCATGCCCATGAGAGAATTAGTCTTAGGTCTTTCACCATTAACAAACTTTCCCTTTTTTAAGCAAAACCAAGATTTGGTGTACAACCTAACCCTAGCATGAGTTTGTGAGCTGGCACATGATATATGGAAGCTATTCCAATTCAAATGACACTATTCCATTGATTTTTAAATTTTATTTGAATTTTTAAAGATTTAAAATGAATTAAATTATCAAAAATTAAATAAAATAGAAAAATCAATGTTTGATCTTGAAATTAATCATGGGACACGTGTGTGGCATGACAAGGCTGAATCAAGTGGAAGAAAGTGGGCCCTTTTGTCAAAAATTGAAGTTTCAAGGATAGTTGACTTTTGCCATTTCACAAAAATTTCCCAACTTCTCCAATGCATAACTTGCTCAATTTTTAAGATTTTCTCATGTTCTTGAACATTTTGGAAAGGTCTTTGAGTCCTTTAACCAATGCCTTTGGTCCCATGTCATTTTGATTTTCCAATCTCAAGTTATGGCCTTTGACTTAAAGTCCCTTTTTGTTGACTTTTGAAAATGACCTATAATGTTGAAATTGATAACTTTTTGTGAGAGCATTTCTTGGACTTGAAGTATGAAGATGAGTTGTAGGAAATGTCTTTCTCTTCAAAATGAGCTTTGGATGGAATTTTTCTGATAATCCATGTGAAAGTTATGCCCTGGTCAATTTCAGTTGACTTTTTCAGCTGTCCAAATAAGGAAACTTTTGCATCTTGATGATTTTCTGAGCCAAATTTTGAGAATCATGATCAAGCATTGATCAAATGATGTTTGTGGCTTCAAAATGATATGTTGACCAAAAATTTGAACTTTTGACTGTCAAATGACCATTTTGCCCCTACAGTTGACTGTAATGCAATTTAGGGTTTTGACTGTGCAATCTTGAGCTGAATGCCTTGAAACTTGATATGAGGATGCTTGACCATGTTTGTAAGCATATGAGACTTGATTGAGCCTTTGAACACTTCCTTTTCTTGATCAGACTCAAAACCCTAATTTTGACTGTTTAGGAGGCCCTTGCACTGCGCAACCCTTGGGGAATTTTGTGACTTGGCTTGGCAATTTCTTGAAGAATATGGGAGGGCAAATTTTGGGGTACAACAATACCCTATCTTACTAGCAATTATGTGAAAAGCGGTAAACTTGCGGAAATTAAAATCCTACGCTATTACATCATTAGGGGGATGGGGATACAATTTGGAAACGGGGATGAAATAGGTGTCTCATTATTACAACCATATCGAATAAGTGGACAGTAATGGAGTATATATGTATATAATACAGAAACAGTGTAAAAAGAAAAAAAAACATTTTGAACTATTATGTGTCGACACATGCTGTTATGCATCGACACATAACTTTCCTTGCCCCTGCCAAACCAAATCAACTCAGTATGAGTCGACACATAATGGGATGTGTCGACTCATTTCCTACTTGTGTCGACACATACGCGTTTTGTGTCGACTCATACACATTCCATCTTTCTGTTTTAGGCCCTGGATATCAGTATGAGTCGATGCATACGGCCATGTGTCGACTCATACCCTGCTTTTTCACTTAGAATGAGTCGACCCGTGTGGATATGTGTCGACCCATGTTACAGTTTCTTACCTCTATCACTATTATTTTGCATGTATCAGTCAGTTTTCAACATATAAATGATAAAAATAAATAGATAGGAAATGATTAACTTCAAGAGTAGTGATTACTTTATCTTATCTTCATAAATAAACCAAAAAATGATGTATGAAAAATGCAAGGTTGAGATGACTTACCTTGCAACTTCACTTTAGGTTTTGAGTCTGAAACTCTTCAAGATGATGTGTGGATTTTAATGAAACTCTAGGAAACTGTTAGACTTCCCTTTGTGTTGAAGGTTGCTGAACCAAATCCAAACAGTCAAGTTTATGTAGTATTGTCTTGTGTTTATAAGTTGAGAATAAGGGCACTACAGAAACTGTTCTTGTGCTTGAACAATATTTATGTGATGTGAAGTGTTTAGAGGGTTTATGGGAGAGTTTACAAGGTTGTATAATAGTGGGTTGAGGATCTTTTCTGCTTTTGTGATTCAAAACAGAGTTGAAGATGAACAGAGCTTTTATGGATGAACCGGGTTTTATGAATGAGCTGGTTTTAACAAGAATTTTGTTTTTCTTTTCTCTCCTTTTTCTTTCTCCAAAAAAAAATCCTCTACTGTCTTATGAATCAGTCCCTTTTGTAACCCCTTGACTGAGGTTTAGGAGGGAAAAAAAATAAGTTGTTTTGAACTATTTTTGCCTACTGCTTTGATGTTTTTTCCACACAATTTTCTTTTTCCATTTTGGTGCAATTTTGTGGCTATTATGATGCAGGTTAGAGCAGACTGCCTAGAGCAGTTTTGGACTGGTTTTTTGGACTGTATAGGGCAGCATATACAGGTTTTGTGACAGGTTTGTGGTGCAGCATAGCACAAGGTTTTGTAGGACAACAAATGAACATGTTTTTGGAGTGTTGTGGCAATGCATAGAAGTAGTATATCATTTTTTATTCAGCCATAATTTGGATAACATAGTTTGCAGCATGAAACAAGTTTGGTTTGTGGAGTAATTTATGCACATTGTATCAAAGACAAAGCATTGTGGCAAGGTTTTGAGTCAAAGGGAAAAGTCCAAGCAATACAAAGTTTAGGATTTGTAAACTTGCAGAAATGCCACTTTGTGATAACTTGAATTATTTTTAATTATAGTGACAAGATGTCATGAAGCAATGAACTTAACTTAGAAAAATTTCCAAGTCTTGCAAAAGTTGGATTTTTGACTTTCTTGATTTTTGATGATCAAATTTTATATTTTGGATGTCTTGATGAAATATGATTTTTGGGACTCAATTTTTGTCAAAAAGTCAAAGTTTGACTTTTTTAGTGTACAATTGACTTTTCCCACCAGTTAACTGAATTTTGTCTATCAATCCACTGATCTCAGGAGATGAATTGAAATGTGCAATTAGGTCAAAATGACGCGCTCGGATCCTTGAGATCATGCTTCCAACCAATAAGCCAGGTATTAGGTCAAAAATCAAAGTTCGATCATTCTCAGTCACAACCCTAATTTTTCACATTTTGTCCTTGTGAATGTCTTTCTTGGGAAATTGTAGTAAAATACTTGAAACTTGATAGAAGCAAGCCTGAGTCTAGGAGGATCCTTTGAGAAATGAGAGGGAAAATTTTGGGGTACAATAATATCCATTAATATCTTGTTGACATATTACCCTATTTTGCAGAGTTGTGTTATCCTCTCCCCAATAGAGTGTCAGCCATAAGTAGAAAATGTATATTCATTCAATTTCCCCACTGAGTTATCCCTCGTGGAAGATTTTTGCTTTAGAATTCTTACACAACTCTTTGTCTGGACGATTTGGGTTTCCCTCTTGAGTCCATTTCTCAAAGAATGTATTTTAGAAGACCATTTTATTCTAGTTTATTTTTGTTTTGAATCCTTGATCCTTAACAATATTATTACTTTGGATTTCTGCAAGCTTCGAGTTTTGGTTTGAGAATGTTCATTTATTTTTTACTAGAAGACTTTATCTCCTCAGCAGGATTATGTTGGCATTTCCCCAGGAAGTCATATTTCTTTCCCCAGGAAGTCATATTTCTTTCCCAGGAATTCATGATTCATTCCCTAGGAAGTCATATTTCTTTCCCCAGGAGATCATATTGCTTTCCCCAAAAGTCAATTTTACAATCCTTTCAATAACAACAAGTAGCAGGTCTCTTTATTTGAGCAACTTGTACTTCCCTGTAAAAGTTGACGTTACACTTTTTTTCTATCTTCTCTATGAGTGGATAGTTCGTAGTTTGTTGTCAAATTACTCTCGTGGATGGCAAGTATTTCAGTATCGCAGAAACAGTTCATTATGGAATCTTTACAAGTGGTAGTCTCTTTATTTGAGATAACTTATACATTACCCATTCCAGGTAGAATGCCTTGGTTAAATAAGAAGTTGAGACCCGTTCTAGGTGAAACACTGGAATGTTGAAAAAACTTGTTATCTTCTTGCTACCTTCACCGAACTTTGGTAGTTCATCACCAGTGAACAACGGTGCTATGATATATTTTCTTTCTACCTTCAGTGAAAGTTGGTAGGTCACCATCAGTGAAAGTTGGTGATTGTTATCTTTTTGCTACCTTCAGTGAACATTGGTAGTTCATCGTTAGTGAACGACGGTGCTTTGATATATTTTCTTTCTACCTTCATTGAAAGTTGGTAGGTCACCATCAGTGAAAGTTGGTGATTGTTATCTTTTTGCTACCTTCAGTGAACGTTGGTAGTTCATCGTCAGTGAACGACAGTTCTATGATATATTTCCTCTCCACCTTCAATAAACATTGGTAGCTCACCGCCAGTAAACGTCGGTGTTGTTATTTCTTTCCTCTTTCTACCTTCAGTGAACGCTGGTAGTTTCGCCTTCAGTAGAAGTTGATGTATCCTTTGACTTTTTATCATCCTCAATGAGTCGGATCTTTTGATCCACCAGTGATTTATTTTCCTGGTTGGGTTTCTCTTTTGTTTCTTTATTTCCTTTCTTACTTCCCCAGTGGTTTTTTGCGTCTCTTTGATTTTGTTAATTTGCATTCATACTCATAAGCATTGCATGGCATCTTAGGGCCAAAAATAGGGTTTGTTTTATATTAAAGTATCTTCGATCACGTCGACACGAAGATTTTTAACCTTCGCATCTCTGGATAGAAGAAACTCAAATAAGGGCATCTGTTGTACCCCAATTTATGCCCATAAGATCCATTCATCATACCATGTTGATTCAATCACAACAAGATCACATTAGGGCTTTTGGTTCTCTTCCCTATCTTTAGCCTTGCTCTTTGAGGAATCACCAAGCACCTTGACTTGTTTTATTTTGTGATCATGAATATTTTGTCTTGATTTTCTTCTTAATTAATAAAATACAATGTTGGTTTGTCTTACTTGTTAATAATGTAGGTAAAGGCAATGAGAATTAGCAAGTAGCTCCATTGGATTCATGAGTTTATTTCCATGTCCTAATCAATAAAGTTTGAGAATTCCAAAACTCACCATTGAAGTTGTTTTGGAAGAAATGGCATGGCAAGGTTTATCTTGGTTCATCACATTTAAAAGTTATCAAGGTTGATTCAAAAGTACAAGGGGTTGATTGAAGAAGTTGTCATGGTTGGACAAGGTCTTGTTCCCATTGGTCACAAGTGAATATTTCTATCAATTATCAAGATATGGATGTGGTTTTTGTGGCTATGAGTTCTCATTATCATCCTCAATAACTTCTATTTACAAAGCAAGAGTGTTGGTACAAGAAGGTTGTTCAAAATTGTCAAAGTTCCTCAAAGCATTTTCTTGTTCTAGAAGCTAGGGTTTTGAACTTCAAAGAAGTATATCTTGCTCATCTTTTGGTATTTTTTATTGATTCAAAATACATCCTTCTCTTCAAAGGGTTATTAACAAATCACGTCAAAAGTTTTAATGAGTTTTCATATGGAAGAAACTTGATGATGAAAGAAAGATTATAAGTCCTCTAGATGAACCCCCGATTTCTCATGTGTGACTTCAAATGATCATAACTTGGTCAATTTTAATCACCTTGAGCCCACTCTTTTTCCATAATGATCTTTAGGATGTTAAATTTATTCCTTCTTTTATGCGCAAAGTGAGAAAATGGATGGAAGATTCCCTAAGGATGCAAAAGATTATAGGTTATTTCATGATTTTTTGCAAACTTCAACAATTCATAACTCTCTCAATTTTTGGAGATTTTGAATGCTTCAAGTTTCAAAATGTCATTCAAGATGTCTATTTCATGCCATTTTTTTGGTCAAGAGAAAATTCCAAGTGGAAGGCCATGTTTGGATGCAAAACATTTTAGGTCACTTTTGAAGAAAAATTTGAAATATTTCTAAGTATAGAAAGTCAACATTCCCCCCAACTTTGACTCAATGCAACTTTCAGATCGAGCATCCATTTGATTCCATTATTTTTCCATTGCAAAGCTTGTAACCTCATCTTTCTAAAGCATCAAGGGTCATGCCTTAAGACCCCTTGAGCTGAGAATGCCATTGATTTGAACTTGGTAACTTGAGATTGAAGTTTCTTCAAAAGTCAGAATTTGAAATCCTTGATTTAGCTTTTAAACACATTTTTGCTGCGCGTTTTTGCTTCTAAATATGTTTAGTGAACTTCCAGAAGTGATTAGCATAGCAAAACGCGTGTTTTGGATTAGTTTTTATTAAAGTAGAGGTCACACTTCTCTTTTTTTGCAACTTTACACGATTTCCCTCCAAACTTCATCATTTCACACGCTTGAAATTTTCATTTGATTCTCTATAAATAGAGGATCATCCCTCATTCATTTCCTTAAGCTTGAATAGCCAAAATCACCCTTCCAAACTTGCTCCATAACTCAAATTTCTGTAACTTTGAAATCAATGTTCAATCCATTTTCAATCCAATTTTTATATCAATTCACCTTCCTTGATCTTCCCTGAAGCTAACCATACAATTACCTTCAAGAATCGTTCCCTATATTGCTCCATAGAAGTCCAGTTTCAGAGCTCTGTAACTCAACTTTAATAGGTAGATTTCTCCATCAATTCTTTAAAATGTTGATATCATTGTGAAACTCTCATTACCATGGTTCTAGTCGCAACGCTTGCTTTTATCTAGAAACACGTTTTGACCATAAAATTTCAAATCCCTTTTCAAAACTTTCCTTCCAAATTGCTTGAGCTACAGTTTATATAAATTTATCGCGAAGGTGTGGTTGTCTTCGTCTTGAAGAGACGAATCGAATGGTATAGGTCTGAGCTTCTGATTTTACAGTTTGAGAGACATGCAATTCATGTTGGCTGAAGGTTGAAGATGACCAACGTGTCATCTTCCAACCAAGGATGGCGCGCCACTTTTTTTTTTAAAATCTGATTTAATTAATGATTCAGTACATTATTCACTAAAGTCCATAACATGCACATCGCGCCAGGTCCACTTGATCTGTTTACTAATGCGTTTTGACATTGATCAGATGTCTCATATTTTTTTGGTTTTTATTTTCTTTTCTGATTTTTATATTTAATTGTTTTAAATTTCAAAAAATCATAGAAAATTCATTTTTAGTCCAAAAAATATGAAAAAATTATGAAAAATATTTTTGATTTTTCTCTCTCTGACTTTTATTTTTTCACAATTTTATTTTGTGTTTTGATATTTTTTTTATAATAAATTTTCACTTTATTTGAATTGTTTTAAATGTTTAAAAATAATTTTATGCGTTTTTAAATTCTAAAAAAAATGGAATGATCCAATGATATTGTGACAAATATTTGTGACCTCATTTATTTTTTATTTCTGACTTTGGTATTTTTATCACAAAAATTTATAAAAATATTTGAGTCCATTTCTGATTTTTTTATGGTCTTACTTTTTTTCTTCTTGATTAGTTTGAAAATAGTTGATATTTTTCTTTCTTATTTCCATTTTAAAACATTTTTAAAACATTTTTTAATGTATATATTAAATGCAATATTATTTTGTGATTATTTTCTGGCTGATCTTGGGGTTGAATTTTTGATCATGAACTTTGTTAACATCATTGGATCCATGGTGTTGAGTTTAACTCCACAAAAATGGATGAATGATTTTAATAATAGTTTGATTAAAATTTAATTCAAATGTGGTTTGTACTCTTTCCCATCCCTCTTCATCTCATCTCTTTCTTATTACACCAAGTGTTATTGGAGCACGATCTCTATATCATGTCTCAAAACAAATGGTGCATAGATTGTTATTGACCGGCCTCAAAATAGGTGCGACTTCTATATAAGTCCACTTACGATTGCTTAATATAGAGCTAAATTTTGTCCCAATTCAAATAAATGATTATTCGTGGACCAAACTTATGATTGCAAGCCCAAGTATGTTAATTTGATCTCTTTGATCCAATAACCTTGAGATTCATTGTGTGGAGGCTTTGGTTCTACCAATCCTCTAATGAATCTACAACACTTTTGATCAACGCGGATCACTTAAATATCGTTGATCATTAAATAGTACTTTTGAGGCTTCCAAATGGATGATATACTTGACAAAAAGCAAATGCAACTTGTTGTGTGGAGGCTTTGGTTCTACCAATCCTCCAATGAGTTCCAAATGTAAGTTTCAAGATGGCCATCCAACTAACCACTAATTATACAATTGATTTTACTTTATGCTTTTATTTTTTTTATGCTTTATGCACCATTTACTTTAAGCATTATATTTCATCCTACTTTTCATCTTTGCTCACTTGAGCATATATATATATATATATATATATATATATATATATATATATATATATATATATATATATATATATATATATATATATATATATATATATATATATATATATATATATATATATATATATATATATATATATATATATATATATATATATATATATATATATATATATATATATATATATATATATATATATATATATATATATATATATATATATATTCTTGTTATTATTATTTTTTTGCTCACTTGAGCTTTTCTTTTCTTTTTCAAGACACCTAATAATCAACATGAACCCTAAAAAATCCTTTAATGATACTTGGACTATTTGGTTACTATCCATGGCATTATGGAGTATTGAACTTCTTGGACTTAGGATTAGAAACTTTGGCCTATTTTGGAGATCTTGTGACCTTAATTGATATTTTGTCTGGAGTTCTTGAGGTTTACCTCAAGACATTGGGTTGTTTATTTGTTTGTGTGCAGGTTATTGTGATTACATTCTTTGTTTGTAATCTGGAATTCACCCGTATATAGCCGTTACTCTGCCCAATTTTTGTGAAGACTTAATACATTTGAAGTTTGGTTTTCTCAAGAGGTCTAGTATCTGTGCTTGCTTGGTTTCAATCCAAAGAATGAGAATTCTATTTTGACTCATAATGTCAAGTACTGGATTCTTATTGGTTAGATGATCTTTATCCCTAGCTTTTACCTTATGCTTTAGGATAGTCTCTTCTTCTCCTCCCATCTTCTTTAATTTCAAAAATCTTCTTCCTCCTTTTGAAAATTCTTCTTGTTTTTAAACTTGAACCACTTTCATAATAAACTTGGACTTATGTCCATGCATTTTTCAAAACATTTTCATAAATAAACTTCAATCAAATTAATAATACCTTGACATTTTTTGTGAGAAGACTAAAAGTCAATCAATTTCATTTCAAACCATTTTGCCACTTTGGATTTTATTTTAAAAACCTTTCTCTAAAGATTGGACTCTTGTCAATCCTTGTAGTGATGCAAACAACTATATTTCTATAATATGTAGTGAAGTGAGATATTTCCCACTTGGGTGTTGAGTGAGGCATTGTTGATTTTAAAATCCAAGCCATATCCTCCACTTTGAGATGATGTAAATTCTCCTTTCTCATGATTGTGGGTAGTAAGTATGTTTTCTACACGGGCAATGTCGATGATGTCTTATCTCATAAAATTAACCAACACACTTGTTTTAAAAATTTTAAAGGTGAACTACATGTACCCTGATCCCCTATTGCACGAAAGGTGGTACGTAGGCACTAAAGGTTCGCAATCGTGGCGGGTGCAAAAATCATAAAAATATGTTCCTTTTCTCACCTCCACCATCTATTTTACATACAATATTTTATAGCCAAAATATACAGATTTTTCAAAGAGGTTCCTATGGAGTACGTAGATGTGTAGGATGCTAATACCTTCTCTTTGCATAACCAACCCCCTTACCTTGAATCTTTCCCCCTCTTTTTTGGGTTATTCGCTCTTTTCCCATTCCTTTGGAAACAATAAAGCGCGGTGGTGTTGGCTGAAGATTTTGATAATATTATTAGAAGCCAAGTGAATTGAACGTTTCGATCGAAATGAAACAAAAGAGTTATGTTTCGAAGTAGCAGAAGCAGTGTTTCGAATAAGCATATCAAAAGCTTGGAGCTTCGAAAGGCAATTATGGGAACATATCTAAAGAAGTCTCGAAATAACAACAAGGCTGTGTCTGAGAAGTGCGTTCGAAACGGAGAAGTACCAAAGCATTTGAAATTCAAATGGAAGCGGGACATTTGAAGTTTGAAATTTATGTGCTGGAGCATTTGGAGACACGTGGAAAGAAGAGAGAGGCGTTGTTCTGCATGTTCTGAACGTGGCGTAATCCTATAGCAAGACCGTTATGGTCGAATTAGTATAAATAGAAGTCTTAGTATTAGGATTTCGTGTGTCATATCTATTGTACTAAATACTCAGTAACATTCAAACTACCACATGGAAAGGGAAACGAATGCAAGAGCAATGTACGTATGATAGCACCACATATTTATGATTTAATGAAAATCTTTTATCATTTCCAGCACTTTCCTTCATCTTTCTGCCAAATAACATTTACAAGTTTTCTCATTCAAAGTCTTTCTATTTCGAAGTCTCTTCATTAAAGCTTTACATTTCAATGCTTTCTTTACATTTCAATGCTTTCTTTACATTTCAAGCACTTTACATTTCAGAAAACTGTCATACTTCCCATGCATTTATCTTCAAGCTTTATCCTTCGAACGCCTATTTTTACTTAAAGTCACTTACAGATTTCTTGCATTAAACGCTTTCTTCATGTTTTAAATCTTTTACGTTCCAGAACATCCTTTACATTAACTGTTTTTATAATTCGAAGCCATTTACTTCCATTTTATGCAAGTTTACATGTCTTTACAATTAACATTTATTCATGCAACTTAGTTTCGTACACGCACATTTTGATTACACCTTTAGACCTTTAAGAAAGAAATCGAAATAAGCCAAACACCTATAAAACATTCAAATACCAACCATGAATATCTGTTCGATCATGAGAGTAACCCTAATGTCCAAGGAATCCTAGGATCAATCTAGTCGATCCTGTGAGTTACCAGAGGAATTGAATAACAGTCAGTAAGTTTATTCGATAGTTTGGAAGACTAGCGGTTGTTTACCAGAAATCACTGGAAACAAATTGGTACACCTGGTGGGACCAATAATTGGATATTAGAAATAAAGATTGTTGAGGCATAACCATTATAAAAACGTCGGAACCTAAGAAGTTTGCTGTTTTATGAACCTGAGAAGTGGTAAAATAACCAACAACAACCAACCTTTATTCAGAAGAAAACGTTTGGCCAAAATGTCTAATTCTGACAATCAACAAGGGGAACAAAACTCCCCACATACGACAGGCACTAATGTGTCCACTTCGATGGGAACATCTAATGTGATCCCTTCGAATGCACAGTCTGTTGCATCTTCAACCAGTAATATAGCCACCAATGGAGTAAGTGGCATATCAACTAATAGTTCGATCTTAGGAAATACTGGAACCATTGGTTACCCTGGGGGATTCGTTCCACCATCAGGGACACAATCCCATTTCGCCACTCCATTAACTAGACCACCCGGTTTCGATGGAAATAGAACCAGAAATTCCACTTATGGAATGCCCACATCTTTTATGGCAGGTTTACACAATTCCACATCAAATTCATCACCACAATTAGGGTCTGGGTCTGGGGCGAATCAGTTTATGACAAACAACCAAGGGTCAGTGGGTTATAGCACAATGCCTATTTTAACCACAGAAAACCAGTTGGCTTTTAGGCAACTAATGGATGACAGTAACCATAATATGATAGGGGTGTTAGCACAAACTATGCAGGAAATATTTGCCCCAATAGTTCAAAATGTGACTGTGACAAACAGGGAAAACGCTGACAACATGAGTCGAATAGCAGATTCCTTTGCTCCCCCAGAAAGGCGTAGGCCGAATCAGGCGGGATTTCGAGAAAACATGCCTGTTATAGAATAGATTGCTAACGACCCAATTTATAGACCACCCAGAGAAGAAGTTAACTTAGGGGCCAGGGCACCAAGGTTAGAAGCCCCAATAATCCCAGGCCCACAAAGAGAAATTATGGAACCAGGGGCAAGGGTCGAAAGGCTAGAAGCCCCAGAGTTTCGAGAAGAACAACCTAGGGGAGTTGTCCTGGTTGGTCGAAATCAAGATGCTGATGCTGTCGTTCATAGAATTCGAAACGATAACATCTTGGCAGAAAACAATCTAACCACCATGATAGAGAGAGTCATGGCCCAAAATGGCCTCAACACAGGAATGAGAAGGCCAAATTATGCTTCTCCTATATTGGATTTCATAATGCATACTGATTTACCAAGGGGATATAAAGTCCCTAAATTTACAAAGTTCGCTGGGGATACCAATGAATCAACAGTCGAACACATAGCGAGATATCTAACCAAAGCGGGAGATATAACCAATAATGAAGATCTCAGGATCAAATACTTCCCAAGTTCCTTGACTAAAAACGCCTTCACATGGTTTACCACTTTGCCTCCTGGGTCCATTGACACTTGGGCTCTCTTGGAGAGATTATTCCATGAACAATTTTACATGGGACAGTCGAAAATAAGTTTGAAGGAATTAGCCAGCGTCAAGAGAAAGTTCACCGAACCCATAGATGATTATCTGAATAGATTTAGGCTTTTGAAATCCAGATGTTACACAGTAGTGCCTGAACATGAGTTAGTCGAAATGGCCGCTGGTGGTTTGGATTACTCTATTCGAAAGAAACTAGACACTCAATATTTGAGGGATATGGCTCAGTTAGCCGATAGGGTTCGACAGGTCGAAAGGCTAAAGGCCGAAAAAGCCAGAGTCTTTAAGAATAGCAAGAAAGAAAGGATTTCCTATGTTGGAACTGAGGAAGCAGAAGAATATCCTGAATTCAAATTCGAAGAGGTCGAAATCGACCTCGCTGAATTAAAACAGGCTCCACCTTATTCCTGCAAATTATTGGTTCCCACAAAAGGGAAAGAGATTGTTGAAAATGAGAAAAGTGACAAATTCCCAAAGAAGGTTTATACCTTCGATGTCACCAAATGTGAAGAGATTTTAGATTTACTTGTCAAAGATGGCCAACTCATTGTGCCATCAAATGTCAAAATACCTCCTTTAGATCAGAGAAAGAAGAGAGGGTTTTGCAAATATCATAGTGTCCTAGGCCACAAAACCTCACAATGTTTTCTTTTCAGGGACCTAATTCAAAATGCAATTAAAGATGGCAGACTAAAGTTTGTTGATAAGGTAAAGATGAAAGTGGACGAAGATCCCTTGGACGTCGCAGACACCAAATACTCCGAGCCTGCATGCATTGGAGAGATTAACATGGTGGAAACTGACCAAAGCGATGCCCTAACAGGAGAGAAGGGTACTGAAACTGAAAACTGGGTGATGGTCGAAGTCGATAAGGAGGTCACTGAAGACATCCAGAAGATGCCAGAGACTTCAATTGAAGCAGCACCTGTAGCTGTTGCAAGAGAAACCCAGGCTACTGAAGGCCAGGGAAATCAAAACCAAGAACTAACACAGGTCACTGAAGACTTGAGGCTGGAATTGGAGAAAGTCCAAATCACGAAGCCAACTTCCCCTCAGAAGGAAATATGGGACACTCTAGGGGAACCCAGTGTAAAATTTGACTATTTGGTCAAATATTCTGCCCCAGAGAGTTCGAAGGTTCAGATTAAGGATATAAAGCCCACAGGATGGGGCGATGATGAAGCTAAGGGGGAAGATGTTGAGATAAATATGGTGGATATGCAAAGGCCTCGCTCTGAGATGGAAGAAGTAGAAAAATACTTAGAAAAAGAGAAGTATAGAATGAAGGATAATCACACTGGAGATGCTAGTCTCAAGGATTACCTCATGGCATGCCACAAAGGAGATTCAGGCATAATACTGTGCCCCAGGTGCAGCATCCTCTGCAATCAGAGAATCGCTGCGAATTTTGAAAGGGTACAGAGGACTCGAACTGGCAACAATTGGCGCCAGGATAACCAGCTTTTTAGGTGTTATCCCAAGGCTGGAGAAAGTTTGCTGGAATTTGTGTTTCGCTGCTACAAAGGGGCAACCAAGTGCTTGATTTGCCCAAGGTGTTCTGCTGTGCATGACCAAAGCATGGCCAGAGCCTTCGAAACGATTCCCTTCGCCCCTTGCTGGAACCATCAAGAAACTGTCCAGATGGGCCCACGTTTCGACATCAGACACAAACAACGAAGGCCTGATAGCCCTCACCCCAAGGCTGCTCGAAGAGTGACTTTCAAACTCCCTGCTGAAGTGCCAACTGACAGATGGTTACAAGTCAGAAATGACAAAGGCAAAGATAGATGGAGAAGCGCCGAACGAAATGCACGCCATGCTGTGACATACAGAAGGCAATTCAACACAGCAAAAAGGGAGGAGGTAAGATTAGAAAATTACAAAGGAAGGAACCCCATGTTAAGATCCCAGTGGCGCAGACAGCAAAGGATTCGAAAGGCTGAGAGGGAAGTTGTGGCAAATAAAGGGGTTACTCCAACAAAGAACCAAGGTGAATCTAGCACCAACAAACCACAAAATCAAACTGAAAACAAACCTCCAGTCAATAGGAGGCTTTTCTCTGAAGTACAACGGGATGAACCAAAGGAATACACTCCAGGCCCAGAAGAGGACGAAGATATGATAACAGATAACTTCGAATCGGAGGGGGAGTCTTCATTCAACCTAAACTATAACGTGGTGTCTGTGCTTCCCTGTGAATTTGGGCAGGAAACCGAAATTTATGAATATGAGGAAGAAGACACCACAGACTTGATGAAACATAGGCATGTATGCTACTATGTGATGGACAATGGGGCTGTTGAGGAACAAAATGTGTTCTTCGAACGTCCAGAACCTGCTATGAAGAACCATCTCAAGCCACTTTTTATTCGGGAAAAAGTTGGTGTCCATGGTGTGAACAAGTTTCTAGTAGATGGGGGTGCTGCAGTCAATTTGATACCCCATTTCATGCTAAAAAGATTAGAGATCCGCGAAGGAGACATCAAGCCCCATAATATGGTTCTGTCCAATTATGAAGGAAAAGTGGGCAAAACACTGGGAGTGGTCCAGTTGGAATTGACAATAGACTCAAGCTGTAGGCCCACCATGTTTATGGTGATCGAAGCCAAGGCTAACTATAACTTATTGCTGGGAAGGGAGTGGATCCATGGCGTGGGGGCAGTTCCTTCGTCAATGCATCAGCGACTAGTTCTGTGGAGAGATGATGAAATCGTGGAAAACATCGAAGTAGACCAGAGTTACTTTATGTCAACAGTCAATTTAGTTGACAAGAGAGATTATGATAAAAATCTGGCAAAGATTGCTCCGTGCGTTCCAAATGATGAGATTAACGAAACTAGAAACGCCCACTACTACATGACCCTTCGCCATGATGGCCTTTACTGGGATAGAACAATAATCAGTGAAGAAGAGGGAGTCGAAAGCACTATACAAAAACGGCCAGCAGGCTGGGACTTCGACAACCTTATCCATGACTGAGTCCACCTTTTTCGAAAGGATTTCGGCCTATATGGCTGAGAACAAATCAAAAGCGGCCTTAGAGGCTGAAATACATAAATTAACTATAAAGATGAACGAAGAAAGTGGGGATGGCTCGAAACGCTCACCCTTCAGAGAATTGGAGATGGATCAAAGGTTGGATGCCATCTACGATAAAGAACCCTTAGGCTTCGAAAGGGACCCCATAAACTCAGGTGCCAAAATGTTGGCACAAGATCCACTCGAAGAAGTCAACTTAGGGGATGGAAAAACGAAAAGAATAACCTACATAAGTGCAAAACTTAGCCCATGCCTCAAGAAAGAAGTAATCGAAGTCCTCAAGGAAAACAAAGATTGCTTCGCATGGGATTATGACGAAATGCCTGGATTAAAGAGGGAGTTGGTCGAACACAGACTTCCAATCAAAGATGGCAAGAAGCCCATCAAACAAACTCCCAGAAGATTCGCACCAGCGGTTCTCACAAAAATTAAAGCTGAGATCGAAAGGTTGCTGCGCTGCAAATTCATCAGAACAACAAGGTACGTCGAATGGTTAGCAAACATAGTACCTGTTATTAAGAAAAATGGTTCTTTAAGAATTTGCATAGATTTTAGGGATTTAAACACTGCAACCCCTAAAGATGAATATTCCATGCCTGTGGCAGAAATGCTAGTAGATTCTGCTGCAGGGTTCGAATACTTAAGTATGTTAGATGGATACTCTGGGTATAATCAGATTTTCATTGCTGAAGAAGATGTTACAAAGACAACATTTCGTTTCCCAGGAGCCTTAGGCACCTACGAATGGGTGGTGATGCCTTTTGGTTTAAAGAACGCTGGGGTAACTTATCAAAGGGCAATGAATTCAATTTTTCATGATTTCATTGAAACCTTCATGCAGGTGTATATTGATGATATAGTCATCAAATCTATATCTGCAGAAACACATTTGCATCATTTGAGCCAATCATTCGAGCGAATGAGAAAACATGGCTTAAAGATGAATCCCCTTAAATGTGCATTTTTTGTGCAGGTTGGAGATTTTCTTGGTTTTGTGGTTCACAAGAAAGGGATTGAAATCAACCAGAACAAAACCAAAGCCATAATGGAGACGAAAGCACCTACATCAAAAAGGGAGTTGCAATCTCTGCTAGGAAAAATTAACTTCCTCAGAAGATTCATTTCGAACCTGAGTGGAAGAACCCAAGCTTTCTCTCCGTTACTTCGTCTAAAGCAAGGCCAAGCCTTCGAATGGAACGAAGCCCACCAAGAGGCATTTGACAGGATAAAAAGATACCTCTCTCAGCCTCCTATTTTGTCTCCACCTTCATGGGGGAAGCCCATGAGATTGTACATATCTGCCTCTGAAGTTAGTATAGGTAGTATGTTAGCACAAGAAGATAGCAATGGTATCGAAAGAGCCATATACTATTTAAGTAGAGTACTAAATGATGCAGAGACCAGATATAGCAATCTAGAAAAGCTATGTCTCTGTTTGTATTTCTCTTGTATGAAACTCAAGTATTATATAAAGCCTGTTGATGTTTATGTTTCATCTCATTTCGATGTCATTAAACATATGCTTTCAAAAACAATAATGCATAGCAGAGTTGGTAAATGGGCTTTAGCCATAACAAAATATTCTTTGACTTTCATGCCTTTAAAAGCTATGAAAGGTCAAGTGATTTCTGACTTCATTGTGGACCATTCTTTGGTTGAGCAGACTGCCATGAGTTACGTCGAAATGCAACCATGGAAATTGTACTTTGATGGTTCAACCCACAGGAATGGAAGTGGCGTTGGAGTCCTTCTAATTTCTCCTGAAGGAATTCCAACAAAATTCAAGTATAAATTAGATGATCCTCGCTGCTCGAACAACGAAGCTGAGTATGAAGCGCTCATTGTTGGACTTGAAGCTTTGTTGGAATTGGGGGCAACTAGAGTCGAAATTAAAGGAGACTCAGAATTAGTGGTCAAACAAATTACAAAGGAATATAAGTGAATAAAGGAAAACTTAATGGTATACTTCGTCATAGTCAATAGACTATTGAGGAAATTTGAATACATGGATATTCAACACATACCAAGAATAGAGAACCAAGAAGCAAATGACTTAGCGCAGTTGGCTTCAGGTTATAAAGTTTCTACCAAGAACTTTAAGGATTTAGTTGAATTAAGGGGTAGAGTTATGGCTACTAGATTCATACCATCAGATCTGGAAAATATGAAATTGGGATACGCTGAGAAACAGGGATTCGAAATATTAGCCATAAATACTTTGTCAGATGCAGATTGGCGAAGTCCACTGAAGAGTTATTTAGCAGATCCAACTCTGAACGTGGATAGAAAGACAAAATACAGAGCATTGTCATATCTCCTCATGGGGAACGAATTGTTTAAAAAGACCCAAGAGGGTGTATTATTGAAATGCCTAGGAGAAAGTGAGGCATACTTAGCGTTGTCAGAAGTCCACAATGGGGCATGTGGGGCACATCAAGCAGGCCATAAAATGAAATGGCTGTTATTTCGATACGGCTTGTATTGGCCTAGCATGCTCAAAGATTGCATAGACTTTGCTAAAGGATGTGAGGAATGTCAGAAACATGCAGGGATTCAACATGCCCCTGCAAGCGAGTTGCATTCGATCATCAAACCATGGCCATTTAGAGGATGGGCATTGGATTTGATAGGAGAAATAAATCCTGCTTCGTCCAAAGGACATAAATATATCTTGGTAGGAATAGATTATTTTACCAAGTGGATCGAAGCTATACCACTAATAGTTGCTGATCAAGAGGCTATTATTGAGTTTATACAAAAGCACATTATCTATAGGTTCGGATTGCCATAGAGCATAACCACAGACCAAGGCTCTGTGTTTACTGGTAGAAAGATGCAAGAATTTGCCCAAGAAATGGGGTTTAGATTGCTAACATCAACGCCATATTATGCTCAAGCAAATGGTCAAGTCGAAGCAGCAAATAAAGTAATAATAGGATTAATCAAGAAGCAAATTGGCAAAAAGCCAAGAAACTGGCACAAAACTTTGGACCAAATATTATGGGCTTGTAGAACATCTCCTAAGGAAGCTACTAACACTACGCCTTTCCAACTCACATTTGGTCATGATGCAGTGTTTCCAGTAGAAATTCATCTACAATCAGTTCGAATTCAGAGACAAAACGAAATCCCAGCTGCATTATATTGGGAAATGATGATGAATGAATTAGTTGAGTTGGATGAAATTAGATTACATGCATTGGAAATTTTGATGAGACAAAAAGAAAGAGTGGCCAGAACATACAATAAAAGGGTGAAGAAAAAAGTATTCATTATTAATGACTTAGTTTGGAGAGTCATATTTCTCATGGACAAGAAAAATAAAGCATTAGGTAAATGGTCACCTCATTGGGAAGGATCTTTTCGAATATTAAAAGTATTCTCAAACAATGCATACGAAATCGAAGAACTGGTGGATGATAAACGTATCCTAAAGGTTAATGGGAAATATTTAAAGAAATATAAGCCACGCCTGCAGGAGATTCGAATAGTAACAACGTAACCAAGATGTTATAAAAGGCCAAAATGGCAAGATAAAATGCCAAAATGGCGTTGTTCGAATATTACATATAAGAAACCAAAATTGTAGTCAAATAAACATCAAAATTTAGAAATAAGAGTTATTTTTCAATCGGTTGAAAGTGCTTCGAAATGATTCAAGCCTCTGCTGAGCGAAACGCCTGGCTCCTTCCAAGGTTGCCACTTCTCCTTTAAGTTGTTCTGCAGTCTCCATTTCTGCAAGCCCCTGGTTGAGAAGCTCTTCGAATTGGTTACCAGCAGTATTGGTTTCGAAGGCTAGTTTTTTTCTTTAGCCTCCTTAACCTTCTGTTGAAGTTCCAGAATCTGCCTTTCCCAAAGAAGTATGGACTCAGCTCGAGCCTCATAATCAGTTTTCGCCTGCTTTAGATGCATAGCTTGATCCTCAGCTTCTTGAGAGAGTTTCGAAGCTTGTTCATAAGCGGCATCCATGGCAATACGTTTCTCTCGAACCTTCTTGGCAGCAGATTCGTCTTGGAGAAGGTAACCAGTTACATTGTCCAGCAAAGCCTGAAGATCGAACAAGAGAGTACTAACTGGCAAGGAGCAGGTAGAAAGATTGACCTTTTTAAGCAACTCCTTCATAGTATAGCAAGCAGTACTATCTTGCTTGAGCACTTCGAATATATCCACATTGAGAATTGTTTTCCTAATCTTATTAAGAAGTACAATTCTTTCATCTGTGGGAAGAGGATAGCTGGTCGAACTTGTGCCAGCCCTAGCAAGTGGGACGTCCCTTTGAGCCAGCTTTGCCTTCATGTACCCAATAGGGTCATTTCGTCTCAGAAGTGCAAGCTCCTCGTCAGTCATTCGAGACAAAGAGGATTGAGGGAGTTCCACACGTAGGGGAGCCACGTCCATTTCAACCTCCATGGGTTCGTTGGTTGCATCACCATCCCCTTCATTCGTTTCGTGCTCTTGATCTTCTTCATCATCATCCAATTCTACCACTTCGATGCCTTCCTTTTCACTGCTATTTGCGTTGGACTCCGTTCCAGCAGTCGAACCATCATTGGCATCCTCCTCCTCAGACTCTTCGTCTGCAGATTCTTCGTCTCTTTGCCCAGAATCTGCTTTCTCTCCTTCAGTCTGAGTGTCCTTTGGATCCTCTTGAAGAGTTTCAAGAGGAGACTTTTGAAGAGAAGCTCTTTGCAAATCCTCTACAGATGTTTGAAGTGGTGTTTCGTTTGTCTCTTTCAGAGGAATGGAGGTACCTTGATCATCCTGCTGCTCAGAAGTTCCAGCCAGAACCGCCATATTGGAGGAACCTTTATTCTGTACAAAGTTGCTGGAATCTCCTTGAGGAGAGGAATTAAGTGGAGCAGCAGCCTTGGATGGTGAGTTCGAAGTAGTGGAAGCTGGATTCAAGATGTTCTGCAAGGAGCAACAAAATGTTAAAAAACATTCACCAAGGTAATAAGAAGTTATTATTGTCAAAAAGATTTAAAAGTTCAATTTACCTGTGAACTCTCGGAGGAGAGGTTACTAGCTATGCGTTCCAACATTGTGTTGGAGGTCGAAGGTGGAATTTTGGATTTGGGTGAGGGAGCAGCATCCCTGGAATCTAGTCCAGAGACACTAGTTGGAACGGTATTTTTCGAAATATCTTTCTTTTGCTTCTTCTTCGAAGCAGTTGGTAAGTTTCCTCCAGCCTTGGGGTCTTCCCCAGTGGTGCTTGATTTCCGCTTCTTGGGAGTAGTAGGAGGAAGCTTGTTGGTCTGAAAAGATTTAAACAAAGAGTTAGATGCAAACCATAAAACATGAGTGAATTCGAAACATCAAGGCTAAGTGATTACCGTTGGAGTTGGAACACTGGTTGTTGTTGGTATTGTTGTTGTTGTTGTGGTTGCATCAATAGTGGTTGTTTCGGGTGGAGTCACTTTGTCAGTAGTTTCGATGGAGGCTTGAGAGGCACTCCCTTCTTTCGACTTCGAGGCAGCTGTCTTTATCCTGATGGCTGAAAATCGAAACAATTAAAGCAAAGGTTAAAGATATGGAAAATAAAAGACGTTTGGGATTTTCCCAAGCATTCGCACCTGTGCCTTGATCATATTTAATTGACATGGCAGAAAGGTCGTATCGAAGGTGTCCTGGGAAATCATGAAGCCAGTGTCGAGCCCATGTCACAGTCTCAGATGGCTTTGGTTTCCTTTGAAGATGTTTGAACATCTCTTTGCAAGTGAACCACCAAGGATATGGGGGAAACCAAGCCAGAGCCAGTTCTGAGGTAGGTAATCTGGGAAATTTAGGTGGATGCATTTCGAATGCCAACCTATACCTATCCTCAGGTGACAACCCTGAAGGAAGTTTTAACTTAGAAACTTTTTGTTTAAATTTTTCCTTCAAGGTCTCAGCCGCTTGATGCACAGTGGAGTCCAAGCGCGTGGGGTCGTAAGTAGTTTCAAAATAATTTTGGAAAGCTTTAATCTCTTTGGCATGAGTAAACATACCTTTCTTTGTTGGTACCTGCACATCGAAGGCATCAATTAGTTTCTGTTGAATTGTAAGTGTATCGAACATATAAGTTTGATAAAACTTGGTCCACCATTCCATAAACCCTTTAGCTGTGAGATGGGTAGGTTCGAAGGTTATCAGCTCAAACTAGGCAAAGCCTTGATATTGTTCTTGCTGTATTTTGGCTTCCCGTGCCTTGAAAGTTCGCCCAGAAGTAATGGCACTCTCAGTTTGAAATAAAGGTTCAGGAATCAGTTGGCATAAGCCAAACTGTCTCGAAACAAAGTTTGGCTGGTAAGCGAAAAGAAAAATCTGGTTCTTGGCTGGAGTTATTCTTGAAGAAATGAGTCTAGGTAGAAAAAAGGCTCTCCATACATCCTGAATCTCCTTGCTCTTGATAGCTTCTGAGAGAGCCATGGTGAACCAAGAAGGTCCATGAGCCCTCGAAGCAAAAGGCGCCATGCTCTCTTCGAACTTGTGCCTTTTGGAGAATATCATGATGTACTTCGAGAATTGGACTTTGAAGTCATCTTTGTCGTCATTTGGAGTTAATCTTCGAAGCCTCGTGCCTTCGACTATCCTATCAATTATCTCAGGATCTTGTTCATCAATGGTGTTGGCAGTTGACAAGGAGGGTTCGAACATGGTGTTTAGCCATAGCTGAAGTAACCAAAAAGGGCCAGCCAACAGGATATTCTTGGGGGTATGGGATTTGAGGCTCGAAACAGCTGACCTCAGGCTTTCATAAAGGTCAACTAAGAGCAGTTCACTTAAGCACACTTTTCGATTTTCATGCAAGTCCCTAACTAGAGGAATGAACCTACTGGCTACCTGTAGGGATCTACTGCAGAAAACATATCTTGACAGCCATAGGGTTAGGAAAGCAATATGTTCTACGTCAGACACATTGTCTCCCTCAGCATGGTAATGACTGATAAACTTGGAAAAACTTGCTAGCTTGACTTCGAAGTCAATTATGCTTGAATGTTCTTCGTTGTCGGGGATATAAGTTTCTCCTACTGGCGATAGCCCAGTGATGGCCGCTATGTCGAAGAAGGTGGGGGTGATCATTCCACCTGGGAGATGGAAAGTGTTATGGGTACTGTCCCAGAAATAGAGGGACGCGAATAGCAGAGGGTGGCTGTAAGTGAAACCAGGCTTCGATAGCTTAATCAAATTATAGATACCTAATTCTTCCCATTGCTGGGATTTCTTAGCTTCTACTTTCTTGAACCAGTTTTGATAAGCAGTATCAGAGGTGGGGCAAGATCGAAACGGCTTAAAATTACTTTTTACATAGTCCAAAACAAAGGGGTCCTTAGGAGGAACAGTTGGATTTTCTATGGTGTTTGAGTCAGAAGATTCTATTGCCTTAGGGGCGTCCATTTTGTTAAATAAGGGTTTAAAACTATAGCAAACTGGGAAAATCGTCCTGGTATCTTTTAAAATTTCAAAAACCGTAAGAGGGCCATTTAAAGCTAACCTCTTACCAGCAACGGTGGTAGGAATGAGTACTTGTGATGCATACAACATTTCTTTTTCCTTTGAAATCATCTGAGGAGCAAGAACGGATTGGCCTTGGTGAGTGATAATCTTACTTTCCATTGTAGTGCCTGCAGTTTTTCCTTTCTTCTTGGAAACCTTTTTGAGTTGGGATGAAGTAGAAGAAGACATTTTTGAAGGATGTTGAAAGCTTAGGGTTTTTTGGCGAGATAAGGAGGGTAAAAGATTCAGAGAATGTAGAAAGAAAAGAAAAAGACTAAGTGGATGATGTTTTATAATGTGTAAGTTTAAGCATCCACTGAATGAGGGTGTGATACGTGGAAATCATGGGTTGGTGTGATGAAGAGGTGGCGTAAAGTTAACATGGGTAATAGGCGTGATTTAAAGATAATGATTGTTTGTAACTGCACCATACTGTGAAGTGGCTCCAGGCGGTTAAGGAATCCAAAAAGTGCTATGATTGACGTGACTGGAGTCAAATGCATTAAATGTTACGATGATTCGAAGGTCACATCAAAATCTTGTGTAGATGTTTAAAATAGGTATTTCTCAGAGAGATCGAAATACATATTTTAAAGGGGAAATTTGTTGGCTGAAGATTTTGATAATATTATTAGAAGCCAAGTGAATTGAACGTTTCGATCGAAATGAAACAAAAGCGTTATGTTTCGAAGTAGCAGAAGCAGTGTTTCGAATAAGCATATCAAAAGCTTGGAGCTTCGAAAGGCAATTATGGGAACATATCTAAAGAAGTCTCGAAATAACAACAAGGCTGTGTCTGAGAAGTGCGTTCGAAACAGAGAAGTACCAAATCATTTGAAATTCAAATGGAAGCGGGACATTCGAAGTTTGAAATTTATGTGCTGGAGCATTTGGAGACACGTGGAAAGAAGAGAGAGGCGTTGTTCTGCATGTTCTGAACGTGGCGTAATCCTATAGCAAGACCGTTATGGTCGAATTAGTATAAATAGAAGTCTTAGTATTAGGATTTCGTGTGTCATATCTATTGTACTAAATACTCAGTAACATTCAAACTACCACATGGAAAGGGAAACGAATGCAAGAGCAATGTACGTATGATAGCACCACATATTTATGATTTAATGAAAACCTTTTATCATTTCCAGCACTTTCCTTCATCTTTCTGCCAAATAACATTTACAAGTTTTCTCATTCAAAGTCTTTCTATTTCGAAGTCTCTTCATTAAAGCTTTACATTTCAATGCTTTCTTTACATTTCAATGCTTTCTTTACATTTCAAGCACTTTACATTTCAGAAAACTGTCATACTTCCCATGCATTTATCTTCAAGCTTTATCCTTCGAACGCCTATTTTTACTTAAAGTCACTTACAGATTTCTTGAATTAAACGCTTTCTTCATGTTTTAAATCTTTTACGTTCCAGAACATCCTTTACATTAACTGTTTTTATAATTCGAAGCCATTTACTTCCCTTTTATGCAAGTTTACATGTCTTTACAATTAACATTTATTCATGCAACTTAGTTTCGTACACGCACATTTTGATTACACCTTTAGACCTTTAAGAAAGAAATCGAAATAAGCCAAACACCTATAAAACATTCAAATACCAACCATGAATATCTGTTCGATCATGAGAGTAACCCTAATGTCCAAGGAATCCTAGGATCAATCTAGTCGATCCTGTGAGTTACCAGAGGAATTGAATAACAGTCAGTAAGTTTATTCGATAGTTTGGAAGACTAGCGGTTGTTTACCAGAAATCACTGGAAACAGGTGGCGATTTTTATTTTGATCTGTATAAGTCTAGTAAATCCAATGGCTTAGTCTTAAACATTTCTACCGCTACACTATCCTGCCCCAGGTTTATGATTAAAGGTTTCAATTTGTGTGAAAAAGGAAACTCTTACTTGTTTGGCTCAAAGGGGTTGACTAGGGGTTATCTTCCTTATAACTCCAATGTTTAGGTTTTGAAAGAAACGCCTGTACATCATCAACAAGATCTGCCTAAAAGTATACTGTATGAGATTATGGCATTGTTTTCGTCATCCTCCCACTAAAGGCTTGCAACTTTTTAAACAAGAGTTTAATATCATAAAGGGAGTAAAAAGCATAGTTTAAATAGAGTGGATTAATTCAAGACAAACATATTTAATTCAGTAATTAGAATAACCAAAGTCTGACATAAAGATAAGTGTTTAAGCAAATAAAGAAATTACAACTGAAAATTCGAATAAACAAAAAATTCCTCCGCCTAGACCGTCACTTCATATGGATGCCTTTGAGGGGTGATATAAGATCTCCAGTTGACCGTCTTGTGTAAACTCCAACACTCCTTCGTCGATTAGGTCTCAAATCTTGTTTTTCAACATCCAACAATGGTTAGTGTCATGTCCAGGTGTGTTGGAGTGGTACGCACACCTTTCTCCATGATTGTAACGGGGATAAGAAGTATTAGGATTCCGAGGAGGATTCTTCAATGTGACCAAATTCATCTTCAACATGTGTTGCAAGACTTGCGACATCGGTATGTCGAGTTTGGTATACTGCCTATTGGATGCATTCCGTTTACGCTGATTACCCTATCCTTGTTGGCGAAGTTATTGTTGGGCTTGTGATGTAGCCGCAATTTGGAAAAGTCTACTCTCCACCAAGCCAACTTCTTGTCTCATCAGAGGCTGATTAAAGACTTGATCCCCAGCCTCGACTGTTTGTTTCATACGGTCGCATCCGTCTTGATGAAGTTTATTGACGAGGGCTCTCAACTCTTCTTGTCCTTGATCCATGTTTTGGATAAGAGTCATCTGGCCCACCACCTCTCAACTCTTCATTGTCCAGGAGGCTACTGCTTTGTGACTCCAAGAAAGCATACAAGAGGCCATTTCTCAAACAAAGTTTTGCATGAAGAGCTAATGCCCAATCGAAAGCTGCGTGTAGGAGGTCACTGCTTTGTGACTTCCAAATGCAAACATGTAAGGCCAATGGTGCAATCGAAGCTTGCACGCAGGAGGCCGAAATTCCCAAACGAGTGTTGCATGCAGGAGGTCCCTGCTTTGAATCAAAGGAAGCCTTCAGAAGGCAATTTTCTTCTGAATCGAAAGAGACTAGTAGGAAGCCATTAACTTTTGAATCGAAGGACACCAACATGAAGCCATTGTCTTCTAAATCGAAGGAAGTTGTTTCAAAGGGAAACAAGGCCCAATCGAAGCTTGTGGATTAAGCCTGCTCGAAGGAAGTTAAAGGCTCAATCGAAACCTCTGGATTAAAGCAAACTGTTTTTCTTCAATTTTGTCAAAAAAATCAAATTTATCTGCTTTGCTCTTTCAATTAAAAAAACAATTATACTTGTGCAATCTTGAACTTGTGAAAAAATGTCTTGAGAAATGAGAGGGAAAATTTTGGGGTACAGCAGTATGGTCTTCTTTGATTCGACACGTTTCCTTCATTTTGATTTCCTCTACCATTCGATTTGTTGTAGCAGCCTCTACCTTTGTCGAACCATTTCCCTTTGCCTTTGGTTTCTTTTACTGAATGTGCCTGCAAAGCCACATCACTCTTCGATTTGCCTGCAGCTCTTTCAGTCATTCTTTGTTCATGAGATTCAAGCATCCCTTGAAGCTCTTCCTTTGTCAATTTCGACAAGTCTTTCCCCTCTTCTATAGCCACCACCATGGGGTTGAACTTAGGAGCCAAAGATCTCAAGATCTTCGAAACAACAGCTCTTGTTGTTAATATTTCTCCACATACCTTGATTTGATTCACTAGTTTTGTAACCCTAGTGAAGAAATCAGATATGCTCTCATTATCTTCCATCTGAAGCAATTCATACGTTCTCTTGTGAGTTTGTAACCTCACTTCTTTCACCTTTTCTGCACCATCAAAAGACTTCTCAAGTACATCCCAAGCTTCTTTTGTAGATTCTGAATCACTCACTTTTTCAAAATTTTCTGGACTCACACATTGATGAATTATAAATAATGCTTTATAACTCAGCTTCTCAATTTCTTTGTGTTTCTTCTTTTCTTCTTCTGAAGCATTTTCTCCAAGCGCTTCGAATCCATCTTTTACAAGATCCCAAAGACCTTGACACCTGAACAAAACTTTCATCTGTTTGCACCAATTCTCATAGTTGTCTACTTTCATAATTGGTAGAGTTGCTGGATAATTTGCTTCCCATAACTCGCCATCGTGAATTCTTCAATCGTTCTTGATTAACACTTCCCTTGAATCGATTAATCGAGCTCTGATACCAGATGTTGGAAATCTACCAAATATCTATGACGAATTTCTACCAATCTTGATGAACAAGATTGATATCACCACACAATGACAATGAATTATGAGAAAAGAAAAGAAAAGAAAAGAAAGAAGACAATTATTTTCTGCACAGTTTCTCTTTGTCCACAAACTGTGGAAAACTTTATTAATCACTTGCAACTGCAAATTATGTGATTACAATGAATTGACTTGATTGCAAAAATAAGGATTACTCCCTTTGTTTATTTATAGATTTAGGTTAGCTTGCTACTAAACCAAAAACTAAAACTATAAAAACACAAAATACTTATTTTGGTACTAAATCAAATCTATTCTATTTTAAACTTAAAACAAATCTATTTAAATTTAAAACAAATCAAATTTGTGTGTAGCTTGCTTCGATCCACAAACTCTTCGATTTTGGAAAACCTCCCTTCGACACACACTCTGTTTCGAAACTCCCTTGTCTCTATCGAACAAGCTGCTTCGACACAAAGAATTACATTTAATAATTATTAAAACTAATAATGAAATATATTAAATAAATAAACCACAATAGTAATGCAAACGGTAGTAATGCCGCTTTATATAGTTTCTGCAATTCAGCTTAACAACCACAATAGCGACAACTACAACAATACATCCCTTTTCATGCAATGGACTATTGTGACATCAAATATCATTTTGAAGGAATAGAACAAATGTTTACATTTTTCAACCAAAAAAAGAAGATTGTTTACAGAATTTCAAACCTTTCACATTTTCAATCAAAGTTTACTCGAAATAAACAGAATATTTCAACTAAATGCTGGTGAACAGTTACTATAACAAGTGGAGAATCACAAGAAATAAAGCATCATCATAAAAGAAAGTCATGAGGAGTTACAACCATATGTGTCACGATGAAGTTTCACCAAATCTTGTACTACTTTCCAGTCCGCACCTTTCACTGGAATTGGACAATTGTTGCCTTTCCTCTCAAGTTCTTGAGCAATAGCAATCAATGTACGAAATCTAGAAGGCCTAGCTTGTATTACATCCGACACTGGAGCCAAAAACATGAAAAACTGAGGGCAAATGTGAGATTGAACAGATTCACATGCCTTGGTGAAAGCCTCTACCTGTCGTGCAATCCTAGGGTGAAGAAGAATAAGGGATTTAGGCTTAACTAAACTCTCTTTGATAACTTTGAAATGACGCATTTCTGACCAAGCTAACACATTACACAAATAATGACACACACCACTAATTTTTCGATCTTTTTGAGCTGTACTATTACTTTTCTTCAAGATAAATCTAATCGCGTCTTGACGTAATCTTGAAGAATAACCAAGATCTCTCCTAATTTCAATTGCTTTCTCGAAATCAAATGGAATATCCAAATCAGCATCATACCCAAGAATCTGTTTCAGTTCACTGATAGAGTTATTCATAAAATACTTAAAATTTACCTCATCTGTCAACTTCTTCAAAAGCATAATAATACAACACCCGAAGATGATTAGAATTAAAGGCCAAACCAATCCATCAGCAACGTCCTTGTCAGCTGGTAACCACACCACAGTTGGTATTACACCTATTCCGTGCAATGCTTCTTCGACAGAGCTTCTGAATCCATCGTGCACGTCGCATAACATAGAAGCAACGTTAGTGCATAACTCCTTCTCGTCATTTGACTCCTTTGCCGCTGCGTATGCTTCATAAAAAGCCATACCTCTAGTTCTGATGTTTGATGTAAAAAACCTATTAACACTAGTAGGTTTTATGTGAGAATTGGAGCTTACAGGTGGAATCGACATCAGCCAGTCTTCTTTTGTGGGATATCTTGCTCTTAATTCACCCATTGTAATGCTCAGACGTTCGAGAATGGTTTCAGGGTTCTTCATTTTAGGTCTTGACAACTACGAGTTCTTTTCTTGATGTATACTAGTAGACGAAACAAGAAGAAGAAAGTGTGGAAGGTGAAAACGTCTCTGGCCAAGACTTGTGGAACCTTTATTATAAAAGAGGGTATTTATATAGATTATGACCTCTATATGTACGGTGAATGAGGTGACATGTGTTCGGAGGGTCATTTTTCCCAATAAACATCACCAAAGCAGCCCGTTTGAAATTCTTTGGGATTGAAGTGTCTCAAACTTTGAAAGAGAAGGATTTAGGGTCTTAAATCTCGACCATTTCTTGGTGTATTCGTCTAGTTGCATTGCAATGTTTGATTTTGATGGCGCATTTCATCCATAAGGGACTGCATCTCCACTAGGCTTTCACAATCACCGCAGCTAAAGGAAATGCTTGTGGCCACCATTGTTAGTTGATGATTGGTTGAACAAAACCCTTGCTGAAAAGTGTGCGACTTGGGAATGTTTTACTCTACCTCATAGTGGATGCCATTCTTACTTGTTATGGGTTAAATAGTAGTAAGACCTGTCAAATAATGGGTCTCTAGTCACAATAGATGAGTGAATTGTACAGGGTTGAAAATCGTTAATTTAATAAAAGTCATTTTCCAAACTAAAATTTGAAAATATTTTATAAAAAACATTTGAATGAGCATGTAGTAGAAATTCAAAGTAAAGAAATTAAATTAAAAATAAAAGAGATAAAGGAAAAGAGATGATATTGGAAAGTTATATAAGTTCAATCTAATGAAGCGACCTTGAAAGTATCCATTATATCTTGAGAATTATTAGAAGGTAAAACCCATAACCCCCTTATATAAGGAAATGAAGTTATCACGATAACTTCTAACTAAACAACGAACAAAGCTTGAAGTGGTTAGTCTATAAACCAAACAAGGAATAGGCTTGAAGTGGTTCGTCTTCAAATCGAACAGAGATTTTACACAGGCTGATCTCAAACCAAGATGAAATTTTGAGTTGTCTATCCTCCAAATGGAGTCGGAGTTTTATATAGGCCAACCATGAATATAATCGAGATTAATACCGGAACGATCTCAAGCCTACCGAGTTTTTACACCAACATGAACTTAGAAACTAAGGGAAATTTTACACAGACTGATCTCGAACCAATAGGGCTTTTAAATTGGCTGAGCTCAAGAGCCATTGTGGAGACTTTTACTATCTGATTTCCACGAACTAAAAGAGATATGTTGTGTTATATTTGGTAAAGCATTAGACTAGGGCGCCCTCACCCAATAGTTGGATTACCCATAAGAGATCCAAGGGAATCGCCTGAGAAGTTTCACCTACATGGGAGTCAAGCTAGAAAGAGTCATTGTTGATTCCGAAAAGATAGACGGTCAATAACCTCTCCCAGTAAGAGTTGAGCGATTAATACCACAACTAGGAGATAAAAAACCTAGGTTTTCGTTGCCTCTTTTAAATATGTTATCTCTCAAAACGATAAGGGGCAAACTCTAAGTCATACACACTATCTTCACTACCTAAAGATCACTACCCTCATAATCACCATAACATATTCAACCAAAGTAATTGCCCGCCTACAACCCAGTTGCACCAACCATTTACAGGAAATCTCACCTCACGTGAGTGGATCCCTTAAATAGCCTCAAAAATCATTGTACTAGACTACTCGTCTTCGTGAGAAAACCCTCATCATCCCAACGTGCAATATATCTATTAGGGCCTCTGAGTCTCCCTGCTCTTATAAGGGGAACACACACACACCTGTATTTTTGACCATACATTAGTGCCTAGTGTAACATCTCAGCTTTTTATCCAAGATATTACTTAAAATTTTGCTTATTAAAAATTTAAAGTGATTTTTTTGTTAGTTATTTATAAAATTAAATGGTTATAAAATTAACTAGAGAAAATAAACATAACTAAAATTGAACAAAAGTTTAAAAATTCGTTTAAAAATTCCTATAGAAATAAAATTCCATATTTGTATTTCTAAACGAGTTTTAAGTGCTAGAAATAATTGAAATAAAAACAATTTACATAATTGTTTATATATTATATAAGAATATATTTGCAAAAATCCTTTTTGACTTGGTACGCGCTTCAAGTAATACAATCAATTCAATTATGCTTTTCTCTTTGAGTATTTACCATGTTAAATTTAAATTTTTGATTCAATTATGTCTTGACAGGTAGCATCGAAGCTTGGCGTATCGGAGCCTTCCTCGCAAGAGGATTTGAGGAGTTTTTCTGTAAGTATATACTTTTGTCTTTGATTACATTAAGTACAACATTGCTTGCTGCATATTATCATTAATCAATGTTTCTTAAAATATTGCAGGAACCATTGTTCGCATCTGCAGATTATGATCCTTCTGTTGTGAATTCGGGGCTGACACCGTCGAAGAGAAGAATAATCGATGTAGCAGAAGATGTTGAAAGTGTTCAACTTTCCTCAACAAAGATGACAAAACCAATCAAGGAGGAAAAATTGATATAAAGATGGAACACAAACTGCTGTTTATTAAGCTTTAGTTTATCATGGAAACAACTTAATTTTATTATGCTAAGTATTAGTTTTGGTTTATTTTATGTTTTAAAACAATTGCATTGTTTCCTATTACTTTCGTTGTTTGGGTACAATAGAAACATGTTCATGTAAACATGCTTTCGCATAATTGTTTGAGCTTTGTGTCTTTCTTTTAATATATCATTCCTACTACCATTTAGTTTCATCCACATTAAATGTTTCTGAAATTTTGCAACATTTCCACCAATGCTGCACTTCCCGAGCCAGCACTGCTCGAAGCCTACGCCTATTAAAAAGTTTTCCATTTCTTGCCTTAGAAATGCTCCATATACAGGCAAACCATACCACTTCTATTCGATGCGAGTAGACTCTGGCTACCAGTCCAACAAACTGGTCCAAATGTCTTGCACTGTCGTTTTTTAAATATTCACCACACCAACAAAAATTAACACTCAGTGGCATACAATATTAAAAGTAGAAAATTTGAATGTTGGACAAAACCATTATCTCAGCTTGAAATTCAGGAAGTCCTTAACCTGATCCTGGCTCACTTCTTTTCACTGCCACATTCATTCCATTCCTGAGAAACCCTTTATAAACAACTCCAAAACCACCCTTTCCAATTATCCACTTCGCATCAAAATTAAAGATCAAGCAAGGAGATTTTAAATCCAAGATTTTAAAACCACCCTTTAATTCGAGTCTGTGTGAGGCTTTTAGTTGAATCATGTGTGAGGCTTAAGCTTAACATGTTCCACATAACCTCCACATCTTTGTAACCGCACATTTCCGCTTCATCTCGAAGATTCAACAACCCGCCAATGGCTCCGCCCATTTTATCTCGAAGATTCAACAACCCGCCAACTGACAAAATTGTAACCGCACATTTCTAATATCAGTTAAAATGATACGTTTAATTTGATTTTAGAGTGAGATACAATCAATATGGTATGGCTATATCAAAAAACGTTTCAATCCTATCAAATGCATGCTTGAGTAGTTACTATTCATGATGCACTTCATTTTCGGTTTCCAAAGTGAAACTATAATGATTTTTTCTGACCATTGCTTTTCTTTTCAATTCAAGATTAATTGGCAGAATGGTTAGAATCTGGAAAGTTACCTTTTCTTATTGGTACTTGATTGTCCATAATTATAACATTTTTAATTAAATTTTGAAATAACACTTAACAGTATTTAACGCTATTATTATTATTAATTATTATTATTAATAATTAAAATGGTTCACAAAAATAATCACTTGGTATTCTATTGACTTCAGTATTTTACTTCAAAATCTTGGAACCGTGAATGTTGTATTAACAATTATATTTATTATCATATAACCAAAAACTTTATTCATTTTATGTCTACAATCATTTTATGTGGTTAACAAAAAAAAATTGAATGACAACCATACAGTCAAAGTGATTTTCTACCCATTCATTTTTGCATCACCTAACCAACACTATGGAACCACAAGTTGCAGCAATGGCAAGACGTAAAAGGAAGCAGATTCTTAAAGATAAAAGATTGAAAAAAGGAAGAACTGATGAAAACACAATCAATCCCATTGAAAACTCTCAAAGGTATTATGTTCCAACCATGGTTAATATCAGAACACCACTATCTGATTTAACTTCATCAATCTTTAATGAAAGAAATATGAGTTCACCTTCACCAGCATCTGCATCAAGCAACTCAAGTACAATGAAGAGTTTCAATATTGTTTCTACAAATCAACTGGCTGCTTCAGCACGACAGCGGAGGAAAAGTATTATGGAAGGTAAGATGCCCCAATCTTACAAACTTCATAACAACCTTAGCAATAACAGTGGGGGTCCTTTCAGGATAAATTCTCCATCCTTTTCGCATTTCAAAACACCATTTTCTGATATAGCTTCCTCATGTTCTAACCAAAGAAACATAAAACCTCATGCACCGCCAAGTTGTTTTATTCAAAAATCAAAAAAACAGTTGACTGTTACACCTCGGTTTCCACGAATGTCTATGTCACCTTCTGATTCACCTTGGCCATTCAAGTTGATTAGGAGACAATTTCCGATTATTGTCTCCTATGCAATGACAATTAATAAGTCACAAGGTCAATCTCTTGATAGTGTTGGATTGTATTTGCCTACTCCTGTGTTTAGTCATGGTCAATTATATGTTGCAATTTCAAGAGTTAAGAGCAAAAGTGGGCTAAAAATCCTAATTCATGACAAGGAGAATGTACCGTGTTCTACTACTATTAATGTTGTGTACAAGGAAGTCTTTCAAGCACTTTGATAGTTGGTAAACTTTATATCTTATACTTTACGATTCAAATTAAAAATCTATTTTGAATTAAAATATATAGTATGTACATTTTCCATGTATTTCAAGAAGTATATAATTTTTCCTATTTGTTCATGCAGACGTGATTTGTTGATAGGACCGACGCTTGCTACAAATATGGAGTTAAATGCCAACATGGTTTACATGAGACATATACTCAACTGAAAACATGGTAACATACTTAATAATTTAATAATCTATAAATGTAATGTGAATCCAGACGAGACCCGTGCGATAGCACGGGTTTGTTACTAGTATTATATAAGAATATATTTGCAAAAATCCTTTTTGACTTGGTACGCGCTTCAAGCAATACAATCAATTCAATTATGCTTTTCTCTTTGAGTATTTACCATGTTAAATTTATAGGATCAATTTTCTTATCCACATTGAATCATACTCACTACCATAAGAAATGTCATAAAATAATAACAAGAAACTTCACCAATTCAAAATATAATTATTAGTTCTTTTATCTAAGAATAATTGTTGTTTATGTTCTATGAAATGCAATGTGACCATGACAACTATTGAAAATGTAATTTAGTTAATGTCTACAATTTCCAATGCTTATTCTTTATTAGGGCCTTTTGACATTTTCAATTTTAGTATAAATATGCTACCTAGGCTATCAATATTGTAACTCATTCATTCCTCTATTTGATATACAATAGTAGTCCTCTTTGTTTTCATTCATTGTTCATTCTTCTTCTCCCTTTCATTACCTTGCACCAACAAATTGGTATCTAGAGCACTTGGTTCTGTTTTTTCCTGGGAAACACGAGTGTTTGTGAGCTGTGTGTTTGATTTTGGTTCGTTGATTTTCTGTTGAAATCTTGAACAAAATCTGAACAGAATTTGATTCTGTGGGTTGGGAAACAGCGTGTTTGAAGATCTGAAAAATCCGTGCAAGGTTTAAAATGAGTGGAGACGGTAGTTTGAACACCAAACTTCCAATTTTTAATGACAAAAACTGGAACAAATGGATGATACAAATGCGTGTGTTATTTGGTGCACAAGATGTTCTGGATCTGGTTACAGATGGTTATGTACCAGCTACAGCAGATGCAACTGAAGAACAGAGAACTACTGAGAGGATGATGAGGAAGAGGGACCAGAAAGCTCTGTTCTGTATCCATCAGTGTGTGGATGAAAGTGTGTTTGAGAAGATTGTTGATTCAACAACGTCTAAAGGGGTGTGGGATTTACTGGCGAGATGTTACGGTGGTGACGCATCAGTAAAGAAGGTGAAGCTTCAATCCCTACGAAAGCAATATGAGAACCTGAACATGAAGAGCAGTGAGAAAGTTTCTGAATATATCTCCAGAGTGATTCTGATCACTAACGAGATGAAGGCGTGTGGAGAAACTCTGTCTGAACAGGTAATCATAGAGAATATTCTGAGGTCGCTTACTCCTCAGTTTGATTACATTGTTGCTTAATCATAGAGAAGATTATGAGAATAGAAGAATTGTAAAGCAGCTTAGAAGCACAGGAGTTACGTCTGTCTGAGAGAACTTCTGAGAGGGAAGCTAAGCAAGCTCTGAAGGCTTCTTTTGTCAAGAAAGACCAGAAGCAGAATAGACGTGGTGATAGATTCCAGAATTCAGAAGCCTCAACTTCTGATGATAAGAAATATCATAAAGGAAAGGAGAGGTATGACAAAAGGAAGGTTCAATGTTACTCTTGTAAACAATTTGGCCATTTTTCCAGAGATTGTAGGTCAAACAAGGAAAAGAAATCAGAAGAAGCATATATGACTAAGAGAAACTCTGATGATGAACCTATACTACTAATGACTTCTGATTCTGATGGAAATGCTTAGAAGATTGGTGGTATATGGACACTAGATGTTCAAATCATTTAACTGGAAACAAACAATAGCTGACAGACTTTGACTCCAGAAGGAGAACAAAGATCAGATGTGTTGACGATAAGTATCTTAATGCAGAAGGTATGGGAGATGTCAGAGTTAGAGTGAAGAATGGGAAAGACATTCTGATCAAAGACGTTTGGTATGTTCCTGGTATTAGAAGCAATCTGATGAGCGTAGGACAGCTGATTGAGAAAGGTTTCTCAGTTGTTATGAAAAACAATCTTCTGACATTGTATGATTCCAATCAGAAGTTAATTATGAAGTCTGAACAAGGAGGCAACAAAGAGTCAGAAGCATCCCAAGAAGATTTGTAAAGTTTGACATGTTGCTAGACACTGAAGTAAACTCTGAAGGAGAAGTTATTCAGTGTGCAATGTTAGTAGACTCTAAACCCGTAAGTACGAAAGAGGCTCTTAAGCACCAAGTTTGGTTATAGGCCATGAAAGAAGAACTTGATGCTATAGAGAGAAACAAGACTTGGAAGCTGACAGAACTTCCAAAAGGCAAGAAAGCCATCAGCGTCAGATGGGTTTTTAAGTTGAAACGTAAGCCAGATGGTTCAATTGGCAAGCATAAAGCTAGACTAGTAGCTAGAGGTTTTCTTCAGAAACCTGGGCTGGATTACTTTGAGGTGTTTACGCCTGTAGCTAGGCATGAAACAATCAGACTGGTAATTGCTTTAGCTGCAAACAGAAATTGGCATTTAATGCATCTGGATGTGAAGTCTGCATTTCTGAACAGTCCATTACAGGAAGAAGTTTATGTGTCACAACCTCCTGGATTTGTGAAAAAGAATCAGGAAGGGATGATATACAGGTTAAATAAAGCTCTGTATGGACTGAAGCAAGCGCCTAGAGCTTGGAATCTGAAAATTTATTCATTTTTCAAGAAGCAGAGGTTTCAGAAGTGTGAGATGGAATATTGAGTTTATGTACAACACTCTGATTGAAGAAGTGAAAAACACAAGAAGGGGGGTTGAATTGTAAAATTGGAATTCAAATGCAGACAACACTGTATCTTTATCCTGGTTCGTTTGACCTCAAACTACTCCAGTCCACCCGCCAAGGTGATTTCGCCTCTCTCCAACGAGGACTTAATTCACTATATTCAACTGAATATTACAACTGCTTTAGCAACTTCCAAAGCCTTCTTGAGTCTGAAACCACAACCCGATTTCCTCAAGGAAATTCACTAAACAGATAATTGTATATAAAAGTGTACAGAGGTGTTTCTAAATAAACAGTATCACAGACTTGTGATGTATTACACAGCTTAATAATGAATTGATGAAGATGAAGATTGTTTGTAGCTTTACTGACTTTTCACGTTGTGTGTCGTTGTTCATCTTATCTGAAATCTTCTTCTAGTCTTCTTTATATAGGCTTCGCAATAGAGACATAAGAAGATACTTTTGGTATGTCCATAACACGCATTTAATGAGCTTTCCAAAACAGGAGATTCTTGTCTGTTTGTAGCCGTTGCATATGATCTTGCATTGATGGAGTTGTAACGCTTGAGAGACAGTATCAGATATTCTGTCTTGCTGCGCTGGTGCATTTAGAAGTTCAAACAGAACTTCTTCATATAAACGTGTTATGCATATTTGATGCTGCTGAATCTTTC
The DNA here is from genome assembly GCA_948472305.1 of Vicia faba. NCBI lineage: Eukaryota > Viridiplantae > Streptophyta > Magnoliopsida > Fabales > Fabaceae > Vicia > Vicia faba. Next base: position 1,499,324,313 of record OX451736.1, read on the forward strand.
ATGGTCCACTTAACTTCTGTGCTTGCATAATCAGAACTTCTGATGATGTTCTGGCAGATCTTCCAGTTGCATTAGAACATCTTTTTCACATCAGGACTTCTGCATGTAAAGATACTTATTATTAGCAAGCATATTTTTTCTTTATATCATGTGTTTGTTATCATCAAAACTCTTGTTGGGCTGTAGAACTAAATTATGTTCTAACAATCTCCCCCTTTTTGATGATGACAAAAACTAGTATATTTTGATGGAAAATAAAGAACAAAAATTAAAAGGAAGGCCCCCCCTAAGTAGAGTACTCAGAGCTATGAAGAAAATAAAATACTTCCCTGACGATCTTCTGATTATGAGTCAACACAAAATATTCTCCTTTCTCCCCCTTTTTGTCAGGAATCAAAAAAGTGGTAAAGACTCTTATTGGCTTGCTCTGACAGAAGTGCTTTAAACAGTGTGACATCCTCTTCTGGATACTTCTGAGATACTTTAGGTAGCTTCTGATGTTGTATTTCCATTCCTGTTTCAAATAGTTTCAGAGCCAATAATCTTCTGTTTCTGATTGCCTCTGAAACCTGCGAATCTTTTAAATTCCAGGCCTTGGAACATATGCTTTCTTTCCTCCATGTGTAGAGGGAATCCAGAGTCCAGGTGTTAATACTGGAGTTTCAACCTTGCTGTTAAAGATACCTGCAACATAGATGATTTTGTCTTTTGGTACCCATATCTTTCTGGGTCCATGACTGTTAGAGTTTCCAAAATTCTATTTGAATTTTGGTTTAGTATAAAACGCCTTACCAACATGTTTTATATCATGTGTTTGTTCAGTGGTGAAGTGAGAATAGAGAAAAGTGCGTTTGATAACCAAATCCTTAACTTTCTTAGGTTGGGATTCTTTTTCTTTGTATCCTATACCTATTCTGCAATTCTTGTTGACTCCATGGATCATTGAAGCCATTTTGCTTCTATCTATGTTGTTAGTCATAAACTTCTGAAAGCTTTGATCATATTCCTTTATGATCTTATCAGCATTAATGGGATCCTCTGAGATTATTTCCTTCTGAGAGTTTTGTAAATTATTTTCTAGTTTTGAAATTTTCTTTTAACTCAGAGTTTTCTAATCTCAGACTCTCAGTTTCTTCAGAGTCAGAGGCAATATCCCTTTTCAGGTTCTTGCATTTGACTCTGAGCTGCTGATATCGTTCCAGAATCTCACTCAGACTTTCTGCAAGATCAGTTTTAGACAGATTAATTGCAAAGTTAGGGAATACCTCTTCAGTGTGTGATTTTGAGTCTGAACCAGAGGCTTCACTGTCTTCTGATATGTTTTCCATGAGAGCTATGTTTTCTCTTTCATTATCTGACTCTGAGTCTGCTTCAGAGGTGTCTGAATCGTCCCATGTTGCTATGAGGCTTTTCTTCTTCTGCATGTGCTTCCATAGATGATTGACTCTTCTAGATAGAGAAGACAGTTCTTCTTCTTCTGATGAGGATTCTCTTAAGTTTTCTGCTTCTGCTTCTGCCTGCAAAATTTTGGTTTTATTTTTGTTAAATTTCAGAGCGAGAGACTTACATTGCTTCTGAGGCTCATCATCTTCGAGCTATGTCTCGTGACTTCTGAGGGAGCTGACAAGTTCCTCCAGAGAGATTGTATTGAGATCCTTAGCTAGCTTAAGTGTTGTGACCATTAGCCTCCACTTTTTTGGTAAACTTCTGATGATCTTCTTTACATGATCAGCAGTTGAGTACCCTTTGTCCAGCACCTCTAGCCCTGCCACCAGAGTTTGGAATATAGAGAACATTGTTTCAATGTTTTCGTCTTCTTCCATTCTGAAGGCTTCGTACTTCTGAATGAGCGCAAGGGCTTTGGTTTCTTTTACTTGCAAGTTTCCTTCATGCGTCATTCTTAGAGAATCAAACATGTTCTTAGTTGTTTCTCTGTTTGTGATCTTCTCATACTCTGAATATGAGATGGCACTCAGGAGAATCATTCTGGCCTTGTGATGATTTCTGAAATCACGCTTTTGCTGATTAGACATTGCTTTCCTGTCAATCTTCTGACCGCTTTCAGCAACAGGATATATGTATCCATCAGTTACCACATCCCAGAGGTCAGCATCATAGGCTAGGAAGAAACTTCTGATCATATCCTTCCAGTAGTCAAAATTTTCACCGTCAAATATTGGAGGACTAATGCTGATGTTCTGAATCGTTCCCACCATAGTGTTTTTCTTACGCTGGATCTTGTACTGACACGGTTAAGTGTTTAAAAGCTCAGAACCAGACGCTCTGATGCCAATTGAAGAAGTGAAAAACACAAGAAGGGGGTTGAATTGTAAAATTGGAATTCAAATGCAGACAACACTGTATTTTTATCCTGGTTCGTTTGACCTCAAACTACTCCAGTCCACCCGCCAAGGTGATTTCGCCTCTCTCCAACGAGGACTTAATTCACTATATTCAACTGAATATTACAACTGCTTTAGCAACTGATAAAGCCTTCTTGAGTCCGAAACCACAACTCGATTTCCTCAAGGAAATTCACTAAACAGATAATTGTATATAAAAGTGTACAGAGGTGTTTCTAAATAAACAGTATCACAGACTTGTGATGTATTACACAGCTTAATAATGAATTGATGAAGATGAAGACTGTTTGTAGCTTTACTGACTTTCACGTTGTGTGTCGTTGTTCATCTTATCTGAAATCTTCTTCTAGTCTTCTTTATATAGGCTTCGCAATAGAGACATAATATACTTTTGGTATGTCCATAACACGCGTTTAATGAGCTTTCCAAAACAGGAGATTCTTGTCTGTTTGTAGCCGTTGCATATGATCTTGCATTGATAGAGTTGTAACGCTTGAGAGACAGTATCGGATATTCTGTCTTGCTGCGCTGGTGCATTCAGAAGTTCAAACAAAACTTCTTCATATAAACGTGTTATGCATATTTGATGCTGCTGAATCTTTCATGGCCCACTTAACTTCTGTGCTTGCATAATCAGAACTTCTGATGATGTTCTGGCAGATCTTCCAGTTGCATTAGAACATCTTTTTCACATCAGAACTTCTGCATGTAAAGATACTTATTATTAGCAAGCATATTTATTCTTTATATCATGTGTTTGTTATCATCAAAACTCTTGCTGGGCTGTAGAACTAAATTATGTTCTAACATTGATAACAATATGATTCTGGCGTGTCTCTATGTTGATGACATTTTGCTAACAGGTAGTTGCCCAGAAGATATAAAGAAGTTCAAAGAAGTTCTGATGATTGATAATAAGTCTATAATTGATCTTGCCAAGAATTCAGTGCTACATGGAAGAAGCAAGCACATTGAGACGAAGTATCACTTTCCCAGAAGTCAAGTTCAGAAAGGAGTGTTAGAAGTTCTGCACTGTAGCACTCAGAAACAGCTTGCAGATCTTCTGACAAAGGCAGTTAAAACAGATCAATTTCTTCATTTGAGAGATGAAATTGATGTTGTTAGTTTCTGATAGAATATCTAAATTAAGGGATGGTATTGAAAATGTAATTTAGTTAATGTCTACAATTCTCAATGCTTATTCTTTATTAGGCTTTTGCCATTTTTAATTTTAGTATAAATATGTTACCTAAACTATCAATATTGTAACGCATGCATTCATCTATTTGATATATAATAGTAGTCCTCTTTATTATCATTCATTGTTCATTCTTCTTCTCCTTTTCATTACCTTGCACCAGCAACTACAAGAGACGCAAATGAACCAGATGAATAAAACTCATTCCAATGAAAAACCTATCACACAGACTCTGCCCACAGAGGCCGAAAAGCATCAAAATAAAACTCATATCAATGGGAAAACTGCCACACAGGCCGAAAAACGTCCACTTGCCACAAAGGCATAACGCAATGACTCATTTATGCACATACTAGATGATGCATGTCTCTGTAATATAAGCAAATCACCTTTGAATAATCATACATGTGACCATTCCATAATTAGTCTTCTGTATATTCCTTTTTAATTTATTCATATTTACTTTAACTCATACTCAAACAAGTCATTGAGATATACATACATATATATATATATATATATATATATATATATATATATATATATATATATATATATATATATATATATATTTTATTTACGCAGCAAATCAAAAACATATTCTATTCCACAAAATAAGTAATGGTGCCAAATAATATAATAATATATGAATATATCAATAAAAGAAAAAATAAATACACTAATTAGATTAAAACATAAATAATAATATAATATACAAATGGGAATCAAATTAAGAAATATTTATATTTTACCGCTTTTATTTTGTTTATATAATAATAATTGTTTATCTTTTGAGAAACTAGAAAGAAAAAGACTAATGAAAAAGAAACGTGATTCGCAGGTAAGGGAAGAGATAAAGTTTTCCACTCATTTCAATCATTCCATTTTTAAGAATCATAATTAGTCAACAATTTATTCTTTTCCACTTAGTGCCTCACATTCAAATCATTTCAATAACTACGTATAATCTTCTATTTTGTTTGTTATGGTATTAATATTTGCATCATCGCATGAATTCTTAAGTTTTTAGATTAATTTAATATATTTACGGAGTATTATTGTTCTTATCGCATTCAAATCACTCCAATATGTACGAGTGTTAATTTGAACAAAATTACTATATTCTAATATTATTTATACTTACAATCAAGTGTTTCCCTAGGCTCTGCTAGGGTTTTGGTATTTCCCTAGACTTGGCTAGGGTTTGGTATTCTTCTCAACTGAGAAGCTGCGGCAATCTTATCCTGGTTTTTACGTCCGATATCTGTCAGTAAGCTAGAGAAGTATGGAGACAACTAACATTGAAAATCTATTCAAATGGCTTCGATCTGAAAATGGTGGAGGAGAACGTGAAGCAGAAAGTGGAATTTCCCAATCTTCTCCAACACCCATTATGACCCATTCATTTGATGTTTCCCACTTTTAAACGTGCAAAACCCAAAAATCCCTAAGCTGGAGATCCTTGATACTTTGTTCAGAAGACATTTTTGCTGAAATAAACAGCGCAGAAGATAACAAACCTGTTATGAAACCTGTTTATGCAATGTCATGGATGATATGCGTATGCAATGATTTCAAGGACTCTTAAAGGCTCAAATTTGCTTAACTAAAAGAAACACATGTTAATTGTATTAATAAGTTTGAATTGTTACAAAGAGTGCCTTTTAGGTTTACAATCAAACAAAACAAAACTTAAAACAAAAAGAAAATTAGATTTCCCATGAGCGCATCCTCTTTAGTGCAATGTAGGCGTTTATATTTCTCTCTTCATGAAGTAACCTAGTGAGTTCCAGGACCTTCTTCTCGCTGGCGTAGAATTGGGTTTCGAAGGTATCCCGTTCTTCTTTAAGTTGAACCCAGGCTTTTTATAATTCCTCATCATCAGTTGGCATGCCAGGATGGAGAACAAGATAAGAAGTGTCTTCTTCAGCAACTGGTTCCATAATCGTTGGTAGGACAGCATGGTAAGGCATCATAAGGATTTGAGCACGAGCTCTCACCCATTTGAGATAAGGCTCAAGAGGGATTGAGTTCTTGTGCCCCAATGTCTTGCTATCAACTCTATGTACCATGCCCCAAGCTCGCATGAACCTTTTACGATAACCCTGAGCATCATTCTCGTAGTCGAAGATGATTCCTTGGATAAGTGTATCATAAGGACCATCGTTTCTCGCATATCCAAATTGTCACAGCGTCAAACAAGGGTTGTAAGTGATTCCTCCCCTAATGCCTAAGAGAGGGACATTAGGGAATTCTCCGCATCGATCAATGATGGTAACATTCTTCGAGGATTGAAGACACCAATGAATACCCGAATGTGTAAGAGTCATTAGCCTATGAGACCACCTCGAACCCTGTTTATTCTTCAAGACGGGTCGGGGTAGGTGCGAAATAAACCACCTAGACAAAAGAGGAGTGCAACACAGAAGGGTCCCTCTTCTCTTTATAGTGCGAGTATGCAGAGAATGTAGGATATCTTCAAGCAGAGTAGGTACCGGATTGCGCGACAAGAAAACCTTAACCGCATTCACGTCTATGAGCTGGTCTGGATTGGGGAACAATACCAACCCATAGATGAGAAGGGCTAATACCTCTTCAAAATCTTGTAAGTCCAGGGTATCCCAAAAATGATGAGCTTTCTCAAACAAGAACTTAGACAAAAAAACCCTTGACACCTCTCATGGTTTCCCAATTTTCTACTACGTCAGACCGTTGTAAGGACAAAGCTTTAGCAATATCTTCAGGTTTAGGGTCTCTTTCCATGCCATTGAAAGGTACCTTGTTAAGGATAGGCACCCCTAGTAACAGAGAAAACTCCTCCATAGTAGGCACTAACTGGTAATCCGAAAAAGTGGAGCAGTGATGTAGAGGGTCAAAGAACTGGAAGAGCACTTTTAGCATTTCTTCATCAGGGTTTGAGGTGACCAAGCTGAGAAGTCGACCATGCCTTTCAGTGAAGGGAGATCTTTCGGGAACCCTTGATACTAACTCCTTAAGCTGAGGATGTACCTTTACCAGACTGACTTGGATAGTGAATATGCGGCGAGGGCCATGTCCTACAAAACAAGACAAAAGTAAACCCTAAGAATCCTTGAAATGGTTAGTATGATATGCTATGTTATGATGTCATGATTATGCTCAGATATAGCAGATATAGAAAACACAGGAAAATCACACAAAGACCTTAGGTTTAAGGCTTGCATGGATTTAAAGGTATACCCTCTTGAAGTTGGATTGGTTCAACCTGTCCTAAATATAGTAATCGGGTTCTAAGGGATCTCAATATCATCGATCTTTCCCCCAAATTTCATTCTGATAGACAATTGACTTACCACCAAACAAAACTCAAGATTCAAACCTCAATGAGTGTAGCATCTAGTATCAACCGACTTTGGGTTTGCACCAAAGACGGCTACCTCACTACGTCCTAAAATCCAAGTTGGTCAATTAAGGTGCTAAGGTCAGTTGATGCTTTATGATACCACACGGCGGCCTCATATTCTCCTTGATTACTCAAGGGCTACCGGTACACACCAAAGTGTCGCATCAATGTAGCTATTGTTTCAACTGTGTCAGTATACCCCGCACAACTCCCTCACAGTTTATTTCTACTTACCTAAAAGGAATTCCCCGATCCGAGTTTAGGATCCAAACAACCCAACAGATGCCCTTAAAAATAAAGCAGACAAGACAAACCAAAGAAGCAATTAAGAATGACCTAAATCCTAAGGTGAACCCCACTTTATTATAAGTCCCCAGCAGAGTCGCCAGTTCTGTGATACGGGGGTAGATTATAGAAAGGGAAGGTATTAGCACCCTTTCTATCCATGGTTTTCCATGGGCTCTTAGGTACTTGCTCATTTTTGAAATTGCTTTCGCGTGTTTGTGTGCTTGAAAAAGTTTTGAAATTTTCCTTAGTGCGGTATTTCACTTTATGGTAACTCTTGTGTCAGTCCTCAAGGGTGTGATAAAATGTTTTTGAAAACTTTATTTGAAAAGCTTGTTTGAAAGTGTATGTGTAAAAAATGTTGTTTTGAGCAAGTACCTAAAAGTTTCTACCTACTCGAAAAAAGTCTGTTTGTTTTCTTATTTCCTTTAGACGGCGATATCCTACTATTAAGAAGTAGGTAGATCCATCGTTGGAGTTTTAAGGGACAATCGAAAGGGACGTTTTTATGGTCGCATAAGAAATGATTAGGAAACCTTAGTAGTTACCCTAGGGTCTTAAAGATCTTTCCGAGACAACATTCAAATGAGTCATTTTTTATCTTTTGAGACTAGAGGGCAACCACTAAAATTCCCTATACTTCATGACCATTTATCGAAGGCAACCGAAGTGGGATAAACCCTAGGAGTGAACATGTGCATGTGTTTGATTTCAGTTGATTATCTTTGCGCAATTAGGGTTATCTACCGTTTTACTCATTATTCTTTCCATACAAGCCTATTAGTCTAAGCAGTTAATAATAGCGGAAAGTAAAGTACGGGAATTTAAACCTAGATATTACATGGCCTCGGGGAGGGGATTACATAACCAAAATGGGCGTAAACAGTAAATAAAGGCAGTAAATAAGATCCTAGTTAAAACTATTACAATCTCAAAGCAATTACAATAATTAAGAAATAAGGGAAAAAAGACTACGCGCGACAGAATTAAATACGGGGAATAAAATTGAAATTCTAAAAGAAATCTAATTAGTTAAAGAAAAATATTTTTGTATTTTTATTTGAAAGAAAAATGATTAAATTATGATTTAACATAATTTCTAATTGATTTTAATTATGAAAAAGAGATTAAATTACCTTAATTAAATTAGCCTAATTAATTAATGAAATTAAATATTTTATGGAAAAAAAACCTAATTCTAATATTTTTGTGTTTTTATGATTTAATTAAAAACAATGATTTTTTTTGAAATAATTAAAGTCAAATAACTAAATAGAAGAAATTAAAAGAATTAAAATGGGTCTGGTATGAAATAGAAAACTGGGGGTTTGTTGCTGAATTTGCAAGCCCAATTTACTGATGGCCCAATTGTCCAGCGCGATTCGATGAAGCCTGCCTCTGAGGGTCCACCATGGGGGTGAATTGTTGGGCGCTGGATCTGGATCTGAGATGATCCCATGGTTGGATCTGAGGACGCATGATGGTCTTGTGAAGGTGAGGCGCATGGGATCCTGCAAAGTATGTTAGGAAAATAAAATAACAAGATGCCTGGACCTGGGATCGAACCTAGGTCCCTTCTCTCACCAGCGCTACCTTTTACCATCTGTGCTACATGACACATTCGTTAACATAATAAACAAATAATAACATAACATAAACAAGGTGGCATGCCCAGAAAAACGCGCCAATATTCAAACCGGCTAGTGGAAGTCAGCCACATCACTCATCTTCTCCCCAGAACTGTCATTTTTTACCACACTTTTACCTACAGACTGCAACTGTTACTATAGCTTATAGCAAGGGATCAAGCGTCGCTAAAGCCCCTGAAAAATCAAAGTTCTCAAAATATGAAATATAAATTAATGGTGAGGCTATGAATCAACTCATTTTGGTCCCCTGAACACGATGATGGCATTGGTTTGTCCCAATTATGTCTAAATCAGAAAGCCCTGATTTGAAGCTTGGAACCCTGACAATGGTATCCTTTGATCCTGCACTTAAAACTCAATCAAACAAATCAGAAAGCATCGAAACCTTATGATAAACAAAAATGCATGGTTAAATTTAATTAAAAACGCATGTATGCATGTAATCAAAAATCAAAAAAAATTTGAGAATCGAGTTATGGATTTTACGATTCTGAATGTTGTGGTCACTTGTGAAGGTCTAGAATTGATCAGAGGAACTCACTGAAGCTGTTTGTGATCTTGGAATGGCTTGAATCAGCCTGTGGAGGAATATGTGATCAGCACTTTTTTGACAAAAATTTGAAGTTGATTCTTGTTGTATGAGGCAGATGCGCAACTTCTTGGGTCCTCTTCTAGGGTTGCAATGATCTTGTATAAGTAGTAGAATCAAGAATAGGTCAATGGTTTTGGAAAGAATCAAAGATATGATGGCCATGAATTTTGATTCCAATCTTTCCACATTTGGAGATTTTCTCTTGTTTTTTAATCCTGCACGATTTGTTTAGCTTTGTGACAGCAAGCATGATCTCTAATTCAATGCAAAACAAATCTCATCCCCTTGATTTTATTTATTTTGATTTTATTTGATTTTATTTGAATTTTAAATAAATAAAATCAAAATAAATTAAATAAATAAATAAATAAATAAGGCATGGAATGGTTTATAGATCGTGAACCATGTTAGGAATGAGATTCAATCTTGAGAAGATGGGCCCATGTGGAAAAAATCCAAATTTGAACATTGTTGACTTTGTGTGAATTTCCAAAAATGGCCAATTTTGACAATGCATATCTCTCTCAATTTTGACCCTAAGAGGGTGTTCTTGGACTTTTTAGAAAGATTAGGATGTCCTCTAAACAAAAAATTTTGTTTCATCTCAATTGGATCTTCCATGTTTATGTAATAAGCTTTGGCCCAAAAGGTGTTTTTGTTGACTTTTGAAAAGGACCTATAATGTCTGAATTTATATCTTTTAATGAGTACATTTATTGAACTTGAGGGATGAAGATGAGTTGTAGGGAATTGAATTCTATTCAAAATGAGTCTTGGTTGAGAAATTTCTGATAAAGTATGAGAAAGTTATGTCTGGTCAAAGTTTGGTTGACTTTTCCTATAGAAACCCTAATTTAGCAGCTTTTGAGTTTTGATGAATTTGGGGTATTCCTTGAGGAATCATGATCAACTCTTGATCAAATGATGGATATTACTTCAAAATGTTGATGTTGACCAAAAATCTTGGAGTTTGACTGTATGTGGGTCACAGTTGACTTTTGACCTAGTATAGTTGATTTTTCAGGCATCTGAGCAGTTGACTGAGCAAACTCCTTGTGCAAGGAATGAAACTTGGCATGGATGATCTTGAGAACATATTAGGGAAATGTAATTCATTTAGGACCCTTGGAACTCAAACATATTGATGAGGATGGAAACCCTAGTTTGAGGCTCATAGTCTTAGGAGGAGGATTTGTCTGGTCAATCCTTAGGCATCCTTGGGCAAGTTGAGGATCTCTAGGAGTATGTTTTGAGTAAAAATGGGAGGGCAAATTTTGGGGTGCAACAGTTACATAATCCAATTATGAATGTGATGAAAATAGTCATCGCTTTTATTTATTTTGAATATATTTGTTTTTGTGTTTCAAAGAGTTTATTAGAGTTCCTCTTTTAATACTTCATATTGATATGTTTTAAATTTATAAATATTTTTCTTCTCATTTAATAGATAACTATATTAAGACCCGCGTGATACGCGGTTGTAAATTAGCTTGTTAATTTTTTATTATATTTTAAATATATTAAGAGTTAGTTTTAAAAAATATGATTACTAAATTTATGTTACACTTTTTTTTTTGAATTATAATAGCGACAACAATATAAGTTAATCACTTAGACAAATATACATTTCATTTGAAAAGAAAATACATGTGTTTAAAATGAGAGTTACAACTGTAATTTAGGTTTGAAAAATTACATATCTGTAAAGTGGTATTTTTGTTTTGTTTGATTCTCATTTTTTGTACTTATCTTTTATTTTGATATTTTACTTTAATTTGTTAAATATATGTATTTATTTTTAGTGTTAAACAAAATTAAAAGCTTATTTACAATTATTATCAAATAAAACTTTTAATAATTTTATAAAATTCATGTCTATTTTGTCTAACTTTATAAGATTGTTGCACACTATATTAATTTTTAAGAACAACTTTGAAAATTGTGTAAGAACTAATTTAAGATTAAAAAAATATTTATTTTAAGTATTATTTTTATTGATAGAATTTCAGAAAAACAAAAAAAAAATTGTATTTGGATTTGGACATCTCTTTTATTTTTGAAATTTGAGAGAAATATTTTTAATATAAGAGAATATACATAGTTAGAGTAATGATTGACTTGTTAGACCATTTTTTCTATAATAAGATAAAAATATTTTATTGTGTTTGAATTCTCTTATCTCTTTTGTGTAGTATTTTGTTATTTTTCATTCATTTATCATTTGATATTATGTAAAAAAATATAATAATAAAGTATATAGACACCGTAAAAAATTGTTTTATAGTATATTATATTTTAAATAAGTTTAAAGTGACTTATACTAGAAAATTATGTAAGAACTACCTTAAAATTAAAAATATTTATTTCAAATGTAATTTTTATTACTATAATTTTAAAAACACAAAAAATATTTTATTATATTTAAATTTCCATATCTCTTTTATATTTGTAATATGAGATAATATTTTTAATTTAAGAGAATATATATCGTTGGATTAATAATTGATTTGTTAGATATTTTAAAAAAATGATATTTTACATCTATGACCTCTAATTTATAGAAGTATAGGATAAAAATAAGTTTTGAGATGTGTTACATAGAACTATAGAATATTGTTTAATGATATATTATAGTTATAATTGATGATGTGTTTCTATAATAATTATATAAATATATTAAAATAATATAATATAATATAATATGACCGCAAATATATCAACATATAAATGAATAGGAAATTTTATAATAATCATATCTTTAAAAGTCTAAAGTGAACAACATCGAAGTTATATATTCATTTTGGTTAAATCAATAACATTTAAGCCTTGCAAGATTTAGCATTTGTGATTTGTTTTTCAATCTATAGGCAGCATTTTTTATTGTTGCTTATTAAAAATCATGAACTTTCCTATGTTTTAGGCGTGATTACATCACACGTGCTTCGTTTAAATGAAATATAGATTAAACTATGGTTTTCATCTATTGCTTATTTATAATTCTTTCATTTTCATATGTTTTTGAGACAATTAATTTATGTTTCTACTTGAAAACCCTGGCTATAACTACAACTAACCGTGGACTTTTGATATTTAAGGCAACCGTGTTCAAAAATTGCGGGTAGAAATAAAAAAAAAAAAGAAGCTCTCTACATGATTAAGAAACGACCGTTTATTCCATGCTGCATAAACTATCCCCTAAACCCTTAGGCAACGGTTTTCTACCTTTAGGGGACGGTTTTCCATTTTTTTTCTTAAACCTTATTTTGCTGTATTGCATGGAACTTTTAGATGATGAAGATGTTGGAAATAAGACATTTTATGTTAAGGAGAAGTGTGCGGGAATATTGAAGGTTTAAATATAAATTTGATAAGTAGGATAATTCTTTATGGAGGAGAAGAACTTTGTATTTTTGTTTGATACAAATATGTGAGATTACATCTCTATTTATAATACTCTAAGGAGAACTCTAGACACATTAATCCTAGAAAGTTCTCAACTCTAGAGATCCAAAGACCATTCTAAAAAATATTATAATTATAAGAAATATCTAGAGATTCCATATATTACAAGAATTCTCTAGAAAACTACTTAAGCCCAAAATAACTAAGCCCAAAAACCAATTAATAAATTTAGACTCAAATCAAGTTTAATATTTTCAACACCCCCCCCCCCCCCCCTTAAACTTGATTTATGACTCCAAGTATACTCCTTAGCTTCACGAAAGTTTCCAACTTTAGTGGCTTGGTGAAAATGTGGGCAGCTTGATCTCGAGACATTACATACTTCAACTTCAAGACTTTTTCTTCTTGCCCTTTTACTTCATAGCCTAATGGTTGCTCGATATAAACTTCTTCTTCGAGAAAACATTTCAAGAAGGCTGATTTCACATCCATTTGATAGATCTTCCATTCATTTTGGACTGCCAAGAAAATGATCAGTCTAATAGTTTCAAGACGAGCAACAGGAGCAAATACCTCATCATAGTCAATTCCTTGTCTTTGACTATAGCCTTTCTCCACCAATCTTGCTTTGTATCTCTCTACATCTCCTTTTGCATTCTTCTTTGCCTTGTACACCCATCTTACTCCAATTGCTTTATGTCCTTGTGGAAGCGTAGTAAGTTCTCATGTATCATTCTTCGTGATATACTTAACTTCTTTGTCCATGGCGTCTCTCCACTTTATGTTTTCTACCGCTTCTTGATAGCTTAGAGGCTCACAATCACCAAAAAGGAAAAAGAGGTTAATATCGTTTTGGTTTTCGGTTACCTCATAAAGCTCTTCAATGCTCCTTAGTCGTGGTGTCTTCTCACTTGAACTTGTTTCATCCAACCTTGGTGTCGGTGAGGAAGGTGGTGTAATATGTTCCTATATCATTGGTTGTTCCATTTCTTCTTCTTCTTCTTCTTCTTAAAAGTATGGAAGAAAATCATACTTGTCTTCTTGAGCACTCCAATCCCAATAATCTTTTTCTTCAAACTCCACATCACGGCTTATGATGATCTTTCCACTATTTGGGTTATAAAGCTTGTACCCTTTAGAGCTTGAGTCATAACCCACAGACACATAATTCTCACTTTTATCATCGAGCTTTGTTCTTCTTTCATCTGGAACATGGGTATAGGCAATGCTTCCAAATACTTTGAGGTGAGAGATCCCAGTTTTCCTTCCATTCCATGCTTCTTGGGGTGTCTTTTCATGCACACTTCTTGTTGTGGAACGATTTGTCAAGTAAACTGCACATGCCACTGCTTCGGCCCAAAACTCCTTCGGCATCTTCTTGCTCTTGAGCATGCTTCGTACCATGTTAAGTATAGTCCGATTCTTTCTCTCTGCTATTCCATTTTGTTGAGGAGATCTTGGCACAGTCAGTGGGCGACGAATTCCATGGTCTTCACAATATTTGTTGAACTCATTTGAAGTGAACTCTCCTCCTCGGTCAGATCTCATGACTTTGATGGAAAGACCACTTTCTTTCTCCACAAGGGCTTTGAAATTCTTAAAATTGTCAAATACTTCTGACTTCTTCTTCAAGAAATAAACCCATATTTTTCTGGAATAATCATCAATAAAGAGGAGAAAGTATTTATTCTTACCAAACGATTTGGGTTTGATTGGTCCACAGACATCCGTGTGTATGAGCTCTAGTGGCTTTATCTCTCTTGACGTTGATTCCTTTGGAAAACTTTTTCAGAATTGCTTCCCAATTAGACATCCTTCACAGAGTTGGTCTGGGTGGTTGATCCTAGGCAAGCCTCTCACCATCTCTTTCTTCGACAAACTTTCTAAACCATCGAAGTTGAGGTGCCCGAATCGTAGATGCCATAGCCATGAAGAATCGGTATAACAAGCCTTGAGACACTTTGCTACGCCATTTTGAATGTTCACGAGGAACATTCTATTTTTTGACATAGGCACCTAAGCAATCAAGTTATGACTACAATCTATTAAGAAAAGAATATATTCTTTTAAGTGGATGTCAATAGCCTTTCTCTAATAATTGTCCCAAACTCAAAATATTATTCTTCATGTTAGGCACATAATAGACATTGGATATGAATTGATGACTCCCATTCTTCAAGCGTATGAGAATTTTACCTTTGTCTTCGACCGGTATCTTTGAGTCATCTCTAAATGATACATCACCGGTTGTCGCTTCATTGATCTCTACGAACATACTTTGATCGCCATACATGTGGTTGCTTGCGCCAGTGTCCAAGTACCACTTATTTCTTTTCTCTTCAACTTTTTTTTGACAAGCGAGAAGCAAAGTTTCTTCTTCTCCACCTTTTTCTTCTACAAAATTAGCTTTCTCTTCCACCTTCTTCGAGAATCTACACTCGGTTGTGTAATGACCAATCTTGTTGCAGTTGAAACATTTGACTTGTGATTTATTGCTCCTCGACCACGAGGTTCCTCTTCCACGACCTCTTGTTTCTTGTGGATTCCAACTTCTTTCTCCATTGTTGAAGTTGTTAGAGTAGTTATTGCAACCATCTCTTCCTTCTCCTCCATGTCCTCTTCCACGTCCACGATATTGGCCACGACCTCGTCCTCTTTGGCTCTTATAATTCGCATAGTTTGCTTCCTTTATGTTGAGTTGTAGTAATTTCTCCATAGCCTCCTTTTGTTTAATTTTTCTCTTTTGTTTTTCATCGTATGCTTGTAAGGAACCCATGAGTTGCTCAATAGTCATGGTTTTTAGATCCTTATTTTCTTCAATGTTGGTAACAATGAAGTCAAAACTTGGATTTAAAATGTGAAGTATTTTCTCCATGACTTTCACATCATCAACATCTTCACCATTTCTCTTAAATTGATTGACTACAGCCAATACTCGAGAAAAATAATCTGAAATTGACTCGGACTCCTCTATAAATAAACGTTCAAAGTCACCTTTAAGAGTTTAAAGACGAATCTTTTTTACCTGCTCAACTCCTTTGTTGCAAGTTTGAAGCTTGTCCCATGCTTCTTTAGCCGTTGTTGCGTTGGATATCTTCTCAAACGTATCTTCATCCACCTATTGATAAATGAGAAAGAGAGCTTTCTTGTCTCTCTTTTTTGACTCCTTCAATGTCTCTCTTACACCTTGACTTAGCGAGAATTCATCTTGATCCTTGAAGCCTTTCTCAACAATATCCCACACATCTTGATCTCCTAGTAGCGCCTTCATCTTGATACTCCAATTATCATAGTTGTTCTTTGTGAGCATCAGCATTTGGAAAGGGAAACCATCATTCACCATTTTGTGGATCTTGAAGCTCTGATATCACTTTGTTGGAAATAAGACCTTTTATGTTAAGGAGAAGTGTGTGGGAATATTGAAGGTTTAAATATAAATTTGATAAGTAGGATAATTCTTTATGGAGGAGAAGAACTTTGTATTTTTGCTTGATACAAATGTGTGAGATTACATCTCTATTTATAGTATTCTAAGGAGAATTCTAGACACACTAATTCTAGAGAGTTCTCAACTCTAGAGATCCAAAGACCATTCTAGAAAATATTACAATTATAAGAAATATCTAGAGATTCCATATATTACAAGAATTCTCTAGAAAACTACTTAAGCCCAAAATAACTAAGCTCAAAAACCAATTAATAAATTTAGACTCAAATCAAGTTTAATATTTTCAACAGGAGAAACTAACATTTGTCTCATAATAGATCATGAATAAGATGAAATAATCTCTTACTTTTTTTATTAAAATTTGTTTCATATTTGCACGAAGTTAACCAAAGATTAAGGAGAAAAAGATTATTTAACTTTACTAACTTTATAACATATAAAAAATTTATTATATCCATTACTTATAAATTCAAAGAATAGAATATGATTATTTACCATTCCACTCCATTTATTTTTATTATATATAATTAATAGACACATTCTTAAATTTAATATAAAACACAATGTAAAGACAAAATTTATTGAGAGAAATATTGAAATGATATCATAGTTGTCAGTTATGGTGCTAGTATTGTCTCTTCTTTAAGTGGTGGTAGAGACTCAGGCTCCCGAAATTCCCCTCATGGTGAAAACATGTCTTCCTTCTTGGTTCTAAATAGAAAGACCCTTCAAGCTAGATTGTGGATGATATGACTAGAAAGGATAGATTAGGGTTTCTAACGTCTTTTTAATTTAGCCCTTGGATTGAGAGTATACCCCTAAGGATATGTTCCATATATATTATTTATGGTCACTAAATATCCTAAGGACAATGTGAGGGAGGTAGATAGATGAGACTCTCATTTGGGACTTCGGATGGATGAGTCCTTTCTTTATTCATGAGAAACTAGACATCATTGAATTCTTCTCCATCAATCGAGGGAATATTTTTTCCTAAGACATAGATATGTGAATTTGAAACCTTGCTAGTATGGATGTCAACGGGGCAGGGAAGGTGCAGAGGATTCATCCCCGCTCCCTGGTCCGCTCCCAAAATTATTCATTTCCCCAATCATGTCTTCGATCTCTGTCATGGAGGAATAGTTTTACTCATCTCCATCCATACAGATCTCATTGTACCCACAGAGATCCACGAACATCAACAAATCTCAAGAAAATATATGCACTTTTCGGTCAATACTATGACACTAGTATTTCATTATTTTTTTATTTTAAAAAAATACATATATTTTGTGTCTTTCTTTTTTTTTATAAATAAAAACACATCTTGCATTAATAATTAAAAAATGCTTGCAGTTGTTAATATTTATTTTTTGACAAAAAAATTAAAATCCAATATAACACATTTCTACCATGCATAATTATACAAAAATTCACAATCAAATATGTCACAATGCATTGAAAAAATAGCAAACTAGAATTTTAAAAAAAAAAAAAAAACTACTTATAAATATCACATATTGCGTAGTAAAATAGATTTGGATAAGAATTCAAAATAATGAAGGCAATTGTCCAACAAACGTAGATAAATAAAGTTACTTTCGACAAATTTAATTTAAATAAAATAAAATATATTTAAATTTCTCTTCTCTTTTTTGGTGTTTCATTCCAAAAACCAAAATTTCTCCATAAGTTATGTTCAAGAAAGCTTATTTACAAGTAACTTGATTTGCTGTCTTGTCACTTTCAAATAACTACATTATAGTATCATTTTTTATAGTATTGCGAGAAGCTAACTTAAACATATATTTAAGAGAATATATAAAATTTCTAAAACCGATATAGTTAATCATCATGATGGGATATTAATGCAATGCAATCAACTTAAATATATATTTAAGAGAATATATAAAATTTCTAAAACCGATACAGTTAATCATCATGATGGGATATTAATGCAATGCAATCATCTTTGCACTGTTCATTCCTAGAAGCATCTTGATTAAAAGTGTAATTTATAGACAAAAATGATTATAGTTTGTTTAGTTACTTTTAACAAAGCTTGGTTTGGACCCATTATATTATGAAGTGGATATATTCTACGATGGTCACATATATGTGTAGTACATGTTGATGTGTCACCACCAAATTTCTTATTATAGTATTTGTATATGGCCTTATAAACGCCTCCTAATTTTTTATTTTCTTTAACATGAGGCCAAACATATGATTTTAATTCTTTTTTGTTATGACTTACAATTCGGCTCAACGACAATATTCCATCCTTTTTAATATTCCATATGTTTTTCATCCTGAGTAGTTTGAGCTTCTTGTGTTGGTTGAAACTATTTTAGTTTGGGCTTTACGTTTACAAACCATCTTTAAACAAAAACCTGCCATAAAAAATAAGAAACTACATTTTCTAATTTTTTTTAATGATCATGTCTGACAATCTCCACTAATAATTCTTCCTTTTCTAATATATTATTTAAAAAATCATGTAAAATTATATAATTATATATTATTTAATATTTATCACACACACATGCAAACGTATACACACAAGTTAAATAATATAGTTGGAGACGGAGAATCTTCGAAGTGGAAAGTACTTTCCCGATCTCTGCCCTCGAAGTGTCGCCAAGTGAACTTTTTCCTCCATCCCTATTTCCACGAGCACTAGTACAAAAAGAGGACTTAACACCTGTTTTTTTACATTTAACACCTGTTTTTTTCGGTGTTGTAGCTACCGGTATAGTATGATATTTGACACCTATTTTTAAATCAGTATGATAAATCCATTTGACATCCAATTTAAACTAAGTTAAATGTCTAAGAGAGGTGTTAAATGTGGACATTTAACACCTAATTAAGATTAAAAACCGATGTTGAAGGTCATTATTTAACACCGATTATTTTATTAATAGGTGTTAAATTTTTATATTTAAAAAAAAATTAAATATATTTAGTTTTTTCTGTAATTAAATTTATTTACAGCAATTAACACTGTAGAAATTCACTTTTACAAAAAGAAAGAAATTAATGTGATAAATTTTACAGCAATTAACACTATAGAAGTTCACTTTTACAAAAAGAAAGAAATTAATGTGATAAATTTTACAGCAATTAACATTGTAGAAATTCACTTTTACAAAAAGAAAGAAATTAATGTGATAAATAAATTTAGGAGATAAAAATGGTGAATTCCATTCCATACAATCAGGAAAATGGTACAAATTATTTTGAACAATAGCAATGATTCATTTTTGCATCTCTTCTCCGCCACAACTACCTACTCAACAATTTATTGAAAATATCTAATACATATTATGTTAAAAAAACCATAAGAATAAACAAAAAGAATTACAACTAACTCAACAAGAAGAAATATAGGCTCCTTAAATCAATCGAAAATAAGCTTACCACATTAGTTCTTCCCTTATCCCTCTTGATTGCATCTATATCTGTTTAGTTTCCAATTTCTGAGTCACGCCATAAAAGACAAAACAATAAGGAAAATCATAGTTACTTATGAATTGTGATACAACTCAAATATGTATAAATCAAGTACAAATATATTACATAAAAATAAATATCTGCACATAAAACAAGATAAAAGGAAAACAACTATTTCTTAGGAAATTCAGAGTTCATGAATTTCTTCCATAACATGAGAACATTTAGACCTAATAATCAAAGAACTCATTTGGAAGTCCTTCAACATCACAGTACCTAACCTTCAACATTAACGGGTATTGTACATAAAAAGTACACACACAAAAATTAGATGCATTATAAACCACTAACCTGTTTTACTTCAAGAAGCTCTTGAGTTATAATCTTATCTTAATCAAATTTTTCAAACCTTGAGTATATATCTAAAAAAATACAAGTTTGGAGTTTAAAAAGAAAAAGAATACAAGATAAAAGCTAGGATAAAATGTTAAGAAACATTATCATTCCTCAAACCTATGCTCTTCCAGCTTTGAGAATGTGAATCATTCAAGCTTTTTAGCACAATACAATTCAATATGCATATACAAAATTGAACAAAGTTCAACCAAGCCTATAATTTTCCCCACTTAAAAATTTATAATATATATCAACATAGACAAAAAATCATATATATATATATATATATATATATATATATATATATATATATATATATATATATATATATATATATATATATATTGACATTCACCATTTAATTAACCCAAATATTTATACGTAAAGAAAGAACATGTATCCCTAACTCTGTCACCACAAATAGCGACAAATATTATGAATGAAACAAAGTTTTATTTCATTAGTTTTTTCAATGAAGTTATTTTAATTTCAAAACATCTCAACTTATTGTATTCTATATTAGTATGTAAGTATTGATGGCTTGCCACATTAAAAGTTATGAAACCATCCAATCATAGTTGAACATAGACCAACTAAAAGCATGTGTTTAAATGTGAGAAAAAACAAAAAACATATAGAGTATCCACGTTCATCATTAACAGTTAGTTGATGAGAAATAAGAATAAAGAAATATAGATCTGCTGCCATGTCATGTATCTAAAAATACTAGAACCAAAACTAGAAGTAGAACCGGAAACTATATTGTAAATATTTATTAAGCATTTTAATGGTTTCAATGAACAAGGGTCAATCACAACACACAAATCTATATTAAACACGAAGAAAAAAGATGAGAAGAAAAAAAAGAGAACGAGTGTGAGATGTGAGTTAGCAAAAATACACTCATTCCATTGGCTTCACAGTTTGAGGTTTGGGAATGAGAAGTAACTCCGGGTTATGCTTATTGCTTTCAAGCTGATGGTACAACTTCTCCTGAACCGAGTACTCCAGAACTTGTGTATGTCAAAGAAGACCAATGTGTTATTGAGAACTGTGACATAAGGTATGCATCATGTTTTTAGGTAGCCCACACAAAATTCTTCAACTACCTAAGCTTAAAAAAAGGGAATATCAGTCAAACCATGCAAGATCACATCTCTTAAATTGAATACCGATAATAGGTTGTAGAGTTTTTAGGTTTTGCTGCGATGAACACGGCGAGATGGAACATCAGTTCTATCAGGAAAATTGAGATTGAGTCGTGAGAAGAAATCAGAGGAGAATTGAGAGAAATTCGAATTTTGAGAACGTGATTCCAATTGGTAAAAGAGTTCCCAAAAATTTAAGAATGCAAAAGGTTTTGATACGAGGGTTTCGTGTTTCAGAATGCGAGAGGAATTTGGTCTGATCGCGCTAGGCTAAAAAGAAATAATTAACATATATATCATATCCATTTTCGTTAAAATAAGGTATAAATTTATATTTACAAGTTTGCCCCTGTTTCTTTATTTTATATCTGATTTGTCTAAAATTAGGTATCTTAAATATTTTTTTAAATAATTAGTAAAATATTCGATTTTTTTTTTGAAATAATCAGGTATTAAAATTTTTTCCCGCAAATAACCATGTTTCAGAAAATCCCACAAGGGAGGAGCCAACCCAGTTGGCGCATCCACTCTCCATTTTGTCCTTGGCGCCATCCCACTTGGCGCCTCCTCTCTCTTTTAGCCAAGTGAGATGTGAGAGGAGACGCCATCTCACTTGGCTCCTAGAGTAAAATGCAATTTTTATAAATAATTCGTCTGTTTCTCCGTCATTCCTCACACTTTCTCGCATTGTTCTCTTATTTTTTTCTCTCTGTTATTTGCGTCATGACATCGCCCATGATTTTTATCAGAGATGGTTACGTTATTTTCTCCGCCACAAAACCTCAGTTGAAAATGAAATTCTGGCACATTCACTCCATGGAGCGTCTGAAGAGGGAGTTGCTGCA
The DNA here is from genome assembly GCA_948472305.1 of Vicia faba. NCBI lineage: Eukaryota > Viridiplantae > Streptophyta > Magnoliopsida > Fabales > Fabaceae > Vicia > Vicia faba. The sequence goes on from OX451736.1 coordinate 1,499,346,477, forward strand.
ATGGCTAGAGGGAGACATCGAGGAGGGGGAACAAATTAGAAGGATCCAGTGAAGACGAACAGCAACCTCACTTGCGACAGGAAGACCTAATTTTTGGTTGGAATAAGTCAAAACAGACAGCGATGTAATGTTGATGATGCATGGGTCAGATGAAATTGTTTTAACGGTTGTAATTTCGTAGACGGTTTACCGTGTTTTATTTCTTGTTCGCGCAAGGTTTATTGTAACAAATGCTGTTAATGAAAAACCCTAATGTTTACAACTTAAAAAAGGAAAGATGTTTTGTAATACAATTTTATGTGGTTGAGCCAGTAACCCGATTCGAACAATTTTTGCGATTGTGTCCGACCTGACGACATAAACCATATTTTCTTTCCAGCTTGTCAAGGGAGTCCATTTCAGTTTTGATGTGCTTAATTTTGGGATGACCCTTTTTATTCCTTCGTATTTGGTCATTGTGTCATACTATTTCTCCGTTCTAAGCAGGCCAATAATCAGGTCTACCAAAGGGAAGTTATTGTTGTATACGTTGAGCAAGGTTTCAGATTTATAAATGGGAGACAAAAGTTGTAGCGCGTCTTGATGAGTATAGGCACACGCAGCAATGACATGAGAGCAATGCATACGAAAGGCTTGAAACTTGCCACAATCGCACCAATGAGAAGGTAGTATAACCCTATATTCTTGTCATGGCAGACCCTCGTTGTGGTCGATTGTCAAGTTGTGGTTGTGTCGGTCGAACCGTATAACCAGATGGGTGTTGGCTTTGGCACTTTCTTCCTTAATATACTTCATGCAGCTTTCACTCCATAGTTGTCCAGATTGCAACACAGCATTCCATATTTCACCTCTTTTGGCAAACAACAAAGCCATCCTAAAATATATTGATTTAACCAAAACAGTTACTGGGAGGTTTCGTATGCCTTTGAATACCCCGTTCATGGATTCAATTAGATTTGTTGTCATGTGGCCTCATCTTTGTCCATTGTCGTATGACCTAGTCCATTTTACCGGAATATTATCGATCCACCTATCGGTGTCCGGATTTGACAAATGGATCTCATTACGATAATATTTGAATGTAGGTTGTGTCAATGCATATCCCGCATTCATAACCGCTTTCCTAAGAGCTTTGTCTTTGATCTTCCTCGTGAAATTTTGGATGATATGTCTAATGCAATAGACATGCGTAGAAGGAGGGTCATGTCAACCGTTTATAGGATTGTTGTATGCACTTTCAATGGATACATGTCTATCAGAGATCAAACAGAGATCTGGTTGAGGAGCCACGTGTGTTCGGAGATTCTTGAGAAAGAAGCTTCAAGCGCCACCAGTCTCTCCCTCGACTAGGGCAAAGGCAATTGGGAAAATGTTGTTGTTTCCATCTTGTGCAACTGCCATCAGTAACGTGCATTTGTATTTCCCATACAACCAAGTCCCATCAATTTGTATAATTGGTTTGCATGACGCAAACCCTGTGATGCAAGGTCGAAAAGCCCAAAACACTCGACTGAATATTTCATTTTCGTTGAGTTGACTACCATCTGGGGTGTATGCTGGCAGTGTTTTCAGAATGTAAACAGTATCCGGAGAATAAGTCTGAAGTGCATTCAGGTAGCGAGGAAGTTCTTGGTATGACTCCTCCCAGTTTCCATATACCTTTTCAATCGCCTTGGTCTTTGCTAGCCACTCCTTTCGGTAAGACGGAGTATAGTTAAATACCGTAGTAATGTGGGAGATTATGGTTTTCACCTTCAATGATGGATCGTTGCTGACGAGTGGTAGGATTTCTTGATATATGAGATTATAATTTAGTTTCCGATGATCCTGTGGTTGAATAGAACTGACACACGTGTGGGTGGACATAGAACCTATGACCCAACAATCACCTCTTAATATGTATGATGCAGTGAGCTTGAACATACAATCTGGGTGGATACACTTGATCTTGTACCTTTCTGGATTTACACGGTCCACCTTAAAATCGACCGAGTTGAGCATGTGAAATTTTTTGATGGCTCGGATACATTCTTCTCTATTACGAAATTTGTCTTTCTCTTTTAAGTTTTCATTTGACTGCATATACGGATTGAAAAATAAATCAGATGACGGTTCATCTCCGCCCATGTTAAAGTTTGTCATGTGCGGGGGTGGTGTGTAGATCTCGTTTGAAGGAATACCAGGTATCCCATCGTCTTAGGAATCATCGTTGACCATGTCGTCAAACTCCAACTCGTCATCTTCTTCTTCTTCATCAACGACATCTACTTTTGCTTGTTCGGTCTCCAGAGGATCAACCACTTGTGACAGCTGAGGCTCTCGTAGCATAATGTACAACTCAATAGAGTCGTACCCAAAATACTCATGACTGGAAAACATATTCTGAAGGTCCTCGTCATCTTGAACCTCAACCTTATAAAATATTATTTGGTTGTTACAAAAAAACCGAATTCTGATAAAAGATTTGTGTCACGGGACCTCGTCCAAGTTTGGCCTCCAATTGTTTTTTGAAATACAAGAAATTGGCTTTCCTGTTTAAACAAAATCGGATGTTCTCAATGTCTCTAAACAAAAACCCAGAGGTGGGACAAATGTATGTCTCACCGTTGAAATGTGCACTGATCACATATTGGGGTGCAGATGCCATTGTCTATGACTGTTTGAAGGTTTGAAGGTTTGAAGTATTTGAGTTAACTGCTTGAATTTTTGAATGTTCTAGTGTTTGAGTGATTAAGTGCAGGAGTGTTTTGATAAATGTAAGATTAAATAGGTTGTACTGGATTTGAATAAACCAATAGTAAGAAACTTCTAATTCGCCTCCCATCACGTCCAATCGTGTTACATGCATGCATAGATGCCTTCTCCAAGGCATTCACCTAGCCTGCACCTACACTGCAACCCATGCCACCTCTTATTCGCCAACAGGGATGACGACACTTTTCATTTTTGTACTGTTTCGTCAAGTCCAATGGTGCCTCCCTTCACGTCCAATCGTGTTACATGCATGCAGAGATGCCTTCTCCAAGGTTGTCACCTAGCCTGCACCTACACTGCAACCCATGCCACCTCTTATTCGCCAACAGGGATGGCGACACCTTTCATTTTTGTACTCTTTCGCCAAGTCCAATGGCGTCTCCCTTCACGTCCAATCGTGTTACATGCATACAGAGATGCCTTCTCCAAGGCTGTCACCTAGCCTACACCTACACTGCAACCCATGCCACCTCTTATTCGCCAACAGGGATGGAGACACCTTTCATTTTTGTACTCTTTCTCCAAGTCCAATGGCGCCCCCTTCATGTCCAATCGTGTTACATGCATGCAAAGATGCCTTCTCCAAGGCTGTCACCTAGCCTGCACCTACACTGCAACCCATGTCACCTCTTATTCGCCAACAAGGATGGCGACACCTTTCATTTTTGTACTCTTTTGCCAAGTCCAATAGCGCCTCCCTTCACGTCCAATCGTGTTACATGCATGTAGAGATGCCTTCCCTAACGCTGCCACGTAGCTTGCACCTACACTGCAACCCATGCCACCTCTTATTCACCAATAGGGATGGCGACACCTTTCATTTTTGTACTCTTTTGCCAAATCCAATGGCACCTCCCTTCACGTCCAATTGTGTTACATGCATGCATAGATGTCTTCCCCAATGCTGCCACGTAGCCTGCACCTACATTGTAACCCATGCCACCTCTTATTCGCCAACAGGGATGGCGACACCTTTCATTTTTGTACTATTTCACTAAGTCCAATGACGCCTCCCTTCACGTCCAATAGTGTTACATGCATGCAGAGATTTCTTTCCAAACGCTGCCACGTAGCCTGCACCTACACTGCAAGAGTGACAGTTATCATGCATGCATGCACTTCTCTTGAATAGTAAAGGTTCATCTCAAAAGTAATGTTTCAGATCGTGGAATAATTTTTTTCTTTTGTTGATAGGTCAGATCAGGGGGTAAGATTTTAGCGGCTAAGTAATTTGCTATATCAGCATACCATGGTAAGGTCTGATTTGTTCGAACAGTGTACTTAGTTCTCTTATTCAACTCCCGTTTAAAACTCTTTCCCGGGAAACACCGCTCAAGATGGTCTGGACCTTCGAAGTGACCAAAGTCTTTCCAAGTGGCGCCATCGAGATCAAAGGAAAGTCCATAAACCCATTCATAGTAAATGGCCAACGTTTAAAACATTATCACAGGATTGAAAACAAAGACTACGTTACGAGTTTAACGCTTATAGAGCTACCGCCTGAAATAGGAGACTAATTCACGTCTGAAACGATGTCGAGCTAACGACATTAAACAAGCACTGTGTGGGAAGCAACCCACAAGTTTTTCATTTATTATTTAATTTCTTTTAAAATCTCTTTATTTTTTATTCGAATTATTATTACGGTTCCTAGATTATTATCATTTCATATTTTATTTGTTTTCTTTTCTTTATTTACTAATTTTAGTACCGACTCACAGCCACTAACTAGCTAGACTAACTTATGGATACTATCACCTTCGCTACTGGGGCCCAGCAAAGCCGTTATGAGATACTAGCTCAGCGCTAGATGAATTTGACGACTTATGTGCATGATCTCACGTTAACAGTTCTAGGTATTAGGGAGAGTGTTGATTTTTTGTTTAACCAGATAGGTTGGGAAGGATTCCTTGCCCATAAGTACCCCACCTATCGAAACCTTACCCTAGAGTTCCTGAGCTCACTCCATTATAAACCTACCCGAGGATTAAGGGCGTAGTAGAGGACAAATGTCCTTCAGACTATTCGGCTTTACCCATCATTTCACCGTTCGTCGTCTTGCTGAGCTGCTAGGATTTCCTAGATCCATAGATGCTTACATGGAGACCCAAGAAGACGACTACCTTGATTTTGAGCTAAACCATTTTTGGAGGGATATAGTTGGCCAGTACCCTGAGGACCCTGACCGCCTGGATGTGACTGATATCCATAACCCAACCATTAGGTATTTCCACCACATCTTAGCTTTTACCCTGTTCGGAAAACTTATAAATTGTCACTCAGTTTCTAGGGATGAGCTATTTATTATATACTGTGTTTTCCAGTCTAGACCCGTAGTTGGTGCATCATTTATGATCGCCAATATGTTTGCCATAGCCCAATGTACCAATGGACCTATCTGTGTCGGCAGGCTAGTCACCATGATAGCTGAGGCATTATCCCTAAGATCATCATTATCACGCCTTACGCCATATGGCAGATACCATACCATGGACATAGCATTCTGTTTTAACATTACTCTTATAGGTAACCTAGACCCATCTCACTTTCAGCTTCTAGTGCGAAATGATCTTGTCTACTACTTTACCTTGCCTAGCCCAGAGAACACGAGCGTCCATAACAAGAAAAATTGGTTGTATAACCTCGAGAAGACAGATGAGCATGACCCTGAGAGAGAGGAGAGCGACCCTTCCACACCTCCTGGTTACCATGAGTATACTCCACTAGACGACCCTACACCTTCCCCTGTTACCGAAGTTGTTGACGTTCCAATGGTAGAACATGCACATACTACCGAGACACTGCATTTTGATGTTACTGCGCTCCGAGGAGAGCTCACTGCTGTTAGAGACGACATCGGCACACTTCGTCGTGATTTCTTTTATTTCCTAGATGTCGTCACTGAGCAGTTCGACCATATCTATCAGCATTTGCACTCTACTGCTCCACCTCCAGGAGGCCCACGTGATCGCTAGTTTTGTTCTTGTGCCTCCCCAGTGAGAACACAGTTTGTTCTCAGTATGTGGGGGGTTACATTATTATTTTGATGCTCATATTTTTCGAATATTTTGTTACAATCGGTTCTAAATTTTTCGGATATTTATTTCATTCAATAGTATTTATTTATTTACTTCATTTCGCATTTTATATTCCTATTTTTCGTTTTTGGTTAATTTTTATTTTTAGTTAATTTTTAATTTTATTCGATTATCATTCCTCCGATTCTACTCGAAGCATCATATTGATACGCTTGCACTAATTCCACGAAATATTGATACTCGAGATAGGCTATGATAGCATATGTATCTAGTTTACGTAAAATGGGATTATCTAGTGTCATTACTGTAGTAATGGAGCATGAATCAAGCTTTTAATTTTCTGACAAAAACACAACGCAGCCGTATATGAGTTGATTCGAGTCATGTATGTGCATCTGACCATGTTTAGAAAAACATCGTACTGAGCATTTGCTTGAGGACAAGTAAAGTTCAAATATGTGGGAGTTTGATAACACACAAATATATGATATTTTTAGCTTGATTTACATAAATTATTTCCCTTATTTTATTGTAATTGTATTATTTTATATAGGTATTACGCGGGTATTCACTTATTTTGCAGATAAATGTTAAGTTAAAGACTTTGAAAGAAATGAAGAAAAAGGGTGCAAAAATAGCAAAAGGGCCAAAGAATAAAAGAAGAAGAAAGTATAAGCCCATCACAAGGCGTGAGCACGTGGCCCACTAGCATAAGGACTTTGACGATCGTCAAGGCACGCTGCCGATCGTCACGGGCATAATGGACCAAGTGACCAACGTCACTTGGACTTGACGAACGTCACAGACCCACCTTTTCCTTTTTTGACGACGCAGTCTGCAAATCCAACGGAAGAGGAAAGTTCAAACACCAATCCAACGACCATCCTATTTTTAAACTCCACTCAGTCAACACATGAAGGATGTAACCAACTCCGTGGTCCTATTTTTTCTCAAGCGAACTCGAAGTGTTCCTATATTTTCTCAAACCTACGTGTCGCACAAAGTACTATAAATAGAACCCTGGACACAATAATTAGGGGGCACCTTTTATATTTGGAGAATTCATTTTCCTTAAGCATTTTTTCTTTGAGCATTTTTTCCTGCAATTTTCTATTTCCTCTAGCATTTGTTTTCTGTACGATTGTCTCTATTCCTGATCGAAGCAAAGCCTACCAACTTGTGGAGGAGTGCTTCTAGTCAAGAGTTAGAAGTAATTGTACCCGTATCCAGAATTATTATACTCAGGTTTATTTTTATGAATTGTTATTGCTTTTAATTAATATAATCATGTTTATTTTGTTTTATCTTTGGAATTATTCTGTGATTTGGTCTGATATTATGCTAGGCTAGAATTCGTATACCGGTATGTAAGGTCACATAACCAAGGGATCGAGTGACTCAGTTGGGTAATTTTTACTACAAAACCTTTTTCTAGTCTAAGTTACTATTTTTAATCGATAAATTGTTTTGTTACGAAAGTAAAGAACGGATAGAGGTTAGGGTCGACAAAGCGGAAGTTTGAGATCTTTCAACTATACAGTAGTAATTAGGCATTGGCTTAAAATACAGCGGAAGCACTTTAAAGTTAATTAAGATTCTATTTAGTTTTCAAAAAGTATTTTTAACTCCTGCGGGATGGCGAAAGCGTACGTTAGGACTTAACTGCATAGCCTAGATCAATAAAACGATAGTGTGAGACGAAGACTTTTAAACTAAATAGATTTTACTGAAAGTTGTTTTGAAAATGCAAAGACACCCAACCGGTTGCAAATACCCGAGGTCCGACCATTACATATTGGTAGTTCCGCTTACTGATAATTAAAATTAAACTTAATTTAGTATTTAGTTTCCCTACAACCCAATCAAACGTTCATTAGCTTTAGATTTGCAAAGTAACAATAGAAGACGGTAGTTCGATTCATCAGTCTTTGTGGTTCGATATCTTTTAAAACTACACGATAACACTGTGCACTTGCAGTCTGAATCTTTAGATACCTCAGCGTAATCCGACCAAGTTTTTAGCACCGTTGTCGGGGATTGATTTAAATCGATATTGCTACTCTTTTGTTACGCAGTAGAGACTAGAGCAAAACCTCTCTATTTCTTTTCTATTTATTTTCTTATTGTATGCCAAACACTCGTTCGCAAGGCGAGCCGTTATACATATAAATCAACGATATCGAGCGGTATCTCTAGACGCCGCATTCAAGAGTATCATCTCTTGCATAATCCTCCACCTCGTGAATTACTCGAATCTCCTGTTCCTCAACCAACCGAAGAAATGGCCGCACAACCTGCTCCACGTCCGCTCAAATCCTATGTTATTCCTTTGCAAGATGAACCGCATAATAGCATTGCTGCTCCTCCAATTAAGGCTAACAACTTTGAACTGAAACCTTCTTTGTTGTCTGTTGTACAACAGAACCAGTTTTCTGGGGGATCAATGGAAGACCCTCAATCTTCATTTATCAATATTTCTGCAGTACGCAGATACGATTAAGAACAATGGGGTCAGTCAAGAGGCAATAAGACTTCGTTTTTTCTCTTTTTCTCTAAGAGACAGAGCCCGAGCTTGGCTCCAATCTCTACCCGCAAACTCTGTTACCACATGGGATGAGCTGAAGAAAGTTTTTCTTGCAAGGTATTTCCCGCCAAGTAAAACAGCTATGTTAAGATCTCAAATAAGTGATTTTCGACAAAAGGACAACGAGTCTCTTTTCGATGATTGGGAACGATACAAGGATCTGATGAGACTCTACCCACATCATGGCTTGGAAGAATGGTTAATTATCCATACCTTCTATAATGGTCTCCTTTACAATACAAGATTAACGATAGACGATGTCGCGGGAGGCGCACTTATGGATAAATCCTACACCGATGCTTATGCTCTCATAAAAAGTATGGCTCAAAACCACTATCAGTGGGGAAGTGGAAGAGGACAAGTAGACAAAGCTACCACAGAGAAAACACCAACGAAAGAAGGCATGTACGAGATAAACGGTCTAGACAACGTCCATGCTAAGGTAGACGCCCTCACCCTTAAGATAGACAACTCGACCGCAATACCTCTAGCCACCGTGGCTGCTATAACTCCAAATTGCGAGATATGCGGAGTGCCTGGACATGCAGTTATCGAATGTAAGATCTTGGCAGGAACTCCAACCGACCAAGTAAGTTATGCTCAAGGAAACCCTTACTCGAACACATACAACCCTGGATGAAAAAATCATCCAAATTTCTCGTATAAAAACCTCAATGCGTTGTATGCTCCAAACCAAACACCTGTTGTGTCACCTGGATATCAGAAACCTCCTGCAAATGCTCCTAATGTGCCTAGAAAATCAAACTTAGAATTGATGATGGAAAACTTCATAGCTACTCAAGCGCAAACAAACAAAGACGTCCAAAATCAAAACATACACACTAACGAGCAGATAAAACAATTAGCGAACAAAATAGATGCTTTGGCCACCCACAATAAAATGTTAGAAACTCAAATCTCTCAAGTGGCTCAACAACAAGCACCTACAGCTGCACCGGCTGATACATTTTCTGGTCAACCACAACCTAACCCGAAAGGACATGCTCATGCCATCATATTAAGAAGTGGAACTGAGTTAGACGGACCGACTGACCCAAGACTTACAAATCCAGCTATGTACCAAAGATCTGAAAAACCAGCTGAGAAGGAGAATCGAGCCGAGAAGAAGGAGGAGGATAAAGAAGATAAAGGAGAGGCCAAAGAAAAAGAAAAACCTCATGTGCCTCCACCGCCTTATAAACCCCAAATCTCATTTCCTGGAAGACTAGTTAAACCTAAGAACGTATGGCAATTTAAAAAATTCGTTGAACTTCTAAAACAACTTAATATAACAATTCCTTTCACATAAGCCATAACTCAAATGCCCTCCTATGCCAAATTCCTCAAGGAAATCTTATCTAACAAGAAAAAGCTAGAAGATAACGAAACAGTCACACTTACTGCCGAGTGTAGCGTAATTATCCAAAACAAGATGTCTCCTAAGCTGAAAGATCATGGAAGCTTCTTTATACTCTGTCATATAGGAAAGTTTGTCATAGACAAAATCCTGTGTGATTTAGGAGCTAGTATTAGCGTTATGCCTTTGTCCAGATGCAACAGACTTGAAATGGGAGAACTAAGACCAACAAAGATGTTTGTTCAATTGGCAGACCGCTTTGTTAAATACCCAATAGGAATCTTAGAGAACGTTCCCGTACGAATAGGTCAGTTCTACATCCCTACAGATTTCATAATCATGGACATTATGGTTTAATTTGATTCATGCAGTGAATCCTACTTAATGGGAGAAAGCTTGGTGATCGTTGCTGTCTTGTTTTATAACTTAGACTGTGACAAATGTTGCTAATGCATTTCCATTTCCTTAAACTTTGGTAGGCCTACAACTTCAAAATAAAAAGTAGAAACGTGATATATAATGATTACCTGTACGGTGAAACAATCCATTCTTATATTTTTGGTGATTTGCAGTTAGTTAGAAGCCGACTTGTTGCAACAGCTCGAAGTTGTATAAGAAAGCAACAAAACTTAGGACAAGTATATGAAAGTATGCAAAGTGCTTACTGGCAGATGCAAACTCCCCTAACTCACCAGGAACCTTCCTCAATGGTATGTATGATGCAGTCTTTTTATCACCGCTCTTCTCCCCCTTCACTGATATAACATAAACCTAGTAATAGTAAACAACAATTTCCCAGAATATGATTCATAAGTTCTGCTTTGTGTTTTGACAGTCACAACTCTATGAAAAACGCAAAAAAAAATCTTCCGCCGTGTAATATATCATCCAACCTTGCCTAACTTTGTTTTGACAGGGACTAAAAGAGTTGAAAGAATCAACTATTCATCTGGCATCGAGCATGAGAAGCATAAATAGTGCGGGCGATGAGTCAATATTTGATGTTGAGAAAGAAATTGATGAATTATTGCCTATTGAGGTTAAAGAACAACGAGTAAGCAACTTGCTTCAATCTTTAATGGTAGGAGGGTGTGTAGCAGCTATGCCTATCCTGAAAATGATTCCAACTTCTGTATTGTGGGGATATTTCGCTTTCATGGCCATTGAAAACTTACCTGGCAACCAGTTCTGGAAAAGAATTTTGCTCATTTTCACTGCGTCGAGCAAAAGATACAAGTATTGGCTTTCGCACCATTTCCCGTCTCTCCGTTTTTCCTTTATTTCAGAAAAATTGTTGAGTGACTCGCTAACATGCTGTTTTTTAGAGTTATGGAGGAACACCATGCGACTTACGCAGAAACTGTGCCTTTCAAGATAATGGAGGCATTTACATTCTTCCAGACTGTATACTTGCTTGTTTGTTTTGGTATCACTTGGGTTCCAATTGCAGGTGTTCTGTTCCCATTGATGATAATGCTTCTCGTTCCTGTAAGACAGTACATTCTGCCCAAGTTCTTCACAGGTGCACACCTTCAAGATTTAGATGCTGCAGAATATGAAGAAATCCCAGCATTACCATTCGACCTATCTGCTGTAAGTCGTCATTACTTGTCTACATATCAGGGGTTTCTGGGCCGAAAAGAAATGGACGAAGGTGTTCAAACTATTTATAAACATGTCATGAAATATTAATGACACTGATATCAATAACTTGAACTAGCTATTTTAGGAACGAGATGTGAACTAAACCTGTTTTTCTCTTGTTTCTAGCAAAGCCAACTCTTGAGGCCAATCCAAATCTTAAGCTGTTTGTTGGTTGGTTGGTGCAGGAAGGAGAGTTGAGCATGACAGGTTCCTTTGCAGATGAAGGAGAGATTCTGGATGGGATTATCACCAGAAGCCGCGGAGAGGTTAAACGAATTTACAATCCAAAGGTGGTGAGCTCCATTGTAACACCGTCCAATGAGTTTACAAGTATTTCAAAGTCCATGGTTCCCAGATAAAGTATACAGCCCTCAACTTCAACCATGACATCTTTTATCGTATTTATGTCTCATATATTAAGCTTCTCAGTGTAAACAAAAAGACAAATTAAAAACAATAAAACTAATCACTGCTATTCCCAGGTTTACTAGCTCAACACTGATACAAACGTCAAAAGAATCAACCACAATAAGGCATGGTTTAGGAACGATTATTTTCCAAATGTTGAGTTAACGAAACACTGAATCATTAGACAGGAACTATAAAATAGTTTTAACAAACTTGAGTGATTGATATGAAAAAGAATGGCAGATAGAGAAAGCAATGGAGCAATTTTGAACAACTTCTTTATTTCAACAGTTTAATATAACCATCATAAAGGTAATTTCTATATGATTAATCTGCCAAACCCAGCACTGATGAACAAACGGAATCATCTGGGATTAAACGAATTATGCTTCTTTAGGAGGACTCTTGCTAAATTTACGACCAGTAATTTTCTCTGACTCGTACAGTATGTGATTTATAAGTCCCCTTGCAGCACTGCAAAACAAGAGAAAGGAAAAGAAAAAGATCATTTTCTGTTTGGACCAAAGAGAACCAGAGAGGAAATGGGAACAGACTAGGAACCTAGAAAACATACACAATATAAATACAATATATGTTAGAGCACAAACTTACTCATCCTTAAACTTTTGAATCTTATCAGGATCTGTTTCATGCATGTTTTTCTTAAACTGTTGTCTCACCATTTCAACAAGGAGTGGTGTATTATGTTGCTGAAACAGAAAGAAAGCGCGCAGATCTTAGTTTTATCACACATGAAGACTGTAACAAGCATAAAAAAGGACAGTTATTTAACTAACTTTTTTGTATGAGGGGAACAAAGAGGAAGAAAATGATTTTAAAGGAAGTGATAGATTTAGAATTTGAAGAAGACAGGTAGTAGAATTCCCCTTCTCCAAATTTGAAGATGTGCACCATGATCATACATGATTGATTTAGAATTTGGAGAGAAGAGGAGCTAGAACTCCCCGATCCCGAATTCTTGACACCCTCCCCCAGGGAGAGTAAATGAGTTAAAATGTGCACCATGATCATACATGAAGAGTGTGTAATAAGCATAGAAAGGGACAACTGTTTAACTAAACTTAGAGTTTCCTTCCTTCTGTTCCTACTATTTTCCTATTATGGTTTTACATGAGTATTATTCTTCCAAGGTCAGATATCCTAATACTAATTCAAAAAGTTCTACAACACATGTTCTTTCAAAGGGTTTTTTCTGGGGCACCGACAAGGAAGGGTGCATGGGTGTTTGCCATTCACTCACATCCTTTGTGCATTCCTGCTTTTAACAAAAACTTTTTCAATACTATGGTTGTTCATGTTCAACTCTTCCAACTTCCAAGTCACAGAAGCCTTCTACAAGCTAGCTGATATTGGCAGTCTCATTTGAAAACGTGAAAATCCTTCTGAGCAAACTGCGAAGAATTTAAAATAGATCCATATTTTCTGAGAACCTTGAGGTAATAAATAGGAGTCAAAGGATCTTTGTCAAAACTAGTGCTATTACAATTACCTCCCTCATTTCTTCTCAATCAATTGCTAGTCCCTACTACCACCGATCTCATAACCAATTTCCCCAATATCAACACCAGAAGTAGCCACACCGCCCAGATAGAATCAACACCAATAATGGCGTGAATAAGAGTGCTAGAAAGAAATCATTCCAATCAACCACCATCTCAGATCCCCATCCACAAATTGATGAATGCCATCCCAACAATGTCCCCAAATGGAGAGACCCCTCAATAAACATTAGTCATGTCACAAACACACTATAGCCCTAAGCATTATGTCCTCTGCCATCCACCATCTCAGATACCACCACCAACAACTTAATGAATCCACTCATCAACAATGTCTCTGGCAAGAAGTCATGGCTTGACATTGAAACCCATGAACTTGACTTCTTTTAGAATGGTGGCCACGACATAGTATTGAAAAAAGAATACATTGCTGACATCTAAAATTGTGATAGGAGAACAGCATGCTCATAACATAGGAAACAGTGTTAATGTTTTATCCTTTTCTTTCCCTCTCCTCCCCGCCCATTGGAATTCCTACCCTCACACCCTCTTTTTAAACCAAACAATCAACAAGCTTTGAAGCACCGACACTTCTGATAGAAGGTGTGTCTGTGTCCGTCTCAGACAGTGACACCGACACTAGTGATTACGTTCAATTTAATCACTTTTTCAAATTATTATCGTTGTTGATATGTCAGTATCAGTGTCGTGCCTAGTGTCTATATCTGTATCCGTGCTTCATAGTCTGCAAGTAAATGATGCTGTGTAATCAAAGGATCTGAGTATGTCCACCATACGAGCAAAATCTCAACATCTTGTCCACCAATACTAGCTAAATCTCAACATCTAAATGTAATAATATGGATATCAACTACATGCCTTTAGAACTTACCCCAATTGCAAACAAAAACTTAATTGCAAACAAATTCACTAAGGCAAACAAGAAACCTAATCAATGCAAAGTTATGAACACATATTAAATCACATTTGTGTTTAAATTAAGGTGGCAGCAACAAACAAAACATTCATTGAAGCTAACTGAGAGTAACAGAAGAAAGAATCACTTACCCGATGACCAATATATTTAGCTCTTCGTAGACATTCACGGTAAAGCTAAAACAAAACACATAAAAAAAGTTTTAAAAAAAAAGTTTTTTTTTTTTAATTTTCAAATTAAAAACACAAATAAAAATCTTCCATTGAATTGTAGAGAAAGAAGGTGTTTTATATTACCCTAATGGCATTGTTAGCGAGTTCAGGAGGCAGTGAAGTTTGAAGAGTCGGCATTTTCGAAACTATTTACCCTGCAAAACAAAAACTGAAAATAAGGAACTTCATAGAGACAATTCGTCGAACACTTCCTAGGCAGAAATGGAAAAATGGTCAAACGATAAAGATAGATGAAACCCATTATAGGATTAATGGATTGGGATCATGGGCAGAGTTACCTGATTCTGATATCAATTTTTCTGAGTCCGCCGCAATGAGAGAGTGTGTGTCCGCTAGACAAGAAAGCGCCGTGCGTTTTGGGCGAACGGGTGAACGACTCGCCGTTTTCAACCCTTTTTTTTTTTTTGCGATTAGATGCTCCTAGTTTTTTTATTATAAATAAAGTTTAAATAAAAATAAATATATATATATATATATATATATATATATATATATATATATATATATATATATATATATATATATATATATATATATATATATATATATATATATATGTTTGTGGTTCTTCTAAATATTTTAAACTTTAATTTTAATTTTTTTTAAATTTTAACATACGAAAAATATTTAGATATAATTTTATTGGTATGATTCATATTTTTTTTTAATAAAAATATAATAAATATATTAAAATATTTTTTAGAGATTAAAAATAAGAAAAAATTGAATATATGTATAAGAAAATTACATATTTATTATATTTTCATTAAAAAAATATATAAATCACATCTAAAAAAAATATACTTAAATTTTTCTTATAAAAAAATAAGATGTTTATGTTTTGGATAGGATATAAATAACTTTTTTCTTTTGTCTGCCACATCATATATTTAAGGGTATTTTGTTCTCTAAATTAACAAATTGTTGATCAAGTGTACAATCAGGTTCACATCAGAGTAATATTACATTGATGGCTCTAACATTTCAAATTTGGTGTTGTTTTATTGCAATCATTTAAAAATTGAATCAGAGATTGAATCGACAAGATTTTCGGTTCAATATTTATTTGATTTAGCCAATTAAATCTACGGTTGAATCATTTATTAAATAAATTTATGAACTAGTCACATACTCATATATTTACAAAGGTAAAATTACATCTGGTGTCTTTTAAGTTATATTTTTATAATAGATTAGTCTTTTAAGTTTTTTTTTTAACAATTTAGTCCTTTAAGGTGATTTCTATTTCCTTTTTCTCACATTTTAAACATTTAAAAATGTTGATTATTGTATTTTTTGTTGCACTTCATCATTTTTATACCACTCAAAATAATTGTATCCATAATTTGCATATTTTCTCTTATAAAAAAAAGGTACCGGTTGACACATTTGATAATTTAAAGGACCAAATTGTTGCAAAAAAAACTTAAAGGACTAATTTGTTACTAAGAAATAACTTAAAGGACCTCTGACATATTTTTGCCATTCATAAACTAATAAATAAATATTTTAAAAATCCATTACAAATTTAATACTATGAGATAATTACACAATATAAATGTTTTAAATATTGATGCTAACATATTAATTATTTACAATTTTTTATTAAAAAAAATTAAAATTGGCCAATGATTGGTATTTCTTTGATCGGACGGTTTTACAAAATCAGCTTTCATTCTTTGGTTCAAACGACTTTAAGCAGTTCAATCTGATTTTTTCAGTTTTACTTTAGTTTTGACCCACCTGCGTTTTTACAAGGCCGGCTGGACCGAGGTCACCTTTAATTCATGGTCCAACCGCTTGAATCAAACGACTCGATCCAATTTTTAAAACATTGCTTTATTGTTTCAATACGGTTGTTCTACAATAAAGCTGTTGCGTTTTCTGCCTCATGGTTGCCCAATTTGTACCTTTTCTACTTATCCAAAACCAAAATGCATTATTGTCTCCTTAGTTTCCCATAATATTTGTTACATTGTATACAATTTGGAATATTGCTCCACTGTTGCATTCATATACTGACCAAACTCTGCCTATTTTTAGAAGAAAAAAATTCAAACGTTATCATTATTCAAATATAAAATCTCTTTGCAATTTTCTCTACCTCCACCTTTCAAACATTATCTCTCCTCTCACATTTGTTATTGTCTATATTCTTATTACATCATTTCTTACATTTCTTCCAAAATAAAACATTTATCACTTTATTCTTCTATCGATTTCCATCATTTTCATCCAACCTTGCTTCATCATGGTCAGACCCTTCGAGATGATCAAGAAGATCAATGACCAAAAAGAACTTTGAAAGATTGTTGTTAAAGCCCACCACAAATGAAAAGTATCGTCTACTACAAATGAGCATTTTGAGCTTATAGTTATTGTAAAAAATGTGAGTTATCATTCTTGGTGTGTGTTTTGAGTTTCTATTTTAAGTTTATTTTAGTTTTATTGTTCAGTTTGTTTTGTTTACTATTTATATGTTATCTTCGCTATTTTGTTTGTGAATGTTCAGATATGTATTGTTTTCTACTTTTTTTTTTCCAGTTTTCGTTTTATGTTGAAGTGTTACTTCCATGACAAAGAAGTGGTTTACACTGGTTTTTGCTATTATGGTGTTTACTGAATAATGAATGTTCCGGTTTTTCAGGTTTTCTTTTGTTTTCACTTTTATTATTCATGTCCTTTGTTTTAGTTTGAGCCAATTATATTTATAATGCTTTTTCCATTAGAAAGCTTCCCATTTTACTGTATTTTTTTGTTTCATATTTTTTTTTAATGATTTTTCCTAGTTTCTGTGTTGCTTCCTTTGCATTTTTTATGATTTACGTTTTACCATTTCTTAATTTTAGTGGTTTGATATTGATTTAGTTTCATTTTGCATGCTAAAAGTGAGGTTGCAAATTGACGTTCCTGATTTTTGGTTTGGCATTAACTTAGGTCTAGGGTTTAACATTTATTACTCATAATAATAATTTTTAGATATTCTATTAAATTTACAGGGTTTTGATACTCACGTGATTGTTCTGACAATGTTTACACAAAAAATTGATTCGGCTTTACCGGTTAACATGACTTGCACCATTTCAATCTTCCAAATTCAACTGAATAATTTAATCTTTAGAGCGTCCAACCACAAGTATTTGTTGAAATTCACTAGTGGAACAAGAGTAAGAGATAATAACAAGAATGAAATCCCTGATAAAGTTATTAAGTTCACCTCTTTTGCTAATATCATTTCAGGAAAATGGCCGAAAAACATCCTCATAGATATAATTTTTATGTCGCATTATTTCAATTTCTTTTTTCACTTTGGCATACACATTCAAACCACTATTTATTTCAATATATAAACATATGTGATAGATATGGTCGATGAAATAGGATATCAGCAATCACAATCCCGGAGTAAAAAACCACAGGCTAACTTGGTCTTGAAAGATTTTGGGAATGATATGTAACTTCCCAACATTTATGTTGGTTCTGATTATTGCTTTTGTTTCATTTTACTTTGTTTTTGTTTTCTTTGCACGACACTTAGTGTAACACTCCGATTTAATTAGAATTATTTTTAATAAAATAATAAGGTGATATGGTGTATTTACATGAATTAGTGGATTTTATAATGTGGTGTGATGCCTTTGTTGAAGACTAGACGCGTTAGAATTATGGGAGTTGAGGTTATAGGGGTGTGTGGCTAAATGTGTAGAGACATGGGGTGTGTAGTATAATATGAATAATTATTATTATTATTATATTATTAGAATTATTATTATTTTATAACAATAATTAAATAATTATTTAATTGTGATAGTTACATTATTACTGGATTATAAGAGGTGAGAATAGAGAGAAAAAAGTCAGAACGTGAAAAACATAAGGGAAGCGTAGAAGTGAGAAGAGGAGAAGAACACTAGGAAGCTAGGGCAAGAAGATTCACCGTAGAAATCAATAATCAACCAAAAATCTAAGGTAAGGGGGGATTCTAACACTATAATGGGTTGCCTAATAATGAAGTATGGTAGAAGTTAGGTTTTGTTATTGTATGTTTTAATTTTCTCCCTAATTGGTGTTTTGGGGGTTTTCTCCCATTGATGAATTTTGATGCATTTTGGATGATTGGTTATGAATTTGGTGATGTGTTTTGGTTAGCATTGATAGGCATATGTTGGTGAATAATTAGAATGTTTGCAAAATACTATTTTGGTGGAAAATTGAGAGTTTAGGCTTTGAAGCATGAAAAATTCGTATTTGAAAAGTTGCAGATTTTTTACTGTCATCGCAGGGTAACAGGTTACTGTAGCTGGGAGAATTTTTGGAAAACTTTGAAAATCAGTAACTTTTGCCTCAGGTGTCTATTTGACATGTCGTCTGGACCGTTGAAAAGCTAAAATGTTTTGCTATCTTATAAAAATAAATCATAATGCATTAGTTAATTATTTCACCAACATTGATACCAGTCTGTGTATGGATTTTTGACCTATATGCCACGATGTATGTATGGTTAAGTGCGATGGATGTCTTGATTTTGTGACATAATATACATGATAATGATGATGAAGATGGCATGTAATTGGAGAAATTGTGATGAGTAAGAATGATAAATGTGAGGTATGTTATTGCATGATAGTGTCTCATGCATTCATAAAGTGAAGGCATGTATTAGCGAGCGAAGACTTGTATTAGCGAGCGAAGGCCTGTATTAGTGAGCGAAGTGGATTGCCCTAAATTCAGATTATTGCGAAGAGGGTTTTACCCTGTTGGTACCACATGCATTTGTGTAGTGTCAGTCTCATTGCATTATTATAATTGTTAGCACTTGATGTCTTGAATAAATACAGTGATGAATACTTGAATTACTATCTGCTCATTATTATGCTTCCTCTTATATTGTTGTGATATCTCACCCTTTTTGTTTGAATGTTACCTCTACGTGGGTAGCATGCAGATGATCCAGAGTAGCTCGAGGTTGAGGTTAGCTGAAGAGTCGTCTCAGTTGTGTAGATTGAGTCAGTGTTTTCTCTGATACGTAACACTTGGGGGGTTTTGTGTTTGTCTTATTATGTTGAGAGTAAACTTTATGTAACTCTATTGTTTTGAATTTTCCTTATGATTATGCTGATTTTTGAATGATGAAAAATACCACTCATGTTGAGGGTTGAGAATAATTATCTATCGTTGTTTTCCATTGTGAATAAATACACTGGAGTTTAAGACTTATGAACATGTGATTTGTGTTGCGTATCCTAATTAGAGAGCATGTGTGATTTACGAAGTATGTGACATCCTATTTTAATGTTGTATTTTAGAAATAAATTTACTCTGATTTTGATTAAAATTATCGATGGAGAAATGGGGTGTTACAATTGGTATCAAAGTAGGTCGGTATGCCCGGCTAGATTGCTGAGTCGTTAGTGTAGTGTGACATTGGAATATTGTTGATGTTTTTCTATCTAACTGTTGTTTGATGTTGTGATGTTAAGAAAAGCAATGGCTGGAAGAGGCAATGGTGCACTCGCTAATGCGTTGCAGGCTTTGGCTCAGGCAATGCAGAATCAGCCTAATGCTGGTGGGAACAAAGGGACTCGTGCTTTGGAAATTTTCCAGAGGAATCATCCACCTACGTTCAAAGGGAAGCATGATCATGAAAGAACGCGGGAGTGGCTCAAGGATATTGAAAGGATCTTTCGGGTTATGGACTGTTTTGATGCATAGAAAGTGCATTTTGGTATACATATGCTGGCAAGAGAGGCAGATGACTGGTGGGTTGCTACTCGCCAGAGACTGGAAGGCACATGAGAGGCTATTACTTGGGTTGTGTATTATAGGGAATTCCTGGTGAAGTATTACCTAGAGGATGTCTGTGAGAAGAAGGAGATTGAATATATGGAACTGAAACAAGGGGATTTAT
Organism: Vicia faba; assembly: GCA_948472305.1. Lineage (NCBI taxonomy): Eukaryota > Viridiplantae > Streptophyta > Magnoliopsida > Fabales > Fabaceae > Vicia > Vicia faba. The sequence goes on from OX451736.1 coordinate 1,499,366,860, forward strand.
CGGTAACTGAATATGTTGCCAAATTCGTGGAATTGGCGAACTATTATCCTTATTACAACGAAGAGGTTGTTGAATTCTCAAAGTGCGTGAAGTTTGAAAACAAACTGCGTTCAGAAATCAAGAAGGCAATTGGGTATCAACGGATCTGTAAATTTCTAGATTTAGTGAACAACTGTGGGATTTATGAAGAAGATAGTAAGGCTCACTACAAGATTGTCACTAAGAAGAGAGGCAAACAACAACAATATCGTGGGAAGCTTTACAATGCTCCGAGTGACAAAGGAAAATAGAAAGTTGTTGATGGTAAGAGGCAAAGTGGGACAGGTGCTCCTGCTGGTATTGTGTGTTACAGATGTAGAAAACCCGGTCATCAAAGTAGTGAATGCAATGCTGAAGTGAAAAGGTGTTTCCTTTGTGGAAAACTCGGGCATGAGATAACCGATTGTAAACATAAGGAGGTAATATGTTTCAATTGCAATGAAGAAGGACATATCAGTGCTCAGTGCCAGAAACCTAAGAAAGACCGATCCATTGGGAAAGTGTTTGCTTTAGCTAGGACTCAGACATCCAGTGTGGACCACTTGATCAGAGGTATATGTTTCATTCATAATACTCATTTAATTGCTATTATTGATAATGGTGCTACACATTGCTTTATTGCTGTTGATTATGTTAAAAAGTTGAGTCTTGTATTATCTTCTACGAATGAGGAAATGGTTATCGATACTTCAGCTAAGGGATCAGTGACTACTTCTCTAGTATGCTTGAAATGTCCTTTGTCTATCTATGACAGAGATTTTGTTGTTGATCTACTTTTTTGTCATTGACTGGTCTGGACGTGATTTTGGGTATGAATTGGTTGGAATATAACTACGTTCAAATTAACTGTTATAATAAGTTGGTGTGGTTTTCTACTCTTGACGAGGAGGAGGATGCTGGATTCTTATCTGCTAGGCCTTTAAGTGAACTAATGAAGGATGAAGCTTAATTGTTTTCTTTAATGGTGTCCTTATCCATTGATAATCAGGCTGCAATTGATGAGTTGCAGATTGTGTGTGACTTTCCCGAAGTCTTTCATGATGATATTCCAGATGTGCCGCCAGAAAGAGAAGTAGAATTTTCAATTGATCTCGTACCTGGTACCAAACCTATTTCTATGGCACCATATAGGATTTCATCATCTGAATTGTCATAGTTGAAGAAGCAGTTAGAAGAGTTACTTGAAAATAAGTTTGTGATACCAAGTGTGTCGCCTTGGGGAGCTTCGGTGTTGCTTGTGAAGAAGAAAGATGGGAGTATAAGACTGTGTGTTGATTACTGATAGTTGAATAAAGTGACAATAAAAAACAAGTATCCACTTCCGAGAATAGACGACTTGATGGATCAATTGATGGGTGCACGGGTGTTTAGCAAGACTGACTTGGGATCGGGTTATCACTAAATTTGAGTAAAGGACGGAGACATTCAGAAGACAAATTTCAAAACTTGGTATGGACATTACGAATATTCGGTGATACCTTTCGGTGTTACCAATGCGCCAGGAGTGTTTATGGAATATATGAACCACATCTTTAAAACTTATTTGGATTGGTTTGTTGTAGTATTCATCGATGATATTTTTATTTATTCTAAATCTGAAGAGGAACATGCTGAACATTTGCGGATTGTATTGCAAGTGTTGAAATAGAATAAGTTAATTACAAAGTTGTCGAAATGTGAGTTTTGGTTGACAAAAGTCAGTTTTCTTGGTCATGTTATTTCAGGTGATAGTGTTGTTGTAGATCCATCTAAAGTAGATGCAGTATTGCAGTGGAAAGCTCCAAAATCACTTACGGAGATTAGAAGCTTTTTGGGTTTGGCTGGCTATTATAGGAGATTTATTGAAGGTTTTTCTAAGTTGACACTTCCGTTAACTCAGCTAACTTGTAAAGGTAGAGCATTTGTGTGGGACATATAATGTGAAGAGAGTTTTCTTGAGTTAAAGAAGAGATTGACGACGACTCTCATAACACCCCAATTCTACCCAACAAATATATATAATCAGAGTTACAAAAATCCGATAACCGAATCAGGATGCTACAATTACAACTTAAAACAACAACATTTATTACAGATACATAACACGTTAAACTTGGATGAACATACAACAACATAAATTAATCTTCTGAAACCAACAACTTTCATAACCAAGCAGCGGAATCAATTATTCAACTTAAAGGAATATAACATCTTTATCTAACTAAAACAACTTCCGATAACAAGTATTTAACGAATAACAACTTAAAGTTTAATAAACTGAAATAATAACAATGATAAAATAGCAAGCGTTCATCCCCCCGAGTGTTATGTATCAGAGCAATGACACCGACTCGAACTATTGAAGGTAAACTGCCTTCGCTCTAGATTACTTGCATGTTACTAATATATGGGTAACATTCAAACAGAAGGGGTGAGATATCGAACAATATAATCATATGTATGAAAAACATTATATTAGAATCAGTTCATGCAAAAATCACCGCTTCATAATTAATAACAACATAAGCATAATCAAGTCAACCATACAACGACACAGAATGCAACACAGAATGCAATTTGTCTTTATGAAAATGCATGTGGTACCAATGGAGCAGAACTCCCAACTTAAAAATCCGTCAATAAATAGAGGCATTAACAAGGCATAAGCCTTCAACTTAATATTTTGCCAATCCAGGCCAACTTAAGGAGCATAAACTCCAACTTGATATGTGATGTATGTGACACAACATGAATGTAGCAACAACAACAATAAACAACAACTCAACATAAATCAACATTGGTTATAAGCCTACAACATCAACAACAATTCAACATAAATTCAACATAAATCAACGTTGGCCATAAGCCTACAACTTAATATCTGCCCATAATTAGAGGCATCTCAACATAAATCATTAACCTACAATTTCTCAACTCAGAACAACTTACACAACACTGGTATCGACCAAAACAACATGTACGGACAAAAGGAATAGGGAGACTACGTTTCCCTCGATATGCATAACAACCAAGACAGAAATACAACTAATTTGCGCTCCTCGACACAACCTGTAACTTCGTGCAGCTCGACAACAATAATGTGCTCCTCGGCATGCCTTGCAGCCTAATGTCGCTCGACATCCAACACATATATTTTCTGACACACTCCACATCCTAAATGTCGCTCGTCACCCAACACCATCAGCATCTTCCTCGACCACTAATTTCGGCCAATAACATAGAACAATACAACAACATAACGACTACCACAACACAATCCATGATCTTCGACCAACTGCTCAGAATAACACAGTGTTGTACCAAAAAATTTGCCCTCTCATTTCTCAAGGATTCTCTTACAAGATCTCCCATGATATCAAGTTTGTAGCACTGATACATCAATTTAGGTTTGGAATTGGCACAAGGGTAAAATGGTCATTTACACACTAAAAAGTCAAACTTTGACTTTTGGATCAAAATCAAGTTTCAAGAATCATATTTCATCACGATATGTTAAAATATGATGTTTTTTTCATTAAGAAAGTCAAAAGCCAAAATTACTTTGGGAAAGTCAAAATTCTAAATACTTAGAATTTTTTTCTAAGTGTTAAGAAAATATGATAAATTCAGAACTTTTGGCCAGATTTTCACCATGATGCAAGTTGATTCTGGAAGAACTTATGACATAAGAGTTGTAGGTTTCAATGAGACCTAAGACATTGCAGAACAGAACTTCTTCTAGAAGTGCTGGGATTTCAAGTTATAAATCCTTGAAGACACGTCCATAAAACTAAAGCACTCAGTAAATTTTGGGCCTTTCCAAGACATAATTTGTTTAGAACTTCTGGACCAGTTTTCACGAAGGTTCAATCAGAATTTGCAAGAGTAATTCAAAGAGGGTCTGCAAAGCGTGTTACAAGCTTTTTGAAAAGTCTGAGAACTCCTTCAGAACATGTTGGAGCAAGGATATTCAAAGATCAGAAGTTGGATATTTGTTCTAAGTTACGCTGATGTTGAACTTCTGATCCAGATTAAGCTATGATACATAATCTCATATTGTAGGTTTTCTATTTTGATAAATCTCATCATCATTTAATGCTCACACCCACTTTTGAGTCTTTATCCAAAGGATTTCCCCACGTGTGGCATAGAAGTACCATTGCTTTCCTTGAAAAGCAAACTTTTGTACAAAGTTTATGTTGGGCCCATCCTTTACCTTTGCTTTTGAGGGTAATTTTCCATAATTCATGCTTACTGTTGTACCCCAAAATTTTCCCTCTCATTTATCAAGATTATTCTCACAAGATCTCTTTGACTCAAGACTGGATTAGAGTTTGACCAGCTCAAGACCTCTCATCATGCATTGATCACCCAAAATAAGGGTTTAAGATTGTACAAAGATTTTTGGACTATCAATGCTTCATATTACTTTCAAACATCATTATGGACCCCTAAGATTACTCATGACAAGTTTCAAGCCTTGAACCACATTTTTGATCAGTCAATTGGACAGTTGACCTAAAAATCAACTGTATTGGGGAAAAAGTCAACCATGGCCAATTTACAGTCAAACTTCATAATTTTTTATCCACAACAACATTTTGGACTCATATGTATCATTTGATCAAGTTTGGACCATAATTCCTCAAGAAATTTGATCAAATCATCAAAAGGGCAAAATGGTCAAAATTAGGGTTTTGACTGAGAAAGGGAAATTTCTAATTTTTGACCTAGCAAATGACCAATTGATTTGAAGCATGATTTCAAGGGTTCAATTGTATCATCTTGGCCTAATAACATGGTTCAAAAAATTGCAATTTCATTGGATTGACAGATGAAATTTGCAGTCAACCGATCAAAAGTCAACTGTATACTGAAAAGTCAAACTTTGACTTTTTGGTCAAAATCAAGTGTCAAGGATCACAATTCATCAAAACATGTCAAAATGTGAAACTTTTTCATCAAGAAATCAAAGATTGAAGATTTGGTTTTGAAATTTGAATTTTTCTTAACTTAGAAAATTTTCAAAGTATAGAAAATTTCTTATTTTTTCTCAACTTTAAGCCATTTTTTCACCATGATACAAGATGATTCAAAGAAAGTTCCCAACATGAAAGTTGTAGATATACATGAAGTCTACAACTTTGCTTCACAAATTTTTCCCTAAAGATACTTGTATCTCAAGATATAATTTTGTGAATACATGCCCATGAACTAAAGTAACTTAGTGAATTTTTGCCCTAATTTAGGCAGATTTTTGACCTAACTTCATGGCAATTTTTCACCTAGTTCCAAAAGGAATCTTGAAATGAATTTCAAATATGAGTTATAGAGTACATTTCAAGCTTTCCAAAATGTCCAAGAACTCCTTGATATCATTTTTGAGTAGGGAGAATCAAAGAGATGAAGTTGGCAATTTCTCACTTTGATTTCAAGCCATTTCATGAAGAACAAAATTTAAATCTGAACCTATGTTGCCTAATCCTTGCTTTACAGGTCTCAAACTTGTTTCTAACTTCATAATTTAATGATTACACATATTATAAAACCTTAATCCAAGCACAAGAGTCTTTGTCCAAGCTTTAATTCCATAAATGGCACAAAGTTGCCATTGCCATTTTGGAAAAGCATAACTTTTGCAACTTTTCACTTCTTGAGCATTGTACCTGTTTTCTCTGCACACACAAGTCCTATAAACCAAAAACAAGTTGCCTAGAACTTGTACCAACTCCAAGCAGGCCTGTACAAGCTTGTAGAGAGTGGTCTCTTCACCTTTCTTAAAAAGCAAGTAAGAGTGCAAAAAGGCTATAGCTGAGAAATCTGTTGTGGAGTGGATGAAAAACCCTCTCTATACTTATACACAAACACATTACAACTTAGAACAGGATTAAAAAAGGCCAGAAACTCTCCAAAACTCCCTATCACCAAAAACCTGTCAAAAACTTGCAGTTGGAAACCAAGCATAGCAATCCAGAAATTTACTCGTGCATTTCAAGTTCTAATCATTCAAACACTTAACCTACCTCATATCTAAGTATTCCAGACCATCACCCCTTCATTGTAACATCTCCTTCTCCATCTGCCATTTTTGTTTTTCAAGCTTGTAGGTTGGCTTGGACAGAGAGATCCAGGCACTTTCAAAGCAAGGTAAGGATTGGAACACACTCAGGGAGGTTCAGGCAAGCTAAAGGAATCTTCAGGCCTTCATAAATCTCACTCAAACTCCATTCACGATCTCAGCTGAAAGAGGTAAGAACTCCAACTTCCATCTCTTCATACAGGGATCTATTGGTCACGATTTATGAAGATAAAATGTAGATATCCTTGTGCTAAAACCAACCATGTTCATAAATTTCATTTATATTCATTGTGTATAGAGAATTTTAGAATTCAAATTTCTGTAAAAAATAGGTTTGAAATTAGGGCCTTTTAAATTCGCTTTTATCTTTGATTGTTAGTTTACATGGTTGAAATCGTGGGAAAAAGTACTATCATTTTCATGTTGGAAGTTTCCATTTTCATGGAGAAATGAGAAAGATACAGAGGTTCTGGTCAGCTTAAGGAAGAAGATGAAGTACAGGGCAAGGAGGCTTTATATGTTATATTTTTCTTGTTTCATTTAAACTAACGGATGTACAGCCACCCCAGTGATAAGGCAGTGCGCTAAAATGCTTAAGGTCACAGGTTCGAGCCTTGGCGCTACCTTTTTTGTATTTTTCACATTTTCATCCATTTTTTGGTTGTTTGCAGCATTTTCCTCTAACATGCTACCTCCTGATTACTCAGGGCACCCCTGGCCCAACTATTTTCATTTGTTTATTTTATGTTATTTTATTTTCATTAAATATATTTTTTCTTAAATTATTAAAAATCATAAAAAATGCAAAAATGATAAATATTATATTTTGTTTATTTTATTTTATTTTCTCATAAAAAATATATTTTATTAGTTATGTATTAACTATTTTTTTTCCTAATAAACTTGTAAGTAAAAAATAGAATTAGGTTAATTATTTATTCTTTTTCTCACACTTATAAATATTTATTTTAACATATTAAAAGACTAAATATTTTCATAAATACTATTTATTATTTTAAGACAAAAAATACACAAAAATAATACTTAAAGAACTTTATTTTCTTTTAAAATTAGAAATTAGGGTTAACCACATTTTCAAGAAATATTTTCCTTTTCTTAAATTATTAGGATTAAGTCAAAACTCTTTTACATATGAAAAACAAAACAAAAATCTTTTTTCTTGCATACATACCATTGCATATTTATATTGTATATTATTTGTTCAAATATTCGTACAAATTCGATTTGGTTGTAATAACTTAATTAGATTTACATTATTGCAAATCCCTATTCATAATTTGTATTCCCCCCTCCCATATAATGTTGTAATAGCGTAACAATCTCTAAATTACGCAATTTACCGCTTTTTATATACCATGCTAGTAATTAGGGTTTGATTGACAAGATCAAAACAAATCAAATAGAAAATCCTAATCCAAGACAAAATCAAGCATTAAAATAATACATTTGCACACAAGCACCCTTAGGGTTACTCCACTAAGTTGCCTTACATAAAAATGGCCATATTACGCATGCGAAGTATCTTGGCAAAACAAACAAATATAAGATCATAGTCCCTCGATGACGCTATTCAAAGTTGCCTTACAAAATGATCTTAGTCCCTCAAAAAATGCTAAGATACTTTGCAACATTGCTAATCATGGCTATACGATGACCCACGCCTGTCCCGTTTACATCCAAAGATAGGGTTGCTTACCAAATCAATGGTAAGACGACAATATCAAAGGAATAAAAAAATGAACAAGAAAGACATTTGAGTAGGTAGATTACTTCTAGTTACTTGCTCTATTTTCAAACAACTATCCTTGCTATTTTCCAAAACAAACACACACATTTCAAAACATCTTACAAACATTGAAAACATTTTCAAAAAGACAAACATCTTTGTATACATTCTTACGAACGAGAATCATTACAAATATTGCCTAAACAATGGCCTCTTTTACAAAATACTTTCAAAAACCACACAAAGCACATTTTCAAAGAAAAGAAAGCGATCTAGCAAGTAACTAAGAGCCCATGGAAAACCATGGATGAAAAGGATGCTGGTACCTTCCCTCTTCATAATCTACCCCTCGAACTCAAGAAACAATCTCAAAGGTCTTTCCTGTGCTTTTTCACCTTTCCTTTTGGATAAAAGAAAAGTCGGTGGCGACTCTTGCTAACCGCAACATTTGCGATAAAACGCAAAACACTCAAGTCAGTTCTCCTACCATATCACACTTACAAATTCAGCTTAGGCATGACTAAAAGCTGCTAACCACCCTGCTTTGTGCCTTGAACCATACTTGTTTAAACTTGCTTCAAGAACAAGTCAGTGCCCTAGCATATGATGGTTGTACTCTTGGATTTTCCAAGATCCTAAATCCTTGCTGTGATACGGTGGGAGAACTGACTTGAGGTTTTGCGTTTGTGTTTGCAAATATTTCATTTAGCAAGAGTTGCCACCGACTTTTTATTTTATCCTAAGGAAAGGTCAAAAAGCACAGGAAAGACCTTTGAGATGTTTTCTCGGGTTCGGGGAGTAGATTATGTAAAGGGAAGGTATTAGCACCCTTTTCATCCATGGTTATCCATGGGCTCTTAGTTACTTGTTTAGATCACTTGCTTTGCTTTTCAATTGTTTGAAATTGTGCTCTTCAATTGTTTGAAATGGTGCTTTGTGTGTGGTTTTGAAAGATGTTTTGAAAAGAGGCCATCGTTGTGGCAACATTTGTAATGATTCTTGTTTGAATATATACAAAGGTGTTTTTGTCTTTTGAAAAGTTTTCAATGTTTGAAAGTAGGGTTTTGAAATTGTGTTGTGAAGTGTGTTTGAAAATAGCAAGGATGTTTTTGCAAGTTTTTGATCAAGTAACTAAGAACTATCTACCCTATTTTAACTCAAAGATCTTTCTTATGTTTTTAACCCTTTTAACAGTGTTATTTCACCATTGCATTTGGTGAACAACCTTGTGTTAGGATGTTAAACGGGACAGACGCGGGTCATCGTATAGATCATGATAGCAATTGTGTCAAGTATTTTTGGCAATTTTCTTGAGGGACTTGATCATTTTGTTTAGGCAACCCAGATAGCGTCATCGAGGGACTATGATCTTTGTTTTGTTTTTGTTTTGCCAAAGTACTTAACATGCATACCATGGCCCATTTTTGAAGGTAACAAGTGGATTGAAACTCTAGGGGTGCAAGTGTGCATTGTGTTTGTTTTTCATGCATTTTTGTCTTTGATTAGGTCAAACTATTTGTTGGTTTTGATTTTGCATACAAACCCTAATTCGCTAATCATGGCATAATTGAAAGCTTTTAAGTGCGTAAAAATAAATCTAAGCTATTACAACTTTGATATAGGGAGGGGGTACAAATTTGAATAGGGGATTATTTTGCAAGAAATATAAAACCCTAATTACTATTACATCCAAATTGAATTCTTTGTGCAAATAAAATAAATGGGCAATATTTAATTAAACAAGATAAATAAATATTAAACAAAATGTATTATGCAAAATGAGTTTTTATTTGTTCATGTATGCAAAAGTATTTTTTTATGTAAAAAAGGTATAAAGAAAATAAATAAAAGATTAATTTTATTTGTTTTAGGGTAAAAACCCTAATTTCTTTAAGAAAATAAATATAATGTATTATTTATGTACAAAAATATATTAATATGTACAAAAATGAAATATATCTAAAAAAAGGTATTTTTTTAGTATAAATAATAATAAAAATAAAAATGTAATATATATATATATATATATATATATATATATATATATATATATATATATATATATATATATATATATATATATATATATATATATATATATATATATATATATATATATATATATATATATATATATATATATATATATATATATATATATATATATATATATATATATATATATATATATATATATATATATATATATATATATATATATATATATATATATATATATATATATATATATATATATATATATATATATATATATATATATATATTAAATATGTTAAGTATGTAAAAATAAAATATTTATAAAAATACAATATATTCAAGAAAATATTTTTGGTGTGAATAAAAAATAGAAATGAAAATAAAAGTATTATTTTCATTATTTTCAAATTTTAACAAATAATATAAAGTATTTAAATTGTTTTTTATATTAGAAAAAATCAAAATAAAATATCTACTAAATGAAAAAAAATTGTGAAATATTTTTAGAGTATTTTTTATGTTTGAAAATAAAATATCAAAGTCAGAAAAGAAAATAAAAATGCAAAAATATCAAAATATAAGAAAATGGGCCAGGGGGTGTGAAACTGAAAATGGGGGGTGCCATAAGTAGGAAGTTGCCAGACCCAGCCCAACTACTTCATCTTCAACCTTCGTCCAACAGAAACACGCGCGTGCTCAGTTCAAACTTGTATCTCCTGTTTCAGTGCTTAAAAACAAAAACTTGTAACATGAAAATTGTAGAGCATAATCACATGATTCCAACCATATAAAAAACTTAATCTAACTCTCAAAGACCAGAGAGAATTTCTCTGGCCCTAATTTCTAACCTAGTTTTTTCAGAAAGTTCATGGATGAAATTCTCTTAGCACGTTTAATATAAACGAAAATTGAGCATATGTATGGTTTCAGAGCAATGAGTACTACATCTTTCATTCACAAACCTAAGGCTAAATGTTCCTAAATAGAGAGATAGAAGTTCATGAAAAACCTGTTTCCGTTGAGTTCGAGTTGGACAATGCAGCAACTTTCAGTGAGGCCTGAGGTTCTTTTGAGCTTGCTTGATGTTCCCTGAACCTTTCCCAATGCTTAGTTTGTTTTGAAATGGCCTGAATCCTTCTACAGAAGTCAACCTGCACAAGCTTGAAATGAAAATGGTGAACACTGTAAATGGAGTTACAATTGGCAGTGGAGGTTTGGGATAGCTTGAGTGAGTTGAATGGAAGGTGTTTGAAGTGGAAAGGAGCAAAACGCACGAGGCAATGTGAAGATGGAAGTGATTCTGCAGGGCTTGCCCTGTTTTGCAAGAAAATGTGGTTTTTGAGTACAAGGGTGTTTTAGAGGTGAAAGGCTCGTGTTTATGGCTTACAAAGATGTGAGAAACTTGTTTGAAAACTTGGCTTGAGTTCAATATATCAGATATGTGAGTTATGGACTTTTGGCACAAATGACTTGTTTTGAAAGAAAAGTGTGAAGTGACCATGCTAAGGCCTGTACAGGCTAGCTCCAAGCATGCTCATAGTTGGTGTAATATGCCTGAGATTAGGGGACTTTGTTTGCAGCAAAAGGCTTGGTCCAATGCTCAAGAGAAACAACTTTGCAAAAGTCATGCTTTATGAAAATGGAAGTGTGATCTTTATGCCCAAAATGGAATTATTCAATGTACAATGCTCCCTTGATCAGAACAATGCCTCTAACCAATATATTTGCATTCTATTTTTGAGTATAATTTGGTTTAGAGACCTGTAATAAAGTACAAAGCTAGTTTGGTCAGATTTTGCAAGTGGTATGAACATGTATTGGCCATGGTTACAAAGTGAGTTTTTGCCAACTTCAAGCATTCGATTCTCCCTAACCACAAATGTGTTTGAGGAGTTCTTGGACAATTTGGAAAGCTTGCAACATGTACTATAATCCATCTTTGAAATGAAACTTGATACTCCAAGTGTAACTATGTTAAAAATGGCCAAGAATATGGGTCAAAATCCTGCCTAAACTAGGGCAAAATTTCTCTAAGTTAAAAGTTTTAGGGACCCTTGTTCCAAAAATCATAATTTAAGATCCAAGATTCTTTTGAGAAAACTTTGTGAATAAAAGTTGTAGAATTTGTGATGGACTACAACTTTCATGTTGTAAGTTTTGTTTGAATACATTTGCATCTTGGTGAAAATATGGGACAAAGTAAGGAAAAATTAAGAAAATTTCATAACTTAGAAAATTTCTGTTATGAAAATTTTCAATTTCAAACCCTAATTTGCAATTTTGGGTTTCTTGATGAACAAGTTTCATAATTTGACCTATCTTTATGAAAAATGACCCTTGGCCTTTGATTTTGACCAAAAAGTCAAAGTTTGACTTTTCAGTGTACAGTTAAATTTTGATCAGTTGACTGAAAAATGCATCTGTCAATCCTATGCATTTGAGATCTTTTGAACTTTTTGAATGGGTCAAGATAATTTCATTTAGTCCTTGAGTCCATGGTTGAGCTTAATTTGCCATTGGCTAGGTCAAACAGTCAAAAATTGCCTTTGTACAATCAAAACCTTAAAAATGACCATTTTGCCCTTTTGGTGATCTGGTCAAATTTCTTGTGGAATTGTGATCCAAACTTGATCAAATGGTTCATATGAGTTCATAATGTTGATGTGTATCAAAATTCATGAGGTGTGACTATAAATTGGCCACAATTGACTTTTTCCCTTATACAACTGATTTCTAGATCAACTGTCCAATTGACTGGGCAAAAATTTGAATCAAGGCTTGAAACTTGGTATGGGAAAACTTATGAGTCCAACATGAAGTATGAAAGTCACTTTGGGCATTGTAGGTCAAAAAATCCCTGTGCAAACTCAAACCCTAGTTTAGGTCAACAGTGCAAGGAGGTGTCTTGAGCAGAGCAAACCCTAGCTTGGTCTTGAGTTCCAAGAGTCTTCTGATGAGAAATGTTGATAACATGAGAGGGAAAATTTTGGGGTACAAAAGCTGCCCCTGTTCAATCTTCTTGAACCTGAAGAGTTAGATTGGCAAGCTTGCCTTTCGTGAGTCGAAGGTAAAAGAGGATTGGACACTAGAGTGCCCGTAAATTTGCACTCGTCCAAATATTGTTGAGGGAATGGGCTTAAAGATGCCATTTGGAGATGGTAGAATCTTGCTGGAGATGGGATTAAAGATGCCATCCAAGAGTGTTTGTTGAACTGCAATGTTGTAGGTCAGAAGAATGAGCATCAAAATGGTATCCGTGTCTGGAATGCATTTGAACTGTATCTGGAGACTGAGTCTGTATGAGCAAAAGAATGGCGTCCGTGTCTGGAGCGTATCTGAGCTGTAACTGAAGTTGAGATCCGTATGAGTAGCAGAATGACTTCCGTGTCTGGAGTGTATCTGAAACTGTAACTGGAGACTGAGTCTGTATGAGCAAAGGAATGGCGTCCGTGTCTGGAGCGTATCCGAGCTGTAACTGGGATCTGAATAAGTGACAGAATAACTTCTGTGGCGACTGCACTAGGGAGAATCAAACTTCTGGTGTAAGGTCCAGAATGGCATCCGTGTTTGGAGCGTATCTGAATCTTGAAGTTGACAATTGAATCTGAATGAGAGATAGAATGGCCGCCGTGTTTGGAGCGTATCTAGTCTGTATCGGATTGCTGAAGTCTGAATGAGTAGTAGAATGACCACCGTGTCTGGGGTGTATCTATACTGTATTTTTGACTTGAAATTCTGAATGAGTAATAGAATGACCGTTGTGTCTGGGGTGTATCCATATTGTATCTGAATAATTATTAATGATAGCCTTTTAATCTTATCCTGAAAAGGGTAAAATGTTAGCTAAAACATAAAGTTATGTTGCATGATATGTATGATGCAATGAACTGTTTTTCATCAATGTTTATGATATATGAATGTAATGGATATGCATGTAAGCTGAGTAGCTGTCTTGCTGAGGAAAATAAATTCTTGATAACTGGAGATAATGAAATCTTTGACTGTTGCCGGGGAAAGTAAATCCTTGACCGATGTTGAGGATTCAAAAATCTTTGATTGCTGAAGATGAGAAATCCTTGCTGACTGCTTGGGGATTAAAGATCTTTGGTTGTTTGAGAAATGAGAAATCTTGGGACCAATGTTGGGGCTTGAAAATCCTTGGTGACTTGTGGGGATTAACAAGAGCTTTGACAACCTCTGCGGGGAATGAGAATCCTTCATGACTTTCTTGGGAAATAAGGAAAACCCTTAAAATCTCTATTGGGGAGTTAAAACCTGGGAGGCTTCTGCTGGAGAAATAAGACCGAGAATCTTCGATCTGCTGGGAAATAACTCTGTGGGGAGAATGTTTACTCGGCCGGTGAAATCAGGAGCTTGGGTTGTACGCCAATCTACTGGGGAAGCATCCTAGTCGGGGATAAGCCAAGAAGTTAACTGTTATCTGCTTTTAAGATAACCTGCTGGGGAAATTGGGGGAAGTTGAATGGTTCCCACCGGGGTTGATAGTTGGAATTTTGACTTCGCTGGGGAAGAAGGTTTAGAATATTCTGGCTCTGCTGGGGATATGTATTTCAGGGTTTTCGGGCTCCACTGTGGATCTTTGAATTTAACTCCGCTGGGGACATATACTCTAAGGTTTTAGCTTTGTTGAGGATCCGAACGATGTACTGTAGGGGATTTCTTCTGGAATAGCACAAGGATATCTTCCTACACCTTCAACTTATCAGTAATTATCTTTTCTCAATTTCGTTTTATTTGTAAGCAGTGATTATATTCAAATGCATATGCCTATTTAACAAAACTTTGGACATTTTCAAATAAAACACAAGTGTAAAAAAGAAAGAAAGGCAAGCAAATTTCTGCACTTTGAAGTATCTTTGTATTAAATTTTGTAAGTATCTTTGTACAAAGGAGACAGAAATCCTAGTAAGAGAATGTTGCCGTAAAAATTGAAAAATTTTATACAAAAAGAAAGATGGCTATGTGCAACAATTCCATGGGATTCCCATTCTACTATAGCCTTCACAACTCTGAGTATCTTGTCTATTCGCTGCTTCGTCCGCCGATGATTGGATTGATCAGAAGCTTGGAGCTCGTTGGTGAAGAGATTGTTCTTGAAGTGATCCGACGAGACATAGTCATACGCTTTAATTCCCTAACTTTTGCCTGGACCGCCCTTTTGGGTTTTCGATCCACCGGGAAACCCTTTTTTGCCCAAGTCGCCCTTTCGGGTTTTCAACTTGCCGGGTGTACAGTTTTTTTTGTTTATCCCTAATTTTTGCCTGAACCTCCCTTTCGGGTTTTTGATTCACCGGGATGCCCATTTTTGCCCAAGTCTCCCTTTCGGGTTTTCAACTTGTCGGGTCGTTTTATGCGTAGTATCTTTTGACTATGTCTGCGTTCGCAGGGTGAGGCAAGTCGTCACCGTCCATGGTGGTCAGAATCATTGCTCCACCAGAAAAGATGCTCTTGATCACAAATGGTCCTTCGTAAGTAGGAGTCCACTTGCCCCTGGGATCACTTTGCAGCAAGATTATCCGCTTGATTACAAGATCTCCGACTTGATATATCTGACGCCTGACTTTCTTGTTGAAAGCCTTGATCATCCGTTTTTGATACGTCTGACCATGACAAACAACAGTAAGTCGCTTCTCGTCGATCAAATTAATCTGATCAAGCCGGGTCTGAATTCAATCGTCTTCACTCAAACCGGCATCCTTCATAATCCTTAAGGAGGGAATCTGAACTTCCATAGGTAAAACAACTTCCATTCCATATACCAAAGAGAAGGGGGTTGCCCCTGTTGAAGTACGTGCCGTGGTATGATATCCATGCAAAGCAAATGGTAACATCTCATGCCAGTCCTTGTAGGTAACTGTCATCTTTTGAATGATCTTCTTGATATTTTTGTTCGCGGCTTCAACAACACCGTTCATCTTTGGCCGATAGGGAGATGAATTGTGATGATAAATCTTAAACTGCTCACACAGAGCGGTGATCATAGTGTTGTTCAATTTTGTACCGTTATCCGTGATAATCCTGTCAGGGATACCATACCGGCATATGAGGTTCTACTTGATGAAGCGGGCAACCACATTCTTTGTAACAGAGGCATAGGAAGCTGCTTCGACCCACTTGGTGAAGTAATCAATAGCCACCAGGATGAAGCGATGTCCATTGGATGCCGTAGGCTTGATCTCTCCAATCATGTCAATGCCTCACATTGCAAATGGCCAAGGAGCTGTCAGAACGTTGAGAGGAACATGAGGAATATGTACCTTGTCAGCATAGACTTGGCATTTGTGGCAAGTACGGGAATGTTGATGACAATCAGCTTCTATGGTTGACCAGTAGTAGCCTTCCCTTAGAATCTTCTTAGCCATCGTATGTCCGCTCAAGTGGGTGCCAAATGTGCCACTATGTATATCAGTCATGATTAACTCTGCTTCAACCTTGTCCACACAACGAAGTAGAACACAATCATGGTTGCGCTTATAAAGGATGCCATTGCTTAGGAAGAACTTGGCAGCAAATCTCCTTAAGAACTTTTTATCATTGACTGAAGCTCCTTCTGGATATTCTCTAGTCTGGAGATGCCTTTTGATTTCATGAAACCAGGGTTGTTCCACTACTTCTTCGGTATTAATCTCATGACAGTGCGCAGGTTCGTCCATTCGCTCGATGGTGATTTGGGGAGACTCGTTATCCCAGTTGAGTTTAAACATGGAAGAAATTGTAGCCAGAGCATCAGCTAGCTGATTTTCTTCTCGCGGGAAGTGCTCAAAGGTAATCTGCTCGAAATGAGGCAGCAATGCCAGGACATGTTCTTTGTATGGGATAAGATTAGGATGTTTAGTGTCCCATTCTCCTTTGACTTGACTGATAACCAAAGCCGAGTCCCCAAATACGACCAAAGATTTAATTCCCAAGTCTATAGCAGCCTTGAGACCAAAGATGCAAGCTTCATATTCAGCCATGTTATTGGTACAGCTGAAGCAAAGTCGGGCAGTGAAGGGTGTATGGCAACCTTCAGGAGATATGAGTACCACACCGATACCGTTGCCAAGTGCATTTGAAGCACCATCAAAGTATAGGGTCCATCGGGATCCTTGTTCAGGTCCGTCATACGGTCCGTTACCTTCAATGTTGTCCAATGTCATAATGTCCTCGTTAGGGAAGTCAAATCTCATAGATTGGTAATCTTCGACAGCTTGATGAGCTAGATGGTCAGCCAATACACTCCCCTTTATAGCTTTTTGGGTAGTATACTGGATATCATACTCAGTCAGGATCATTTGCCATCTAGCGATTCTTCCAGATAAAGCAGGCTTCTCGAAGATATACTTGATCGGATCCATCTTGGAAATCAACAAAGTGGTATGAGTCAACATATACTGCCTTAGCCAGCGAGCAGCCCATACCAAAGTGCAACAAGTTTTCTCGAGCAGTGAGTAGCGAGTCTCACAGTCGGTATACTTTTTGCTAAGGTAATAAATGGCATGCTCTTTTCGGCCAGACTCGTCATGTTGGCCCAGTACGCACCCCATTGAGTTATCCAAAACAGTCAGATACATGATTAACGGCCTTCCTTCGACGGGTGGCATCAAAATAGGAGGTTCTAGTAGATACTCCTTGATCTTATCAAAAGCAACTTGACAATCATTGTTCCATTCAACTACCTGCTCTTTCTTCAACAGTTTGAAAATTGGCTCACACGTAGATGTCAGGTGAGAGTTGAACCTTGCGATATAGTTCAAGTGTCCCAAGAATCCTATAACCTCCTTTTCAGTGAGGTCGGCGGGCATATCTTGTATAGCCTTTACTTTAGCTGGATCAACCTCAATGCCTTTGTTGCTGACAATAAATCCCAAAAGTTTACCAGACCTAACTCCAAAAGTGCACTTGCTTGGATTCAGTCTGAGCTTATATTCCTTCAACCTGGCAAACAACTTTTGCAGATGATCAAGGTGTTCTTCTTCTGTCTGTGATCGAGCTATCATGTCGTCTATGTAAACTTCAATCTCATGATGTATCATGTCATGAAATAAAGCTACCATGGCACGTTGATAGGTTGCCTCGGCATTCTTCAGTCCGAATGGCATCACTTTGTAGCAGAAGGTACCCCATTGCGTGACAAAAGTAGTTTTCTCCATGTCTTCAGGGGCCATTTTAATCTGGTTGTAACCCGAGAATCCATCCATGAAGGAAAATACCTTGTGTTAAGCTGTGTTATCAACCAAGATGTCGATGTGTGGTAGTGGAAAATCGTCTTTAGGGCTAGCCCTATTTAAGTCCCGATAGTCCACACACATTCTGACTTTTCCGTCCTTCTTAGGCACGGGCACAATGTTAGAAACCCATTGTGGATAAGAAGTAACAGCCAGAAAGCCAGCATTGAATTGCTTCATTACCTCAGCTTTGATCTTCTCAGACATGTCGGGCCTCATTCGGCGGACCTTTTGCTTGATTGGTGGACAGTCCTCTCTTGTAGGGAGACGGTGAACCACGATGTCTGTGTCTAGTCCCGACATGTCTTCATAGGACCAGGCGAAGATTTCAACATATTCGGTAAACAAATGCACTAAGCGTTCTTTGACATCTGGTTCCAGGTTGGCACCCACTTTTACCTCTTTCTTGTCTTCCTCTGTTCCCAAGTTGATGGTTTCTAGCAACTCTTCATGGGGCAGAATAGCCCTCTCTTCTTGTTGCAAAAGTCTGGCTAACTCTCTTGGCACTTCACAGTCTTCTTCAACTTCATACTCAGCATGATTGACCAAATCTTCAGAGTTACCGAAGGCTAAAGCAGAATAGTCACCCATGGAATCCGGAGTGGATGGGTACCTGCATTTATGAGTGTGGGTGTGTGTAAGGGATAGCCATCCTTAAACAAAACAAAATGCAAAAAGAAGGAAAATGAACACAACAGTTTATAGATGAAAACATCCAATGATTCATTAAAACATGGCATATGATAATGAAGAAAATCAAGCCCTTACAAATGGACCTATATGCCCCGGGCAAGGCATAAGGTGAAAATAGTGTACGAATTGTTTAGTTATTACAGACCAAAATAGGAAATTGTTCAAAGATAAATTACTGGTTGATGAAGGTGATGGGAATAAAGTCCTTTGCTTCCCAGTTTCTTAATCCCCCTTCGACGGTTGGAAAGATCCAATCTTCAAAGTTGTCTTCTTCATCATTATCTTCAACAACATTAATTCCATGGTGAGTGATTTTTACGGGTGGTCTTCCAGCCTTGGGCGACGCATAGCTTTCTGGCCAGCAGCAGTAAAACCTAATCCGAACTTGTTCGTCTTGTGAGGGAATTCAGGAAGTTGCCCCCACACTATACTCCTTCCTTCTCTGATTACAGCCTCTGCGTCCTTGAGAGATGCCATCCTAGACACATGTTTGGGAACACTAGGCACATCAACCATTGTCTTCGCAACTGCGACCTCCGGAGAAACTTCCTCAAAATGTTGGAAAGGCGTTTCTATGAATTCGCCATCCAACTCCACTTAGCGGAAGGAGTTGAGATGACTTATCATGTACTCTTCCTCGCCGTGTACCGTTATAATCTTACCCTGAACAAGATACTTCAGCATTTGGTGTAAAGAGGAGGTAACTGCCCCAGCATAGTGGATCCACGACCTTCCTAATAAGCATGAATATGAAGGACGGATGTCCATCACATAAAAGGTAGAGTTGAAGATCTCGGTTCCCACTTTGATAGGAATGTCTACTTCTCCGTGAACCATTCTTTTGGACCCATCAAAGGCCCTAACAACGATGTTACTGGGTTTGAGGGTCAATCCTTCATAGTCCAATCGGTCTAACGCTTTCTTCGGCAGCACATTCAAGGATGAAACGGTATCAACTAAGACATGGGAAAGGGTGGTTCCCCTGCATTCAACTGAGACATGCAGCGTGTCGTTATGCTTCCTTCCCTTGGGAGTCAAATCAGCATCGGAAAAACCAAGACCATTATCAGCAGTAAGGCTGGCCATGCACTCTTGAAACTGGTCAGCCGAAGTTTATTGAGGCACGTGTGCCGTCTTTAAAAATTTGATTAAGGCCTTAGCATGGGCCTCAGAGCAGAGTAGAAGAGCCAACATTGATATTTTGGAAGGGGTCTGCCCTAGCTGTTCCACAACGTCGTAGTCGCTCTTCTTGATTATTTTTAAGATTTCCTCTATCTCTTTCTGGGTGGTTTCGGGGATTACCACAGTCTGAGCCTTCATCCTGACAGGCGCTTCTAGTATCCCCTTACCCTTATCGGTAGCAGCATCAGAGGGTCTAACTTCATGTACATCAATTTCTTCAATTATCGGGCCTTGCACAGATGGCTTAACAGGCACAAAAGCTTTCTAGGGTCTGAAGACTGCTCGAGGGGGAGAAATCTCCGGAGAAAAAATTCGTCCCCTGTGAGTTATCTTGCTTGTACCCTCAATGTTCCCTATATCAGGGGTTTCATCATCAGAGTTCTCTTGGACTGATTCAATCTGTTTGATACCATGATAGAAGATTTCTCCTCCGTAGTTCCATGGTATCGTCTTGTTAGATTGATACGGGAAAGGCCCCGACATAGTGATTTTTAACGGCACAAACTTAGGATCAGGCGTAATCTTGACAGGCCTTTTGCAAGCCTTGGGAAGATTGTCGGAGATGGTTATTATTGCAATGTCATTGGTTGAGGTAGCAAAAGTAGCAGGAGTAACAGGAGTGAAGGTATCAACAGGAGTCTTTTGGAAGAGTATCTCTTGGGTATCCATCAGGCGTTGGATGCCTGATTTCAATAGTGGGCAGTCAGCTTGTATGTTTAAACAAAAGTAACAGTCTTTTCCACGGCCTGGGAATATCCCGGATCTCATCAAATTCACTTTAATCACTGGTAACGGAGTCAAAAGGTCCGCAACATTGGTAACATGGAGGTCTTCCATAATGGCATGAACATTATGACTGTGCTTGGGCATCGGGGAAGAATTCACATTTGGCTTTTCGGGCGCATCGAATTCTACCTCCTTGGCGTCAATCAGGTCTTGGATTTTGTTCTTAAGAGCCCAACAGTTATTGGTATCATGCCCTACATTGTCAGAGTGGTAAGCACATTTTGCATTGGAGTGGTAATATGGAGAAGAGGTATTAGGGTTCTTTGGCGCTTCCTTCAAATTGGTAAGATTCAACTTTAGCAAATGAGGGAGTACTTGAGCCGGTGTCATGTTGATTCGGGTGAACTGCCGTTGTGGCCTTTCTACCCGTTGTTGATTAGGTCTTGGCTGATTGCTGCGAGGTTGATCATTTGAAGAGTTTTGAATCATCACAGCCTCTATAGTCGTTCGGTGCCCCATTCCTCCCTGGCTTTTCTGAGAATAAACAGCTGAAGCTTCCTTCTTAGCTGGGAAGGTCTTCTTAACAGCGGTGGACGCGGAGGCATCTTTCTGAATCTTACCACTTTTAATGCCGACCTCGACCCTTTCACCGGTCAAAATTAGTTCGGTGAATCCTGCGGAGGAACTCCTGATTAAAGATTGAAAAAAGGGCCAGACAAGGTCCCTAAAAACATGTCCACCAGCTCTCTATTCGACAATGGTGGCTGCACCCTTCCATCCAGATCACCCCACTTCTGGGCATACTCCTTAAATCCCTCGTTAGAAGCCATACCCATACTCTGTAGTTGAGTACGAGTGGGCGCTTAATCAGTGTTGTATTGGTATTGCCGGTAGAAAGCAGCAGCTAAGTCTTCCCAGTTATGAACCTCCGATCTCTCGAGTTGATAGAACCATTCCAATTGTGTGCCTGACAAACTGTCTTGGAAAAAATGGACCAAAGATCCTTATCAGATGAGTGGGGTTGAATCTTTCGGACGTAGGATCTCAGATGCATCTTTGGACACGACAGATCGTCATACTTGGCAAATGTAGGAACTTTGAACTTGGGAGGAATGACGATCCCAGCGACCAAACCTAGTTCTTCGAAATCTAAACCAGGTACCCTTTGCAACTCCATGGCTGCCAACCGATCCTCAAGATTTTTGAATTTAATATCCACTAGGGGATATTGCTGTTCGGAGTAATCTTCGTCTTCTTCCTCTTCCTCTTCTTCAACTTGAACTTCAGATTCAGAAGGCATTGCAGTTCCTTTTCCTTTACCAACCCCTTCATCAGACGTTGAGGGGAACTCGAGAACTTTTCTAGCATTGCTTTCAAACCTTCTTCCCATGATGACTACCCCAAGTATTTTCTTCTTTTTCTCTTTATCTTTCTCCAACAGTGCTTTAAGGTCCTCTTGACCCTTTGCTAAGGTCATGAGGAGTTGCTGGAATTGAGAATTCTGTGCTTGCAGATCCTTAACCGTCTGCTCCAAATCCATCTTGCTGAAATAAACAGCAGAAAGATAAGGAAACCTGGTGCGAAGACCTGTTTATGCATATGATGAATGATATGTTATTCATGTAATGCATTCAAGGATTTAGAAATTCAAATTTGTTGCAAACAAAAAGAACACACGTCATATTAAGAAGAAATTTGTTAGTACATAAGTGCCCCATGGGCAAAACATTACAAAATTCTTAATGTAAAAAGACATTGCGCATCCTCTTTGGTGCGATGTAAGTGTTGAGAGTTTCTTCCTCATGAAGTCGGCGGGTAAGCTCCAAAACCTTCTTCTCACTGGCATAGAAGCTGGCTTCAAAAGTATTTTGTTCTTCCTTGAGTTGGATCCAACTCTTTTGTAATTCTTCCAATGATGTTGGCATGTTAGGATGTAGGAGGGTGTATCGAACCTCTCCTTCCACAACAGGCTCTTTGATCACGGGGAGAATGTGAGGGTATGGCATCATAAGATTCTGGGCGCGGGTTCGTACCCACTTGAGGTAAGGCTCAAGGGGAATGGAATTCTTGTGCCCCAGTGTCTTGTTATCCACCTTGTTAGGCATCCTCCAAGATCTGATGAACCTTTGTTGAAGTCCTTGCGCATCGTTGTCGAAGTCAAAAACCAAGTCAGGAATCAGCATGTCATGAGGGCCATCCCTCCGAGCATATCCAAACTGTCTTAGTTCCAAACATGGGTTGTAGGTAATGCCTCCCCTAATGCCAAGTAGTGGGACATTAGGGAATTCCCCACAACGATCAATAATGATTACATTTTCTCTGGATCGAGAACACCAATGTACATCAGAATGTGTGAGGGTCATCAATCGTTGTGACCACCTTAAACCCTGCTCATTCTTCAAAACTGATTGTGGAAGGTGAGAAATAAACCACCTTGCTAGGAGAGGAGTACAAAACATGAGAACACCTTTTTTCCTCATTGTTCGTGTGTAAAATGAGTGTAGGATGTCCCCAAGCAATGTAGGTACAGGATTCTGAGATATGAAAATCTTGACAGCATTCACATCTATAAGCTGATCAGGGTTTGGGAATAAGACCAACCCATAGATGAGAAGTGCTACAATCTCCTCAAAAGCTTGTAGATCTAGAGAGTTCCAGCAGTCTTGTGCCTTCTCAAACAGAAACTTTGCCAAGAAACCCTTGACACCACTTCTGGTTTCCCAATGACCCTTGATATCAGATGGTTGCAAGTGTAATGCTTGAGCAACATCTTCAGGCTTTGGTTCTTTTTCCGTACCGTTGTAGGGTAGTTGATGAAGAATAGGAATTCTTAGGAGTTGAGAAAATTCCTCCAAAGTAGGTACTAGCTGGTAATCAGGGAATGTGAAATAGTGGTGTAGGGGGGTCAAAGAACTGGAAGAGAACTTTCACCATGTCTTCTTCAATGTTGGAGTTGACCAAGTTGAGAAGTCTACCATGTCTTTCACTGAAGAGAGAATTCTCTGGAATCCTGGAAGTAAGCTCCTTGAGTCGAGGAGGGATTCTCACAAGGTTGACTTGAATTGTTTTCCTGCGAAGAGATTCCATGACCTACAAAACAAGAACAAAGATGAAGATCCAAACCCTTGAAATGGTTAGTGGATGCATATGATGCTTTATGATGTTCATGATGTATGCACAAGCACATGTACAAGCAAGTCACACAAAACTCTAGTTTCAGGCTTGCATGAGGTTTCATAGGTAAATACCCTCTTGAGTTTAGTTGGCTCAACCTGTCCTATAAATAGTAACCGGGTTCTAAGGAGCTCAATATCACTGGATTGTTTTCTATGTTCATTGTTTTGGTTTAACCACTTAACTGGAGACCAAAATATTCCAAGAAAACAACCCTCAATGAGTGTAGTATCGAGTATCTACCAACTTCGGATTGCACCAAAGCCGGTCATCTCACTACCCCTAATAAAAGGCCAAGATGGTCAAGTAAGGTTCTAAGAGTTCATTAGTGCTTCATGACATCACTCAGTGGCCCCGTATTCTCTTTGATTGACTCAAAGGCTACCGGTACTCACAAATATGTCGCACTAATATAGCTATTGCTTCAACCATGTCGGTATACCCCGCACAGTTTCCACAACGTATTGCTATTTACCTATGAATGTTTCCCAAATCCGGGTGGAGGATTTCAAGCCCAAACAAGAGAACCAATTGTAAAGCTATCAAAGCAATCAAGATAAGCATGCAAAGGTGATCTAAGCCCTAAGGTCACTCCACTTTTAAAGTTTCCCCAACAGAGTCTCCAGTTCTGTGATACGGTGGGAGAACTGACTTGAGGTTTTGCGTTTGTGTTCGCAAATGTTTCGATTTAGCAAGAGTCGCCACCGACTTTTTATTTTATCCTAAGGAAAGGTCAAAAAGCACAGGAAAGACCTTTGAGATGTTTTCTCGGGTTCGGGAAGTAGATTATGAAAAGGGAAGGCATTAGCACCCTTTTCATCCATGGTTATCCATGGGCTCTTAGTTACTTGTTTAGATCACTTGCTTTGTTTTTCAATTGTTTGAAATGGTGCTCTTCAATTGTTTGAAATGGTGCTTTGTGTGTGGTTTTGAAAGATATTTTGAAAAGAGGCCATCGTTGTGGCAACCTTTGTAATGATTCTTGTTTGAATGTATACAAAGGTGTTTTTGTATTTTGAAAAGTTTTCAATGTTTGAAAGTAGGGTTTTGAAATTGTGTTGTGAAGTGTGTTTGAAAATAGCAAGGATGTTTTTGCAAGCTTTTGATCAAGTAACTAAGAGCTATCTACCCTATTTTAACTCAAAGATCTTTCTTATGTTTTTAACCCTTTTAACAGTGTTGTTTCACCATTTCATTTGGTGAACAACCTTGTGTTAGGATGTTAAACGGGACAGACGCGAGTCATCGTATAGACCATGATAGCAATTGTGTCAAGTATTTTTGGCAATTTTCTTGAGGGACTTGATCATTTTGTTTAGGCAACCCAGATAGCGTCATCGAGGGACTATGATCTTTGTTTTGTTTTTGTTTTTCCAAAGTACTTAACATGCATACCATGGCCCATTTTTGAAGGCAACAAGTGGATTGAAACCCTAGGGGTGCAAGTGTGCATTGTGTTTGTTTTTCATGCATTTTTGTCTTTGATTAGGTCAAACTATTTGTTGGTTTTGATTTTGCATACAAACTCTAATTCTCTAATCATGGCATAATTGAAAGCTTTTAAGTGCGTAAAAATAAATCTAAGCTATTAAAACTTTGATATAGGGAGGGAGGTACAAATTTGAATAGGGAATTATTTTACAAGAAATATAAAACCCTAATTACTATTACATCCAAATTGAATTCTTTGTGCAAATAAAATAAATGGCCAATATTTAATTAAACAAGATAAATAAATATTAAACAAGATGTATTATGCAAAAAGAGTTTTTATTTGTTCATGTATGCAAAAGTATTTTTTTATGTAAAAAAGGTATAAAGAAAATAAATAAAAGATTAATTTTATTTGTTTTAGGGTAAAAACCCTAATTTCTTTAAGAAAATAAATATAATGTATTATTTATGTACAAAAATATATTAATATGTACAAAAATGAAATATATCTAAAAAAGGTATTTTTTTAGTATAAATAATAATAAAAATAAAAATGTAATATTTTTGTATTTTATTTCTAAGTATTTAATAAAATAAAAGTATATATATATATATATATATATATATATATATATATATATATATATTAACTATGTTAAGTATGTAAAAATAAAAATAAAATATTTATAAAAATACAATATATTCAAGAAAATATTTTTGGTGTGAATAAAAAATAGAAATGAAAATAAAAGTATTATTTGCATTATTTTCAAATTTTAACAAATAATATAAAGTATTTAAATTGTTTTTTATATTAGAAAAAATCAAAATAAAATATCTAATAAATGAAAAAAAATTGTGAAAATATTTTTAGAGTATTTTTTATATTTGAAAATAAAATATCAAAGTCAGAAAAGAAAATAAAAATGCAAAAATATCAAAATATAAGAAAATGGGCCAGGGAGTGTGAAACTGAAAATGGGGGGTGCCAAAAGTAGGAAGTAGCCAGGCCCAGCCCAGCCCAGCTACTTTATCTTCAACCTTCGTCCAACAGAAACACGCGCGTGCTCAGTTCAAACTTGTATCTCCTGTTTCAGTGCTTAAAAACAAAAAACTTGTAACATGAAAATTGTAGAGCATAATCACACGATTCCAACCATATAAAAAACTTAATCTAACTCTCAAAGACCAGAGAGAATTTCTTTGGCCCTAATTTCTAACCTAGTTTTTTCAGAAAGTTCATGGATGATATTCTCTTAGCACGTTTAATATAAATGAAAATTGAGCATATGTATGGTTTCAGGGCAATGAGTACTACATCTTTCATTCACAAACCTAAGGCTAAATGTTCCTAAATAGAGAGATAGAAGTTCATGAAAAACCTGTTTCAGTTGAGTTCGAGTTGGACAATGCAGCAACTTTCAGTGAGGCCTGAGGTTCTTTTGAGCTTGCTTGATGT
Organism: Vicia faba; assembly: GCA_948472305.1. Lineage (NCBI taxonomy): Eukaryota > Viridiplantae > Streptophyta > Magnoliopsida > Fabales > Fabaceae > Vicia > Vicia faba. The sequence continues at coordinate 1,499,393,598 of OX451736.1, forward strand.
TCCCTGAACCTTTCCCAATGCTTAGTTTGTTTTGAAATGGCCTGAATCCTTCTACAGAAGTCAACCTGCACAAGCTAGAAATGAAAATGGTGAACACTGTAAATGGAGTTACAGTTGGCAATGGAGGTTTGGGTTAGCTTGAGTGAGTTGAATGGAAGGTGTTTGAAGTGGAAAGGAGCAAAATGCACGAGGCAATGTGAAGATGGAAGTGATTCTGCAGGGCTTGCCCTGTTTTGCAAGAAAATGTGGTTTTTGAGTACAAGGGTGTTTTAGAGGTGAAAGGCTCGTGTTTCTGGCTTACAAGGATGTGAGAAACTTGTTTGAAAACTTGGCTTGAGTTCAATATATCAGATATGTGAGTTATGGACTTTTGGCACAAATGACTTGTTTTGAAAGAAAAGTGTGAAGTGACCATGCTAAGGCATGTACAGGCTAGCTCCAAGCATGCTCATAGTAGGTGTACTATGCCTGAGATTAGGGGACTTTGTTTGCAGCAAAAGGCTTGGTCCAATGCTCAAGAGAAACAACTTTGCAAAAGTCATGCTTTATGAAAATGGAAGTGTGATCTTTATGCCCAAAATGGAATTATTCAATGTACAATGCTCCCTTGATCATAACAATGCCTCTAACCAATGTATTTGCATTCAATTTTTGAGTGTAAATTGGTTTAGAGACCTGTAATCAAGTACAAAGCTAGTTTGGTCAGATTTTGCAAGTGGTATGAACATGTATTGGCCATGGTTACAAAGTGAGTTTTTGCCAACTTCAAGCATTTGATTCTCCCTAACAACAAATTTGTTTGAGGAGTTCTTGGACAATTTGGAAAGCTTGCAACATGTAATATAATCCATCTTTGAAATGCAACTTGATACTCCAAGTGGAACTATGTGAAAAATGGCCAAGAAGATGGGTCAAAATCCTGCCTAAACTAGGGCAAAATTTCTCTAAGTTAAAAGTTTTAGGGACCCTTGTTCCAAAAACCATAACTTGAGATCCAAGCTTCTTTTGAGAAAACTTTGTGAATAAAAGTTGTAGACTTTGTGATGGACTACAACTTCCATGTTTTAAGTTTTGTTTGAATCCATTTGCATCTTGGTGAATATATGGGACAAAGTTAGGAAAAATTAAGAAAATTTCATAACTTAGAAAATTTCTAAGTTATGAAAAATTTCAATTTCAAACCCTAAGTTGCAATTTTGGGTTTCTTGATGAACAAGTTTCATAATTTGACCTATCTTGATGAAAAATGACCCTTGGCACTTGATTTTGACCAAAAAGTCAAAGTTTGACTTTTCAGTGTACAGTCAAATTTTGATCAGTTGACTGAAAAATTCATCTGTCAATCCTATGCATTTGAGATCTTTTGAACTTGTTGAATGGGTTAAGATAATGTCATTGAGTCCTTGAGTCCATGGTTGAGCTTAATTTGTCATTGTCTAGGTCAAACAGTTAAAAATTGCCTTTGTACAATCAAAACCCTAAAAATGACCATTTTGCCCTTTTGGTGATCTGGTCAAATTTCTTGTGGAATTGTGATCCAAACTTGATCAAATGGTTCATATGAGTTCATAATGTTTATGTGGATCAAAATTCATGAGGTTTGACTATAAATTGGCCACAATTGACTTTTTCCCCAATACAACTGATTTCTAGGTCAATTGTCCAATTGACTGGGCAAAAATTTGAATCAAGGCTTGAAACTTGGTATGGGAAAACTTATGAGTCCAACATGAAGTATGAAAGTCACTTTGGGCATTGTAGGTCAAAAAATCCATGTGCAAACTTGTTGTACCCCAAAATTTGCCCTCCCATATTCCTCAAGATTTGTCAAGATTGATCTTCAAACTGCTCAAGATTACTCAAGGATTGTACAGTTAAACCACCTCCTAAGCCAGCTGAAATTAGGGTTTTGGTTCTTTCAAGGAATTTGAGGTTTTAATGGTTCAATCAAGTCTCATAGGCCTACATACATCCTCAAGCACCTACATGCCAAGTTTCAAGACTCACAGTGTCAACTTGCACAGTCAAAAGCTCCAATTGCTCTACAGTCAACTGCAAGGGCAAAATGGTCATTTTGCAGTCAAAAGTTAGAATTTTTGGTCAACATCTTATTTTGAGTCTACAATCATCATTTGATCAAGTCTTGATCATGATTCCACACGAATGGCTCAAAAATCATCAAGATGCAAAAAGTTACTATTTTTGGACAGTAGAAAAGTCAACTGTATCTTGACCAGGGCATAACTTTTTCATGGTTCATCAGAAAAATCCCATCCAATGCTCATTTTGAAGGGGATGACATTTCCTACAATCCATCTTCACATTCCAAGTCCAAGAAATGCTCTCATAAAAAGTTATCAATTTCTACATTATAGGTCAAATTCAAAAGTCAACAAAAGTGCACTTTGAGTCAAAGACCATAACTTGAGATTGGTAAATCCAAATGACATGGGACCAAAGGCATTGGTTATAGGACTTCAAGACCTTTCCAAAATGTCCAAGAACATGGTCATATGATCAAAATTGAGCAAGATGTGCATTGGAGAAGTTGGGAAATTTTCATGAATTTACAAAAGTCAACTTTGCTCAAAACACCTTATTTTTGCTAATGGGCCTCAAATTTCTTCTTGAAACTTCATCCATGGACTATGCACGACCCATCAAGCCTAATTGAATTTATTTTCTTATTTTTTACTAATCAATTGGATTTTTAATTAATATTAATTCATTTAATTAATTTAAATTGTAGGAAAATACAAAGATTTGGTTTTTCAATCTTTTTGTGAAGCAAATATGGTCAAGATATGCTGGCAATTTCGTGTACAAATCAAAGATGCAAAATCTCCAAAATTGGCAACTTTATTCAATCATGAAAATGCAAAAAGATTTGATTTTCAATCAAATATTCAATCATCAATTCAATGGATTTTGGCTCAAGATTGTGACCTAATTTCATTCCTCTATAAATATGCAAGCCAACCCTGGTGCCATACACGTGAAAGCGCTGCAGAAAAAGCCATAGCAATTCAAGAAAATTCAAGAAAAAACTCAAAACTGATTTCTATATTCTAGGGCAATTCAAAGCTTTTTGTTGATTCTAACATCTTGCAGGAGTTCCCAGGAGTGTGTGGCAATCAAATTCAAGCCTTGAAGCTCAAAGGATCACCCTAAACAGAACCATGGTTTGAAGATTTTTTTCAAAATCGTATTGTCCAATTCATGAGCATTTAACATGATTTTTTGATTGTTTTGTATTGCTAGTAATCATATGAAGCTGATGGTATAACTGAATTGGATTAAAACGCCATAAATCAAAAGTTGCCATGGACGATTTCTAGGGTTCCTGAACTTTGAATTTGGGGATTCCTAGACCAGGAAAAATTGAGACCACTAAGGCACATGGTTGAATTCGTTAGGACAAGACGAAAACAAAGGAACCCTCGCGAAATATTTATGTGTACCATAGCTCTAATCGCTATTTTTCGTGCAAGCATCTTGTGGGGGTTAAAAACCCCCGCTATTTGATTTTGTTTTTACAGGTACAACGAAGAAGATGAGCACGTGTTAGTACGTGGTTGGCTGGTTTAAAAATACGCGCGTTATTTTCTTTTTTAGCATATTGAACAATTTTCTTAATATAATAATTGTTTGTTATTCTAATAATGAATGAAGCGTGATGGTGGAGTGGTTAAGGCACTGGCTTGGTAGCATTGGGACCTGGGTTCGAATCCCAGGTCCCCTAAAACACTTGTTTCTATTTTTTCCTATATGTTCACATGCAGGTTGCCAAAAAGTATCCACCATATACCTTGTGATACGGTGGGAGAACTGACTTGAGGTTTTGCGTTTGTTTTCGCAAATGTTTCGGTTGAGCAAGAGTCGCCACCGACTTTTTATTTTATCCTAAGGAAAGGTTAAAAAGCACAGCAAAAAACCTTTGAGATGTTTTCTTGGGTTTGGGGAGTAGATTATAGAAAGGGAAGGTATTAGCACCCTTTCTATCCATGGTTATCCATGGGCTCTTAGTTACTTGCTTAGATCAACTTGCCTTGACTTTCAATTGTTTGAAATGGTGCTTTGTGTGTGGGTTTGAAAATGTTTTGAAAAGAAGCCATTTGTTGTGGCAACCTTTGTAATGACCCATGTTTGGATGTATACAAAGGTGTATATCTTTTGAAAAGTTTTCAATGTTTTTGAAAGTTGTTTTGAAAGTGTGTTGTGATGTGTGGTTTTGAAAAATGGCAAGGATTGTTTTGCAAGATTTGGTCAAGTAACCAAGAGCTATCTACCCTGAATTTCTCAAAGATCTTTCCTATGTTTTAACCCTTTTAACAGTGTTGTTTCACCATTGCATTTGGTGAACAACCTTGTGTTAGGACGTAAACGGGACGGGCGCGGGTCATCGTATAGACCATGATAGCAATGTTGCAAAGCATCTTAGTTTTTCTTTTGAGGGACTAAGATCATTTTTGCAAGGCAACTTTCGAAAGCGTCATTGAGGGACTATGATCTTTTGATTTTGTTTGTTTTACCAAGATACTTTGCATGCGTAACATGGCCCATTTTTTGAAAGGCAACAGGTGGATGTAACCCTAGGGGTGTTAGTGTGCAAGTGTGTTTTATTGCATACAAGAGTTTATCTTTGAATTAGGATTTTCTATTTCATTGATTTTATCTTGCCATACACATCCTAATTACTAGCAATAAGAAGCGGAAATATAAAATCCTACGCTATTACAACAATTAGGGAGTGGGGATACACATTTGTACATGGGGGGGGGGGTTCAACAAGAAAAATAGACAAAAAAGAAAATAGCAAAAAACAATATAGAGAGAAAGAGAGGGGGAGCCAGCGCGCTGCTGAGAGGTCATCAGAAGTTCTGACTCAGATCCGCTGCCAGATGATCAACCTTTTGGTTAAACTGTATGAGTCAGAACTTCTGACTCTGACACCTGCAAAACAGAAACCTGTTAGTGGGGAAATCAGAAGTTCTGACCCCCCTGCGCTGCAAGACAGAAGTTTGTTAGTGGGGAAATCAGAAGTTCTGACCCTGCTGGAAAGACAATAACTCTCAGAGGTTCTGATATTATTGACAACAAAATAGGCTTCAGATGTGCTAACGTCAAAGTCAGCACTTGGCTTCTCCCTGTACTAATCAGAACATCTGCAATTTTGTTATTATTCCACAAAACAGGAAACATATTTGGAACAACTCCATTAAATGTCAAAGTGTTTCAGAGGGCAGAACCAACAAGGTCACAGGCAAGTTCTACACCGGCTCAGAATGTTCTGAGGTATGAAAATCCTCAGAACACAAACAACAACAACATGATATTTACATTATGTTTATTTGAGCATGCACAACTGATGATGCTTAGCAGCGTGATGAAGGTCAGCAGGTGCTTACCTGGCTGTTGGGAAAAGTTTATGGATGAGAGCTAGCTTTTGGCTCTGATGGTATTCTGGACAGATTCTTTTTGAAAGGGGTAGGTGAAGGTGTATGCGTATATAGGGTCAGAAGTTTGAAAAGGGTGTTTTTAGTTCACAAATAAAACTGGGTATTTGATGAAGTTTGAAGGTAAGAAATTCAAAGTTATGAAACACTGGAGATTTTGGCAGAGTTTCACAGCACTTTCTTGCTAAAGATTTCTGTTTTTCTTCTAGCAATTTTTCTGTTTCTTTTGACGCCCTTTTCAGTGGACACTGATTCTCTATTTATAGGCAAAACTCTTGTGGATTTCTTGAACATTAAAGCGCCAACAGAGGCTGAGTTGTTTTTTGAAAGAAATTCCTGGGAAGTTGTGATAACAGATAGCCTTTCAGCCTAGGCTGGAACAGCAGGCGTGGATTGGAGAGAAGTGACCTCTTAGGTGGACGGTGGCGTGTAGATCCATGCCAGAATCTGCATAAAGGCGCTTTCCAAGCCACACGTGAAGGGATTACTTGGATGAATGTTCAGGAGTGGTTGGGAGAATTAATGAGCATTAAATGGTGATGAGACTTATCAACACCAATATTCTGGTAATGGAAACCAAACTTTGAACCAGTAGTTCTGTTTCACCAAGAACAACGTAAACCATGCTCTGGCCTTGGCTTCCTGTTGTCTTAGCAAGTTATGGGGATTATCCTGATTTTCTGACACGTTCCATGGATTTGCTTCTGGACCTCCTGGGCTTAGAGATTCTGTATCAGTGTAACACCCACTCTTCTGACCTTTTCATCTTCTGATTTCAGCATGTTCTGAAAGAGCCTTCAAACTTTCTTGCTTCTTTTGCATTCCTTTAGCAAATTCTGGCTGAGCTTGCATAACTGCTGAAAGAGTCATGTTCTGTCTGAGACTTACGTATTGAACCACGTTTACAACTTCTGATTAAGCTGATGTAGCTGCTGAAGAGCCAACTTCTGACTGCGCCAAGCTTGCAACTTCTGACCGTTTCTATCTGGAGTTTGGTCCAGAAGTTCTGAAGCGCTGATTTCTTCTTAAACACTCATTTTTAGTGAAAAATTCCAAGTACTTAGAATTTAATTTTTTTCTCAAGATAAGAGCGTTGTCTTTAGAGCTTGTGTGATCATCTTGCTCTTGTAAATGGTCTGCTTGGGCAAAAATGACAATTCTGGACTTGGATTTGTTTCAGAGGGACTTTGAAAATCCAAGATGATTTCCTGAAGAAAGAGAGGGCAAATTTTGGGGTACAACAGTTGCCCCTGTTCAATCTTCTTGCACCTGAAGAGTTAGATTGGCAGGCTTGCCTTTCGTAATCCGAAGGTGGAAGATGATTAAACACTAAAGTGCCCAGAAATTTGCACTCGCATGCTGGAGTATCAGTAATGTGATGTCGGGAATGGGCTTGTAGATGCCATTTGGAAAGATGATGGATAGGAGGATGGGCTTATAGATGCCATCTGGAGACGTGACAGAACATTGTCAGGAATAGGCTTATAGATGCCATTTGGAAGTGTAATGGATATTTGTGGAGATGGGCTTAAAGATGCCATCCGAAGGTATCGATCGCGTAAGAGATTACTTAGCGAGAACTTGCGTACTTGAGAAAGAAATATGGTTTCCTGGCCTGCTACAGGTGTTGATCTTCAGTCTCTTCATGCAGATATGCCCTGGCTAGATACAGGTATCAAATCTATAATCAAATGCTCACGGATATGCCCTGGCTAGATACAGGAATTGAATCTGAAACTCCAAAAGGTTGCTTACAGACGTGCCCTGGCTAGATACAGGTATCGAATCCGCAATCAAATACTCACAGATATGCCCTGGCTGGATACAGGAATCGAATCTGGAATTGGCGTCTACAGATATGCCCTGGATGGATGTAGGTATCGAATCTGGAATTGGCGTCTACAGATATGCCCTGGCTGGATGCAGGTATCGAATCTGGAATTGGCGTCTACAGATATGCCTTGGCTGGATGCAGGTATCGAATCTGGAATTGTCGTCTACATATATGCCCTGGCTGGATGCAGGTATCGAATCTGGAATCAAATGCTCACGGATATGCCCTGGCTAGATACAGGAATTGAATCCGGAACTCTAAAAGGTTGCTTACAGACGTGCCCTGGCTAGATACAGGTATCGAATCCGCAATCAAATACTCACAGATATGCCCTGGTTGGATACAGGAATTGAATCTAGAATTGGCGTCTACAGATATGCCCTGGATGGATGCAGGTATCGAATCTGGAATTGGCGTCTACAGATATACCCTGGCTGGATGCAGGTATCGAATATGGAATTGTCGTCTACAGATATGCCCTGGCTGGATACAGGTATCGAATCTGGAAATTGTCGTCTACAGATATGCCCTGGCTGGATGCATGTATCGAATCTGGAATTGTGACAGTTGATAGTAATCATCTTTGGATTGACCTTTTTCCTGAAAAGGCAAAAACATTAGTTGTATGCAATGTCATGATGTATGAAATGCATGATGTCATGATGCTCAAAATGAGATAGTGTTGTATGCACTTTATCATATATGTAAGCAGGATGTATAAAATGTGAAATGTCTATGAATGTATTTTCGTATAGGAAAATAAATCCTTAACGAGTGCCGGGAACTTGTTGAATCCTGGGTGGATGTTGAAGAGTAGAGTTCTTCGTTTCCGTTGGGGATGATGGTTGCAAGAATAAACTGGTAGGAGAAGATGACTCCGTTGGGGAATAAACTTGTTGGAGAGATTACTCTGCGGGGAACTACTCTGTGGGAAGAGATACTTCGCTGAGGTTTTGATGAGAGCTCCGTTGGGGATTCCACTGATATGTTATGTTGGGGAATTTGATGAACTCCGCTGGGGATAGAAAGAACTTCGCCGAGGACGAACTTTCCGTGGTAATTAGCTGAGGATAACCCAGTTATACCCTGGTGGGGAAATAACCTTTGAATAAAGTCGGGGAGAGACGTACGTACTCTGCAGGTGATAAGCTTCCAGAATCTACTGGGGATAAGCTTCAGAGTCTACCGGGGATAATGATTCAACTTTCCTGGGGGTGTCCGTATTCCACCGGGGAACAATCTTATATTAAGACTGCCGGGGATGCTTGCTGATGAATGTCTATACTCCGCTGGGGAATGTTGAGATCTTCTGGGGATACCCAACTTCCTTAAGGCTGACAGTAGACTAACCCTGCTTGGGGAGAGTACCGCTGACTTGCTAGGGGAATATTGTGCCTTTTTAGGGCTGATGGGAGACCAACTCTGCCTGGGGAGAGTATTGCTGAATCTTGTCTTACTCTGTGGGGAGTTGAGGTAACTTGGTTACATTCTTCAGCCGAACTTACTTTGGTACCTTGGTGGACAGAGCAACTAGATCGCTTAGACAATTCTTTATTGCCCCTGTTTCTGATGTCATCTGAAATTAGTCCTTTGTTTCGCACGCAAATATTCATGATTAGCAATTAATGTCAAATGCACATATCAAAAATGAACATTGGACGTTCTTTGCAAAACAAAACAGAAAAAGGAAAAACGATGGGTAATTTGTCTGAAAAGTGAATTTGTATTGATTTTGAAATTTGCCTGTAAATAGGCGTTTTTGTACAAGAGGCTGACGTCCTAGTAAGAAAACGCCGCCGAGCAAAATAGAGTTTATACAATTTTGTGAAAAGGAAACAAAACAGCTATGTGAAAAATAATCCCACTGGGTTCCAACTCTGCTATCGCCTTTATGTCTTCAAGCGTCTCATCACTCTGCTGCTTAGTTGAAGATGAAGCTGATTGATTGGATTTATCTGAGCCCGATAGTCGATGCCGAATTCTGGATGCAAGGTGATCCAATGAGACATAGTATTACGCTTTATCCCTAACTTTTTCCTGGACCGCCCTTTCGGGTTTTCAGTCCACCGGGATACCCATTTTTGCCCAAGCCGCCTTTTCAGGTTTTCGACTTGCCGGGTGTACATATTCTTTTCATTTCATCCCTTATTTTTGCCCGAACCCTTTTGGTTCGTCGGGAAGCCCTTATTTTTTCCTAGGTGTGTCAACCTAGCGGGTCTTTAATTCACGCGTAGTATCTTTTTACTATGTCTGCATTGGCGGGGTGAGGAAGGTCGTCACCATCCATGGTGGTTAGAATCATAGCTCCTCCTGAGAAGATATGTTTAACCACAAATGGCCCTTCGTACGTAGGGGTCCATTTGCCCCTGGGATCACTTTGAGGAAGAATGGTGCGCTTGATTACCAGATCTCCGACTTGATATTCTTGTCGTCTGACCTTCTTGTTAAATGCCCTGATCATCCTTTTTTGGTACGTCTGACCATGACAAATAGCAGTGAGTCTCTTTTCGTCAATTAGGTTTAATTGATCAAGCCGAGTCTGGATCCAGTCATATTCGCTCAAGTCTGCATCCTTCATTATCCGGAGAGAGGGTATCTGGACTTCAATAGGCAAGACTGCCTCCATGCCATAGACCAAGGAAAAGGGAGTTGCCCCTGTTGACGTCCGTGGTGAGGTACGGTACCCATGAAGAGCAAATAGTAACATTTCGTGCCAATCTTTGTAGGTCACTGTCATCTTCTGCACAATCTTCTTGATGTTCTTATTCGCCGCTTCTACAGCCCCGTTCATCTTCGGCCGGTAAGGTGAAGAGTTGTGGTGCTGTATCTTGAATTGCTCGCAGAGCTCAGTGATCATCTTGTTGTTAAGATTGGTACCATTATCCGTAATGATCCTCTCAGGTACACCGTATCGACAAATCAGGTTGTGCCGAATGAACCGTGCCACGACGCTCTTGGTTACGGTAGCATAAGAAGCAGCTTCAACCCACTTTGTGAAGTAATCAATCGCTACCAAGATGAAACGGTGCCCGTTAGATGCCGTAGGTCTGATCTCGCCGATCGTATCAATGCCCCACATCGCAAAAGGCCAAGGTGCTATCAAGACGTTCAGAGGAACCTAAGGAATGTGCACCTTATCAACATAGATCTGGCATTTATGACAAGTTCGAGAATGCTGATAACAGTCAGCTTCCATTGTGGACCAGAAATATCCTGCCCGAAGGATTTTCTTTGCCATGGTATGCCCACTGGAATGTGTTCCGAAGGTACCTTCATGTAGCTCTACCATGATCTTTTCTGCTTCAGTCTTATCCACACAACGCAGTAGGGTCCAATCATGGTTTCGTTTGTACAGAATGCCGTTGCTGAGGAAGAACTTTGCTGCAAACCTTCTCAGGAACTTCTTGTCATTAACCGATGCGCCTTTGGGGTATTCTTGAGCTTCCAAGTACCTCTTCACTTCATGATACCAAGGTTTTTCTGTTACCTCTTCGGTCTCGAGATCGCAGCAATGTGCAGGCTCATCCAATTTCCAGATAATGATCTGGGGCGCCTCGTTGTCCCATTTGACTTTGAACATAGAAGACATTGTAGCCAACGCGTCTGCTAACTGATTCTCCTCTCTTGGGAAGTGTTCAAAAGTTATCTCCTCGAAGTGGGGAAGCAATGTCAGCACATACTCCTTGTAAGGTATAAGATTTGGGTGTTTCATATCCCACTCGCCTTTGACCTGATTGATCACGAGAGCGGAATCTCCGAAGACACTCAGAAACTTGATCCTTAAGTCAATTGCAGCTTGAAGACCCATGATACATGCCTCATATTCTGCCATGTTGTTGGTGCAGTTGAAACATAACCGGGCGGTGAGTGGAGTATGAGTGCCTTTAGGGGATATGATCACGGCGCCAATGCCATTACCCAAAGCATTCGAGGCTCCGTCAAAGTGCATAGACCATCGGGATCCTTCCTCAGGTCCTTCATCCGGTCCAGGTACTTCACAATCAGTCACTACCATGATATCCTCGTCTGGAAATTCAAAGTTCATCGACTGGTAATCATACACTGCCTGGTGTGCCAAATGGTCTGCCAATACACTTACCTTGATTGCTTTCTGAGTCGTGTACTGGATGTCGTATTCCGTCAAGATCATTTGCCATCTCGCTATTCTTCCGGACAAGGCGGGCTTTTCGAATATGTACTTGATTGGATCCATTTTTGAAATCAACAGAGTAGTGTGAGTCAACATATACTGCCTCAGCCGGCGAGCAGCCCATACCAAAGTGCAACAAGTTTTCTCGAGCAGTGAGTACCGAGTCTCGCAGTCGGTAAACTTTTTGCTAAGGTAATAAATGGCGTGTTCTTTTCGGCCAAACTCATCATGCTGCCCCAGCACACACCCCATTGAGTTGTCAAGTACTATCAAGTATAAGATTAGAGGTCTCCCTTCAACCGACGGCATAAGAATGGGTGGTTCTTGGAGATACTCTTTGATCTTTTCGAAAGCGGCCTGACATTCATCATTCCAACGTACTACTTGATCTTTCTTCAACAGCTTGAAGATCGGTTCACAGGTAGCAGTTAGATGCGAGATGAATCGGGCAATGTAGTTCAACCGTCCTAGAAAGCCTCTGACTTCTCTTTCTGTCTTGGGAGTTGGCATCTCTTGTATGGCTTTCACTTTGGCAGGGTCCACTTGAATGCCTTTGTCGCTTACGACGAAGCCTAGCAATTTTCCAGATCTCACCCCAAAGGTGCACTTGTTTGGGTTCAACCTCAGCTTGTACAACTTCAGACGGTCAAACAACTTCCGTAGATGGTCAAGGTGTTCCTCCTCAGTTTGGGACCTTGCAATCATATCGTCGACATATACTTCAATCTCATGATGGATCATGTCATGAAATAAAGCAACCATGGCACGTTGGTAGGTTGCCCCAACATTTTTCAACCCAAAAGGCATGACTTTGTAGCAAAAGGTGCCCCACTGAGTAACAAAAGTGGTCTTCTCCATGTCTTCAGGAGCCATCTTGATCTGATTATAACCGGAGAAGCCGTCCATGAAGGAGAAAACTTTATGCTGAGCAGTGTTGTCAACCAGAACGTCGATATGAGGCAGAGGGAAATCATCCTTAGGGCTCGCCCTGTTCAAATCCCTGTAATCCACACACATTCGGACCTTACCATCCTTCTTCGGCACTGGAACCACGTTGGCAACCCACTGAGGGTAAGAAGTCACTGCTAGAAACCCAGCATCAAATTGTTTCATAACCTCAGCTTTGATTTTCTCGGACATTTCTGGACGCATACGACGGGCCTTCTGTTTTATCGGAGGGCAGTCTTCCTTGGTAGGCAGGTGATGAACCACAATGTCGGTATCCAACCCAGGCATGTCTTTGTAAGACTAGGCAAAGATTTCCACATAGTCATGTAGCATCTGAATCAACCGTTGTTTCACACTGAGCTCCAGATTGGCACCAATCTTGACTTCTTTTCTGTCTGTCTCAGTACCCAGATTTACCGTTTCCACTGGCTCTTCATGTGGCTGAATGGCCCTCTCTTCCTGGAGTAGTAGTCTTGCAAGCTCACCAGGCACTTCACAATCATCTTCACCTTCGTCTTCGGCTAAGTTGATCGGATTTTCGAAGTCATAACTGGCGGTAGCAGAGTCGTTACCAGCGAGATCCATAATGGATTGGAACCTGTATAAGTGTGTGTGTGTAAATATAGCTGTTTTGCAATATATAATAAAGAAAGAAAAGGAGCGCAAGATTTTGAAATGCAACAAACGTCCAATGTTTTTATTGATGATATATGAAAATGACACACAAAAGCCCTCACAAATGAAGCCACGGTGCCTCGGGTAAGACACCGAGCCATAGAAGTTTCAAAATATTGTCTGTTACAAATTCAAAACAAAAGAGTTCATTACTGAGTGACAAAAGTAATGGGTGTGAAGTCTTTGGCAGTCTAGTTGCTTGGTCCACCGTCGGTTGTTTGGTAAATCCAGCTGTCGAATTCAGATTCCTCCATGTCGTTTTCAACAGCGTTCACTCCCGGGTTGGTGATGAACACATGAGGTCTTTCAATCCTTGCCTTACAAACAGCCCTCTGAGCTTCTGCCGTGAAACCCAAACCAAACTTGTCGGTCTTTGGAGTGAAATCAGGAAGTCGGCCCCAGTTTGCGCACTCACCCTTCTCAATCACAACCCGAGCATCCTTTAAGGAAGCCATCTTCGAAGGAGGGTCTTCTTCAGTTACAGTCTCTGCCGATGCCAATGTCTGAGGCACCTCTTCAAAGTGTTGAAAGGGGGGTCTCAATGAACTCCCCATCCATCTCTATGTACCGGAACGAGTTGAGGTGGCTGACCATATACTCTTCTTCCCCCTGAACTGTAACGATCTTTCCTCTGACCGGTTACTTAAGCTTCTGATGTAGTGTGGAGGTTACAGCTCCAGCCTTATGGATCCATGGACGACCCAGCAAACAAGAATAGGATGGTCGGATATCCATCACATAGAAAGTAGAATCAAAAACTTGAGAACCAACCCTGATTGGAATGTCAACTTCGCCGTGTACCATCCTCTTCGAACCATCAAAGGCTCGGATAACAATGTTACTAGGCTTGAGCTCCAAACCCTCACAATCCAACCTGTCTAGGGCCTTCTTGGGTAAGACGTTCAACAAAGAATCAGTTTCTACCAACACATGGGCAAGAGTAGTGCCCCTGCATTCAATGGAGACATGCAGGGCGTCATTATGGTTCTTTCCTTTGGCAGTCAGATTGGCGTCGGAGAAGCCCAACCCATTATCGGTAGTCAAGTTGGCCACACAATCGGTAAATTGATCAGCAGATGTTTCTTGTGGCACATGGGCCGTCTTCAGGAAGGAGATCAGAGCTTTGGCGTGGGCCTCTGAACACAACAACAGTGATAGCATAGAAATCTTTGATGGGGTGTGCCCCAGCTGCTCAACTACGTTGAAATCACTCTTCTTGATAATCTTGAGGATCTCCTCCATCTCTTGTTGGGAAGCTTCAACATTGGTTGTCTTCGATGCCTCCGTCAGGGCAGGCAAATCAGTAGCAATCCCTTTGCCCCGAGCGTCAGATGACTCGGCAGCAGGGGTAGAAACAGGAACTTGATTAGGAAGGGAAACAGGCACACTTGCATGTGTGATGATAAGAGGTTTCTGAATAGCTGGTGGTGCAATATCTGGCGAGAACAGCCTTCCACTACGAGTGACTTTGGCAGGCCCGGTGATGTTACTGATGCCGGTACTAGTATCAAACTCTTGCTTTACTCCAAGAACATAAACATCTGCCCCATAGTGCCATGGGACAGCTTTGTCGGAGGTATAAGGGAGAGGCCCCGGAACAGTGATGATGATGGGAGCGATCTTCTGAGTGGACATGATTTTGACAGGCTTCTTTGAGAGAGCCTTAGGAGGGTTGTTGAAAATAGTAACAATAGACACTTCTTCAGCAGGGACAACAAGAACATCAATCTTCTCGAACAAGATCTCTTTGCTATCCATCAGGTTTTGGATGCCTGACTTCAGCAAAGGACAACCAACAGGTGAAACAGCACACAGAAGGCAACCTTTACCACAACCCGGAAATAAACCGGCTAGCAACAGGTTCCTTTTGACAGTCAGCAACAGAGTAACAATCTCTTCCACGGAGGCTACATACCGGTCTTCTTCCACAGCATTCACTCCATGCTGGGGCATGGGAGCAGTCACAACATTGGGTCTTTCGGGCGCCTCAAATTGTATTTCTTTAGCATCAATAAGGTCTTGAACCTTATTCCTTAGAGCCCATCAATCATCCGTGGTATGCCCCGGGCTATCAGAGTGATAAGTGCAACGGGCATTGGGGTTGTACTTTGGAGAAGCTGTGTTCACTACCTTCGGAGCTTCTTTGACAGTTACCAGATTGGTTGACAGTAGTTGCGGCAAAATTTGAGACAGGGTCATGCTGAGTCGAGTGTACTGCCTTTTGGGTCTCTCACCCCTTGGTTGATTATACTGCTGAGCAGCAGCAGCAGGCTTTAAAATTACCAACGCATTGATAGCTTGGCGGCGTTCCGATTTAATTTGTCTTCTGGGACCATAAACAACACTGGCTTCCTTCTTGAAGGGCTTCTTTTTAGTACTCGAGGAGGCACCTTTCTGTATCTTCCCCGACTTGATACCAGCTTCTATTCTCTCACCAGTCAAGATCAAATCTGTAAACCCAGCAGAAGAATTATCAATCAGATGGTTGAAGAATGGACCAGAAAGGGTCCCCAGGAACATGTCGACAAGCTCACGGTCAGTCAGCGGTGGCTGCACCCTTCCAGCCAGGTCTCTCCACTTTTGTGCATACTCCTTGAATCCTTCGCCCGTCCCCAGTGACATACCCTGGAGTTGGGTACGCGTGGGAGTGAGGTCAGAATTATACTGATACTGTTTATAAAAGGCAGTAGCCAAGTCCTCCCAATTTCGGATACTGGCTCCATCCAGCTGATAGAACCACTCGAGTTGAGCCCTTGAAAGGCTATCCTGAAAGAAATGGATCCAAAGGTTCTTGTCTGTAGTGTAAGGTTGGATCTTCCTTACATATGATCTGAGATGCATCTTCGGGCAGGACAGCCCGTCATACCTTGCAAACACTGGCACTTTGAACTTCAGGGGGATCACAATTCCAGCAACTAATCCCAAATCTTTGAAATCTAAGCCGAGAACTCTCTGCAGCTCCATAGCTGCCAACCTGTCTTCCAAGCCATTATACTTATCGTCGGTGGGCGGGTATTGTTGCTCTGAGTAGTCTTCGTCTTCTTCAGCCTCTCCTTCTTCAGCATCGGATTCGGAAGGTACCGCAGCCCCATTCCCTTTACTGGTTCCCTCTTCACATGTAGGGGGAAATTCGAGAACTCTTCTGGCTTCACCCTCAAACCTTCTTCCTAGGGTAGCCACCCCGATTCTTTTCTTCTTCTTTTTCACTTGCTCTTTGTTCCCAAGCAGGGCTTTTAGATCCTCCTGACCCTTTGCCAAGGTCATCAGGAGATGTTGAAACTGTGAGTTCTGAGACTGTAAGTCCTTGACCGTCTGTTCGAGATCCATCTTACTGAAATAAACAGCAGAAAGATAAGGAAACCTGGTGTGGAGACCTGCTTATGCGCATGATGAATGATATGTTTATGTATGCAATGCATTCAAGGATTTAGAAAATTCAAAATTGTTGCAAACAAAAAGAACACACGTCATATTAATAAGAAGAAATTTGTCAGTACATAAATGCCCCATGGGCCAAATATTACAAAAACAACTTCTCAAGGTAAAAATACATTGCGCATCCTCTTTGGTGCGATGTAGGTGTTGAGGGTTTCTTCCTCGTGGAGTCGGCGGGTGTTGTACCCCAAAATTTGCCCTCCCATATTCATCAAGAAATTGCCAAGTCAAGGTCACAAAATTCCCCAAGGACTGTGCAGCTCAACTGTCTCCTATACAGTCAAAACTAGGGTTTGAGTTCTGGTCAAGCAAATGAAGTTTTCAAAGGCCCAATCAAGTCTCATATGCTTAAAAAGATGGTCAAGTGTCCTCATGTCAAGTTTCAAGGCATTCAGCTCAAAATTGCACAGTCAAAACCCTAGATTGCACTACAGTCAACTGTAGGGGTAAAATGGTCATTTGACAGTCAAAAGTTCAAATTTTTGGTCAACATATCATTTTGAAGCCACAAACATCATTTGATCAATGCTTGATCATGATTCTCAAAATTTGGCTCAGAGATCATCAAAGATGCAAAAGTTGCTATATTTGGACAGCTGAAAAAGTCAACTGAAATTGACCAGGGCATAACTTTCACATGGATTATCAGAAAAATTCCATCCAAAGCTCATTTTGAAGAGAAAGACATTTCCTACAATTCATCTTCATGTTCCAAGTCCAAGAAATGCTCTCACAAAAAGTTATCAATTTCAACATTATAGGTCATTTTCAAAAGTCAACAAAAAGTGACTTTAAGTCAAAGGCCATAACTTGAGATTGGTAAATCAAAATGACATGGGACCAAAGGCATTGGTTAAAGGACTCAAAGACCTTTCCAAAATGTCCAAGAACATGTGAAAAGCTTAAAAATTGACCAAGTTATGCCTTGTGGAAGTTGGGAAATTTTTAGGAATTTTGAAAAGTCAACTTTGATGCAAAAGGCCTAAAAATGCAAATGGGCCTATTTTCCTTCCAAATTTCTTCATGCCAAGCCTATGCACGACCACTAGGCCCAAAGGGAAGTATTTTCATATTTTTTAATTATTTATTTGAATTAATATTAATTTATATTCATTTAAATCATTTTAATTCATGAAAAATATAAACCTTAACCTAAAAAATCTTTTTATGCATGCTTTGGACTCTATAACTCGTGCACATGCTAATAGGGAAGGATTTGATACTAATTGATCAGATTTGGCACAAAAACCATGAAAAAAAGATTGTAAAAGATCCTTAACAAATCAAAGATTGAAAACAATTATGGAGATGGATTTTATTGAATCTTTTTAACCTAATTGCTTCCATATATGATCAACATCACAACCCTAAGCATCCAAGACTCCAAGCTGCGCCCCAAACTCCATTGCATTCTTGAATTTTCTCATAAAAACACCAATACTGAAATCAAGGTTTTAGTGTGATTCAAGCTCCAATTTTTATTCCAATAGCATCCTGAGATATCCCTAGACGTTTCTCAATCAAAAACAACAAGTCAAACGCCTTGAAACGGTATCACAAAGTCAAACTGAACCAAGAAAATTGCCAAATCGCATATCATATTCTAAGCATCTTTCATGAATTTTGTTTGTTGATTCTTATTCTTTGTGAAATTCTAAAGCTAACTGTGGTGTTTAATTGTATTTTTATTGACTATATACGATTATGCCATTGCCAAAAGTTAGGGTTTTCAGGAGCTCGAATTAGGGATTTTGTGTAGAAGAAAAATTAGGCCATCTCAATACTATGGTTGAGTTCATCGCACCAAGACGAAGAAGAATGAATACTCGCGAACAATTTATGATGCCTAGGGTTCTATTCGCTATTTTCTTGAATACCCCCTAAAGCAACGTTTCAAAAACCGTTGCTCTTTTGTTTTATGTTACAGGGGTGGTGAGGAAGAAGATGGCGTGTCAATCAGTGATACGTCCGTTTAAATTTCGCGCGTGTTTAACCAACTAGCTTTATTTTTCTTTTATATTATTTATGATATATTATATATTAAATGAACTTGCATAGCTCAGCTGGCCAGGGGACGCGTTTGTAACCTTCAAGACCTGGGTTCAAGTCCCAGGTCTGGCAAAAGTTTCACATTATTTTTCATAAAAAATTCTTATGCAGCGCGCTTGAGGAGGATCACCATATTCCATCAGCATCCCATTAGCCACGCGTCCACAATGATCAAATCAATGTCCAGGATTCAAAGAACGCCATAAGCACCAGTCAACATGTCATACAGAATCCAAAAAAGCCAACGAAGACTGAAGCTTATTGGGCCTGATCTTTGGACCTATACCTCCTGATTTGGGGCAACACCCCACCCTGGTTTGCATTTTATATTTTTTTCCTCACTTTTATTTTTATTGTTTTATTTATTTTATTGTCTTAATTTAATTAACTTATTTTTTCTATAAAATATAAAAACATAAAAAATACAGAAAAGACAAAAAATATAATATTTATTTCATTACAATTATTTTCATAAATAAATTAGAATGTAAATTATGTAGTGTAATTAGGTTTTAATTTTAATTCCTTTTTTTAATAAAAATCCAAAAATGTAGAATTTAGGTTAATTGTTAATTCTTTTTATTTCCCTTTTTTCCACAATAATAATAATTATTTATTTATTTATTTTTCTATTTAAATTGTACATAAATGAATTAGGTTCAATTTAGGTCATATTTTAATTCTTTCTTAATAATTAAAAATATTAGAATTAGGGTTTGCCGTTTAATTTAATTGACTTCTTTTCCCTATTTTCTAAAAAAAAAGACATTTAATCATTTAATTTTTAATTCTCATTAACTTTTAATTATTTGCAAAAGGGTCCAACGCCCTAGTTTCGTTTTAATTATTTAATTTGCGCATTTATCTTATGTCGTCTAATTATAATTATGTAATTGTCCCAAAGCATTGTAATTTATTTTTCGCACTTTATTTCTTCGCACTATTTATTTTTCCGCTAAATCGGGTCCGGTTTAATTTTGGCGATGTGGACCCGTGCCATTTGTAATAGTTTAGATTTATTTCCTCGCAAAATATATAACTGTTAACCAAGCATGCAAGAATGAATGTCTTAATTAAAATCAAGCGTAGAACACGACAAACATGACAAGACAAATAACTGAAACATGACACACGAATCGCACACACCACCCCTAGGGTACGCCTCACTGTTGCCTTGCCTCGAAAGGTGATCGTCGAGTAGAGGATGTCTTAGTAAGTCCTCATGATCCGGGAACCTGGCATGAGGGTAGCTTCTAAGGTGTCTTCCCATTGCTCTGGTGATCACCATGTCCCGAACCTCGAATTGACCCGAACACCTCCAACGGTGATGCTACCTACCTCTCAATGGTGGGATGGCACTACTTTAAAGGACTCTTACACAGACGAATTCCTTAGGGTAGGTAGGTTCTCAAGGATACTTGCTCTAATCTCAAAACAAATTCAAAAAGACTTTTCACACTGACACATTTTCAAAAGCTTTCAAAGCAAATTTTTCAAACACTCTGACGTACGAGTCGATCTGAAATTTTTCAAAAGGAACTTTTTAACCCACATTGAAAAGCAAAACAATTTTGAAAACACATTGAGCAAGTATCTAAGAGCCCATGGATAACCATGGATAGAAAGGGTGCTAACACCTTCCCTTTCTATAACCTACCTCCCGAACCGAGAGCAATCTCTTAAAAGGAATTTTTCTGTGCTTTTGTCCTTTCCTATTGGAGAAAATAAAAGACGGTGGCGACTCTTGCTTCCGCGACATTTCGCGAACCAGCGTTAAACAGTCAGTTCCAGATCCACCGATCACAGAACTGGCGACTCTGCTGGGGAAACTAAACTTAAAGTGAGGTGTACCTTAGGGCTAGGTCATAACTGTGTTTTCACTTGTATTGTTTTGCTTGATTTACTATTGTGGGTTGCATCGGAGATACATAGATCCTAACCCGGATCTGGGGATACCCTGTTTAGGTAGCATAAGCTGTGAGGGACCTGTCCGGCGTAGACCGACACAGGTGAAGCAGTGGCTACGTTGGTGTGACACCTTAGTCTGTACCGATATCCCTTGTGTTGCAACGAGGAGAATATGGGTCTTCTAAGGAGTCATTAAGCACCAACAACCTTAGAACCTTAATTGACACAACTTGGCCTTTAGAACAGTAGCAGTATGCTACGCCCATTGAGGCTAAACTCTCGTGATGGTTCTGGCCGCAAGAAAAGATTGCGATGCTGGAGTTATGACCGATTGAGGGTAGTCAATGATATTGGGATCCTCTAAGAACCCGGTTACTTTTGATTAGGACAGGTATGAACCAACAAACTGAAAGAGGGTAGTACCTAGACCTCATGCTGGCCTAAACTTTAGGGGCTTGCCTTGTGTGACTTGTGTGCCTTACCATGTTTGCCTTTGTATCTGTATGTGGTGTGCTTTATCATAACATCATAGCATCATGAGCATTGCATGCATCCTGCATAAGAACTGACCATTTCAAAGACAAGAGGGTTTCATCTTTGCTCTGTTTTGTAGGATATTATGATGCCTGTGCGAAGGAATACTATCCGGTTCAACTTTGTTCGTTCACCTGAGTTGCTTGATGAGTTGGTTAGCAGAATTCCAAACACCACTTCCTTCATTCAGAGGCATGGTTCTCTTCTCAGTTTAGTCACTGCAAAGCGGGATCAACAATTGATGAGTGTTCTGACCCAATTCTATGATCCTCAGTACCAGTGCTTCACCTTTCAAGACTTCCAGCTGGTCCCTACCCTGGAAGAGTTCTCTAATCTGCTTGGTATCCCTATCTTGGATCAGACTCCCTTTACTGGTTGGGAAAAGACCCTCAGGCTTGAGGACATTGCTGCAGCTCTTCCTTTGACCCATCAAGAGGTAACAGACAACTGGGTAACTAGAAGCGGAGTTAAGGGTTTCTTGGCCAAGTTTCTGATTGGTAAAGCTAACAGCTTCTGGAATGACTTGGACTTTAGGGCATATGAAGACATCTTGGCTCTCCTAATCTATGGGTTAGTCCTGTTTCCTAATCCTGACAACTTCATCAATGTCACTTCCATTAGGATCTTTATGTCTCAGAACCCTGTGCCCACTCTCTTGGGTGACATCTTGCAACAACTTCATGCCCGTACTACCCGAAGACGAGGAACCCTATGGTGTTGTATCCCTTTGTTGGTGAGGTGGTTTATTTCGCACCTCCCTAAGTTCGTACTGAAGAACCAAGAAGGAAGAGGTTGGGCTCACAGGTTAATGTCTCTCACCGATAAAGACATCATTTGGACTTGCAGAGGTTTGGATGAGGTAGCTATTATTGATCGATGCGGGGAGTATCCTAATGTTCCTCTGATTGGTACTCAAGGAGGGATCTCTTACAATCCATGTCTAGCACTCCGTCAGTTTGGAAGAGCAAGAAGAGCAGGCCCCCATGAGATGTTGGTGCCTCACATCAGTTTCGAGTTTCAGGTGGATAGTGACGAGCTGCGTCGTAGGTTCATCAAGGCTTGGGACAAGGTTCATAAAGCTGACCCACAAGAGCTAGGGCCAAAGACTTCTTTACCTATGGAAGCCTACTACAAATGGGTCCGCATCCGTGCTCAGAAGTTAGGTATGCCGTATGAAGCTGTCAGACCCGTCATTCTTGAGTGTCCTGATAAAGATGGTGTTCCTCCAACTGTCCTTCCTCCTCAGATACCTACTGATTATGAGACATTGAAGAGATCTTGGTCGCAACTGCAAGAAGAACGGGATTCTTACCGGGAAAAGTTCAACGAGCAGGAATCAAAGATCCGGAAGCTGACAAAGCAGTTGGAGAATGAGAGAGCCCTGAATGCCTACCTCCGTACTGAGAAGCGGAGACCATGGGATCAATGAGGAATTCTGAATGTGCCTTTACAATTTCTATCTCCTTTCCAGTTGTTTCGTTTCATGAAAACGCCTAAGGGCAACTTGTTGAATAATTTCAGTTGCAAGGTTGAATCTAATAAAGTGTGTTCTTTTTTGTTTACAAAGTTGATTCCCGATTGTCTTTGAAAACATAATTCATACGCATTTCATACATCATGTGCATAGCAGGTTTTTCCCTTTTCAGGTTGCTTACAGTTCTTCGCTGTTTATTTCAGCATCATGAATCCCGGATCTGAATCAACTGAGACTTCAATCAAGGCTCTCCAGGCGCAGAATGCGCAGTTTCAAGAGCTAATCCTGGGTCTAGCTAAAGGCCAAGAGGAACTGAAGACCATGCTCCTGAAGAAGGAGAAGAAGAAGAAAAGAAGAACTGTTCTATTCAACTCGGGCCGAAGGTTGGGTAATACTCTGCACCAAGAAGAGGTTGTTTCTTCTGTTGGCAAGAGTCCTTCTCAGGCAGAAGTAAAGCTTCCTACTCCAGAAGTCTCCGACAACGAGACAGATTTTGATGAGGAACAGTATCCTCCTGCAGATGACAGGTACAAACAACTGGAAGACAGGTTGAAGGCCATGGAAGTTCAACAGGTACCTGGGCTGGATTTTGGAGATCTGGGTTTGTCGACTGGTGTAATTATCCCGCACAAGTTCAAGGCTCCAACTTTTTCTAAGTATGACGGGGCATCCTGTCCCAAGCTGCATTTGAGGTCCTATGTTCGAAAGATTCAGCCGTACTCTGCGGACAAGAATTTATGGATCCACTTCTTCCAGGAGAGTCTTTCAGGGACTCATCTCGAATGGTTCTATCAGTTGGATGGGACCAAAGTTCGTAACTGGGAGGAGCTGGCTACTGCTTTTTATAAGCAGTATCAGTATAATGCCGACCTTGCCCCCACACGTACCCAACTCCAGGGTATGTCGTTAGGTGCAAGTGAAGGTTTTAAGGAATACGCGCAGAAGTGGAGAGATCTGGCTGGCAGGGTGCAACCACCTTTGACTGAGCGAGAGTTAGTGGACATGTTCTTGGGGACCCTATCTGGGCCGTTTTTTAACCATCTCATTGGGAATTCTTCTGCTGGTTTCACTGATTTAATCTTGACTGGAGAAAGGATCGAAGCTGGGCTGAAATCTGGGAAGATTGCAAAGGGTGCATCATCTAGTGCAGAAAAGAAGCCGTTTAAAAAGGAGTCTAGCGCCGTGTATGGTTCTAGGAAATCAGAAAGACCTGAACGCCGCCAATCTGTCAGTGCGGTAATGATCGCTAAGCCTGCTGCCGCTCCCCGGCCAAACAATCCTCAAAGGGTTGATAGGCCCCGGAGAGAGTTTACCCGGTTAAGCATGACCCTATCGCAGATCCTGCCACAGCTGCTCGCAACCAATTTGGTATCTGTCAAAGAGGCGCCAAAGTTCCCTAACACGACATCTCCTAAGTACAACCCGAATGCCCGTTGTGCTTACCATTCAGACAGCCCGGGGCACTCTACTGACGACTGTTGGGCATTAAGGAACAAGCTGCAGGATCTCATTGACGCTAAGGAGGTACAGTTCGAGGCATCTGACAAACCTAATGTGGTGACAGCTCCCCTGCCTGCTCATGGAGTTAATGCTATTGGTGATGAAGAGGAAGTGGATGAAGCCGAGTTCGATAGCTGGATTTACCCGGCAACTAATGGTGGACCCAACAATTGGAGCGCAAAAGACAACCTCCATGTTTCTTTGGTTACTAAGTAATAAATTTCTTTGTTTTGTTATTTTGTAATAAACAATGATAAACTCTATGGCCCGGTGTCTTACCCGAGGCACCGTGGTTCTATTTGTGAGGGCATATGAACTGTCATTTTATACATCATGAATGCAAATCTTGGACTATTTTCGCATTGCAAATATTGTGTTCCTTTTTTTATCTTTCCTTTCCTTTACATAATTTTCAAAAACAGCTGTATTTACACACACACTCACTCATACAGGTTCCAATCCACTCTGGATCTCACTGATAACAGCTCTGCTAATGCCAATTATGACTTCGAAAATCCGATCAACTTAGCCGAAGACGAAGGTGAAGATGATTGTGAAGTGCCTGGTGAGCTTGCAAGACTGTTGCTTCAGGAAGAGAGGGCAATTCAACCCCATGAAGAGCCAGTAGAAACTATAAACCTGGGTACTGAGGCAGACAGGAAAGAGGTAAAGATTGGTGCTAACCTAGAGCTCAGCGTGAAGCAACGGTTAACCAAGATGTTACATGACTATATGGAGATCTTTGCCTGGTCCTACGAAGACATGCCAGGGTTGGATACCGATATTGTTGTCCATCATTTGCCGACTAGGGAAGACTGCCCTCCAGTTAAACAAAAGGTTCGTCGGATGCGTCCAGAGATGTCCGAGAAGATTAAGGCCGAGGTGATGAAACAGTTTGATGCCGGGTTCCTTGCAGTAACGTCTTATCCTCAGTGGGTTGCTAATGTGGTGCCGGTACCTAAGAAGGACGGCAAGGTCAGAATGTGTGTCGATTACAGGGATCTGAACAGGGCCAGCCCCAAAGATGACTTCCCCTTACCTCACATTGATGTCCTTGTTGATAATACAGCTCAGCATAAAGTATTCTCTTTCATGGATGGCTTTTCAGGTTACAATCAGATCAAGATGGCACCTGAAGACATGGAAAAGACTACATTCGTTACTCAGTGGGGCACCTTCTGTTACAAGGTCATGCCATTCGGGTTAAAGAATGCTGGGGCAACCTACCAGCGTGCCATGGTTGCCTTATTTCATGATATGATCCATCATGAGATCGAAGTGTATGTGGACGACATGATCGCTAGGTCCCAAACTGAAGAAGAGCACTTAGATCATCTACAGAAGTTGTTCGACCGGTTGAAACTATATAAGCTGAGATTGAACCCGAACAAGTGCACCTTCGGGGTAAGATCGGGAAAGTTACTAGGCTTCGTGGTCAGTGATAAAGGTATTCAAGTGGACCCTGCTAAGGTCAAAGCTATTCAAGAGATGCCAGTTCCCAAGACAGAGAAGGAGGTCAGAGGCTTTTTAGGACGTCTGAACTACATCGCTCGATTCATCTCTCATCTGACTGCTACCTGTGAGCCAATCTTCAAGCTGCTGAAGAAAGATCAGGTAGTACGTTGGAACGATGAATGCCAGGCTGCTTTCGACAGAATCAAAGAGTATCTCCAAGAACCACCTATCCTTATGCCACCGGTTGAAGGGAGACCTCTGATACTATATCTGACAGTGCTAGACAACTCAATGGGGTGTGTGCTGGGGCAGCATGACGAGTCTGGCCGAAAAGAGCATGCCATTTATTACCTTAGCAAAAAGTTTACCGACTGTGAGACCCGATACTCACTGCTTGAGAAAACTTGCTGCGCTTTGGTATGGGCTGCTCGCCGGCTGAGACAGTATATGCTGACTCACACTACTTTGTTGATCTCAAAAATGGATCCGATAAAATACATATTCGAAAAGCCTGCTCTGTCTGGGAGAATTGCAAGATGGCAAATGATCTTGACGGAATACGACATTCAGTATACAACCCAGAAAGCCATCAAGGGGAGTGTATTGGCAGACCACTTAGCTCATCAAGCTGTAGATGACTACCAATCAATGAACTTCGAGTTTCCAGATGAAAGCATTATGATTGTAACTGACTGTGAAGTACCTGGACCAGATGAAGGACCTGAACCAGGATCCCGATGGTCTATGCACTTTGACGGAGCTTCCAATGCTTTGGGAAATGGTATCGGCGCCATTATCATATCTCCACAAGGTACTCATACTCCACTCACTGCCCGGCTGTGTTTCAACTGTACCAACAACATGGCGGAGTATGAGGCGTGTATCATGGGTCTTCAAGCTGCGATCGACTTAAGGATCAAGTTCCTCAGTGTCTTCGGAGATTCCGCCCTTGTGATCAATCAGATCAACGGAGAGTGGGATACGAAACATCCAAACTTGATTCCTTACAGAGAATGTGTGTTGACCCTGATTCCCCACTTCACAGAGATAACCTTCGAACACTTTCCAAGAGAAGAGAATCAGTTAGCGGACGCGTTAGCTACAATGTCTTCAATGTTCAAGGTTAAATGGGATAATGAAGCTCCCCGGATCATCATCTGGAAACTGGACGAACCGGCATACTGTTGTGATCTCGAAACTGAATTGGTGACTGAGAAGCCTTGGTACCATGAAGTGAAGAGATATCTGGAAGCTCAGGAATACCCTGAAGGTGCCTCTATCAACGATAAGAAATTCCTGAGGCGGTTCGCATCCAAGTTCTTTCTAAGCAACGGCATCTTGTACAAGCGAAACCATGATTCAACCTTACTGCGTTGCGTGGATAAGACTGAAGCGGAAAGAATCATGGAAGAGCTACACGAAGGGACCTTTGGTACGCATTCCAGTGGACATACTATGGCTAAGAAAATCCTACGGGCAGGATACTACTGGTCCACAATGGAAGCTGACTGCTACCAACATTCTAGGACATGCCACAAGTGCCAGATCTATGCGGATAAGGTGCATGTTCCTCCGGTTCCCCTGAATGTTCTGACTGCGCCTTGGCCGTTTGCAATGTGGGGCATAGACATGATCGGCGAGATAAGACCTACGGCATCCAATGGACATCGCTTCATCCTAGTGGCGATCGACTATTTTACGAAGTGGGTTGAGGCAGCATCTTATGCTACAGTAACCAAGACTGTTGTGGCACGGTTTATTCGGCATAATCTGATTTGTCGATACGGCGTCCCTGAGCGGATCATTACAGACAACGGTACCAATCTGAACAATAAGATGATTGCTGAGCTTTGCGAACAGTTCAAGATACAGCACCACAATTCTTCTCCCTACAGACCGAAGATGAATGGGGCTGTAGAAGCGGCTAACAAAAACATCAAGAAGATCGTGCAAAAAATGACAGTGACGTACAAAGATTGGCACGAGATGTTACCGTTCGCTCTGCATGGGTACCGTACCTCAGCAAGGACATCAACCGGGGCAACTCCTTTTTCTCTGGTTTATGGCATGGAGGCAGTCTTACCAATCGAAGTACAAATTCCCTCTCTCCGGATAATGAAGGATGCAAACCTGAACGAAGATGATTGGATCCAGACACGACTTGACCAACTCAATCTCATTGACGAAAAGAGACTTGCTGCTATCTGCCATGGTCAGACGTATCAGAAACGGATGATCAGGGCATTTAACAAAAAGGTCAGGCCACAGGAATACCAAGTCGGGGATCTGGTCATCAAAAGAATCATCCTACCTCAGAGTGATCCAAGGGGCAAATGGACCCCTACGTACGAAGGGCCATTTGTGGTTAAGCATGTGTTCTCAGGAGGGGCAATGATCTTAACTAACATGGATGGTGACGACCTTCCTCACCCCGCCAATGCAGACATAGTTAAAAAATACTACGCATGAAAAAAGACCCGCTAGGCTGACATGCCTAGGCAAAAGTTAGGGCTTCCCGTCGAACCAAAAGGGTTCGGGCAAAATGAAGGGATGAAAATGAAAAAAATCTGTACACCCGGTAAGTCGAAAACCTGAAAAGGCGGCTTGGGCAAAAATGGGTATCCCGGTGGACTGAAAACCCGAAAGGGCGGTCCAGGCAAAAGTTAGGGATAAAAGCGTAAAACTATGTCTCATTGATCACTTTGCATCCAGAATCCGGTATCTACATCAAGCTCAAAACGGCATCGATCAGTCAGCTTCACTGTCAACCAAGGTCATCAAGTGATGAGACGCTCGGAGTTATAAAGGCAATAGCAGAATTGAAACCCAGTGGATCATTCATCTTTCACACAGCTGTTTTATTTTGTACAAAACTTGTATAAATTCTTTTGATCGGCGACGTACCTCTTACTAGGACGTCAGCCTCTTGTACACAAAACGCCTATTTTCAGGCCATTCAAAAATCAATAAAAATATATCTTCAGCTAAATGTGCCAAGTGTTTTTCTTTTTCTGTTTTGTTTTGCGAAGAACGTCCAAGGTTCAATTTGTGATGTATGCATTGACAATAATTTGCTAATTCATAAATATTTGCATACGAAACAAAGGAATTCATTGCAGGTGACACTAGAAACAGGGGCAATAAAGAGTTGTCTGAGCAGTTTAATTGTTCTATCCTCCAAGGTACCAAGGTAGGTTCAGCCAAAGAACACGGCCAAGTGTATCTTAATTCCCCAGAGAGTGGTTCAACGAAACAATACGTTTCTTCTCCCAGCAAATCATCAAATATCAAGGAAATTGAGTATTCTCCTGTAGATCTCAATACCTCCCCAGCAGCACGCATTCTTAACAGATATCCCCAGCAATCTTGGTCTAAAGATTGTTCCCCGGCAGTATACCACTATTCAAAGGAATCACTTCCCCGCAGTCTAAAACTTCCCCCCAGGAGAGTCCAATCCAGTTTCCCCAGGAAAGTTGGGATTCATATCTCCCCAAGCAGCAAGCTTACCCCCAGTAGATTCTGGAAGCGTATCCCTCGCAGAGCACGAACGCGTCGTCCCGGCTTGATTTAAAGAGTTATTTCCGTAACAGGATATAACTGGGTTATCCTCAGCCAAAAGCCACGGAAAGAGCGTCCTCGGCAAAATATCTTCCTACCCCCAGCGAAGCCTATCAACACTTCCAGCATAACAAGGATATCCCCGGCATGACTCATCAACGGTATCCCCAGCGGAGTTATCTTCATCAATTCAGCAAAGCATCGCTATCCCCACAGAGTAACACTCCCCAACATGATCGCTAGAGTATCTTTTCTCCCGCAGAATTATTTCATTTGCCAAGATTATTCCTCAACGGAGTTATCTTCTCCTACCGATATTCTTGCAACGATCATCCACAGCAGAAGCAAAATCTCTTACTCAACATCAGCCCAGGATATGACTTCCCGGCACCCGTCAAGGATTTATTTTCCTAGACGAAAACATACATGAATCATCACATACATCATTATAGCATGCATGTACACATCATATCATGTAAATCGTATCCATGTTTGCTTGATCCATATCATGCATCGCATATAACTGACCTCTACCTTTCAGGAAGGGTGCAGTTGAAATTCTCAAACATATTTCAAAGACTTTTCTAGTCCAGTTAAATCGACTCCAAACAGATTTTTCTGATAAAGACTCAGTGATAATTCTCTTAGGGTCCCCTCTCCAACGGCGTGTGAGGTGGTAATTCCTTCTTCAGATGTTCCCCTCTCCAACGGCGTGTGAGGTGGTAATTCCTTCTTCAGATGTTCCCCTCTCCGGCATGAGCGTGAGGTGATATTCTCTTATGGTCCCCTCTCCAACGGCGTGTGAGGTGGTAATTCCTTCTTCAGATGTTCCCCTCTCCGGCATGAGCGTGAGGTGATATTCTCTTATGGTCCCCTCTCCAACGGCGTGTGAGGTGGTAATTCCTTCTTCAGATGTTCCCCTCTCCGGCACGAGCGTGAGGTGATATTCTCTTATGGTCCCCTCTCCAACGGCGTGTGAGGTGGTAATTCCTTCTTCAGATGTTCCCCTCTCCGGCATGAGCGTGAGGTGATATTCTCTTATGGTCCCCTCTCCAACGGCGTGTGAGGTGGTAATTCCTTCTTCAGATGTTTCCCTCTCCGGCATGAGCGTGAGGTGATATTCTCTTATGGTCCCCTCTCCAACGGCGTGTGAGGTGGTAATTCCTTCTTCAGATGTTCCCCTCTCCGGCATGAGCGTGAGGTGATATTCTCTTATGGTCCCCTCTCCAACGGCGAGTGAGGTGATATTTCCTTCCAGATCATAATTTCCTATAGTTCCCTCTCCAACGGTGAGTGAGGTGACTCCCTTTGAGATTATATTGTCCTTTGGTTCTCTTCCTGACACTACGAAGATGGTAATCCTCACCAAGATTTTCTCAACGAGCGTTGTTGAGATTGAAATCATTCAGGATTCTCTCACCATTCATGCTAAGGCAGTAACCATCCCTGGTTCATTCATCAGCGTTTGAAGCTCCAGACTCAGCTCCGGTAACCAGTCAGGACACATCTATACCAAGCATCTAAAATCAGCTCCTGCAGCGTGTCAGGTACTCATTTTCTCTCTTGCAGGTATGCAGGTTCTCGCTAAAGAATCTCTTACGCGATCAACATCCAGATGGCATCTATAAGCCCATCATCCTATCCAAGCAACATCCAAATGGCATCTATAAGCCCATTCCCCCATCATCACTGCCACTATGTGAGCGCAAATTTCTGGGCACTTTAAGTGTTCAATCATCTTCCACCCTCGGATTACGAAAGGCACGACAGCCAATCTGCATCCTCAGGTCTAAGAAGATTGAACAGGGGCAACTGTTGTACCCCAAAATTTGCCCTCCCATATTCATCAAGAAATTGCCAAGTCAAGGTCACAAAATTCCCCAAGGACTGTGCAGCTCAACTGTCTCCTATACAGTCAAAACTAGGGTTTGAGTTCTGGTCAAGCAAATGAAGTTTTCAAAGGCCCAATCAAGTCTCATATGCTTAAAAAGATGGTCAAGTGTCCTCATGTCAAGTTTCAAGGCATTCAGCTCAAAATTGCACAGTCAAAACCCTAGATTGCACTACAGTCAACTGTAGGGGTAAAATGGTCATTTGACAGTCAAAAGTTCAAATTTTTGGTCAACATATCATTTTGAAGCCACAAACATCATTTGATCAATGCTTGATCATGATTCTCAAAATTTGGCTCAGAGATCATCAAAGATGCAAAAGTTGCTATATTTGGACAGTTGAAAAAGTCAACTGAAATTGACCAGGGCATAACTTTCACATGGATTATCAGAAAAATTCCATCCAAAGCTCATTTTGAAGAGAAAGACATTTCCTACAATTCATCTTCATGTTCCAAGTCCAAGAAATGCTCTCACAAAAAGTTATCAATTTCAACATTATAGGTCATTTTCAAAAGTCAACAAAAAGTGACTTTAAGTCAAAGGCCATAACTTGAGATTGGTAAATCAAAATGACATGGGACCAAAGGCATTGGTTAAAGGACTCAAAGACCTTTCCAAAATGTCCAAGAACATGTGAAAAGCTTAAAAATTGACCAAGTTATGCCTTGTGGAAGTTGGGAAATTTTTAGGAATTTTGAAAAGTCAACTTTGATGCAAAAGGCCTAAAAATGCAAATGGGCCTATTTTCCTTCCAAATTTCTTCATGCCAAGCCTATGCACGACCACTAGGCCCAAAGGGAAGTATTTTCATATTTTTTAATTATTTATTTGAATTAATATTAATTTATATTCATTTAAATCATTTTAATTCATGAAAAATATAAACCTTAACCTAAAAAATCTTTTTATGCATGCTTTGGACTCTATAACTCGTGCACATGCTAATAGGGAAGGATTTGATACTAATTGATCAGATTTGGCACAAAAACCATGAAAAAAAGATTGTAAAAGATCCTTAACAAATCAAAGATTGAAAACAATTATGGAGATGGATTTTATTGAATCTTTTTAACCTAATTGCTTCCATATATGATCAACATCACAACCCTAAGCATCCAAGACTCCAAGCTGCGCCCCAAACTCCATTGCATTCTTGAATTTTCTCATAAAAACACCAATACTGAAATCAAGGTTTTAGTGTGATTCAAGCTCCAATTTTTATTCCAATAGCATCCTGAGATATCCCTAGACGTTTCTCAATCAAAAACAACAAGTCAAACGCCTTGAAACGGTATCACAAAGTCAAACTGAACCAAGAAAATTGCCAAATCGCATATCATATTCTAAGCATCTTTCATGAATTTTGTTTGTTGATTCTTATTCTTTGTGAAATTCTAAAGCTAACTGTGGTGTTTAATTGTATTTTTATTGACTATATACGATTATGCCATTGCCAAAAGTTAGGGTTTTCAGGAGCTCGAATTAGGGATTTTGTGTAGAAGAAAAATTAGGCCATCTCAATACTATGGTTGAGTTCATCGCACCAAGACGAAGAAGAATGAATACTCGCGAACAATTTATGATGCCTAGGGTTCTATTCGCTATTTTCTTGAATACCCCCTAAAGCAACGTTTCAAAAACCGTTGCTCTTTTGTTTTATGTTACAGGGGTGGTGAGGAAGAAGATGGCGTGTCAATCAATGATACGTCCGTTTAAATTTCGCGCGTGTTTAACCAACTAGCTTTATTTTTCTTTTATATTATTTATGATATATTATATATTAAATGAACTTGCATAGCTCAGCTGGCCAGGGGACGCGTTTGTAACCTTCAAGACCTGGGTTCAAGTCCCAGGTCTGGCAAAAGTTTCACATTATTTTTCATAAAAAATTCTTATGCAGCGCGCTTGAGGAGGATCACCATATTCCATCAGCATCCCATTAGCCACGCGTCCACAATGATCAAATCAATGTCCAGGATTCAAAGAACGCCATAAGCACCAGTCAACATGTCATACAGAATCCAAAAAAGCCAACGAAGACTGAAGCTTATTGGGCCTGATCTTTGGACCTATACCTCCTGATTTGGGGCAACACCCCACCCTGGTTTGCATTTTATATTTTTTTCCTCACTTTTATTTTTATTGTTTTATTTATTTTATTGTCTTAATTTAATTAACTTATTTTTTCTATAAAATATAAAAACATAAAAAATACAGAAAAGACAAAAAATATAATATTTATTTCATTACAATTATTTTCATAAATAAATTAGAATGTAAATTATGTAGTGTAATTAGGTTTTAATTTTAATTCCTTTTTTTAATAAAAATCCAAAAATGTAGAATTTAGGTTAATTGTTAATTCTTTTTATTTCCCTTTTTTCCACAATAATAATAATTATTTATTTATTTATTTTTCTATTTAAATTGTACATAAATGAATTAGGTTCAATTTAGGTCATATTTTAATTCTTTCTTAATAATTAAAAATATTAGAATTAGGGTTTGCCGTTTAATTTAATTGACTTCTTTTCCCTATTTTCTAAAAAAAAAGACATTTAATCATTTAATTTTTAATTCTCATTAACTTTTAATTATTTGCAAAAGGGTCCAACGCCCTAGTTTCGTTTTAATTATTTAATTTGCGCATTTATCTTATGTCGTCTAATTATAATTATGTAATTGTCCCAAAGCATTGTAATTTATTTTTCGCACTTTATTTCTTCGCACTATTTATTTTTCCGCTAAATCGGGTCCGGTTTAATTTTGGCGATGTGGACCCGCGCCATTTGTAATAGTTTAGATTTATTTCCTCGCAAAATATATAACTGTTAACCAAGCATGCAAGAATGAATGTCTTAATTAAAATCAAGCGTAGAACACGACAAACATGACAAGACAAATAACTGAAACATGACACACGAATCGCACACACCACCCCTAGGGTACGCCTCACTGTTGCCTTGCCTCGAAAGGTGATCGTCGAGTAGAGGATGTCTTAGTAAGTCCTCATGATCCGGGAACCTGGCATGAGGGTAGCTTCTAAGGTGTCTTCCCATTGCTCTGGTGATCACCATGTCCCGAACCTCGAATTGACCCGAACACCTCCAACGGTGATGCTACCTACCTCTCAATGGTGGGATGGCACTACTTTAAAGGACTCTTACACAGACGAATTCCTTAGGGTAGGTAGGTTCTCAAGGATACTTGCTCTAATCTCAAAACAAATTCAAAAAGACTTTTCACACTGACACATTTTCAAAAGCTTTCAAAGCAAATTTTTCAAACACTCTGACGTACGAGTCGATCTGAAATTTTTCAAAAGGAACTTTTTAACCCACATTGAAAAGCAAAACAATTTTGAAAACACATTGAGCAAGTATCTAAGAGCCCATGGATAACCATGGATAGAAAGGGTGCTAACACCTTCCCTTTCTATAACCTACCTCCCGAACCGAGAGCAATCTCTTAAAAGGAATTTTTCTGTGCTTTTGTCCTTTCCTATTGGAGAAAATAAAAGACGGTGGCGACTCTTGCTTCCGCGACATTTCGCGAACCAGCGTTAAACAGTCAGTTCCAGATCCACCGATCACAGCGGGTAAGCTCCAAAACCTTCTTCTCACTGGCGTAGAAGCTGGCTTCAAAAGTGTTCCGTTCCTCCTTGAGTTGGATCCAACTCTTCTGCATCTCCTCCCATGATGTAGGCATGTCAGGATATAGGATGGTGTAGGGAACCTCTCCTTCCTTAACGGGCTCTTTAATCACAGGGAGAACATGAGGGTAAGGCATCATTAGACTCTGGGCTCGGGTTCGTACCCACTTGAGATAAGGCTCAAGAGGGATGGAGTTCTTGTGCCCCAGTGTCTTACTGTCTACCTTGTTAGGCATCCTCCAAGCTCTGATGAATCTTTGGAGAAGTCCTTGCGCATCGTTGTCGAAGTCAAAAACTAGGTCAGGAATCAACATGTCGTGAGGGCCATCCCTCCGTGCATATCCAAATTGTCTCAAAGCTAGACAAGGGTTGTAGGTAATGCCTCCTCTAATGCCAAGCAATGGAACATTAGGGAACTCTCCATAACGATCAATGATGACGACATTTTCTCTGGACCGAGAACACCAATGTACATCAGAGTGAGTGAAGGTCATCAACCGTTGTGGCCACCTTAAGCCTTGGTCATTCTTCAAGACAGACTGTGGAAGGTGCGAAATAAACCACCTTGCAAGGAGAGGAGTACAGCACATGAGAACACCCCTCTTTCTCATTGTTCGTGTGTAAAATGAGTGAAGAATGTCCCCAAGCAATGTTGGTATTGGATTTCTGGATAAGAAGATCTTGACGGCGTTGACATCTACAAGCTGGTCAGGATTTGAGAACAAGACCAACCCATAAATGAGGAGTGCCACAATTTCTTCAAAGGCTTGTAGATCCAATGAATTCCAACACTCTTGTGCCTTCTCAAACAAGAATTTTGCCAAGAAGCCTTTGACACCGCTTCTAGTTTCCCAATGCCCCTTGATGTCAGATGGTTGCAAGTGTAGTGCTTGAGCAACATCTTCAGGCTTTGGTTCTTTTTCCGTACCGTTGTAGGGTAGTTGATTAAGAATAGGAATTCTCAGGAGTTGAGAAAATTCCTTCAAAGTGGGCACCAATTGATAGTCGGGGAAAGTGAAACAGTGGTGAAGGGGGTCAAAGAACTGGAACAACACCTTTACCATGTCCTCTTTAATGCTGGTGTTGACTAGGCTGAGCAGTCTACCATGTCTTTCACTGAAGGGAGAGCTTTCCGGAATTCTGGATGTGAGCTCCTTGAGTTGAGGAGGGATTCTCACAAGGTTGACTTGGATAGTTTTCCTGCGAAGAACTTCCATGACCTACAAAACAAGAACAAAGATGAAGATCTAAACCCTTGAAATGGTTAGTGAATGCATATGATGCTTTATGATGTTCATGATGTATGCACAAACATATGTACAAGCAATTCACACAAAACCCTAGTTTCAGGCTTGCATGAGGTTTCATAGGTAAGTACCCTCTTGAGTGTAGTTGGCTTAAAAACCTGTCCTATAAATAGTAACCGGGTTCTAAGGAGCTCAATATCACTGGATTGTTTTCCATGTTCATTGTTTTGGTTTAGCCACTTAACTAGCGACCAAAATATTCCAAGAAAATAACCCTCAATGAGTGTAGTATCGAGTATCTACCAACTTCGGACTGCACCAAAGCCGGTCATCTCACTACCCCTAATGAAAGGCCAAGATTGTCAAGTAAGGTTCTAGGTCATTAGTGCTTAGTGACATCACTCAGCGGCCCCGTACTCTCCTTGATTGAACTCAAGGGTTACCGGTACTCACAAATATGTCTCACTAATATAGCTATTGCTTCAACCGTGTCAGTATACCCCGCACAGTTCCATAACGTATTGCTATCTATGAATGTTTCCCCAAATCCGGGTGTAGGATTTCAAACCCAAACAAGAGATCCAAGATATAAAGCAATCAAAGCAAACAATTAGTCATGCAAGAGGGTGATCTAAGCCCTAAGGTTACTCCATTTTTAAAATTTTCCCCAGCAGAGTCGCCAGTTCTGTGATACGGTGGGAGAACTGACTTGAGGTTTTGCGTTTGTTTTCGCAAATGTTTCGGTTGAGCAAGAGTCGCCACCGACTTTTTATTTTATCCTAAGGAAAGGTTAAAAAGCACAGCAAAAAACCTTTGAGATGTTTTCTTGGGTTCGGGGAGTAGATTATAGAAAGGGAAGGTATTAGCACCCTTTCTATCCATGGTTATCCATGGGCTCTTAGTTACTTGCTTAAATCAACTTGCCTTGACTTTCAATTGTTTGAAATGGTGCTTTGTGTGTGGGTTTGAAAATGTTTTGAAAAGAAGCCATTTGTTGTGGCAACCTTTTTAATGACCCATGTTTGGATGTATACAAAGGTGTATATCTTTTGAAAAGTTTTCAATGTTTTTGAAAGTTGTTTTGAAAGTGTGTTATGATGTGTGGTTTTGAAAAATGGCAAGGATTGTTTTGCAAGATTTGGTCAAGTAACCAAGAGCTATCTACCCTGAATTTCTCAAAGATCTTTCCTATGTTTTAACCCTTTTAACAGTGTTGTTTCACCATTGCATTTGGTGAACAACCTTGTGTTAGGACGTAAACGGGACGGGCACGGGTCATCGTATAGACCATGATAGCAATGTTGCAAAGCATCTTAGTTTTTCTTTTGAGGGACTAAGATCATTTTTGCAAGGCAACTTTCGAAAGCGTCATCGATGGACTATGATCTTTTGGTTTTGTTTGTTTTACCAAGATACTTTGCATGCGTAACATGGCCCATTTTTTGAAAGGCAACAGGTGGATGTAACCCTAGGGGTGTTAGTGTGCAAGTGTGTTTTATTGCATACAAGAGTTTATCTTTGAATTAGGATTTTCTATTTCATTGATTTTATCTTGCCATACACATCCTAATTACTAGCAATAAGAAGCGGAAATATAAAATCCTACGCTATTACAACAATTAGGGAGTGGGGATACACATTTGTACATGGGGGGGTTCAATAATAAAAATAGACAAAAAAGAAAATAGCAAAAAACAAGATAGAGAGAAAGAGAGGGGGAGCCAGCGCGCTGCTGAGAGGTCATCAGAAGTTCTGACTCAGATCCGCTGCCAGATGATCAACCTTTTGGTTAAACTGTATGAGTCAGAACTTCTGACTCTGACACCTGCAAAACAGAAACCTGTTAGTGGGGAAATCAGAAGTTCTGACCCCCCTGCGCTGCAAGACAGAAGTTTGTTAGTGGGGAAATCAGAAGTTCTGACCCTGCTGGAAAGACAATAACTCTCAGAGGTTCTGATATTATTGACAGCAAAACAGGCTTCAGATGTGCTAACGTCAAAGTCAGCACTTGGCTTCTCCCTGTACTAATCAGAACATCTACAATTTTGTTATTATTCCACAAAACAGGAAACATATTTGGAACAGCTCCAGCAAATGTCAAAGTGTTTCAGAGGGCAGAACCAACAAGGTCACAGGCAGGTTCTACACCGGCTCAGAACGTTCTGAGGTATGAAAATCCTCAGAACACAAACAACAACAACATGATATTTACATTATGTTTATTTGAGCATGCACAGCTGATGATGCTTAGCAGCGTGATGAAGGTCAGCAGGTGCTTACCTGGATGTTGGGAAAAGTTTATGGATGAGAGCTAGCTTTTGGCTCTGATGGTATTCTGGACAGATTCTTTTTGAAAGGGGTAGGTGAAGGTGTATGCGTATATAGGGTCAGAAGTTTGAAAAGGGTGTTTTTAGTTCACAAAGAAAACTGGGTATTTGATGAAGTTTGAAGGTAAGAAATTCAAAGTTATGAAACACTGGAGATTTTGGCAGAGTTTCACAGCACTTTCTTGCTAAAGATTTCTGTTTTTCTTCTAGCAATTTTTCTGTTTCTTTTGACGCCCTTTTCAGTGGACACTGATTCTCTATTTATAGGCAAAACTCTTGTGGATTTCTTGAACATTAAAGCGCCAACAGAGGCTGAGTTGTTTTTTGAAAGAAATTCTTGGGAAGTTGTGATAACAGATAGCCTTTCATCCTAGGCTGGAACAACAGGCGTGGATTGGAGAGAAGTGACCTCTTAGGTGGACGGTGGCGTGTAGATCCATGCCAGAATCTGCATAAAGGCGCTTTCCAAGCCACACGTGAAGGGATTACTTTGATGAATGTTCAGGAGTGGTTGGGAGCATTAATGAGCATTAAATGGTGATGAGACTTATCAACACCAATATTATGGTAATGGAAACCAAACTTTGAACCAGCAGTTCTGTTTCACCAAGAACAACGTAAACCATGCTCTGGCCTTGGCTTCCTGTTGTCTTAGCAAGTTCTGGGGATTCTCCTGATTTTCTGACACGTTCCATGGATTTGCTTCTGGACCTCCTGGGCTTAGAGATTCTGTATCAGTGTAACACCCACTCTTCTGACCTTTTCATCTTCTGATTTCAGCATGTTCTGAAAGAGCCTTCAGGCTTTCTTACTTCTTTTGCATTCCTTTAGCAAATTCTAGCTGAGCTTGCGTAACTGCTGAAAGAGTCATGTTCTGTCTGAGACTTACGTATTGAACCACGTTTACAACTTCTGATTGAGCTGATGTAGCTGCTGAAGAGCCAACTTCTGACTGCGCCAAGCTTGCAACTTCTGACCGTTTCTATCTGGATTTTGGTCCAGAAGTTCTGAAGCGCTGATTTCTTCTTAAACACTGATTTTTAGAGAAAAATTCCAAGTACTTAGAATTTAATTTTTTTTCAAGATAAGAGCGTTGTCTTTAGAGCTTGTGTGATCATCTTGCTCTTGTAAATGGTCTGCTTGGGCAAAAATGACAATTCTGGACTTGGATTTGTTTCAGAGGGACTCTGAAAATCCAAGATGATTTCCTGAAGAAAGAGAGGGCAAATTTTGGGGTACAACATACCTCAATCATCAAAGCGCCAAGTGGCTTGCAAAGCAAATTTGAAGGCCAGGAGAGAGTGACTACCATGGTCCCTGGTCAATGCATGTGTGGGCAATCCAAAAAGGTCAAAGAGGCTTGCAGCTTAATGGGCCACAATTGCTAACGTACCTCCTAAATGGGCCAGCACCCCCCCTTGGTTTATTCTTCTTTTAATTCTTTTTTCTTCTTTATTTAATTATTTTACTATAATTATTATTATTATTTAATTAACTAACAAATTAATTTATTTTCATAATAAAATTCAGAAACATAAAAAAAACATAATATTATTATTTATTAATTTCACCTTTAATTTATTATTTTTGTAAATAAATACTAACAAATTAATTTAGTCTTTTTAATTAGGTTAATTCCAATATTTTTTGCAATAACTTAAAATTAACATAGAATTAGGGTTTCACTAACTTTTGACTATTTTTTTATTTATTTTCTTTAAAACATAAAAAACGTAAAAATATTTCTTTTTATTAATTTGTTTTAGGATTAATTTACTTAAATGCCAAATAATCAAAAACTTCATTCTTTCTCAAAAAAGGGTCAAAACCCTAAGGACTTCTCCGATTCAATTTTTTCTCGCGCATGTGATTATTTTTTATTCGTATTTTGATCCATTTGTTTTATGTAATTGCTCAGAGAATGTAATAGCGTAATTAGGACCCTTTTTATCGCTTTCATTTATTTTCCGCAATTTACTTTTCAAGGGTTGTTTTTGGCGATGTAAATACCCGACGCCTTGTAATAGCGTAGATTTGCTTTCCGCACAACTATTAACTGCTAGATGTATGCTAACTAGGCTATGCATGACAAGACTTGTTCTCAAAATAAAATCAAAACGTAGCTCACCATAACATGTACAAAGATAACTTAACTGAATCCTGACACACTCGCACATGTCACTCTTAGGGTACGCCTCACTTGGTTGCCTCGACGTGGTCATTGAGTATAGGGTGTTTTAGAGGTCTCCCTCCTGTCTAAAGATCCAAGT
Source organism: Vicia faba (assembly GCA_948472305.1). Classification (NCBI taxonomy): domain Eukaryota; kingdom Viridiplantae; phylum Streptophyta; class Magnoliopsida; order Fabales; family Fabaceae; genus Vicia; species Vicia faba. The sequence continues at coordinate 1,499,433,965 of OX451736.1, forward strand.
TGCCTCGAAATGGTTACCTCGGATAAAAAGGATCTAGGACATTAGGGTTATCGCTAAGGCGTCCTACTATTGCTTTGGTGACCACATGTCCCTATAATCGAATTGACCTGAAAACTCCAACGACGGTGCTACCTACTTCTCAATAGTGGGATAGTACTGTCTAAAGGACATTTACACAGCTTATTTTCTTTTGAGTAGGTAGAGGTTCTCAGGTACTTGCTCTTTCAAAACGAAACAACTTTTCACACTTACACTTTTTCGAACAAAGTTTTCAAACAACACTTCGTACACTCTTGAGGACTGATACAAGAGTTAAAATGAAGTTTTTAAACAAACTTTTTTCAAAACCCACAAACACAAGAAAAGCAAAAACATTTTGAAAACATAGTGAGCAAGTACCTAAGAGCCCGTGGATAACCACAGATAGAAAGGGTGCTAACACCTTCCCTTTCTATAATCTACCTCCCGAACCGAGAAACATCTCGAAAAGGAATTTTGCTGTGCTTTTGTCCTTTCCTTGTTGGAGAAAATAAAAGACGGTGGCGACTCCTGCTTACCGCGACATTTCGCGAACCAGCATTCAAAAACAGTCAGTTCTATTTCCACCGATCACATAACTGGAGACTCTGCTGGGTACACTTATAAGTGAGGTGTACCTTAGGATTAGATCACTCTATGTTTTCAATTGCATGCTTTGTATGATTTATATTCGTGGGCTTGTATTGGAGTTTCATAGATCCTAACCCGGATCTGGGGAATACCCTTTAGGTAGCAATAAACTGTGAGGGACCTGTCCGGCGTAGACCGACACGGGTGAAGTAGTAGCTATGTTGGTGTGACACCTTGGTCTGTACCGATATCCCTTGTGTTGGAACGAGGAGAATATTGGTCTTCTGAGGAGTCATTAAGCACCAGCTGACCTTAGAACCTTAACTTGACCAACTTGGCCATAGAACAGTAGCAGTATGCTACGCTCATTGAGGCTAAACTCTCACGATGGTTCCGGCTGTAAGAAAAGGTTGCTAAGTTGGAGTTATGACCGATTGAGGGTAGTCAGTGATATTGAGATCCTCTAGAACCCGGTTACTATTTTCTAGGACAGGTCTTAACCAACTGAAACTGAAAGAGGGTAGTACCTAAATTTCATGTTGGCCTGAACTCTAAGGGCTGTCTCATGTGACTTGTGTGCCTTACCATGTTTGCCTTTTGTGAATACTTGTGGTGTGCCTTTACCATGACATCATACCATCATAACATTGCATGCATCCTGCATAAGGACTAATCCATTTCAAAGACAAGAGGGTTTCATCTTTGCTCTGTTTTGTAGGACATCATGATGCCCATGCGAAGGAATACTATCCGACTCAACTTTGTTCAACCACCTGATTTGCTTAAAGAATTGGTTGATAGGATTCCAAATACTACTTCCTTCATCAGGAGGCATGGTTCTCTTATCGGTTTAGTCACTTCAAAGTGGGACTAACAACTGATGAGCGTCCTGGCCCAGTTTTATGATCCGCTATACCATTGCTTCACCTTTCAAGACTTCCAGCTGGTCCCTACCCTGGAAGAATTCTCTGATTTGCTTGGTATCCCTGTTTTGGAACAGACTCCATTCACTGGTTGGGAAAAGACTCTTAGGCCTGAAGAGATTGCTGCAGCCCTTCCCTTGACCAAAGAAGAGGTAATGGCTAACTGGGAGACTAGAAGTGGAGTTAAGGGCTTTTTGGCTAAGTTTCTGGTTGGCAAAGCTAATAGTTTCTAGAATGACTTAGACTTCAGGGCATACGAAGACATCCTGGCTCTCTTAATCTATGGTCTAGTATTGTTTCCAAATCCTGATACCTTTGTTAATGTCAACGCCATAAGGATCTTCATCTCTCGGAACCCTGTACCCACTCTCTTGGGTGATATCCTGCAACAACTCTATGCTCATACTGCCCGAAGACGGGGAACTTTGTGGTGTTGTGCTCCTTTATTGGTGAGGTGGTTTATTTCGCACCTCCCTAAGTTCGTACTGAAGAACAAAGAAGGAAGAGGCTGGGCTCATAGGATAATGTCTCTCACTGATAATGACATCATTTGGACTCTCAGAGGTTTAGATGAGGTGGCCGTTATTGATCGTTGCGGAGAGTATCCTAATGTTCCTTTGATCGGTACCCAGGGAGGAATCTCTTATAACCCATGTTTAGCTCTCCGTCAGTTTGGAAGAGCCAGAAGAGCGGGACCTCATGATATGTTGATACCTCACATCAGTTTTGAGTTTCAGGTAGATAGTGACGAGCTGCGTCGTAGATTCATCCGGGCTTGGGACAGAATTCACAAAGTTGACCCACATGAGTTGGGACCAAAGACTTCTCTACCAATGGAATCCTACTTCAGATGGGTCCGCATCCGTGCTCAGAAGTTAGGTATGCCATACGAAGCTGTCAGGCCTATTACTCTTGAAGTTCCTGATAAAGACGGGGTTCCTCCAACTATTCTCCGTCCTCATATGCCCACTGATATTGGTACACTAAAGAGGTCCTGGGCGCAACTGCAGGAAGAACGGGATTCTTATCGGGAAAGGTTCAATGAACAAGAACAGAAGATCCAGAAGCTGACTAAGCAATTGGAGAACGAACAGATCCTGAATGACTATATCCGCACTGAGAAGAAGAGGCCATGGGAGCATTGATGGGCCTTGCATGTTTCTCTTACAACTTTTATTTACTTTTCAGTTTTCATTCTTGTAACGCCTAAGGGCAATCTGTTGAACAATTTAAATTCTAAAGTTGAATCTAATAAAGTGTGTTTCCTTTTTGTCTACAAAGTTGAATCCCGATTGTCTTTGAAAACATAAATCATACGCATTTCATTTCATCATATGCATAAATGGTACCCCTTTCTACAGGTCACTTATCTTCTTCGCTGTTTATTTCAGCAATCATCATGACTTCTGAACCTACTACTGAACAAGCTATCAAGGCCCTCTAGGCCAAGAACGCCCAGTTCCAAGAGTTGGTTATGAGCCTAGCCCAGGGTCAACAGGAGTTGAAGACTCTGATTCTGAAGAAGAAGAAGAAGAGGACTGTCTTGTTCAACACTGGACGCAGATTTGGGAATGGACTACAAAATGAGGTTGATCTGACTACTTCCTCTGTAGGGAAAGACAGTCCCCAAGAGAGAAGGGTTCCTAGTCCCGTGGTCTCCGACAACGAGACGGATTATAATGATGAACAGTACCCTCCTACTGAGGACATGTACAAACAGCTAGAGGACCGCTTAAGTGCTATGGAGATAGAGAATGTGCCCGGGTTGGACTTTGGAGACCTAGGCTTATCCTCTAGGGGTGGTGATTCCCCATAAGCTTAAGGCGCCTACTTTTGCAAAGTACGACGAAGCTTCCTGTCCTAAGTTGCACCTCCGATCGTATGTAAGGAAGATCCAACCTTATACAGCTGACAAGAATTTGTGGATCCATTTCTTCCAGGATAGTCTTTCAGGGACTCAACTCGAATGGTTCTATCAGCTGGATGGAGCCAGTATTCGTAACTGGGAGGATTTGGCTACTGCGTTTTATAAGCAGTATCAGTATAATTCCGACCTTGCTCCTACGCGTACCCAACTCCAGGTTATGTCACTAGGGACGGGTGAAGGATTTAAGGAGTATGCTCAAAAGTGGAGAGACCTTGCTGGAAGGGTGCAGCCACCTTTGACTGACCATGAGCTTGTTGATATGTTCTTGGGGACCCTGTCTGGTCCGTTCTTCAACCATTTGATTGGAAATTCTTCTGCCGGGTTTACAGACCTTATCTTGACTGGTGAGAGAATAGAAGTTGGTATCAAGTCTGGGAAGATACAGAAAGGTGCCTCCTCGAGCACTGAAAAGAAGCCGTTCAAGAAAGAATCTAGTGTTGTCTATGGTTCAAGGAGACAGAATAAACCAGAACGCTGCCAAGCTGTCAACGCGGTGGTTATTTCAAAGCCTGCTGTTGCTCCTCAGCATCACAACCAACAAAGGGGTGAGAGACCTAGAAGGCAGTTTACTCGACTCGGCATGACCTTGTCCCAGATATTGCCGCAGTTACTGACAACCAATCTGGTGACTATAAAAGAAGCTCCGAAGGTTGTAAACACCACGTCCCCAAAATACAATTCTAACGCCCGCTGCGCTTATCACTCTGATAGCCCGGGGCATACTACGGATGATTGTTGGGCTCTGAAGAATAAGGTTCAGGACCTAATTGATGCTAAAGAGATAGAGTTCGAGGCACCCGAAAGGCCCAATGTTGTGACTGCTCCCATGCCCAAGCATGGAGTGAATGTTGTAGAGGAAGACCTGTATGTAGCCTCTGTGGATGATATTGTTACTCCACTGTTGACTGTCAAGAGGAACCTGTTGCTAGCCGGTTTATTTCTTGGATGTAGTAAAGGTTGCCATCTATGTTCTGTTTCGCCTGCTGGTTGTCCTTTGTTGAAGTCAGGCGTCCAAAACCTGATGGATAACAAAGAGATCCTGTTTGAGAAGATTGTTGTTCCTGCTACCCCTACTGAAGAAGTGTCCATTGTTACTATTTTCAACAATTCTCCCAAGGCTCCCCCGAGGAAGCCTGTCAAAATTATGCCTGCTCAGAAGATTGCACCTATAATCATCACTGTTCCGGGGCCTATCCCCTATACATTCGACAAAGCTATCCCTTGGCACTATGGGGCAGATGTTTATGTGCTTGGAGTTAAACAAGAGTTTGGTACTAGTACCGGCATCAGCAATATCATCGGGCCTGCTAAAGTCACTCGCAGTGGTAGACTTTTCTCACCAGATATTGCGCCACCAACAATCCAGAGACCTATTATCATCACACCTGCAAATGTACCTATTTCTCTTCCTGACCAAGTTCCTATTTCTACCCCTGCTGCCGAGTCATCTGACGCTCGGGGAAAAGGGATCGCCACTGATATGCCTGCCCAGACGGAGGCACCAAAGACAACCACTATTGAAGCTTCCAAGCAGGAGATGGAAGAGATCCTTAAGATTATCAAGAAGAGTGATTTCAACGTAGTTGAGCAGCTGGGGAACACCCCATCTAAAATTTCTATGCTATCACTGTTGTTGTGTTCAGAGGCCCATGCCAAGGCTCTGATTACCTTCCTGAAGATGGCCCACGTGCCATAAGAGACATCAGCTGATCAATTTACCGATTGTGTGGCCAACTTAACTACTGATAATGGTTTGGGTTTCTCCGACGCTGATCTGACTGCTAAAGGGAAGAACCATAACGATGCCCTGCATGTCTCCATTGAATGCAGGGGCACTACTCTTGCCCATGTGCTGGTTGACAGTGGGTCCTCATTGAACGTCTTTCCCAAGAAAGCTCTAGACAGGTTGGATTGCGAGGGGTTGGAACTAAAGCCAAGTAACATTGTTGTCCGGGCCTTTGACAGGTCTAAAAGGATGGTGGATGGTGAGGTTGATATTCCAATCAGAGTTGGTTCTCAGGTCTTCGCTTCAACATTCTATGTGATGGACATTCGGCCATCCTATTCTTGTTTGCTGGGTCTTCCATGGATCCATAAGGCTAGAGCTGTGACCTCCACATTACATCAGAAGCTGAAATACCCGGTCAGAGGGAAGATTGTGACAGTTCAAGGGGAGGAGGAATACATGGTCAGCCACCTCAACTCGTTCCGGTACATAAAGATGGATGGGGAATTCATTGAGACTCCATTCCAGCACTTTGAAAAGGTTCCTCAAACATTGGCGTCAGCTGAAACTGTGATTGAAGCTCCTCCTTTGAAGATGGCTTCCTTAAAGGATGCCCGGGCTGTTATTGAGAAGGGTGAGTGCGCAAACTGGGGCCGACTTCCTGATTTCACTCCGAAGACTGACAAGTTTGGTTTGGGTTTCATTGCAGAAGCTCAGAGGGCTGTTCGTCGTGCAAGGATTGGAAGACCTCTGGTGTTCATCAGCAACTCGGGAGTAAATGCCATCGAAGATGACGTGGAGGAATCTGAATTCGACAGTTGGATCTACCCTACGACCAATGGTGGACCAAACAACTGGACAACGAAAGACTTCATACCTATTACTTTTATTCCTCAGTAATGAACTCCTTTGTTTTGAATTTGTAACAAACAATATTTGTGAAACTTTATGGCCCGGTGTCTTACCCGGGCGCCGTGGCTTCATTTGTGAGGGCTTTTGTGTGTCATTTTCATATATCATTAATAAAAGCATTGGACGTTTTTTGCATTTAAAATCTTGTGCTCCTTGTTTTTCTTTATTATATATTGCAAAACAGCTATTTACACACACTCACATATACAGGTCCCAATCCACTCTGGATCTCACTAGTAACGACTCTGCTACTGCCAGTTATAACTTCGAAAATCCGATCAACTTAGCCGAAGACGAAGGTGAAGATGATTGCGAAGTGCCTGGTGAGCTTACAAGACTGCTACTCCAGGAAGAGAGGGCCATTCAGCCACATGAAGAGCCAGTGGAAACGGTAAATCTGGGTACTGAGACAGACAGAAAGGAAGTCAAGATTGGTGCAAATCTGGAGTCTAGTGTGAAACAACGGTTGATTCAGATGCTGCATGACTACGTGGAAATCTTTGCTTGGTCTTACGAAGATATGCCTGGGTTGGATACCGACATTGTGGTTCATCACCTGCCTACCAAGGAAGAATGCCCTCCGGTAAAACAGAAGGTCCGCCGTATGCGTCCATAGATGTCCGAGAAAATCAAAGCTGAGGTTATGAACCAATTTGATGCCGGGTTTCTAGCAGTAACTTCTTACCCTCAGTGGGTTGCCAATGTGGTTCCGGTACCGAAGAAAGATGGTAAGGTCCGAATGTGTGTTGATTACAGGGATTTGAACAGGGCGAGCCCTAAGGATGACTTCCCTCTGCCTCACATCGATGTTCTGGTTGACAACACTGCTCAGCATAATGTATTCTCCTTCATGGATGGTTTCTCCGATTACAATCAGATCAAGATGGCTCCTGAAGACATGGAGAAGACCACTTTTGTTACTCAGTGGGGCACCTTCTGTTACAAGGTCATGCCTTTTGGGTTGAAAAATGCTGGGGCAACATACCAACATGCCATGGTTGCTCTGTTTCATGACATGATCCATCATGAGATTGAAGTATACGTCGACGATATGATTGCAAGGTCCCAAATTGAGGAGGAATACCTTGACCATCTACAAAAGCTGTTTGACCGGTTGAGGTTATACAAGCTGAGATTAAACCCGAACAAGTGCACCTTCGGGGTGAGATCTGGAAAACTACTAGGTTTCGTCGTGAGCGACAAAGGTATTCAAGTGGACCCTGCCAAGGTGAAAGCCATACAAGAGATGCCAGTTCCCAAGACAGATAAAGAAGTCAGAGGCTTTCTAGGACGGTTGAACTACATTGCCCGATTCATCTCGCATCTAACTGCTACTTGTGAACCAATCTTCAAGCTACTGAAGAAAGATCAAGTAGTACGTTGGAATGATGAATGTCAGGCCGCTTTCGAAAGAATCAAAGAGTATCTCCAAGAGCCACCCATTCTTATGCCACCGGTTGAAGGGAGACCTCTAATCTTATACTTGACAATACTTGACAACTCAATGGGATGTGTGTTGGGGAAGCATGACGAGTCTGGCCAAAAAGAGCACGCTATTTATTACCTTAGCAAAAAGTTTACCGACTGTGAGACCCGATACTCACTGCTCAAGAAAACTCGTTGCGCTTTGGTATGGGCTGCTCGCCGGCTGAGACAGTATATGTTGACTCACACTACTCTGTTGATCTCAAAAATGGATCCAATCAAGTATATCTTCGAAAAGCCTGCCTTGTCCAGAAGAATAGCAAGATGGCAGATGACCTTGACTGAATATGACATCCAGTACACGACTCAAAAAGCAATCAAGGGAAGTGTGTTGGAAGACCATTTGGCACACCAGGCAGTGAATGATTACCAATCTATGAACTTTGAATTTCCAGACGAGAATATCATGGTAGTGACTGATTGTGAAGTACCTGGACCGGATGAAGGACCCGAGGAGGGATCCCGATGGTCTATGCACTTTGACGGAGCCTCAAACGCTTTGGGTAATGGCATTGGCGCTGTGATCATATCCCCTAAAGGCTCTCATACTCCACTTACCGCCCGACTATGTTTCAACTGCACCAACAACATGGCGGAGTATGAAGCCTGCATCATGGGTCTTCGAGCTGCAATTGACCTAAGGATCAAGTTTCTGAGTGTCTTCGGAGATTCCGCTCTCGTGATCAGTCAGATCAAAGGCGAGTGGGATACGAAACACCCAAATCTGATTCCCTACAAGGAGTACGTATTGACATTAATTCCCCATTTCGAGGAGATAACTTTTGAACACTTCCCAAGAGAGGAGAATCAGTTGGCGGACGCGTTAGCTACGATGTCTTCTATGTTCAAATTCAAATGGGACAACGAGGCTCCCCGGATCATTATTTGGAAACCTGCACATTGCTGTGATCTTGAGACCGAAGAGGTAACAGAAAAGCCTTGGTATCATGAAGTAAAGAGGTACTTGGAAGCTCAAGAATACCCCGAGGGCGCATCCGTTAATGACAAAAAGTTTCTGAGAAGGTTCGCGGCAAAGTTCATCCTCAGCAATGACATTCTTTACAAACGAAACCATGATTCAACCTTACTACGCTGTGTGGATAAGATCGAAGCAGAAAGGATCATGACAGAGCTGCATGAAGGTACCTTCGGAACCCACTCCAGTGGAAATACCATGGCAAAGAAAATACTTCGGGCAGGATATTACTGGTCCACAATGGAAGCTGGTTGTTACCAACATTCTCGGACATGTCACAAGTTCCAGGTCTATGCTGATAAGGTGCATATTCCTCCAGTTCCTCTGAACGTCTTGACAGCACCTTGGCCTTTTGCGAGATGGGGCATTGATATGATCGGTGAGATCAGACCTACGGCATCTAACGGGCATCGCTTCATCCTGGTAGCAATTGATTACTTTACGAAGTGGGTTGAAGCAGCTTCCTTTGCTACCGTAACCAAGAACGTCGTGGCACGGTTCATTCGGCACAACCTGATCTGTTGATACGGTGTACCAGAGAGGATCATTACGGACAATGGTACCAATCTTAACAACAAGATGATCACTGAGCTCTGCGAGCAATTCAAGATACAACACCACTACTCTTCTCCCTACCGGCCGAAGATGAATGGGGCTGTAGAAGCGGCTAATAAGAACATTAAGAAGATTGTGCAGAAGATGACAGTGACCTACAAAGATTGGCACGAGATGTTACCGTTCGCTCTTCATGGGTACCGTACCTCAACACGGACGTCAACAGGGGCAACCCCCTATTCCTTGGTCTATGGCATGGAAGCAGTCCTACCCGTCGAAGTTCAGATACCCTCTCTTCGGATCATGAAGGATGCAGGTTTGAGCAAAGATGACTGGATCCAGACTCGGCTTGATCAATTAAACCTAATCGACGAAAAGAGACTCACCGCTATTTGTCATGGTCATACGTACCAAAAACGGATGATCAAGGCATTTAACAAGAAAGTCAGACGACAAGAGTATCAAGTTGGGGACCTGGTAATCAAGCGCGTCATTCTACCTCAAGGTGATCCCAGGGGCAAATGGACCCCTACTTACGAAGGGCCATTTGTGGTTAAGAATATCTTCTCAGGAGGAGCGATGATTCTAACTACCATGGATGGTGACGACCTTCCTCACCCCGCTGATGAAGTACATGCATTGTTTCAAATCCTAAACAATGGAGTTATAAGGAAGATAATCCCTAGTCAACCCCTCGAGCCAAAGAAGTCGGAGTTTTTCTTTTCACAAAAATTAAAACCCTTAATTATAACCTGGGGCAGGGTAGTTTTCTCAGTTGATCCAAGTGCGCAATAAACGGCATCAAGGAAGTCCTTCCAAAACAAAAGACAGTGATGGTTCCATATAATCGTAAGGACAGACAGTCATTATCTCTCAAAATGAAAGCCCAATAAGTCAAAACCTATGAAGGAGACTTACAAAACTGGGGCATCCCACTGACTGTAATCACAAAAGAAACAGTTCAGGCAAAAAACAGGGATAACAAAATCCAAAAAAAAAAAAAAAAAAAAAAAAGAAAAAGGTCTTACAGACCCTCAACAAAAAAAAGAAATGACTGCCTGTTCAAAATAAATTGTCAATATCCAAACCATCACCGGAATATCAGAGCAAAGACTCAAACAGGACCTAAATGCACGATTAGCTGAGTTTAGGATCGAAGAACATCACGAAGAGCGGGTGGGTACAAATATACTTTGAGCCTTTATCCTTTGTTTCTTAAATCGTGAACCAGGCCACGTTATAACCCTTAAAAAGTCCTAGCTGAAGCATGGGTTAGTTCGAAAGCATACTGTTACAAAAGGTATCCAGACTCCTGTAGGGTTTGCTGTAAAATCCTGAGTTGACATCACATTTTACAAAAATTCACTTGCTTTATTGAAAACTGCATTTTCAAAAAACTTCAAGACAGGCATAATCTTTGCATTCTTAAAAAAACATTGTTGGCATATGACTATTTGTTCAACAGCAGAGAAATTCGCACGACGAATATCTAGTGAACAAAAATCTCAAGTGGAAAAACACTTCCAATCCAGGGGCACGACATGAGCATTGTCCATCAGCTGGGGCAGTCAAGTCAAGATTCAAGGAATCTCTCTAAATGCCAAATAGCCAGGGGAAAATCTCCGCCTGAGTCACTTGGGGCATTGGACATGAATTCCAGCAACGAATCTTGCATGATCAAACGAAGATCTTCTGGTAGTATGGCAATGCTACACTACTGACAGTGACAACTCCCTACACTCTGAGAGCATGGACATAGTAAAAAGATACTACGCATGATCAAAGACCCGCTAGGTCGACTGGCTTAGGCAAAAGTAAGGGCTTCCCGGCGAACCAAAAGGGTTCGAGCAAAAATAAGGGATGAAATAAAAAAAATCTATACACCCGGCAAGTCGAAAACCTGAAAAGGCGGCTTGGGCAAAAATGGGTATCCCGGTGGACTGAAAACCCGAAAGGGCGGTCCAGGCAAAAGTTAGGGATAAGCGTAATACTATGACTCATTGGATCACCTTGCATCCAGCCTTCGGTATCGACCATCAGGCTCGGACAACACCAATCAATCAGCTTCATCTCCAACTAAGCAACAAAGTGATGAGACGCTCAAAGACATAAAGGCGATAACAGAGTTGGAACCCAGTGGGATTTTTCACATAGCTGTTTTGTTTCCTTTTCACAAATTGTATAAACTCTATTTTGTTCGGCGGCATTCTCTTACTAGGACGTCAGCCTCTTGTATACAAAACGCCTATTTACAGGCAAATTTCAAAATCAATACAAGCTCATTTTTCAGACAAATTGCAAATTGTTTTTCCTTTATCTGTTTTGTTTTGCAAAGAACGTCCAATGTTCATTTTTGATATATGCATTTGACATTAATTGCTGTTCATAAATATTTGCATGCGAAACAAAGGACTAATTACGGGTGATATCAGAAACAAGGGCAATAAGAATTGTCTAAGTGATCTAGTTGCTCTGTCCACTAAGGTACCAGGGTAGGTTCAGCTGAAAAATATGACCAAGATACCTTCACTCCCTGCAGAGTAAGACAAGATTCAGCAATACTCTCCCCAAGCAGAGTTGGCCTCCCATCAGCCCTAAAAAGGCATAGTATCCCCAGCAAGTCAGCAATACTCTCCCCCAAGCAGAGTGGTCTACCATCAGTCCTGAAAAGTTGGGTATCCCCAGAAGATCTTAATGTTCCCTAGCAGAGTATACAGATATTCATCAGCAAGCATCCCCGGCAGTCTTAATATCCCTCGACAGAAATATAAGATTGTTCCCCGGCAGAATACAAGATACCCCCAGTGGAGCCATTTCCTCAAAAGTTTCCCCAGGAGAGTTGAATCATCTCCCCAGTAGATTCTGGAAGCTTGTCCCCTGCAGAGTACAGAAATCTCTCCCCAGCCATATTCAGGAGGTTATCCCCCACCAGAGTCTAACTGGGTTATCCTCAGCAAATTGCAATGGAAAGATCGTCCCCAGCAAAGTTCTTTCTATCCCCAGCGGAGTGCATCATTAAAATCCCCAACAGAGCTTATCAACGGAATCCCCAACGGAGTTATCATTAAAATCTCAACAAAGCATCTCTTCCTCACAGAGTAATTCCCCGCAGAGTAATCTCTTCACCAGGTTTATTCCCCAACGGAGTCATCTCCTCCTACCGGTTATTCTTGCAATCATCTTCGTTCATCATCCCCAGCGGAAACGAAGAACTCTACTCTTCAACATCAGCCCAGGATTTAACAAGCTCCCGGCATTCGTCAAGGATTTATTTTCCCAGATGAAAATACATTCATAAACATATCACATCTCATACCTCCTATTTACATACATGATAAAGTGCATACGACCCGATCTCATTTATTTTTGAGAACATCATGACATCATGCACTTCATACATCATGACATTGCATACAACTAATGTTTTGCCTTTTCATAAAAAGGTCAATCCAAAGATGATTACCATCAACCTTTGAAGTTCCAGATCAACACCTGTAACTAGCCAGGAAATATTTGTGGACGACTGATTGTAGATCTATACCTGAAACTAGACAGGAAAGTTATCTACATAAAGAGATTGAAGATCAATACCTGTAGCAAGCCAGGAAGACTATCTTTCTTTCCCAGGTCAGAGATTAATACCTGAAACCAGCCAGGAAAACTATCTCGTCGACCAACTTTTCTTAAGTTCCAGATCAACACCTGTAACTAGCCAGGAAATATCTGCGGACGACTGATTGTAGATCTATACCTGTAACTAGCCAGGAAAGTTATCTACATGAAGAGATTGAAGATCAATACCTGAAACCAGACAGGAAACCATCTTTCTTTCTCAAATCAGAGATTAATACCTGTAACTAGCCAGGAAAGCTATCTCAACCAACCTTCTTGAGTTCCAGATCAACACCTGTAACTAGCCAGGAAATATCTGTGGATGACTGATTATAGGTTAACACCTGAAACCAGACAGGAAAACCACCTATATGAGCTAATTGTAGATCTATACCTGTAACTAGCCAGGAAAGTATCTACATGAAGAGATTGAAGATAAATACCTGAAACCAGACAGGAAACAATCTTTCTTTCTCAAGTCAGAGATTAATACCTGAAACCAGACAGGAAAACTATCTCATTGGCCAGCCTTCTTAAGTTTCGGATCAACACCTGTAACTAGCCAGGAAATATCTGTGGACGAATGATTGTAGATCGATACCTGAAACCAGACAGGAAAGTTATCTACATGAAGAGATTGAAGATCAATACCTGTAGCAAGCCAGGAAGACAATCTTTCTTTCTCAAGTCAGAGATTAATACCTGAAACCAGACAGGACAACTATCTCCTTGACCCACCTCTCTTAAGTTCCAGATCAACACCTGTAACTAGCCAGGAAATATTTGTGGACGACGGATTGTAGATTAATACCTGAAACCAGACAGGATAACTATTTACTTGACCATCATGAAGCAACCCTACACCGGTTCCTTCTCTTTCAGATGTAGTTTTACACGGACTTATCATCAGGCAACCCTACACAGGTTCCATCTTTCAACTTACCAAGTTACAACTCTACAAACTACAGGTATGCAAGTTCACGCTAAGGAATCTCTTATGCGATCGACACCCCTGGATGGCATCTTTAAGCCCATCTCCACAACTATCCATCACACTTCCAGATGGCATCTATAAGCCCATCCCCAATAAGATTCTGTCACATCTCCAGGTGGCATCTATAAGCCCATCCTCCTATCAATCATATCTCCAAATGGCATCTGTAAGCCCATTCCCGACATCACATTGCTGATACTACACCATGCGAGTGCAAATTTCTGGGCACTTTAGTGTTCAATCATCTTCCACCTTTGGATCACGAAAGGCACGCAAGCCATCTACATCCTCAGGTTTAAGAAGATTGAACAGGGGAAACTGTTGTACCCCAAAATTTTCCCTCCCATATTCCTCAAGATTTGTCAAGATTGATCTTCAAACTGCTCAAGATTACTCAAGGATTGTACAGTCAAACCACCTCCTAAGCCAGCTGAAATTAGGGTTTTGGTTCTTTCAAGGAATTTGAGGTTTTTAATGGTTCAATCAAGTCTCATAGGCCTAAATACATCCTCAAGCACCTACATGCCAAGTTTCAAGACTCACAGTGTCAACTTGCACAATCAAAAGCTCCAATTGCTCTACAGTCAACTGCAAGGGCAAAATGGTCATTTTGCAGTCAAAAGTCAGAATTTTTGGTCAACATCTTATTTTGAGTCCACAATCATCATTTGATCAAGTCTTGATCATGATTCCAAAAGAATGGCTCAAAAATCATCAAGATGCAAAAAGTTATTATTTTTGGACAGTAGAAAAGTCAACTGTATCTTGACCAGGGCATAACTTTTTCATGGTTCATCAGAAAAATCCCATCCAATGCTCATTTTGAAGGGGATGACATTTCCTACAATCCATCTTCACATTCCAAGTCCAAGAAATGCTCTCATAAAAAGTTATCAATTTCTACATTATAGGTCAAATTCAAAAGTACAACAAAAGTGCACTTTGAGTCAAAGACCATAACTTGAGATTGGTAAATCCAAATGACATGGGACCAAAGGCATTGGTTAGAGGACTTCAAGACCTTTCCAAAATGTCCAAGAACATGGTCATATGATCAAAATTGAGCAAGATGTGCATTGGAGAAGTTGGGAAATTTTCATGAATTTGCAAAAGTCAACTTTGCTCAAAACACCTTATTTTTGCTAATGGGCCTCAAATTTATTCTTGAAACTTCATCCATGGCCTATGCACGACCCATCAAGCCTAATTGAATTTATTTTCTTATTTTTTACTAATTAATTGGATTTTTAATTAATATTAATTCATTTAATTAATTTAAATTGTAGGAAAATACAAAGATTTGGTTTTTCAATCTTTTTGTGAAGCAAATATGGTCAAGATATGCTGGCAATTTCATGTACAAATCAAAGATGCAAAATCTCTAAAATTGGCAACTTTATTCAATCATGAAAATGCAAAAAGATTTGATTTTCAATCAAATATTCAATCATCAATTCAATGGATTTTGGCTCAAGATTGTGACCTAATTTCATTCCTCTGTAAATATGCAAGCCAACCCTGGTGCCATACACGTGAAAGCGCTGCAGAAAAAGCAATAGCAATTCAAGAAAATTCAAGAAAAAACTCAAAACTGATTTCTATATTCTAGGGCGATTCAAAGCTTTTTGTTGATTCTAACATCTTGCAGGAGTTCCCAGGAGTGTGTGGCAATCAAATTCAAGCCTTGAAGCTCAAAGAATCGCCCTAAACAGAACCACGGTTTGAAGCTTTTTTTCAAAATCGTATTGTCCAATTCATGAGCATTTAACATGATTTTTTGATTGTTTTGTATTGCTAGTAATCATATGAAGCTGATGGTATAACTGAATTGGATTAAAACGCCATAAATCAAAAGTTGCCATGGACGATTTCTAGGGTTCCTGAACCTTGAATTTGGGGATTCCTAGACCAGGAAAAATTGAGACCACTAAGGCACATGGTTGAATTCGTTAGGACAAGACGAAAACAAAGGAACCCTCGCGAAATATTTATGTGTACCATAGCTCTAATCGCTATTTTTCGTGCAAGCATGTTGTGGGGGTTAAAAACCCCCGCTATTTGATTTTGTTTTTACAGGTACAACGAAGAAGATGAGCACGTGTTAGTACGTGGTTGGCTGGTTTAAAAATACGCGCGTTATTTTATTTTTTAGCATATTGACCAATTTTCTTAATATAATAATTGTTTGTTATTCTAATAATGAATGAAGCGTGATGGTGGAGTGGTTAAGGCATTGGCTTGGTAGCATTGGGACCTGGGTTTGAATCCCAGGTCCCCCAAAACACTTGTTTCTATTTTTTCCTATATGTTCACATGCAGGTTGCCAAAAAGTATCTACCATATACCTCAATCATCAAAGCGCCAAGTGGCTTGCAAAGCAATTCTGAAGGCCAGGAGAGAGTGACTACCATGGTCCCTGGTCAATGCACGTGTGGGCAATCCAAAAAGGTCAAAGAGGCTTGCAGCTTAATGGACCACAATTGCTAACGTACCTCCTAAATGGGCCAGCACCCCCCTTGGCTTATTCTTCTTTTAATTCTTTTTTCTTCTTTATTTAATTATTTTACTATAATTATTATTATTATTTAATTAACTAACAAATTAATTTATTTTCATAATAAAATTCAGAAACATAAAAAAAACATAATATTATTATTTATTAATTTCACCTTTAATTTATTATTTTTGTAAATAAATACTAACAAATTAATTTAGTCTTTTTAATTAGGTTAATTCCAATATTTTTTGCAATAACTTAAAATTAACATAGAATTAGGGTTTCACTAACTTTTGACTATTTTTTTATTTATTTTCTTTAAAACATAAAAAACGTAAAAATATTTCTTTTTTATTAATTAGTTTTAGGATTAATTTAATTAAATGCCAAATAATCAAAAACTTCATTCTTTCTCAAAAAAGGGTCAAAACCCTAAGGACTTCCCCGATTCAATTTTTTCTCGCGCATGTGATTATTTTTTATTCGTATTTTGATCCATTTGTTTTATGTAATTGCTACGAGAATGTAATAGCGTAATTAGGACCCTTTTTATCGCTTTCATTTATTTTCCGCAATTTACTTTTCAAGGGTTGTTTTTGGCGATGTAAATACCTGACGCCTTGTAATAGCGTAGATTTGCTTTCCGCACAATTATTAACTGCTACATGTATGCTAACTAGGCTATGCATGACAAGACTTGTTCTCAAAATAAAATCAAAACGTAGCTCACCATAACATGTACAAAGATAACTTTACTGAATCCTGACACACTCGCACATGTCACTCTTAGGGTACGCCTCACTTGGTTGCCTCGACGTGGTCATTGAGTATAGGGTGTTTTAGAGGTCGCCCTCCTGTCTAAAGATCCAAGTTGCCTCGAAACGGTTGCCTCGGATAAAAAGGATCTAGGACATTAGGGTTACCGCTAAGGCGTCCTACTATTGCTTTGGTGACCACATGTCCCTATAATCGAATTGACCCGAAAACTCCAACGACGGTGCTACCTACTTCTCAATAGTGGGATAGTACTGTCTAAAGGACATTTACACAACTTAATTTCTTTTGAGTAGGTAGAGGTTCTCAGGTACTTGCTCTTTCAAAACGAAACAACTTTTCACACTTACACTTTTACGAACAAAGTTTTCAAACAACACTTCGTACACTCTTGAGGACTGGTACAAGAGTTAAAATGAAGTTTTCAAACAAACTTTTTTCAAAACCCACAAACACAAGAAAAGCAAAAACAATTTGAAAACATAGTGAGCAAGTACCTAAGAGCCCGTGGATAACCACTGATAGAAAGGGTGCTAACACCTTCCCTTTCTATAATCTACCTCCCGAACCGAGAAACATCTCGAAAAGGAAATTTGCTGTGCTTTTGTCCTTTCCTTGTTGGAGAAAATAAAAGACGGTGGCGACTCTTGCTTACCGCGACATTTCGCGAACCAACATTCAAAAACAGTCAGTTCTATTTCCACCGATCACAAAACTCAAACCCTAATTTAGGTCAACAGTGCAAGGAGGTGTCTTGAGTAGAGCAAACCCTAGCTTGGTCTTGAGTTCCAAGAGTTTTGTGATGAGAAATGTTGATAACATGTGAGGGCAAATTTTGGGGTACAACACTTGCCTATAAATTGAACTTCATTTTCAATTGGTAAAGAGGTCGAGAATTTCAGAAAAAGTCTTGAAACTTTGCTGAAATTTCAAAGAACTTGAAACTGTAAACACAAATACAAAACCTGCTAATTTCTGGTTTTTGCATCCAAGCTTTAATTTTCCTTGTGCATTTCCCAATCAAATCGCCCACACAGCTTCTGATATACATTTATAAGCCGTCCCAACTTCTGTTTTTAGACTATAACACAGTCTTTATCAATCTCCATCTCAAAAAACCAGAACATTGCTTCTTGGCTGCTCCAGAATTTTCCAGCCATCCATAGTTCAAGGTTGTTCTAGATTTCTGATAATTGAAGGAAGCTGACCAGAACATCACAGCAGTCAGAACCAAGTTCTAGTTCAAAGAACAATTTCTAGCTGCAAGGTAAGTTTCTTATGACTTTTACTTCTGATTTTTTCACATACTTTATTTTTATTTCTTTTAAAACCAAAAGATTAAAATATTTTCTTAAGCAAACTTGTTTTCTTCTCTTACCAAAAACAAAACAAGTCCATTTCAATTCTTGTACATTATTTCAATATAGTTGTAATAGATAATTAGGACTTTAATTTCTTGCAATCCCCATTTGTAAATTTGTACACCCCATCCCCCTAATGATTGTAATAGCGTAGAATATTTACCTTCTGCAATTTACCGCTTCCATATAAATGCTAGTAATTAGGATTTGTATGGTAAGAGAAAAACAACAAGTGGATAACCATTAATCAAAGACTAAATTCATGAAAATCAAACACACTATTCACACATGCACCCCTGGGGTTTAACTCCACTTGTTGCCTAAAAACGGTCATGTTATGTATGTGAGATGTCTTAGCAAAAACAATCAAAATACAAGATCATAGTCCCTCGATGACGCTATGAATGTTGCCTTACAAATGATCTTAGTCCCTCAAGAGAAATGCTAAGATATCTCACAACATTGCTATCATGATTATACAATGACCCCATGCCCGTCCCTTTTTACATCCAAAGATAAGGCTTCTTACTAATTAATGGTGAGATAGCAATATCAAAGGAAGGGAGGAAATGAACAAAAGACTTTTGAGTAGGTAGAAACATTCCTAGTTGCTTGCTCACTTTCAAAAACAAGCGTCCTTGCAAACACACACCAAACACTTTCAAAATATGAAATATTTTCAAAAGTCCAACACTTTGTATACGTTCTTATAAAACGAGAACCATTACAAAGTTTGCCTAAACGAAGGCACTTTTCAAAAATACTTTCAAAAACCACCACAAAGCACACTTTCAAACAAAGCAAGTGATCTAGCAAGAAACTAAGAGCCCATAGATAACTATGGATGAAAAGGGTGCTAACACCTTCCCTTTTCATAATCTACCCCCCGAACTCAAGAAAATAATCTCAAAGGTCTTTCCTATTTTTTTCACCCTTTCCTTATTTGGATAAAAGAAAAGTCGGTGACGACTCTTGCTAACCGCAACAATTGTGATCAAACGCAAAACACCCAAGTCAGTTCTCCCACCGTGTTACACTCAGCTACGAGAAACTATATTTCCTATCAACAAATTCATTAATTATACAAGACAGTCACGCGGAAACCTTCCTAAAATGACCACATCAATACAATTCATAACTTCCGACCAACTGCTCGAAATACCACAGTAACGGGCGACTATATTTTCCTATCAATAGATTCGTTAATTGTACAAAACAGTCACGCAGAAACCCTCCTAAAACGACCACAACACAATCCCTAATTTCTGGCCAACCACTCAGAACAACACAACGACTTAACGACCACAACATAGAGAAAAGGAAAACTTCGATAACAAATCCAGAAACATCAACACACACAGTCATACAAATGACCAATTCCCATATAATACACATCATAAATCCCATTATAAGGTCAGAACCCCACCCTTACCTGGATTAAAGGTCGTTCTACCGAAATCCAGCCGACAACCTTGTTTTGCTCCGCTCGACACCAAGCAACTTGCTCTTCTCTCTGTGCAGCTCTTCTGATCAACACACAAACCCTTAATCACCAACTAAATCAAATCCTTGTGTCAACTTAACCTTATATCATCAATCTTATTAGGCCTAACATACACACTCCCACTTTACTACCTCCAACCCATAACATGAGCCCAACGCAACTGTTCCATTAATTCCATCATTATTATTATTAATCAACTAATTAATTAATTAATAATAATCTAACAACTTATACAAATAATTCTCAACATCTCACAACTTCAACAAATAATCCAAAAATAATTTAATTAAATAATTCATTAAATTAACGGGCGTTACAACTCTCCCCCACTTAGAATATTTTCGTCCTAAAAAATTTACCTTATTTGAATAACTTAAGATAGGAGTCCCGCATCTTGCTTTCCAACTCCCACGTCATGCTTTCTCCGGCAGCTCCTAGCCAGACTACTTTCACCAAAGCTATCTCCTTGTCTCTTAAATTCTTCATCTCACGATCCGCGATTCGTAAAAGCATCATCTCCACAGTAAGATTATCCCATACTTGCACATCATCCATATGGATCACATGAGATGGATCTGAAATATACTTTCAGAGTTGTGACACATGAAACACATCATGCAAATTCGAGAGATTAGGCAGTAATTCCACTCTATAAGAAACATTTCCAACTCTTTCTGAAATCTGATACGAATCAATAAAACGAGAAGTGAGCTTCTTAGACTTCAATGCTCGCCCAACACCAGTCACAGGTGTAACTCTCAGAAATATATGGTCACCTGCTTGAAATTATAAATATTTCCTTCGCTTGTCATGATAACTCTTCTATCTACTTTGGGAAGCTTTCATCTTTTCTCGAATTAACTTCACCTTCTCAATAGTTTCTCGAACAATTTCAGGTCTAAGCACTACACTTTCTCCAGATTCATGCCAACATAAAAGGGTTCTACATCTCCGACCATACAACGCTTCAAAATGTGCCATTCCAACACTAGAATGGTAACTATTATTATAAGTGAACTCTATCAATGAAAGATAAGTATCCCACGAACCTCCCTGCTCAAGAACACATGCTCTCAATAAATCTTCCAACGACTGAATAGTCCTTTCAGTTTAACCATCCGTCTGAGGATGATACGCTGAACTCAACCTCAACTTAGAACCCAACGCCTCTTACAAACTCTTCCAAAAATCTGAAGTAAACATCGGATCTCTATCCGAAACAATACACAAAGGAACACCATGCAGCTTTATAATTACACTAGTGTAAATCTCCGCCACTTTAATACTGGAAAACTGATGTTAATAGGAATAAAATGAGTCAACTTTGTAAGCCTATCAACAATCACCCAATCGAATCATGTCCTCTTAAAGTATTAGGTAGTCCCGTCACAAAGTCCATCGAAATTCTATCCCATCTCCATTCTGGAACTTCTAACGGTTGCATCAACCCTGCAGGCTTCTGATGTCCAAATTTCGACTTTTGACAAGTTAAACATGCATACACAAATCGAGCCACATCACTCTTCATTCCAGGCCACCAAAACAATTTCTTTAAATCCTAATACATTTTTGTAGCTCCTGGATGAATACTCAACTTGCTTCTATGACTTTCCTCGAGAATCACTTTCTTCATTTTTGCATCATCGGGAATACAAATCGGATTACAGAATCTCAACAAACATTGCACATCTAACTTAAAATCACTATTCTCATATTGATCGATCCCAACCATCGAATATACCAGTTTTACATCCAACTTCTGAGCTTTCTTGATATTATCCAGAAAATCATTATTAATCTTCAACATCCCTAACCTAACACTCCGCGGTGTCACCTTGCAAACTAAGCTCATATCTATGAACAGTTCAATCCATTCCAACTCTTTAACCATCATTTCCGACATATGTAAAGCCTTTCGAATTAACGCATCAGCCACCACATTCGCTTTTCTTGGATGATAATTTAAACCGACATCATAATATTTTAACAACTCCAACCATCTTCGTTGTCTCATGTTCAATTCTTTATGATCAAATAGATATTTTAGACTCTTATGGTCGCTATGTACTTTGAATTTAGAACCATAAAGATAATGCCTCCAAATTTTCAACATAAACACAACTACAACAAGCTCTAAATCATGCGTAGGATAGTTCTTCTCATGAGTCCTCAAATGCCTTGACGCATAAGCAACTACCTTTTCATTCTGCATAAGCACACCTCCTAAACCTGTCTTATAAGCATCACAATATACCGCAAAAGGTTATCTTGGATTAGGTAATGTTAAAATCGGAGTCGACGTCTATCTTTTCTTCAATTCCGTCAAACTTTCTTCACACTGAACATCCCACACAAAAGCTCCACCTTTATAAGTCAACTTAGTCAATGGAAGTTCCAATTTAGAGAAACCTTCGATAAACCTTCTATAATAACCAGCTAATCCCAAAAAGCTTCTAATCTTGGTAGCGACTTTGGAGTTTTCCATTACAATACAACATCTACTTTAGATGGATCTACAACAATGCCACTACCTGAGATCACATGACCAAGAAAAATAATCTCCTTTAACCAAAATTCACACTTAGACAGCTTCACATACAACTTCTTCTCTTTCAAAACTTGCAATACTACTCTTAAGTGTTTTTGCATGCTCTTCTTCCGATTTAGAGTAAATCAAAATGTCATCAATGAACACCACTACAAATCGATCCAAATAAGCATGAAAGATACGGTTCATGTATTCCATAAATACTCCCGGTGCATTAGTAACACCGAAAGGCATCACTGAATACTCATAGTGTCCATAATGCATTCTGAAAGTCGTCTTCTGGATATCTTCATCCTTCACTTTAATCTGATGATAACCTGACCTCAACTCAGTCTTACTAAACACACGAGCACCCACCAATTGATCCATCAAGTAATCTATTCTCGGAAGTGGATAGTTGTTCTTAATCATCACTTTATTCAATTGTCTATAATCAACACAAAGTCTCATACTTCCATCTTTCTTCTTTACTAGCAACACTTGAGCTCTCCACGGTAATACACTTGGCCTTACAAATTTCTTTTCAAGTAACTCTTCCAATTGTTTCTTTAGTTCTGAAAATTCAGATGTGGACATCCTGTATGGTGCCATAGAAACAGGTATGGTACCAGGTACAAGATCAATAACAAATTTGACTCCTCTCTCTAGCGGTACATCAGGAAATTCATCAGGGAAAACTTCAGGAAGTTCACGCACCACTTGCAATTCCTCAATTATGGCTTGATTCTCGACAGATAGTGTTGTACCCTAAAATTTTCCCTCTCACTTATCAATAATTTTCTCACAAGATCTCCTTGGGCTCAAGACTCTACTAGGGTTTGATCAGCTCAAGACACCTCCTTATGCACTGATGACCAAAATTAGGGTTTGAGTTTGCACAAGGATTTTTGGACTATCAATGCTTCATATGACTTTCAAGGATCATCATGGACCCCCAAGATTACTCATGTCAAGTTTCAAGCCTTGGATCACACTTTTGACCAGTCAATTGAACAGTTGACCTAAAAATCAATTGTATTGAGAAAAAAGTCAACCATAGCCAAATTACAGTCAAAATTCATAATTTTTTATCCATATCAACATTTTAGACCCATATGTATCATTTGATCAAGTTTGGACCATAATTCCTCAAGAAATTTGATCAAATCTCCAAAAGGGCAAAATGGTCAAAATTAGGGTTTTGATTGAGAAAGGGCAATTTCTGATTTTTGACCTAGCAAATGATCAATTGGTTTAAGGCATGATCTCAAGAGTCCAATTGCATCATTTTTACCTAGTTACATGATTCAAAACATTGCAAATCCATTTGATTGACAGATGAATTTTGCAATAAACTGATCAAAAGTCAACTGTATACTGAAAAGTCAAACTTGAGTTTTTGGTCAAATTCAAGTGCCAGAGATCATAATTCATCAAAACATGTCAAAATATGAAACTTATTCATCAAGAAATCAAGAAATCAAGATTTCAATTTGAAAAATCAAAATTTCTAAACTTAAAATTTTTTTCTAAGTGTCAAAATTTTCTTATTTTTTCATAACTTTAAGCCAAATTTTCACCATGATACAAGATGATTCAAAGGAAGCTCCCAACATGAAAGTTGTATATCTCCATGAAATATACAACTTTTCTTCACACAACTTCTCCTAAAAATGCTTGGATCTCAAGTTATAATTTTGTGAATACATGCTCATAAGCTAAAAATGACTTAGTGAAATTTTGCCCTAGTTAGGCAAATTTTTTACCTAACTTCATGGCAATTTTTCACATAGTTCCAATGGGAATCTTCAAAATCAATTCAAAGATGAGTTGTAGAGCACATTGCAAGCTTTCCAAAATGTCAAGGAACTCCTTGAGATCACTCTTAGGTATGGAGAATCGAAGAGATGAAGTTGGTGTTTTGTCACTTGAATTATAGGTCATTTTCATGATGAACACAAATGCAAATCAATGTTAGGCTGCATAGTCTTTTCTTTGCAGACCTCAAACTTGTTTGTCACTCCATAATTAATTGATTACATAAACTTTTGAGCTATAATCTAAGTGATTTAAGCTTTATCCAATTCACATTGCCATTTTGGGAAGAAAGCTAACAATACCATTCTTGTAAAGCAAGCTTTTTGCATAAAGTCCACTCTTGAGGCTCTAACTTGTTCCCTCTGATCACACTTCATCTACAAAGTCAGAAGCAAGTGTGTTTAAAGCTTAACCACTCTATCTTAGCAAGTACGCAAGCATTGCAACTTGTTTTCTCAAAAATCACATGTTTAGCTTAAGGATGCAAATTCAAATTCTGAGTTGTTACAAGCCTCAAAATCTCTTGCCTATAAATACATACACTATTTGCAAGATGAGACACGAGCTTGAAGACCCTGAAACTCACTCAAAATCTCTCTAGCCAGAAATTGTCTCAAAACACCATTGTTGTGCAAGTTCTGACTTTACATACCAAACTCACATTTCCCTCGTGCATTTCTTGGCCTTTTAGTTTCTAAAGCTTCCCTGCATCAAGAGTAACTCATCCCTGTACCTGTTTCATTTCTGTAACACCATTTTCCATGTCTTCCATAACCAAAAACAGAGCATCACAGTTGGACTTCTCCAGACCATTCCATCCATCCTCAACTCAGGCCAGCCATTGCATTAGCTTTCTAGAGGTCCAAGGAAGCTAACATGATCATCAGCACTGCCTGAAACAAGCTCATTTGCATTTCACGATTTCCAGTTTTGAGGTATTTTTCTTGAACTTCTATCTCATTACTTAGGCATTGTTAGGCTTGCATTTGTGAAGATAAAATGTAGACCTCATTGCCACGAAGTTGTACATATCCATAATTTGTATTTATATGGCCTGAGCTTAGAGAATTTTAGAGTTGAAGTTTCTGAAATTTTTAGGGTTTAAATTAGGGCCAGAGAAATTCTCATTTATCTTTGACTTTCAGCCTTAGTTATTTACATGGTTAGATTTGTGAGGAAGAATGCAACAACTTTCATTTTGTCACTTTCCATTTTTGTTGAGAAATGAAGAAGTTACAGGTGCACCGACTGGAGGTTGAAGATGAAGTCATCAGGACTTGATTTTCCTTACATATTTATGGTTTTGTTTATATAAACGGATGTATAGCCACCCCAATGGTAAAGCGCATGCCTGTTTATGCCATGGTCCTGGGTTCAAGCCCCAGCGTGACCATTTTTACATTTTTCATATTTTTTTGACATTCCAACAAATGCATTTTCTTGTTTTACCTTGGCAGATCCAATGCAATACTCCATCACACGCCTTCCATACATCCTCAACGCCTGGCCACTGGATGCCCAATTAGTCATATCCAACGTGCCAGCAATGAAGGTCCATGGTATTCCTCAAAGTCAATGATGCACCAGATCCAGTGCTGACCAGGCCTGGAGCTTAATGGGCCAAAGATTTTCAGCTTCACACCCCCTTTTTTGCTAAGCATACATGCCCATTCTTTTTTTCTTTTTTTTCCTTATTTAATTATTTTGCTTAATTATTTTTTCACAAAAATTAATCATTTTTTTATTTAATCATAAAAATAAATAAATCACAAAATACAAAAAAAAGCATTTTTTAAATAAATTATTTAATTTAATTAGGAATCTAGGTTAACTTAATTTATTTTCTATAATTAAAATCAAATAGAATCTAGGTTTTAATTTTACATTTATATTTCTTTTCTCAAATAAAAAACCAAATAAATACAAAAAAATCTTTTTGTACAAAATATTTTATTTTTCTTGAAATTATTTAATTAGAAAATTAGGCTAATTTAATTTCTTTCATAATTTAAAAATAATTAGAAATTAGGTTTAATTAATTTTCAATTAATTGTTTTCTAAAATAAAAATCCACAAGAACAAAAATCTTTTTCTCTCAATTAGAGTTTTAGGTTATCTTTTCAATCGTTCTCGTATTTAATTCGCCGCGCGCTTGTTAATTATTTTGCCATTATTTTGTAACTGTTCAGGGTTTGTAATAGTTAACTTAGGGTTTTTATTTACTGTTTAAATCCCCGATTTTTGGTTATGTAATTAATCCCCCTCCCCGAAGCCTTGTAATAGCTAGGTTTATTTTCTCGCATTTTTAATTCCCGCAAATATTTAACTGTTTAGATGTATGTTTAGGATTGTATGGCAAGAATGCATGACAAAATTAAAATGGTTAGAAAACCCTAATGTGCAAAGATAATAAACTGAAAATAAATCACTCGCACATATTCACTCTTAGGGTATACTCTCACTTCGGTTGCCTTCGGTAAACGATCATTAAGCATAGGGTGTCTTAGTGGTAGCCCTCCAGTCTAAAGAGATCAAATTGTCCCGTTCAAATGTTACCTCGAAAATGTTGCCTCAGAAATGTTGCCTCGAAAAGATCTTAAGACTCTAGGGTTACTACTAAGGTGTCCTAGTATTGCTTTAGTGACCGTACGTCCCTTTCGAATTGACCCTTACAAATTCCAACGACGGTGCTACCTATTCCTTAATAGTAGGATAGCGCTGTCTAAAGGAAACAAGAATAGAAATGATCTTTTTTCGAGTAGGTAGATGCTAGTAGGTACTTGCTCAAATCAAAACTTTTCACACTTACACCTTTCAAAACAATTTTCAAAACAACTTCGTCACACTCTTGAGGACTGATACAAGGGTTATCATGAAGTAAAACATTTTTCAAAAACAAGCACACAAACACAAGTAATTTAAAAACGAGAAAGAACCTAAGAGCCCATGAAAAACCATGGATAGAAAGGGTGCTAACACCTTCCCTTTTTATAATCTACCCCCCGTACTCAAAATCTCGAAAAATGATTTTTTCTGTACTTTTTTCCTTTCCGGTTGGATGAAATAAAAGTCGGTGGCGACTCTTGCTTACCGTGACATTTTGCAAACACAAAACGCAAAATGTAAACCAGTATAATAGTCGGTTCTGCCACCGTATCACAGGAGGTATCTTGAGCTGATCAACCCTTGTGCAGTCTTGAACCAAAGGAGATCTTGTGAGAAAATACTTGATAAATGAGAGGGAAAATTTTGGGGTACAACATTAGGATTATTATTATTTTATTATAATAATTAAATAATTATTTAATTTGGATAGTTATATTATTATTGGATTATAAGAGGTGAGAATAGAGAGAAGAAAGTCAGAATGTGAAAAACAGAAGGGAAGCATAGAAGTGAGAAGAAGATAAGAGCACTAGGAAGCTAGGGTAAGAAGATTCACTGTAGGAATCAAGAACCGACCAAAAATCTAAGTTAAGGGGGGATTCTAACACTATAATGGACTGCCTTATCATAGGGTATAGTAGAAATTAGGTTTCATTGTTGTGTGTTTTGATTTTCTCCCTAATTGGTGTTTTTGGGGTTTTCTCCCATTGAGGAATTTTGATGCATTTTGAATGATTGATTGTGAATTTGGTGATGTGTTATGGTTAGTGTTGTACCCCAAAATTTGCCCTCCCATATTCTTCAAGAGATTGCCAAGCCAAGCTACAAAATTTCCCAAGGGTTGTGCAGTGCAACTGTTTCCTATACAGTCAAAACTAGGGTTTGTGTTCTGATCAAGAATTGAAAGTTTTCAAGGACCCAATCAAGTCTCATATGCCTACAAATGGGGTCAAACATCCTCATGTCAAGTTTCAAGGCATTCAGCTCAAAATTGCACAGTCAAAACCCTAGATTGCACTACAGTCAACTGTAGGGGCAAAATGGTCATTTGGCAGTCAAAAGTTCAAATTTTTGGTCAACATATCATTTTGAAGCCACAAACATCATTTGATCAATGCTTGATCATGATTCTCAAAATTTGGCTCAGAAATCATCAAAGATGCAAAAGTTGCTATATTTGGACAGTTGAAAAAGTCAACTGAAATTGACCAGGGCATAACTTTCACATGGATTATCAGAAAAATCCCATCCAAAGCTCATTTTGAAGAGAAAGACATTTCCTACAACTCATCTTCATACTTCAAGTCCAAGAAATGCTCTCACAAAAAGTTATCAATTTCAACATTACAGGTCATTTTCAAAAGTCAACAAAAAGGGACTTTAAGTCAAAGGCCATAACTTGAGATTGGTAAATCAAAATGACATGGGACCAAAAGCATTGGTTAAAGGACTCAAAGACCTTTCCAAAATGTCCAAGAACATGTGAAAAGCTTAAAAATTGAGCAAGTTATGCCTTGTAGAAGTTGGGAAATTTTTGTGAAATGGCCAAAGTCAACTACCCTTGAAACTTCAATTTTTGACAAAAGGGCCCACTTTCTTCCACTTGATTCATCCTTGTCATGCCACACACGTGTCCCATGATTAATTTCAAGACCAAATATTGATTTTTCTATTTTATTTAATTTTTGATAATTTAATTCATTTTAAATCTTTAAAAATTCAAATAAAATTCAAAAACCAATAGAATAGTGTCATGTGAGTTTGGACAACTTCCATGTATCATGGGCCAATTCAAAAACTCAGGCTAGGGTTAAACTTCACACTAAGTCTAGGTTTTGGCTAAAAAGAAGGAAAAATGGTTAATGGTGAAAACCCTAGGACTTGTTCTTTCCTAAGCATGAATTAAGGTCAGTTAGCAAGCCAATTCCATTCCATTATCATCACTGAGTCAAACCAAAAGCCTAGGGGATCATAATCTGCGCCCAAACAAGCTTTTGAATATTGAAATTTTGGCATAAAAACACAAAACTGAAAACTAGTTTAGGGGTCGATTCAAGCCTCAATTCTTTTTCCATTAGCATCCTGAGGCATCACTGAACACATCCCAATTCCTAACATCAATCAAAACGCCAAGAAACGGTAGCTACAACTCAAACTGTGCCGTAAAAAAATTCAAATCGCATATCATAATTTACGCATCCTTGTGCATTTTTGTTCATGAATTCTTATTCAATGTGAAGTTTGCAAGCTGACTATAACTTTTAATTGAATTTTCGTGCACTTTTGGCCAAGTTACCATGCTTGTTCTTTAGGGTTTTCAGAAGGAAAATTTAGGGCTTTCATAATAAAGCAAAATTGGCCCTCAAGACCATGACTGTTACATTCAGCAAACCTGGACGAGTCTGAAATACTGCTCGCGATCAATTTATATAGGCCATGGCGCTAGTCGCTATTTTTCCATAGCCTGCCTAACACCACGGTTGCAAAACCGTTGCTTATTTGTTTTGTTTTACAGGGACGAAGAAGAAGGACTCGTGGCATGCAGGGATTGGGAGATTTAAAATTTCGCGCGCGCTCCAAGTGTTGTGCCACTTTTCCTTTATATTATTTATTTGACGTTATATATTAAATGAAACACAAGTGGCTCAGTGGACAGGATGCGTGCATGTGACCTTCAAGACCTGGGTTCAAGTCCCAGGTCAGAACAATTTCCATAATATTTTTCTCTTCTAATTCCCATGCAGCGCTACTATGGGGGTACACCATGCACACTCAAAAATCAATTAGCCACGCGTCCCAGGAGGTCTATCAAAGGGTTCAGAACAAAGGCGTATGGTGGATGCCAGTCAACATGCCACACCTGATCCAGAAAGGTCAATGAATTCAAGCAAATGGGCCAGAAATCCCAGGCCTGAACCTCCTAATCTGGGGCTACACCCCACCCTGGTTTGCCAACTTTGATTATTTTTTATATCTTCATTTATTATTTTAATTGTTATGTTATTTTAATTATTTGTTTTATTTAATTTTTAATCAAAATGCAAAAACATCATAAAAATCAAAAAAATACCAAAAATACAATTTTTATTTTATTATGTCCATAAATAAATTATTTAGTTTAATTAGGGTATAATTTTAATCTTTTTAATAAAAATCCAAAAAAAATAGAATTTAGGTTTAATAATTTTTATTTTCTCTTTTTCTTTTTCCTTTCCCTTTTTTCAGAATAATAATGTTATTTATTTATTTTCATAAATTAAAAAATGTACATAAATTAATTTAGACTTAAATTAGGTTAAAAGTCAATGTTTTCATAATAAACTTAAAAAACAATAGAATTAGGTCTAATATTTAATTTAATTTCAATTAACTCCTTTTTTCTCATTAAATCTAAAAAACACAAAAATACCATTTTCATTTAATTTTAATTTTAAATTCCTTATTAATGTTAATTGTTTGTAAAAGGGTCCAACGCCCTAGTTTTGTTTAATTCCTTTATTTCGCGCATTTATTTTACAATCGTTTAAATAACTCTGTATATGCCCCAAAGCCTTGTAATAAGTTTAGATTTATTTCTCGCACTTTTACTTTTTTGCTTTATTTACTTTCAGTCAAATCGGGTTCGGTTTATTTTGGCGATGTGGACCCGCGCCATTTGTAATAGTTTAGATTTATTTTCCCGCAACTTTATAACTGTTAAAAAAGCATGCAAGAATGAATGTCCTAATTAAAATCAAGCGTAGATCACAAATAAACATGACAAGACAAATATCTGAAAACGACACACGAATCGCACACACCACCCCTAGGGTACGCCTCACTGTTGCCTTGCCTTTCGAAAGGTGATCGTCGAGTAGAGGACGTCTTAGTAAGTCCTCATGATCCGGGAACCTGGCATGAGGGTAGCTTCTAAGGTGTCTTCCCATTGCTCTGGTGATCACCATGTCCCTACAAACTCGAATTGACCCGAACACCTCCAACAGTGGTGCTACCTACCTCTCAATGGTGGGATGGCACTACTTTAAAGGACATTTACACAGACGAATTCCTTAGGGTAGGTAGGTTCTCAAGGATACTTGCTCTAATTTCAAACAAATCAAAATACTTTTCACACCAACACACTTTCAAAAACTTTCAAAACAAACTTTTCAAACACTCTGACGTACGAGTTGAACTGAAACTTTTCAAAGAATATTTTTGAAACCCACATTGAAAAGCAAGCAAACATTTTGAAAACACATTGAGCAAGTATCTAAGAGCCCATGGATAACCATGGATAGAAAGGGTGCTAACACCTTCCCTTTCTATAACCTACCTCCCGAACCGAGAGCAATCTCTATAAGGAATTTTTCTGTGCTTTTGTCCTTTCCATTTGGAGAAAATAAAAGACGGTGGCGACTCTTGCTTCCGCGACATTTCGCGAACCAGCGTTAAACAGTCAGTTCCAGATCCACCGATCACAGAACTGGCGACTCTGCTGGGGATATATTTTTAAAAGTGAGGTGTACCTTAGGATTAGCTCATAACTATGTTTTCAATTGTCTTCTTTGCTTGCTTTATTATTGTGGGTTGCTTGGGAGTTCTATAGATCCTAACCCGGATCTGGGGGATACCTTTTTTAGAAAGTAGCAACAAGGCTGTGAGGGAACTGTGCGGGGTATACCGACATGGTTGAAACAGTCTGCTACGTTGATGTGGCACTTTGGTGTGTACCGGTAACCTTTGAGTTCAGTCAAGGAGAGTACGGGGCCTCCATGTGGTGTCATGAAGCATCAACAGACCTTAGGAACCTTAATTGAACCATCTTGGCCTCTTTAGGGTAGTGAGATAACTGACTTTGGTGCAGTCCGAGGTTGGTTGATACTCGATACTACGCTCAATTGAGGGTTGCTTTCCTGGAATATTTCGGTCGCCAGTTCAGTGGCTAAATCGAAACGATGAACAATGAAAGCAATCCCGTGATATTGGGAACCTTAGAACCCGGTTACTTTGATTAGGACAGGTTGAACCCACCAACTTCAAGAGGGTACTACCCAGACTCCATGCTGGCCTAAACTTTAAGGGCTTTTCTTGTGTGACTTGTGTGCCTTCCTACTTGAACTACTTGCATGCTTATTACCTGACATTTGTCTCTTGCAGGTTGTGTTTGTAGTCCTTAATTAGGACTCATAACAGGGTATCCTAAGTTTCTTGCAGGTTTCTGCAGTCCTTAATTGGGACTCATAACAGGGTTACTCACATTACCCCATGCATATCATGACATCATACCATTGCATACATCCTAACCCATTTCAAGGATCTCAAGGGCTTGTGATACAGGTCATATAAATCAAACATCTAGCAAGGGGCAAAGAGGATTTATTTTCTTCTAGCCAATGTTGTCAGAGGCTATGACCCACTTGATATGGTGAGCTCTGACTCCTGAAGAAGGTTCCCTAACCAAGGTTGTTTGGAAATCAAAACCAGACATGATGACTAAAGTCAGGGGCTATGACCCACTTGATATGGAGAGCTCTGACTCCTGAAGAAGGTTCCCTAACCAAGGTTGTTTGGAAATCAAAACCAGACATGATGACTAAAGTCAGGGGCTATGACCCACTTGATATGGTGAGCCTTTGACTCTTGAAGAAGAGTTCTCAATAACATGGGTGTCCTTCAATCAAGCTCTAAATTCCAATGCTAATTTTCTGGTTTACCCCGCGAGATCCTTGAAAACATTGCATGCATATCATACTCATCCTTACATAACAGGTATCTTTGTTGCAGGTCACTTACCTTTCCCGCTGTTTATTTCAGCAATGGTTTCACAACAAGACAACCATGACCTTCTTGCTCAAGAGACTCGGTTCGGGGAAATCCTCCTGAATCTATCCAAGGGGCAGGAGGAGCTAAGAACACTTCTCGTAGAGACTTTTGCCAGGAACAGTGCTGAGGATGAAAGGCTGAAACACCTACAAGCTGAGATGGATGCTATGAAAGCCCAAATGCTGGAGCAGAGGAACGTCATTCAGGGTTTAACTCAAAGACAAGATGAGCTCGGGGTTCTCGTCAACAAACTGCTTCAGGGTAACCAACTGGGGCAAACATCTAAGGGTAAAAAGCCAATCATCGTTCAACCACCTTTGAGACAAAGAGGCAAGGAGAAAGCTCCTCATATGGCTCCAGTATCACCAATTCAGCAGCAACTTCACCAACTTCAGACAGACAAGCCCAGGAGGCAGTTCACCCCGCTCAATATGTCGCTGTTTCAAGCTTTACAACGCCTGTTGAGATTGAACCTGATCACATTAAGGGCTCATCCCCAGAACCCCAACACAGCACATCCTGCTTATGATCCCAATAAAAGGTGTTCCTACCACTCTGCCTGTCCAGGACATGATGCAAATGAGTGTTGGGCTTTGAAAAACAAGATCCAGGACCTGATTGATGAAGGAGCACTGGAATTCACACAAGATGGTCAGGCTGAATTTTTCTACCATCCCTCCAAGGCTCACCATTTGAAGTGACAAGCCCTGAGACTAGAAATTTTTTTTTATTCGAATGTTCAAGTTGCAATTTTCTTTTGTTCAAACATTTATTCATGTTAAAACATTGTTATTCCATTAATGCATCACTTATGTCTATTTTTGAATCAATATATTCGCATTCACTATATGCAAACTATTTTCATATTTTTTCTGATGTCAACTCTCGATTAATAGTTCTAAGCCTCTTGAGGGAGGATGACGAAAACGATACCATAATTTACAGTATGCTTTTGAACAGATCCCGCTGATGAGGTACAGGCATTGTTTCAATCCCTAAACACTGGAGTTATAAGGATGATAATCCCTCGCCAACCCATCTGAGCCAAAGAAGTAGGAGTTTTTCTTTTCGCAATTTAAAACCCTTAATCATAACCTGGGGCAGGGTAGTCTCTCAGTTGATCCAAGTGAATAACGAATGGCACCAAAGAGATCCTTACGAAAAAAGAAAGACAGTGATAGTTCAGAACAATCAAAAGGACAGGCAGTCTTCATAAACAAAAAAGCCCAAAAAGTCTAAACTCATGAAGGAGACTTACAAAACTGGGGCATCCCGCTGACTGAAATTCCAAAAAAGGAAACAGTTCAGGCAAAAAAAGAAAGGGATAACAAAAATCAGACAAGAAAAAGGTCTTACAAACCCTCGACAAAAAAAAAATGATGACTGCCTATTCAGAATAAATCATCAATGACTGAACCATCACCGGAAAATCAGAACGAAGACTCAAACAAGGTCTAACGCATGATCAACTGAGTTTAGGTTGGAAGAACGTCACGAAGAGTGGGTGGGTACAAATAATTTGAGCCTTTATTCTTTGTTTCTTAAACCGTGAACCAGGTCACGTTATAACCCTCAAAAGTCCCAGCTGAAGCAGGGGTTAGTTCGAAAGCATACTGTTACGAAAGGTACCCTGACTCCTTAAGGCCTACGGTAAATACGGAGTTGACCTCACGTTTTACAAACAATCATTTGTTTTATGAAAGAAAATACATTTTCAAAATCTTTGAGACAGACATAAGCTTTGCATTTTTAACATAACTTTGTTTGCATATGACTTTTTGTTTAAACAACATAGAAATTCGCATGACGAAAGTCTAATGAACAAGAGTATCTTCAATCAAGGGGCACGGCATGATCATGGTCTACCATCTGGGGCAGTTAAGTCAAGATCCAGAGAATCTCTCAAAAGGCCAAAAAGCCTGGGGCAAATCTCTGCCTGAGTCACTTGGGGCACTCCAGCAACGAATCTTGCCTGATCAAATATCTTCTGGTAGCAGGGCAACCAAACACTTCTAACAGGGGCAACTCCCTATATTCTGAGAGAGTGGACATAGTCGAAAAAATACTACGCATAATCAAAGACCCGCTAGGTTGACACACCTAGGCAAAAATAAGGGCTTCCCGGCGAACCAAAAGGGTTCGGGCAAAATGAAGGGATGACATGAAAAATCTGTACACCCGGCAAGTCGAAAACCTGAAAAGGCGGCTGGGGCAAAAATGGGTATCCCGGTGGACTGAAAACCCGAAAGGACAGTCCATGCAAAAGTTAGGGATTAAAGCGTACGACTATGTCCCGCCATCTGTCTACCAGAAGAAAGTTTGTCCGCCAACAACTATCAGCACCCCACAAGAAACAGGGGCAATAAAGGTTGGTCTGGGCAGTCTGATTGTTCTATCCTCCAAGGTATCAGGGTAGGTCCTGTTGAAGAACACAACCAGGTATCTTAATTCCCCAGAGAGCGAGCCAGCAAGCAGTATACTCTCCTCAAGCAAAGCAGTTATCAACCTTAAGGAAGTTGAGTATCCTCTCGCAGATCTCAACACTCCCCAGCAGCATATATTCTTAACAAGCATCCCCGGCAGCCTTGGTCTAAAGATTGTTCCCCGGTGGCATACAAACATTCAAAGGAATCACTTCCCCCGCAGTTCAAAATTTCCCCAGAAGAGTCCAATTAGTTTCCCCAGGAAAGTTGGAATTTATATCTCCCCAAGCAGTAAGCTTATCCCCAGTAAATTCTGGAAGCTTATCCTTCGCAGAGCACGAACGCGTCGTCTGGCTTGATTTAAAGAGTTATTTCCTTAACAGGATATAACTGGGTTATCCTCAGCCAAAAGCCAAGGGAAGGTCGTCGTCAACGTAGTTCTTTCCTATCCCCAGCGAAGTCAATTCACACTTCCAGTACAACAACGATATCCCCAACAGAGTTACTATCAACATTCAGCAAGGCATCACTCTGCCCACAGAGTATTGCTTTCCAGCATGATCGCTAGAGTATCTTTTCTCCCCGCAGAATCTTCCATTCGCCAAGTTATTCCGCAACGGAGTCATCTTCTCCTACCGGTATCCTTGCAATTATCATCCCCAGCGGAAGCAAAATCTATTCTTCGACATCATCCCAGGATACGACTTCCCGGCATCCGTCAAGGATTTACTTTCCTGGACGAAAACATACATAAAACATCACATACATCATTATAGCATGCATAACGCACTGCGTCATACAAATCTCATTTATGTTGAGAGCATCATTGCTTGATCCATATCATGCATTGCATATGACTGACTTTTACCTTTCAGGAAAGATCCAGTTAAGTTCTCAGGCTACATTTCAAGACCTAGACCGGTTCAGTTAAATCGTCCTAAGATTTTCCTGATGCTTATCCAGTCAAAGGCCTTCTCTGGTTCAGTCAGATCGACCTTAAGATCTCCCTGATGCTTATCCTAGTTGAAGACATTTCAAGACCTAGACCGGTTCAGTTAAATCGTCCCAAGATTTTCCTGATGCTTATCCAGTCAAAGGCCTTCTCTGGTTCAGTCAGATCGACCTTAAGATCTCCCTGATACTTATCCCAGTTGAAGACATTTCAAGACCTAGACCGGTTCAGTTAAATCATCCTAAGATTTTCCTGATGCTTATCCAGTCAAAGGCCTTCTCTGGTTCAGTCAGATCGACCTTAAGATCTCCCTGATACTTATCCCAGTTGAAGACATTTCAAGACCTAGACCGGTTCAGTTAAATCATCCTAAGATTTTCCTGATGCTTATCCAGTCAAAGGCCTTCTCTGGTTCAGTCAGATCGACCTTAAGATCTCCCTGATGCTTATCCCAGTTGAAGACATTTCAAGACCTAGACCGGTTCAGTTAAATCATCCTAAGATTTTCCTGATGCTTATCCAGTCAAAGGCCTTCTCTGGTTCAGTCAGATCGACCTTAAGATCTCCCTGATACTTATCCCAGTTGAAGACATTTCAAGACCTAGACCGGTTCAGTTAAATCATCCTAAGATTTTCCTGATGCTTATCCAGTCAAAGGCCTTCTCTGGTTCAGTCAGATCGACCTTAAGATCTCCCTGATGCTTATCCCAGTTGAAGACATTTCAAGACCTAGACCGGTTCAGTTAAATCATCCTAAGATTTTCCTGATGCTTATCCAGTCAAAGGCCTTCTCTGGTTCAGTCAGATCGACCTTAAGATCTCCCTGATGCTTATCCCAGTTGAAGACATTTCAAGACCTAGACCGGTTCAGTTAAATCGTCCCAAGATTTTCCTGATGCTTATCCAGTCAAAGGCCTTCTCTGGTTCAGTCAGATCGACCTTAAGATCTCCCTGATGCTTACCCCAGTTGAAGACATTTCAAGACCTAGACCGGTCCAGTTAAATCATCCCAAGATTTTCCTAATGCTTATCCAGTCAAAGGCCTTCTCTGGTTCAGTCAGATCGACCTTAAGATCTCCCTGATGCTTATCCCAGTTGAAGACATTTCAAGACCTAGACCGGTCCAGTTAAATCGTCCCAAGATTTTCCTGATTCTTACCCAGTCAAAGGCCTCTCTGGTTCAGTCAGAGCGACCCTAAGATCTCCCTGATTCTTATCCCAGTAGAAGACACCCCAGATTTTTCTCAACGAGCGTTGTTGAAGTTAAAGTCGCCCAAAGCTCTCTTACCATTCATGCTAAGGAAGTAATCATCCCTGGTTCTTTCATCGCCGTTTGAAGCTCCAGACTCAGCTCCTGTAACCAGTCAGGACACATCTATACCAGGCATCTAAAAATCAGCTCCTGCAACGTGTCAGGTACTCATTTTCGTTTTTGCAGGTATGCAGGTTCTCACCAAGGAATCTCTTACGCAATCAGACATCCAGATGGCATCTATAAGCCCATTCCCCCATCATTGCTAACATGTGAGCGCAAATTTCTGGGCACTCTAGTGTCCAATCTTCTTTTACCATCGGATTACGAAAGGCACGTCGGCCAATCTGCATCCTCAGGTCTAAGAAGATTGAACAGGGGCAACTGTTGTACCCCAAAATTTGCCCTCCCATATTCTTCAAGAGATTTCCAAGCCAAGCTACAAAATTTCCCAAGGGTTGTGCAGTGCAACTGTTTCCTATACAGTCAAAACTAGGGTTTGTGTTCTGATCAAGAATTGAAAGTTTTCAAGGACCCAATCAAGTCTCATATGCCTACAAATGGGGTCAAACATCCTCATGTCAAGTTTCAAGGCATTCAGCTCAAAATTGCACAGTCAAAACCCTAGATTGCACTACAGTCAACTGTAGGGGCAAAATGGTCATTTGGCAGTCAAAAGTTCAAATTTTTGGTCAACATATCATTTTGAAGCCACAAACATCATTTGATCAATGCTTGATCATGATTCTCAAAATTTGGCTCAGAAATCATCAAAGATGCAAAAGTTGCTATATTTGGACAGCTGAAAAAGTCAACTGAAATTGACCAGGGAATAACTTTCACATGGATTATCAGAAAAATCCCATCCAAAGCTCATTTTGAAGAGAAAGACATTTCCTACAACTCATCTTCATACTTCAAGTCCAAGAAATGCTCTCACAAAAAGTTATCAATTTCAACATTACAGGTCATTTTCAAAAGTCAACAAAAAGGGACTTTAAGTCAAAGGCCATAACTTGAGATTGGTAAATCAAAATGACATGGGACCAAAGGCATTGGTTAAAGGACTCAAAGACCTTTCCAAAATGTCCAAGAACATGTGAAAAGCTTAAAAATTGAGCAAGTTATGCCTTGTAGAAGTTGGGAAATTTTTGTGAAATGGCCAAAGTCAACTACCCTTGAAACTTCAATTTTTGACAAAAGGGCCCACTTTCTTCCACTTGATTCATCCTTGTCATGCCACACACGTGTCCCATGATTAATTTCAAGACCAAATATTGATTTTTCTATTTTATTTAATTTTTGATAATTTAATTCATTTTAAATCTTTAAAAATTCAAATAAAATTCAAAAACCAATAGAATAGTGTCATGTGAGTTTGGACAACTTCCATGTATCATGGGCCAATTCAAAAACTCAGGCTAGGGTTAAACTTCACACTAAGTCTAGGTTTTGGCTAAAAAGAAGGAAAAATGGTTAATGGTGAAAACCCTAGGACTTGTTCTTTCCTAAGCATGAATTAAGGTCAGTTAGCAAGCCAATTCCATTCCATTATCATCACTGAGTCAAACCAAAAGCCTAGGGGATCATAATCTGCGCCCAAACAAGCTTTTGAATATTGAAATTTTGGCATAAAAACACAAAACTGAAAACTAGTTTAGGGGTCGATTCAAGCCTCAATTCTTTTTCCATTAGCATCCTGAGGCATCACTGAACACATCCCAATTCCTAACATCAATCAAAACGCCAAGAAACGGTAGCTACAACTCAAACTGTGCCGTAAAAAAATTCAAATCGCATATCATAATTTACGCATCCTTGTGCATTTTTGTTCATGAATTCTTATTCAATGTGAAGTTTGCAAGCTGACTATAACTTTTAATTGAATTTTCGTGCACTTTTGGCCAAGTTACCATGCTTGTTCTTTAGGGTTTTCAGAAGGAAAATTTAGGGCTTTCATAATAAAGCAAAATTGGCCCTCAAGACCATGACTGTTACATTCAGCAAACCTGGACGAGTCTGAAATACTGCTCGCGATCAATTTATATAGGCCATGGCGCTAGTCGCTATTTTTCCATAGCCTGCCTAACACCACGGTTGCAAAACCGTTGCTTATTTGTTTTGTTTTACAGGGACGAAGAAGAAGGACTCGTGGCATGCAGGGATTGGGAGATTTAAAATTTCGCGCGCGCTCCAAGTGTTGTGCCACTTTTCCTTTATATTATTTATTTGACGTTATATATTAAATGAAACACAAGTGGCTCAGTGGACAGGATGCGTGCATGTGACCTTCAAGACCTGGGTTCAAGTCCCAGGTCAGAACAATTTCCATAATATTTTTCTCTTCTAATTCCCATGCAGCGCTACTATGGGGGTACACCATGCACACTCAAAAATCAATTAGCCACGCGTCCCAGGAGGTCTATCAAAGGGTTCAGAACAAAGGCGTATGGTGGATGCCAGTCAACATGCCACACCTGATCCAGAAAGGTCAATGAATTCAAGCAAATGGGCCAGAAATCCCAGGCCTGAACCTCCTAATCTGGGGCTACACCCCACCCTGGTTTGCCAACTTTGATTATTTTTTATATCTTCATTTATTATTTTAATTGTTATGTTATTTTAATTATTTGTTTTATTTAATTTTTAATCAAAATGCAAAAACATCATAAAAATCAAAAAAATACCAAAAATACAATTTTTATTTTATTATGTCCATAAATAAATTATTTAGTTTAATTAGGGTATAATTTTAATCTTTTTAATAAAAATCCAAAAAAAATAGAATTTAGGTTTAATAATTTTTATTTTCTCTTTTTCTTTTTCCTTTCCCTTTTTTCAGAATAATAATGTTATTTATTTATTTTCATAAATTAAAAAATGTACATAAATTAATTTAGACTTAAATTAGGTTAAAAGTCAATGTTTTCATAATAAACTTAAAAAACAATAGAATTAGGTCTAATATTTAATTTAATTTCAATTAACTCCTTTTTTCTCATTAAATCTAAAAAACACAAAAATACCATTTTCATTTAATTTTAATTTTAAATTCCTTATTAATGTTAATTGTTTGTAAAAGGGTCCAACGCCCTAGTTTTGTTTAATTCCTTTATTTCGCGCATTTATTTTACAATCGTTTAAATAACTCTGTATATGCCCCAAAGCCTTGTAATAAGTTTAGATTTATTTCTCGCACTTTTACTTTTTTGCTTTATTTACTTTCAGTCAAATCGGGTTCGGTTTATTTTGGCGATGTGGACCCGCGCCATTTGTAATAGTTTAGATTTATTTTCCCGCAACTTTATAACTGTTAAAAAAGCATGCAAGAATGAATGTCCTAATTAAAATCAAGCGTAGATCACAAATAAACATGACAAGACAAATATCTGAAAACGACACACGAATCGCACACACCACCCCTAGGGTACGCCTCACTGTTGCCTTGCCTTTCGAAAGGTGATCGTCGAGTAGAGGACGTCTTAGTA
The DNA here is from genome assembly GCA_948472305.1 of Vicia faba. Taxonomy (NCBI): domain Eukaryota; kingdom Viridiplantae; phylum Streptophyta; class Magnoliopsida; order Fabales; family Fabaceae; genus Vicia; species Vicia faba. The sequence continues at coordinate 1,499,474,971 of OX451736.1, forward strand.
AGTCCTCATGATCCGGGAACCTGGCATGAGGGTAGCTTCTAAGGTGTCTTCCCATTGCTCTGGTGATCACCATGTCCCTACAAACTCGAATTGACCCGAACACCTCCAACAGTGGTGCTACCTACCTCTCAATGGTGGGATGGCACTACTTTAAAGGACATTTACACAGACGAATTCCTTAGGGTAGGTAGGTTCTCAAGGATACTTGCTCTAATTTCAAACAAATCAAAATACTTTTCACACCAACACACTTTCAAAAACTTTCAAAACAAACTTTTCAAACACTCTGACGTACGAGTTGAACTGAAACTTTTCAAAGAATATTTTTGAAACCCACATTGAAAAGCAAGCAAACATTTTGAAAACACATTGAGCAAGTATCTAAGAGCCCATGGATAACCATGGATAGAAAGGGTGCTAACACCTTCCCTTTCTATAACCTACCTCCCGAACCGAGAGCAATCTCTTTAAGGAATTTTTCTGTGCTTTTGTCCTTTCCATGTTGGAGAAAATAAAAGACGGTGGCGACTCTTGCTTCCGCGACATTTCGCGAACCAGCGTTAAACAGTCAGTTCCAGATCCACCGATCACAGTTAGCATTGATAGACATATGTTGGTGAATAATTAGAATGTTTGCAAAACACTATTTGGTGGAAAATTGAGAGTTTAAGCTTTGAAGCATGAAAAAATCGTATTTGAAAAGTTATAGATTTTTTATTGTCATTGCAGGGTAACTGGTTACCCAGTTATGGTGACCGATTACCACATAAAAATTTGGAAAATAGAGGCTACTGTAATATGCAGTAACTGGTTACCGTAAGTGGGTAACTGGTTACCGCGATATATTTTGAAAATGCATACTTACTGACTTTATAGTCACCGTTTACCACTAGAGGGTAACCGGTTATCACTGTAGTTGGCTGAGTTTTTGGAAAACTTTGAAAATCAATAACTTTTGCCTCGGGTGTCCGTTTGATGCACCGTTTGGACTATTGAAAAGATAAAATGATTTCCTATATTATGAAAATGAATTATAATGCATTAGTTAATTATTTCACCAACATTGATACCTGTCTATGTATGGATTTTTGATCTATATGCCACGATGTATGTGTGGTTAAGTGAAATGGATGTCTTGATTTTGTGACATGATATACATGATAATGGTGATGATGATGGTCTGTAATTGGTGAAATTGGGATGAGTAAGAATGATAAATGTGAGGTATTTTGTTGCATGATAGTGTCTCATGCATTCATAAAGTGAAAGCCTATATTGGCGAGCGAAGGCTTGTATTGGCGAGCAAAGCGGATTTCCCTAAGTTGGCATTATTACGAAGAGGGTTTACCCTGTTGGTACCACATGCATCTGTGTAGTGTCGGTCTCATTGCATTATTATAATTGTTAGCACTTGATGCCTTGAATAAATACATTGATGAATACTTGAATTATTATCTGCTCATTATTATGCTTCCTCTTATATTGTTGTGATACTCACCCTTTCTATTTGAATGTTACCTCTATGTGGGTAACGTGCAGATGATCCAAAGTAGCTCGAGGTTGAGGTTAGTTGAAAATTCACCTTAGTTGTGTAGATTGAGTTAGTGTCTGATCTGATATGTAACACTTTGGGGTTTTGCATTTATCTTATTATGTTGGGAGTAAACTTTGTGTATCTCTGTTGTTTTGAATTTGCCTTATGATTATGCTGATTTTTGAATGATGAAAAATACCACTCATGTTGAGGGTTGAGAATAATCATCTATTGATGTTTTCCGTTGTGAATAAATACACTGGAGTTTAAGACTTATGGACATTTGATTTGTGTTGTGTATCCTAATTAGTGAGCATGTGTGATTTACGAAGTATGTGACATCCTATTTTAATATTGTATTTTAGAAATAAATTTACTCTGATCTTGATTAAAATTACCGACGGGGAATGGGGTGTTACACTTAGTAACAACACAATCGATTGTACCCTATGGGAGGCATATGCTTTAGAATTCTTCGCTTACAAAAAAAAATAGATTCGTCAAAATAGGTCAGATATAGATTATGTTCGGAACATAACATGATGTGTTGACATCTTCTGCCCATAAGTACTTCGATAAATTGTTTTCATGGATGATGGTTCTAGCCATTTCTTGTAAATAGTTTTTCTTCATCTCTATAACTCCATTTTGTTATGGAGTTCTAGGAGAAGAGAACTCATGGAGGATTCCAAGTTTTTCACAAAAAGTTTCAAATGACTCATTTTCAAATTCTCCTTCATGACACTTCTAATCTTCAAGATTTTTGAATCTTCTTTATTATGTACTTGTATGTAGAAAATATTAAACACATCATATGGATCATCTTAGGATCTAAATAATTTAACCCAAGTCCATCTATTGTAGTCATCAACTATGACTAATCCATATATATTCCCATTGAATGATGCAATACTAACAGGACCAAACAAATCAATGTGAAGCAGATCTAAGGGTATGAAGGTAGGGTCAATGTTATTTGGTTTAAAATATGTTTTAATAATTTTTCCTACTTCAGATGCTCCATAAAAAGCATATGAGTGATAATTAAGGTCTGACAAACCATTAACAAGTTTTAACTTACTAAGTTTAGAGATTAATCTCGACTTAGCATGACCTAACCTTATGTGCCAGAGCCATTTTTCATCACTCACTAGTAGAAAGCAAAGCACATTATGATTAGCCAATTCAAAAACATTAATTTTATAAAAATTGTCTTTCCTCTTACCATTGAACACTATGGACTTGTTAGAATTATTAATGATTGTATTGATGTTCTTATTAAACACACTTCATAACCAATGTCACGAAATTGACTTATTCTAATAGAGATAGAGGAGTTACCAATAATACCCATACCAATGATCTTGCCTTTTTGGTTTCCTCCAAATCCTACATTTCCTCCCTCTTTCAGATTGAATGTTAGGAATATATGTTTTTCTCTTGTTATATGTCTGCAGCAAAAATAATTTCAGATTTAGGTACCCATAATTTGATAGGTTCTTTTGGGTTAAATCTAAAAGGTCGCTTTTGATTTTATACATTAGCCTTCATGTTTCTAGGCTTGTAATCATTAAAGACTTTTAGTTTAAAAGATATAGGTCTTGAATGGTTTTTATCCTTTGATTTTGAACCATTCAAAACCTTAGACTTTAGAATTATGAGTTTTGGTTTTTCTAGAACCTTAGATTTAAGGTCTCTTATTCTGATTTCTCTAGAACTTGATTCTACAATATTTAGTTTTAACTGTGTTGCAACTGGTTTTTTAATCAGAGTCGACACCCTTAATTTCTATCCTAAAGGAAGGGATTATAAACGAATAACCCTAAAAAGTTTCAGAGATTCTAGATTTGGACTCGGTTCTAGACGAGGGGAAGGTGTTAAACACCCCTTATCTACCTTGTTCACACGGGTACTAGGTTTAGAAGCCCATTTTTTAGGAAATAGGGTTTAAAATTATTTTATTAGGGGAAAGGTTTGAATTTTAGTTAGGGGGACTCACCACGATTTTGATTGTATGCCTACGTATCATCCTAGGAGGAATCGGAGTCTCATTTCGTAGTTCGCGGTTGGTTTGTTTTTTATGGATTGCGAAATATATTTGAATTTCCCGCATACGTAGTCTAAGAGTGTGAATAAGGGAGTTTATTAGACCAAGTATGCAGTCGATTTAAATATATTCGTATTCCTTTTTTTGAAGATTAATGTTGAATTAATTCATTATGAAAAATAATTTGATGTTTGTTTGAGCATTTTTTAGACGTATAGCGAATGAGTCTGATATAGTCTCCTCATCACGTGACTATATATTGGCCACGTGTCGCTGGCGGATGTAGTAATTTGGTGAATCACGCGGGTTTTAATATTTTTGATGTAAAATATTAAATTAATTTATATGGTGAAAAATGTTTTTTACATACACAATTTGAAAAGATACGATTTATTACAAATAAATAATATTATGTTTTAAATGAGTTTAAAATAATTAATTATTTATAGTAACAAACAATAATATAATGTTTTAAAAAAATAAATATATAAATACAGAAAGAAAAAAAATATAAATGAAATTATAAAACAAAATAAATAAATAAAATAAATTAGCTGGGGGATGCAAATCATATTATGGCAGTAAAATTATGGGGATGCTATTAGTAAGGATTTGGATTCAGATTTTGAATTCAGGCCCAAAAGGCCAGGGGGGTGCGTGTTGTATTAAGTCAGCAGAAGAGGGAGTATGTTTAGTATGGGCCTTAGTCCAGATTTTTGAACCAGGCCCGAATGAAGCTAGGGGGTTCATTTTTTAGCGTATCTAGCAAAATAAAAATAAAAATGGGGGGTATGAGTGGTGTTGAGCTCGGCCCAAGAGAGTCTAGGGAGTCCGTTTGGACCCCGTGCATGAAAGTGCACGGTAATAACCGTAAGTGCGCATGCTAGGGGCGTACAATCCTGATCGTAAGGCTGCGATCTAGGGAAGCATGGTGATATGGTGGGGTAACGCGTATTGGATGATGAAACTTAATATATTTTTTATTTTTAAACACTTTCTCATTTTTGTTCTTACCTTCTTTCTCTCTCGTCCTCTACTTCCTTTCTCAAACACTAACAAAAACAACAACCCTTCCCCCCAAATCTGAAACCCTAACGCAATGGCGCAACATAAATCCTAGCCAAACCCTGTCTCACCGATACAATAAACCTATCCTCACACCCTAAATTCGTGTATCAAAACAAACCAATTCCAATTGCAAAAGCTAAGTGTCGTAGTGATCTTACCTCTAACAAGTGTTTCTCAGTGTCTCTGTGATGCGATCTCGCTTGGATAATGCTCTTGTTCTTTGATTTGCAGGTGCGGCGGCGGAGATAGTGTTGCGGTGGCAGTTGGTTGGTGTTCAGGACAACGAGATTCCTCCTCTGTCAACAAGAGAACTTCTTTGTAATAATAATATTTCCTCTTGTTGTCTCTCCCTCCGTTTCTCTTTTACTGTAAAAAAAATTATTCTTTCTGTAAATTCCATGCCCTTTCCCTCTTATTGTAATATCTGTTTTATAGCTTTTTTAGGTTTTTAGATTAGGAAATTAAATCAATTCTTTGATTATGTTTGTCTTAGCAATTTAGGGAAACAATAAGTTTGTCTGTAAATCATTGTGTTTGAATAAAAAAGTTTCCAATCTTAGCATTATTCTACTGTAAATTTTGATCCGGATTTTGATTATGTTGATTCTGTATTGAGTTGGTTATCTCTTGCAACATTGAATGTAAAAAAATCATGATTTGATTCTGTTTTGGATCTTAGATTCGTACAATAGTCGTTTTTCTGATTTGAAACAGGAGCGTCTTTTTTTATGACCTGGGCCTGGGCCTTTCAACTCTTTGGATCGTGCGCTTACTGCCTCAAACAAGCATTTCCCCCCTTTTTTTTAATAAAATGTTTAATAATTACAAAATTGTTATAATAAAAAACAAAACGGCCCTTCTTTCAAAACATACCAAAAACTAACTGGGCCGCAGTGTTTTGGAAACGTTTTTTTTACAATAGTAAAAAATGATTCCCAAATAATAATGTTAATAATATAATAATATTAATAATAACAATTAATGTAAGTAACCAAATGTTTTCTTTTCAAAGCAAATCAAAAAAACTTGTAATGGGTCAAACTGTTTTATTTCATTGGGCTTCAAAGATGAGTTGTTTTTATACACTCCTCAATCTAAATGGGCCTTATAAATTAAGTGTAATGGGTTTCAAACAAAATAAATGTTTTATACACCAATCTATCTAAATGGGCCTTATGAAAAGAGGATTTGTTCACACCCCCTTTGAAACAATACAACTCTCTTAACTTGAAATGGACTTTTATTAAAGCTTAATGGGCCATCGGATATTGATGGTCCATTTTGGATCGATACACCCCTCTCTGATGCTTTACACCCCGGTAGGAATAAATAAATACAGTTGATTTAAATAGAAACCTAAATATAATTAAGGGTAGGGCAAATTTGGGGTATGACAGCTGCCCCTATTTAATCATCTTTCGATTGAATAATGCAAGAATATGCAGGTCTCGCACGTTTCAATTGAAAGTTTATTAGATATTGGAAGACCCCAAAATTTTCCCAAAATACCTATAAGGATACATTGTACATCATTCCCATGGGTGCTCAGAATAGGTATAAATGATAATGTATCATCCTACTGACATTTGAACCAAATTTTTTAACTTAATTTAGACATGACGATTCAGATGATTTGTCAGTACCTAAAGGGATTGTAGAACTTTGCACATTTACTGAGACTTGATAGCTAGAGGAAATATGTTAGGTTTGAAGCAACGGAACCCGAAATTCTCTGCTGGTGTCGGTTGTGTCGTCCTTAACTAAAACTATTAGTATGAAGAAAATAAACACCAAATTCCTGATGAAGTTAGTTGTGTCATCTTCAACCATAACTACCAACGTGAAGAACACCAAATTCATGATGAAGTCGCTTGTGTCGTCCCCAACCACAACTATCAACATGAAGCAAATATACCCCCAAATTCACGATGTAGTCAGTTGTGTCATCCTCAACCATAACTATCAACGTGAAGAACACCAAATTCGTGACGAAGTCAGTTATATTGATCTCAACCACAACTATCAACATGAAGCAAAGATACCCCAAATTCACGATGTAGTCAGTTGTGTCGTCCTCAACCACAACTATCAACATGAAGTAAATATACCCCCAAATTCACGATGTAGTCGGTTGTGTTGTCCCCAACCACAATTATCAACGTGCAGAACACCAAATTCATGATAAAGTCGGTTGTGTCATCCTCAACCATAACTATCAACATGAAGTGAATATACCCCAAATTCATGATGAAGTCGGTTGTGTTGTCCTCAACCATAACTATCAACGTGAAGAACACCAAATTCATGATGAAGTCAGTTGTGTCACCCTCAACCATAACTATCAACATGAAGCGAATATACCCCAAATTCACGATGTAGTCGATTGTGTCATCCTCAACCAAAACTATCAACATGAAGAAAATATATCCCAAATTGCTTTAAAGTTTGAACTAATAGTTTGTACAGATAAGCCCGCTGAAGATGAACCCCAAGAAAATATGTAATCTTAACCAAAGTAGCTCTGCAAGATGCACTGTATGCATAATGCTCTAAGTTGATGTACTATCTAAGTGTGATGTATGCCCCAAATGTTTATATGTGTATGTACAAAAATTATTATGTGCTTATGCCCCAAATATTTGTATGTGCAGGCCCCGAGTATGTGTATGCCCCAAATGTATGTGTATGCCCCAAGTGTATGTGTATGCTTTTGATAAATATCTTTTGTTAAACCATCGAGTTATCATAGTCACCAACTCCATGATAGTGTTTGTTGCCCATTTATTGTATCTCCAAGTGGATTTGGATTTGGTGAAAGATGTTAGCGAGATCTTGATGTCTGCATCATAGGCGCAAACGTAGGTATGGACGTGAACATGGATGTTGGCGCATATATTGATATAGTCGCAAACGTAGGCGTGGGCATAAAGATAGACGTGGATGTGGATGCAGACATGGATTTTTCTTCAATGTCTTTCTAACCAAAATTCTTTTCGATGTTTTATCAAATGCTTTTATTGGTATGTCAATTCCCCAAAATGATTTCAAACAATATTCACAAAAAATAATTGTAGTATTTTGCAAATATGTCAAAAAAGAAATAAATTCAATTGAGATATTTGAGGAAGACTTCAATGTTTTTATTGATAAATATGTCTCTGAATAGGCAAGTGTACAAGATGTAATCCCTAGAAATAGGTAATTACAGAAAGTTTTGATAAAAAGCTGTAAATGGCAATGAAAATGATGATTGCTACTGCTATTTCCCCCGACATTCTTTTGATAACTCCAATCTTCTTTGCTTTTGAGTCGGACGATTTAGACCAATCCATTCCTTTGTGGTTCGCAGTCGTGGTTTTTCTTCCCCATTCATTTTGTTGGCGTATATTTGGCATTTGTGACAATTTTTTGTATAATTATAGCAATCTACTTCCATCGTTAACTATTAATACCCTGCCCGTAGAATTTTTCATGCCATAGCATGCCCATTTGTATGGGTTCCGAAAGTGCCTTCATGGATTTCTCTTATAAGTGTGTATGCTTCTTGTTTCTCCACACATCTGAGTAGCACCATATCTTAGTTTCTTTTGTACAATACATTACCACTCAAATAATTTTGATGCTAGCCTTCATAGAGTTCGTTTTTCGATGATATAGGCATTTTCAGGGTATTCTTGCTTTTCAAGATATCTCTTGATATCGTAGAACCAAGGCTTGTCATCCAGTCCTTCTTCAATAGCGAGGTAGTGTGCTGGATCCTCAAAATGTCTGATAGTGATGAGCAGCTCGTGGTTGGGCCGGGTTGCTTTAAACATAATTGACAAGGTTGCTAGAGCATCTGCCATTTGATTTTCTTCTTGCGGGATGTAGTTGAAAGTAATTTCGATGAATTCCGCAGCTAGCCTTAAGACATGATCCCGATATGGAATCAAGTTTGGGTGTTTGGTGTCCCATTCACCTTTGACTTGGCATATAACCAATGCTGAGTCTCTAAATACTTCAAGTTATTTGATTCTCAGATTGATGGTAGCTTCCAGACCTATGATGCAAGCTTCATATTCAGCGATATTGTTGGTGCAGTCGAAACATAACCTTGCAGTATAAGGTTTATGATAGTTCTTTCGAGAAGTTAAGACTGCCCCTATACCACGTCCCAATGCATTTGAAGCTCTGTCGAACATGAGTGTCCAACGTGCCCCTGGTTCAGGTCCTTCATCGGGTCCTGGTATTTCATAGTCATCAATAGCCATAACATCTTCGTCTAGAAAGTCAAATTTCATGGGTTGATACTCTATCAATGGCTGATGGGCTAGATTATTAGCTAATACACTACCTTTGATGGCCTTTTGGGCAACATATAGTATGTAGTACTCCGATAATAACATCTACCATCGAGCAATCCTAACTGTAAGAGTTGGTTTCTCGAACACATATTTTAAAGGACCCATCCTTGCTATTATCCACATGGAGTGTGTTAACATGTATTGCCTAAATATTTTAGTAGCCCAAACCAGTGCACAACAAGTTTTCTCGAGGAGCGAGTTCCTGGTTTCACAATCAGTGAATTTCTTACTGAGGTAGTAGATTGCATGTTCTCTTCTACCTGTTTCGTCTTGTTGGCTCAGTACACATCCCATCGATCCTTCAAGTACTTCCAGGTACATAATGTGAGGTCTTCCTGGAAATGGTGGCATCAATATTGGTGGTGTTGTACCCCAAAATTTGCCCTCCCATATTCTTCAAGATTTGGCAAGATCAAGCTTCAAAATCCCTCAAGGGTTGCACAGTCCAATTGCCTCCTAACACAATCAAAATTAGGGTTTTGGTTCTTGCAAAGAAATTGAGGTTTCCAAGGGTCTAATCAAGTCCCATATGCCTAAACACATTGTCAAGCATCCATATGTCAAGTTTCAAGACTCACAGCATCAAATTGCACAGTCAAAAAACCTAATTGCTCCACAGTCAACTGCAGGGGCAAAATGGTCATTTGACAGTCAAAAGTCAAAAATTTTGGTCAACATCTCATTTTTAAGCCACAATCATCATTTGATCAATTCTTGATCATGATTCCTCAAAGCATGGCTCAAAAAGTCTCAAGATGCAAAAGTTTCTATTTTTGGACAGCTGAAAAGTCAACTGCAAATTGACCAAGGCATAACTTCTTCATGGTTCATCAGAAGAATCCCATCCAATGCTCATTTTGAAGGGGATGACATTTCCTACAACTCATCTTCACACTCCAAGTCCAAGAGATGCTCTCACAAAAAGTTATCAATTTCAACATTATAGGTCATTTTCAAAAGTCAACAAAAAGGCACTTTAAGTCAAAGACCATAACTTGAGATTGGTAAATCAAAATGACATGGGACCAAAGGCATTGGTTAGAGGACTTCAAGACCTTTCCAAAATGTCCAAGAACATGTTCATAGCTTCAAAATTGAGCAAGATATGCATTGGAGAAGTTGGGAAATTTTGGGAATTTTCAAAAGTCAACTTTGCCTAAAAAGCTCCAAATTTGCTAATGGGCCTCAAATTCTTTCTTGAATCATTACCCAAAGCCTATGCACGACCTATTGAGCTCAAAATAATTTATTTTCTTATTTTTAATTAATTAATTGAATTTATATTTATATTAATTCATTTAATTGATTTTAATTATAGGAAAATTAAAAAAGATATGTTTTTGGATCTTTTGTGAGGCAAATCATATCAGGGCAAGCTGGCCAAGTCGTTTCTCATTCAAAAAAGGAAGATCTTCCATAATTGGCAAGGGTTTCAATGAAAAAAGATTGGAAATACATAATTGAAAATCAAAGATATGAAACATTATTGGAATGGATTCATGGGCTTTATTTTGACCTAATTTGCATCACATACATATGGAAGACCTAACCCCATTCAGAGACACACGAAAAAGCTGCTGAAAACTCAGAACCAAGTTGCAAAAAACTCAAGAAATTAGTGAAACTGATTTCATACTTGCAGCACGTTTCAAAGCCTAAAAAGGATTCTAACACGTTGCTGGACCTTCCAGGAGTCTATTGCAATCAAGAACAAGCTTCTACACCCAAGGAAACGGTAGAACAGAATCACGTTTTTCACTAATATTTCCATAATCGAATTCTGCTTTCTATGCATCATTGTTATGTTTTGATCATTGATTTGTACTACTGACATCTCCCTGAAGCTTTTGGTACAGTTTAATTGAACTAATGTTGCCTGGATCAAAATCTGCCATGAGTGATATCTAGGGTTCCATGGTTCAAAAATTAGGGCTTTCCTTATATGGTAAAATTGGACCACCAAACCTATATAGACAAACTCGTCGCAACAAGACAAATCAAATGACACCCTCGCGCTCAATTTATCTTATCTGTGGGCGTAATCGCTATTTTTCACACTTTCAGTTTGTGGGGGTTTAAAACCCCCGCTATCTTGTTCATGTTGCAGGTAAAAACATGAAGAAGACAATAGCTGTCCAAGCGTGATTGGAAGATTCAAATATCTGGCGCGTTTTTTTGTTTTATACCATTAACCTTTGTTTTTTTATATAATATTTGTTTTCCATTATGTATACAAACGCGTTTCACAGCTCAGTTGGTGGATGACACGCTTGGCAAATGCTTGGACCTGGGTTCGATTCCCAGGTCCCCCATATAATTCTTGATTTTTGTCCTAACGTATTCACATGCAGCACTCATTCAATATCCCTACCATGAGCCTCACGCATAGCTTGCCAGAATCCTGATCAATAATCCAGTGGCCACAGATTGAAGCCTATGGTACACTCCAGTCAACAACGTACACACAATCCTGGAAAGTCAAACGAGGCCTTTGGCTAATGGGCCTGAATTCCTCACAAACACCTCCATATGGGCCTGACACCCCCCTTGGTTTGCAATTTAATTTTCTTTTCTTTCTTTTAATTTCTTTCAATTGTTTTTTTTATAATTATTATTAATTCATTAAAATTAACTTTTCATAATAAAAACAGAAAATCAAAAATACAAAAATATGTGTAATTATTTATTAATTTCCTCACTAATTTATTTTTGTAAATAAATGTTAAAAATTAATTTAGTTAATTTAGGTTTGAAATTCAATCTTTTCTTTAATAAATAAAATTCTATAGAATTAGGTTTTGATTCTTTTTTATCATTATTATTAACATTATTTATTATTATTATTAATTACTATTATTTTGTACATAAATATGTAAATAATTAATTAACTTAAATTAGGTTAACTTTGACATTTTCTTTAAAAATTAAAATAATCTAGATTTAGGGTTTCCTTTTAATTCTTTTTCTTTATTTCATTAAATACCAAAAAAACATAAAAAACATTTTCTTTTCTTTAATTAAGTAATAATTAAGTCCTAATTTAATTCAATTTCAAGCAAAGGGTCAAAACCCTCGGACATTCCAATTTATTCTTTTCGCGCATTTATTTTCTCATTGATTATTATGTAACTGTTCAAGGATGTAATAGTAATTAGGTATTTTATTTACTTTCTGCATTTTTTTTATCAAAAACGGGTCTTTGTATTTTGGCGATGTATAGACCCACGCCTTGTAATAGCGTAGCTTTTATCTTTCCGTCTTTTAATTTTCCGCGCTCTTAAATTCTAAACTTGCATGAAAGAATGTATGTCAATTAAAAACAACGCGTAGCTCACAATGCCATGATCAAAGATAACTGTTAACATGAAAACAACACACAAATACACACACCACTTCTAGGGTACACCTCACTCGTTGCCTTCGAAACGTGGTCGTCAAGTATAGGACGTTTTAGCGGTCCTTATGTCCATGATCCAGTTGCCTCGAAACAGTTGCCTCGAAACAGTTGCCTTGAAACAGTTGCCTCGAAACGGTTGCCTCGGATTAAAAAAGGATCTAGGATATAAGGGTAGCTTCTAAGGTGTCCTACTGTTGCTTCGGTGACCACATTGTCCCTCAAATCGAATTGACCCGAACACCTCCAACGGTGGTGCTACCTACCTCTCAATGGTGGGATGGCACTACCTTAAGGACTTCTACACAACCTAATTCCTTAGGGTAGTTAGATGACTCATAGATACTTGCTCTCTCAAAAACAAACAAAATACTTTTCACACTTACACTTTCAAAAGCTTTTAAAATAAATTTTTCAAACACTCTTGAAGACAGATACAAGAGTTATTCAGAAATCTTTCAAAGAAACTTTTTCAAACCCACTCACATTTTGAAAAGCAAACATTTTGAAAACATAAGAGCAAGTATCTAAGAGCCCATGGCTAACCATGGATAGAAAGGGTGCTAACACCTTCCCTTTCTATAAATCTACCTCCCGAACCGAGAAACGTTCTCATAAGGAATTTTGCTGTGCTTTTGTCCTTTCCATGTTGGAGAAAATAAAAGACGGTGGCGACTCTTGCTTCCGCAACATTTCGCGAACCAGCTAAAAAACAGTCAGTTCTTTTTCCACCGATCACAGAACTGGCGACTCTGCTGGGGATATCTTTTGAGTGAGGTGTACCTTAGGATAGCTCATACTTGTGTTTTCAATTCCTTTGTTTTGTTTGCTTTATTATTGTGGGCACTGTCTTGGGAGTTCTATAGATCCTAACCCGGATCTGGGGGGTACCTTCTTAGAAAGTAGCAACAAGACTGTGAGGGAACTGTGTGGGGTATATCGACACGGTTGAAGCAGTCTGCTACGTTGATGTGGCACTTTGGTGAGTACCGGTAACCCTTGAGTCAAGTCAAGGAGAGTACGGGGCCGCCGCGTGGTGTCGTGAAGCATCAACTGACCTTAGGAACCTTAATTGAACCATCTTGGCCTCTTTAGGGTAGTGAGATAACCGACTTTGGTGCAGTCCGAAGTTGGTTGATACTCGATACTACACTCAGTTGAGGGTTGTTTTCTTGGAATATTTCGATCGCTAGTTCAGTGGCTAAATCGAAACGATGAACACAGAAAACAATCCAATGATATTGAGATCCTTAGAACCCGGTTACTTCTGATAGGACAGGTTTTGAGCCCACCAACCTCAAGAGGGTAATACCTAGACCCCATGCTGGCCTGAACTCTAAGGGCTGTCTTGTGTGACTTGTGTGCCTTACCATGTTTGCTTTTTATGGATACTTGTGGTGTGTTTTTATCATAGCATCATAACATCATACAACATCACATGCATCCACTAACCATTTCAGGGGTTCGAATCTTCATCTTTGTTCTTGTTTTGTAGGACATGGAAACTATCCGCAGAAAGACAATTCAGATCAACCTCGTAAGGGTCCCTCCTCAGCTTAAGGAACTTATATCCAGGATTCCTGAGAGCTCTTCTTTTAGTGAGAAACATGGAAGACTCGTCAGCTTGGTCAACACCAACATTGAGGAAGATATGATAAAGGTCCTCTTCCAGTTCTTTGACCCTCTGCACCACTGCTTTACTTTCCTGGATTATCAACTGGTGCCTACGTTGGAAGAGTTCTCCCAGCTTCTGAAGATCCCCATCCTTAGTCAACTACCCTACAACGGTACAGAAAAGGAACCAAAACTTGAAGAGATTGCTAAAGCATTACGCCTACAACCATCTGACATCAAGGGACATTGGGAAGTTAGAAGTGGTATCAAAGGGTTCTTGGCCAGGTTTCTGTTTGAGAAGGCCCAAGAATGTTGGAATTCCCTTGACCTATAAGCCTTTGAAGAAGTTATGGCTCTCCTTGTCTATGGGTTGGTGTTGTTCCCGAATCCCGATCAGCTTATAGATATCAATGCTGTCAAGATCTTCATGTCCAGGAATCCTATACCCACGCTGCTTGGGGACATCCTTCACTCATGTTACACTCGAACCATGAGAAAAAAGGTGTTCTTATGTGCTGCACTCCTCTCCTGGGAAGGTGGTTTATTTTGCACCTTCCACAATCAGTTTTAAAGAACGAGCGGGGTTTGAGATGGTCACAACGATTAATGACTCTTACGCATGCTGATATACATTGGTGTTCTCGGTCCAGAGAAGATGTCACTATCATTGATCGTTGCGGGGAGTTTCCTAATGTTCCTTTACTTGGAATCAGAGGAGGTATTACTTACAACCCATGCCTGGTGTTGTACCCCAAAATTTTCCCTCCCATATTCTGCAAAGATTTGTCAAGATCAATCTCCAGATGATTCAAAAACCCTCAAAAGTTGCACAGTCCAATTGCCTCCTAACACAGTCAAAATTAGGGTTTTTGTTCTTGCAAAGAAATTGAGGTTTTCAAGGGTCCAATCAAGTCCCACATGCCTACATACATTATCAAGCATCCATATGTCAAGTTTCAAGACTCACAGCATCAAGTTGCACAGTCAAAAACCCTATTTGCTTCACAGTCAACTGCAGGGGCAAAATGGTCATTTGACAGTCAAAAGTCAAAATTTTTGGTCAACATCTTATTTTGAAGCCACAAACATCATTTGATCAATTCTTTATCATGATTTCTCAAAGCATGGCTCAAAAAGTCTCAAGATGCAAAAGTTTCTATTTTGGGACAGTTGAAAAGTCAACTGCAAATTGACCAAGGCATAACTTCCTTATGGTTTATCAGAAAAATTCCATCCAAATCTCATTTTGAAGGGGATGACATTTCCTACAACTCATCTTCACACTTCAAGTCCAATAAATGCTCTCACAAAAAGTTATCAATTTCAACATTATAGGTCATTTTCAAAAGTCAACAAAAAGGAACTTTAATTCAAAGACCATAACTTGAGATTGGTAAATAAAAATGACATGGGACCAAAGACATTGGTTAGAGGACTTCAAGACCTTTCCAAAATGTCCAAGAACATGTTCATAGCTTCAAAATTGAGTCAGATATGCATTGGAGAAGTTGGGAAATTTTTGGGAATTTTGAAAGGTCAACTTTGCCTAAAACACTTCAAAATTGCTAATGGGCCTCAAATTCTTTCTTGAATCATTACCCAAAGCATATGCACGACCCATTGAGCTAAAAATGATTTTTTTTCTTATTTTTAATTAATTAATTGAATTTTTATTATTATTAATTCATTTTATTAGATTTAATTATGAGAAAAATATCAAATAATGGTTTTCAAATCTTTTTGTGCAGCAAATATGTTCATTATGTGCTAAAGATTTCGTGCATCAATCAACAAGGCAATATCTTCCACAATTGGCAAGGGTTTCATGAAAAAAGATTGAAAAAGATATGGAAAAAATCAAATATTGAAATCATCAATTCATGGACTTTTGGGCCTTGTTTTTGACCTAGAATGCTTCACTTACATATGCACAAGGAAACCTAATGCAATCATACACGAAAAGGCTGCTGAAAGCACATGTTCACTTTGCAAATTTTTCATAAAGACTCAAAAACTGTTTTCTGATTTACAGTCCAATTCAGGGAAGATTGTTGATTCCAAACCCTTGCTGAGACTTCTTTGAACGCGTTGCAACCATTTTCCAGTCTCCATACTCAAAGAAACGGTAGAATAGCATCGCGTTTGTCACAAACATTTCCATAATCGGTTTTTAAATTTCACGCATCATTCATGTGTTTTAATTGTTGATTTACACTAATAACATCTTTCTGAAGCGATTGGTAACATTTAATTGGACTAACACTGCCTGTAGCCAAATCCACCATTGATGAAACCTAGGGTTTCAGAAGCTCCAAAATAGGGCTTTCCTTGTATGGAAAAATTGGACATTGAGACCTATGCCATTGAATTCAGGAGCTCCATACGAACTGAATGATGACCTCGCGCCTTTTTTATATTAAGGCATATTCTATTCGCTATTTTTACAGGTTGCAGTTTGTGGGGGTTTAAAACCCCCGCTACTTGTTTTACATAATTGCAGAAAGATGAAGAAGAAGCATGCGTGGCATATTGTGATTGGAGTATTCAAACTGCGCGCGTAATTTTTTTGTTTATATCACTAACCATTGTTTTTTATATATAATATTTGTGTTTCATTATGTTAACAAACGCGCACAACAGCTCAGATGGTGGGAACATGACTTGGTAAACGCTGGGACCTGGGTTCGATTCCCAGGTCCCCCATACAATTGCTATTATTTTTTCTAACTCAATTCCATGCAGCGCTTCATCCAGAACTCCACCATGAGCCTCACGCTGGAGCCTGCCAAGTGGCCAGGAGATCCAATTCAGTGGTAAGGAGACAACGCCTAGGATGCACCTCAGTCAACCATCCCACGCGTGATACCAAAAGTCAAGCAAGGCCTATGCTGATGGGCCAAATTTGCTTCAAACAAACCTCCCTTTGGGGCCTGATACCCCTGGTTTGCATTTTTTTAATTTTATTTTCTTTTCAATTTTAATTCTTTTAATTGTTTTTTAATTGTTTCTTTAATTCCATAAAATAATTTTTTCCATAATAAAAACAGAAAAATCAAAATATGTCTAATTATTTATTAATTTACTCATTAATTTATTTTTGTAAATAAATGTTAAGTAATTAATTTAGTTAAATTAGGTTACAATTTTAACACTTTTTCTTAATAAATAAAAAATATCTAGACTTAGGGTTTTTTTTGACATTTTCATCTTTTTCTTAAATAAATAATTTTCTCTCATTATTATTATTAATTACTATTTATTTTTGTAAATAAACATGTATATTAATTAATTAGTAAATTAGGTCAACTTTAATATTTTCATTAATAATTAAAATAACTTAGAATTAGGGTTTCTCTTGATTTTCAAATTTTCTTTATTTCGTTAAATATCAAAAAATATAAAAAACATTTCTTTTCTTTAATTAAATAATAATTAGACTATAATTTCAATTTAATTTCAAAAGGGTCAAAACCCTCGGACTTCCTAACTTTTAT
Organism: Vicia faba; assembly: GCA_948472305.1. Taxonomy (NCBI): domain Eukaryota; kingdom Viridiplantae; phylum Streptophyta; class Magnoliopsida; order Fabales; family Fabaceae; genus Vicia; species Vicia faba. The sequence goes on from OX451736.1 coordinate 1,499,492,465, forward strand.
TCTTTCGCACGTTATTCTTTTTTCTTTTCGAATATTATGTAACTGCTCAAGGATTGTAATAGTAATTAGGTCTTTTTACTTTCCGCATTTTTATCAAACGAGTATTTGTATTTTGGCGATGTATAGACCCGCACCTTGTAATAGCGTAGGATTTATCTTTCCGCATTTAAATTTCCGCACTCTAAAATTCTAAATTGCATGAAATAATGTATGGTTAATTAAAAACAAGCGTAGCTCACAAATGCCATGATCAAAGATAATTGCTAAACTGAAAACAACACACAAATTCACACACCACTTCTAGGGTACGCCTCACCCGTTGCCTTCGAAACGTGGTCGTCAAGTATGGGACGTCTTAGTAAGTCCTTATGTCCATGATCCAGTTGCCTCGAAACAAGTTGCCTCGAAACAGTTGCCTCAGAATAGTTGCCTCGAAACGGTTGCCTCGGATTAAAAAAAGGATCAAGGACATAAGGGTAGCTTCTAAGGTGTCCTAACTATTGCTTCAGTGACCACACTGTCCCTAAACTCGAATTGACCCGAACACCTCCAACGGTGGTGCTACCTACCTCTCAATGGTGGGATGGTACTACCTTAAGGACATTTACACAGCCTAATTCCTTAGGGTAGGTAGATGACTCATAGATACTTGCTCTCTAAAAAAACAAATCAAAACTCTTTTCACACCGACACTTTCAAAAAGCTTTCAAAACAATTTTTCAAACACTCTTGAGGACTGATACAAGAGTTATTCCGAAATCTTTAAACGAAACTTTTTTCAAACCCACTCACACTTGAAAAGCAAACACATTTTGAAAACACAATGAGCAAGTATCTAAGAGCCCATGGATAACCATGGATAGAAAGGGTGCTAACACCTTCCCTTTCTATAAATCTACCTCCCGAACCGAGAAACTATCTCATAAGGAATTTTGCTGTGCTTTTGTCCTGTCCATGTTGGAGAAAATAAAAGACGGTGGCGACTCTTGCTTCCGCGACATTTCGCGAACCAGCGTTAAACAGTCAGTTCTAAATCCACCGATCACAGAACTGGCGACTCTGCTGGGGATAACCTAAAAGTGAGGTGTACCTTAGGACTAAGATCACTTGTGTTTTCAATTTCCTGAACTATTATTGTGGGTACTGTCTTGGGAGTTCTATAGATCCTAACCCGGATCTGGGGGATACCTTCTTAGAAAGTAGCAACAAGGCTGTGAGGGAACTGTGTGGGGTATACCGACATGGTTGAAGCAGTCTGCTACGTTGATGTGGCACTTTGGTGAGTATCGGTAACCCTTGAGTTCAGTCAAGGAGAGTACGGGGCCGCTGCGTGGTGTCGTGAAGCATCAACTGACCTTAGGAACCTTAATTGAACCATCTTGGCCTCTTTAGGGTAGTGAGATAACTGACTTTGGTGCAGTCCGAGGTTGGTTGATACTCGATGCTACACTCAGTTGAGGGTTGTTTTCTTGGAATATTTCGGTCGCCAATTCAGTGGCTAAATCGAAACGATGAACACAGGAAACAATCCAATGATATTGGGACCCTTAGAACCCGGTTACTTCTGATAGGACAGGTTTTGAGCCCACAAACTTCAAGAGGGTAGTACCCCAAACTTCATGCTGGCCTAAACTCTAAGGGCTCTCTTGTGTGACTTGTGTGCCTTCCAACTTGACTATTTGCATGCTTGTTATCTAACACATGAGTTTCTTGCAGGGTGTGTTTACAGTCCTTAATCTGGACTCATAACAGGGTTACTTACATCACTACATGCATAGCATAACATCATATCATTGCATACATCCTGCATCAGGACTAATCCATTTCAAGGATCTCAAGGGCTTGTGATGCAGGTCATGATGAATCAACTGTCCAGCAAGGGGCAAAAGAGGATTTATTTTCCTCTAGCCAAGGTTGATGACTTAAGTCAGGGGCTATGACCCACTCGATATGGTGAGCCTTGACTCTTGAAGAAGGACTCTCTATAATATGCAGTTCCTTCAATCAAGCCACCAGTTACCAGATTCTAACAATTTTCTTGTTTACCCCGCGGGATCCTTGGAAACATTGCATGCATATCATACACATCATTGCATTACAGGTACCACTGTTTACAGGTCATTTACCTTCTTTGCTGTTTATTTCAGCAGTCTCATTATGAATCCCGAATCATCTACTGAGCAATCCATTAAGGCCCTCCAGGCTCAGAACGCCCAGTTCCAGGAGTTGATTAAGAGTCTAGCCCAGGGCCAACAGGATTTGAAGACTCTGCTCTCGAAGAAGAAGAAGAAGAAGAGAACGGTGTTGTTCAACCCGAGACACAAATCTGGGAATGGATCACTAAATGAAGCTGAGCTGACTACCCCATCTGTTGGGAAAGACAGTCCCCAAGAAAGGGAGGTTCCTAGTCCAGTGGTCTCCGACAACGAGACTGATTACAATGATGAGCAGTACCCTCCAACTGAGGACATGTATAAACAGTTGGAAGACCGGCTAAGTGCCATGGAGATACAAAAAGTGCCCGGCCTGGACTTCGAAGATCTAGGTCTGTCTTCTGGGGTAGTAATCCCGCATAAATTCAAGGCACCTGCCTTTGCAAAGTACGACGGGGCATCCTGTCCTAAGCTGCATCTCAGGTCATACATAAGGAGGATCCAGCCCTACACGGCTGACAATAATTTATGGATTCACTTCTTTCAGGATAGTCTGTCAAGAACTCAACTCGACTGGTTTTATCAACTGAATGGAGCCAACATCCGCAGCTGGGAGGACTTGGCCACTGCATTCTACAAGCAGTACCAGTATAATGTCGACCTTGCTCCCACGCGCACTCAGCTTCAGGGGATGTCCATGGGTGCAGGCGAAGGCTTTAAAGAATATGCGCAAAAGTGGAGAGACCTTGCTGGAAGGGTGCAGCCACCTCTAACTGACCGTGAGCTTGTAGACATGTTCTTGGGGACCCTGTCTGGACCTTTCTTCAACCATCTGATTAGGAATTCCTATGCTGGGTTTACAGATTTAATCTTGACTGGGGAAAGAATCGAAGATGGCATCAAGGCTGGGAAGATTCAAGAGGCTGCACCTTCTGATACTCACAAAAAGCCTTACATGGGGAAGAAAGAGGCTAATGCTGCATACAGTCAAAAGAGTCGTCGTGACCAACATGCAGGGGCAGTCATGATTTCTGGTTCTGCACCACGCCGACAACCACAAAAGGGAAATCAGCGAAGGCCGGACGAGCCTAAAAGACAGTTCACTAACATCAACATGCCATTGTCACAAGCATTGCAGCACATGTTGAAAATGAATCTGATTGCGGTAATCAACCCTCCTGCAAATCCCAAGACCTCCTCTCCAAACTACAACCCAGAAGCGAGGTGTGCTTATCATTCTGATAGCCCGGGGCACGATACTGAGGATTGTTGGGCGCTAAAATGCAAGATCCAGAATATGATCGACGCTAAGGAGATCGAATTCGAGCCTGCTGAGACTCCTAATGTGATCACTGCTCCCTTGCCAAAACATGGCTAGGGTTGAAATTTTTTTGTTCAGTTTGAATGTTCAACTTGTAATTTTCTTTGATTGTTCAAACATTTTATTTCATGTCAAACTTGGTTATTTCATTAATGCATTACACGTGTCTGTTTTGAAGTAATTGTGTTCACTATATTCAAAATTGCTTTTATTTTTGATGTTCAACTCTCGATTTTTAAAATTCTAAGCCTCTTGAGGGAGGATGACGAAAACGATACCATGATCTTTACAGTATGCTTTTGAACAGACCCCACTGATGAGGTACAAGCATTATTTCAATTCCTAAACACTGGAGTTATAAGGAAGATAATCCCTCGTCAACCCCTTTGAGCCAAAGAAGTAGGAGTTTTCTTTTTCAAAAAAAATTAAAAACCCTTAATCATAACCTAGGACAGGGTAGTCTTCTCAGTTGATCCAAGTGCACGATGAATGACATCAAAGGAGTCCTTACAAAGCGAAAGACAGTGATGGTTCTGAATAATCACAAAGACAGGCAGTCATTACCAAAAAAAACTAAAGCCCAATGAGTCAAAACCTATGAAGGAGACTTACAAAACTGGGGCATCCCGCTGACTGTAATCACAAAAGAAACAGTTCAGGCAAAAAAAAACAGGGATAACGCAATTAAAAAGAAAGAGGTCCTACAAACCCTCAACAAAAAAGAAATGACTGCCTATTCAAAATAAACTGTCAACATCCGAACCATCACTGGAATATCAGAGCAAAGACTCAAACAAGGTCTAACGCGCGATCAACTGAGTTTAAGTTTGAAGAACATCACGAAGAGCGAGTGGGTACAAATATAATTTGAGCCTTTTCCTTTGTTTCTTAAACCGTGAACCAGGCCACGCTACAACCCTTAAAAGTCCTAGCTGAAGCATGGGTTAGTTCGAAAGTATACTGTTACGAAAGGTATCCTGACTCCTTAAGGCTTGCGGTAAAATAACGAGTTGACATCACAGTTTACAAAAAATTCACTTTGTTTTTTATGAAAAAATGCATTTTCAGAAAAACTTCAAGACAGACATAAGCGTTGCATTTTTAAAATAACATTGTTTGCATATGACTTTTTGTTCAAACAGCAGAGAAATTCGCACGATGAATATCTTATGAACAAAAGTCTTTTCAACAAAAGGAGTCATCTCAAGTGGAAGAAAACACTCCCAACCAAGGGGCAGACGTGATTATTGTCCATCATTTGGGGAAGTTAAGTCAAGATTCGGAGAATCTCTCAAAAGGCCAACCAACTTGGGGCAAATCTCCATCTGGATCACTTGGGGCATTAGACGATCAAACGAAGATCTTCTGGTAGTAGGGTAACACAACACTACTGGCAGGGGCACCTCCCTATATCCTGAGAGCACGGACATAGTCGAAAAAATACTACGCATAATAAAGGACCCGCTAGGTTGACACACCTAGGCAAAAATAAGGGTATCCCGGTGGACTGAAAACCCGAAAGGGCGGTCCAGGCAAAAATTAGGGATCAAAGCGTACGACTATGTCCTGTCATCTTACCAGAAGGAAGATTTGCCAATCAGCAGTTATCGAGACCTCAACAGGTACCTTTTCTCCAGCATAAACTGGGGCAATACGAGTTGTCTAAGCAATCTAATTGCTTTGCCCACCAAGGTACCAAGGTAAGTTCGGCTGAAGAATGTAACCAAGATATCTTAATTCCCCAGAGAGTGAGCCAAGATTCAACAATTCTCCCCAAGCAGTTGACCTCCCATCAGCCCCGAACAAGGCACAATATCTCCAGCAAGTCAGTGACACTCTTCCCAAGCAGAGTTAGCCTACTGTCAGTCTCAAGGAAGTCGGGTATCCTCCAGAAGATCTCAACATTCCCCGGAGTATACAGACATTCCTAACAAGCATCCCCGACATTCTTGATCTAAGATTGTTCCCCGACGGACTACCAGACACTCCAGTGGAGCCATTTCCCCAGTCCAATCTTAAAAGTCTCCCCAGGAGAGTGGAATCCATATCCCCAGCAGGTCTTAAAGCTTATCCTCAGTAGATTCTGGAAAGCTTATCCCCTGTAGAGCACGAACGCATCTCCCCGGCTTTATTCAAGGTTATTTCCCACCAGAGCATATAACTGGGTTATCCTCAGCTAATTGCCGCGGAAAGATCGTCCCCGGCGAAGTCTCCTATCCCCAGCGAAGTTCATCAAATCTTCCAACAGAGCTCATCAATGGTATCCCCAACGGAGTTATCATCAACCTCAACAAAGTACCTCTCTTTCCCCACAGAGTTCACTCCCTGCAGAGTAATCTATTCGCCAGGTTTATTCCCCAACGGAGCCATCTTCTCCTACCGGTATTCTTGCAACATCAGCCCAGGATTCAACAAACTTCCCGGCATTCGTCAAGGATTTATTTTCCCAGACGAGAATACATTCATAAACATCGCATCTTCATACATTATAGCATGCATACGCATCATACAACACAAATCTCATTTATGCTTGAGAACATCTCAATATCATGCAGTTCATGCATCATGACACTGCATACAACTAAAGTTTTGCCTTTTCAGGAAAAGGTCAATCAGAAGATGATTACCATCTACCTCTACAGTTCCAGATCAACATTGGTAACAAGCCAGGAAAAATCAGTGGACGACTGATCGTGGGTTAATATCCGAAACCAAACAGGACAATTATCTACTTGATCATCCTCGGGCAACCCTACACCGGTTCCTTTTCTTTCAGAAGAAGTCTTACACGGGCTCATCAACAGGAAACCCTACACCGGTTCCTTCTCAACCTCAGATGTAGTTTTACACGAACTCATCATCAGGCAACCCTACACCGATTCCTTCTCAATTTTCAGACGAAGTCTTACACGAACTTATCATCAAAGTAACCCTACACCGGTTCCTTTTCTTTCAGAAGAAGTCTTACACGAACTTATCTCAAGATGACCTTACCCCGGATCATCAAGAAGTTTTACACTAACTTACCCTGCAGTAACCTCACCCCGGTTCCTCCAGAAGTCTTACACGGACTTATCTCATGGTAACCCTACACCGGTTCCTCCCAAATTTTTACACGAACTTATCCCAAAGAAACCCTACACATGTTCTCTCTCTCCAGATGTAGCCTTACACGGACTCGTCACCCAGAAACCCTACACAGGTTCTCCCTTTCCAAAGATGAAGTTTTACACGGACTCGTCACCCAGAAACCCTACACGGGTTCTCCATTTCCAAGGATGCAGTTTTACGCGGACTCGTCATCAGTAAACCCTACACAGGTTTCCTTCTCAACTCCAGATGCAGTCTTATACGGACTCATTATCAGTAAACCCTACACAGGTTTCCTTCCTCCAAAAATGCAGTTTTACACGAGCTCATCATCAGTCAACCCTACACAGGTGTCCTTCTTTCTAAGATGCAGTTTTACACGAGTTCATCATCAGGCAACCCTACACGGGTTCCCTCTTTCAACTTACAAAAATTACAATTCAACAGACAACCTCCAGATGGCATCTATAAGCCCATCCACCTACCAACGGTCTCCAAATGGCATCTATAAGCCCATTCACGACAAGGTTCTGTCACACTTCCAGATGGCATCTATAAGCCCATCCTCCTATCCATCATCTCTCCAAATGGCATCTGTAAGCCCATTCCCGCTATCAACCTGCTCATACTCTACTATGTGAGTGCAAATTTCTGGGCACTCTAGTGTTCAATCATCTTCCACCTTCGGATTACGAAAGGCACGCCAGCCAATCTACATCCTCAGGCCTAAGAAGATTGAACAGGGGCAACTGTTGTACCCCAAAATTTGCCCTCCCATATTCTGCAAAGATTTGTCAAGATCAATCTCCAGATGATTCAAAAACCCTCAAAAGTTGCACAGTCCAATTGCCTCCTAACACAGTCAAAATTAGGGTTTTTGTTCTTGCAAAGAAATTGAGGTTTTCAAGGGTCCAATCAAGTCCCACATGCCTACATACATTGTCAAGCATCCATATGTCAAGTTTCAAGACTCACAGCATCAAGTTGCACAGTCAAAAACCCTATTTGCTTCACAGTCAACTGCAGGGGCAAAATGGTCATTTGACAGTCAAAAGTCAAAATTTTTGGTCAACATCTTATTTTGAAGCCACAAACATCATTTGATCAATTCTTGATCATGATTTCTCAAAGCATGGCTCAAAAAGTCTCAATATGCAAAAGTTTCTATTTTGGGACAGTTGAAAAGTCAACTGCAAATTGACCAAGGCATAACTTCCTCATGGTTTATCATAAAAATTCCATCCAAAGCTCATTTTGAAGGGGATGACATTTCCTACAACTCATCTTCACACTTCAAGTCCAAGAAATCCTCTCACAAAAAGTTATCAATTTCAACATTATAGGTCATTTTCAAAAGTCAACAAAAAGGCACTTTAAGTCAAAGACCATAACTTGAGATTGGTAAATCAAAATGACATGGGACCAAAGACATTGGTTAGAGGACTTCAAGACCTTTCCAAAATGTCCAAGAACATGTTCATAGCTTCAAAATTGAGCAAGATATGCATTGGAGAAGTTGGGAAATGTTTGGGAATTTTGAAAGGTCAACTTTGCCTAAAACACTTCAAAATTGCTAATGGGCCTCAAATTCTTTCTTGAATCATTACCCAAAGAATATGCACGACCCATTGAGCTAAAAATGATTTATTTTCTTATTTTTAATTAATTAATTGAATTTTTATTATTATTAATTCATTTAATTAGATTTAATTATGAGAAAAATATCAAATAATGGTTTTCAAATCTTTTTGTGCAGCAAATATGTTCATTATGTGCTAAAGATTTCGTGCATCAATCAACAAGGCAATATCTTCCACAATTGGCAAGGGTTTCATGAAAAAAAGATTGAAAAAGATATGGAAAAAATCAAATATTGAAATCATCAATTCATGGACTTTTGGGCCTTGTTTTTGACCTAGAATGCTTCACTTACATATGCACAAGGAAACCTAATGCAAGCATACACGAAAAGGCTGCTGAAAGCACATATTCACTTTGCAAATTTTTCATAAAGACTCAAAAACTGTTTTCTGATTTACAGTCCAATTCAGGGAAGATTGTTGATTCCAAACCCTTGCTGAGACTTCTTTGAACGCGTTGCAACCATTTTCCAGTCTCCATACTCAAAGAAACGGTAGAATAGCATCGCGTTTGTCACAAACATTTCCATAATCGGTTTTTAAATTTCACGCATCATTCATGTGTTTTAATTGTTGATTTACACTAATAACATCTTTCTGAAGCGATTGGTAACATTTAATTGGACTAACACTGCCTGTAGCCAAATCCACCATTGATGAAACCTAGGGTTTCAGAAGCTCCAAAATAGGGCTTTCCTTGTATGGAAAAATTGGACATTGAGACATATGCCATTGAATTCAGGATCTCCATACGAACTGAATGATGACCTCGCGCCTTTTTTATATTAAGGCATATTCTATTCGCTATTTTTACAGGTTGCAGTTTGTGGGGGTTTAAAACCCCCGCTACTTGTTTTACATAATTGCAGAAAGATGAAGAAGAAGCATGCGTGGCATATTGTGACTGGAGTATTCAAACTGCGCGCGTAATTTTTTTGTTTATATCACTAACCATTGTTTTTTATATATAATATTTGTGTTTCATTATGTTAACAAACGCGCACAACAGCTCAGATGGTGGGAACGTGACTTGGTAAACGCTGGGACCTAGGTTCGATTCCCAGGTCCCCCATACAATTGCTATTATTTTTTCTAACTCAATTCCATGCAGCGCTTCATCCAGAACTCCACCATGAGCCTCACGCTGGAGCCTGCCAAGTGGCCAGGAGATCCAATCCAGTGGTAAGGAGACAACGCCTAGGATGCACCTCAGTCAACCATCCCACGCGTGATACCAAAAGTCAAGCAAGGCCTATGCTGATGGGCCAAATTTGCTTCAAACAAACCTCCCTTTGGGGCCTGATACCCCTGGTTTGCATTTTTTTAATTTTATTTTCTTTTCAATTTTAATTCTTTTAATTGTTTTTTAATTGTTTCTTTAATTCCATAAAATAATTTTTTCCATAATAAAAACAGAAAAATCAAAATATGTCTAATTATTTATTAATTTACTCATTAATTTATTTTGGTAAATAAATGTTAAGTAATTAATTTAGTTAAATTAGGTTTCAATTTTAACACTTTTTCTTAATAAATAAAAAATATCTAGACTTAGGGTTTTTTTTGACATTTTCATCTTTTTCTTAAATAAATAATTTTCTCTCATTATTATTATTATTATTATTAATTACTATTTATTTTTGTAAATAAACATGTATATTAATTAATTAGTAAATTAGGTCAACTTTAATATTTTCATTAATAATTAAAATAACTTAGAATTAGGGTTTCTCTTGATTTTCAAATTTTCTTTATTTCATTAAATACCAAAAAACATAAAAAACATTTCTTTTCTTTAATTAAATAATAATTAGACTATAATTTCAATTTAATTTCAAAAGGGTCAAAACCCTCGGACTTCCTAACTTTTATTCTTTCGCACGTTATTCTTTTTTCTTTTCGAATATTATGTAACTGCTCAAGGATTGTAATAGTAATTAGGTCTTTTTACTTTCCGCATTTTTATCAAACGGGTCTTTGTATTTTGGCGATGTATAGACCCGCGCCTTGTAATAGCGTAGGATTTATCTTTCCGCATTTAAATTTCCGCACTCTAAAATTCTAAATTGCATGAAAGAATGTATGGTTAATTAAAAACAAGCGTAGCTCACAAATGCCATGATCAAAGATAATTGCTAAACTGAAAACAACACACAAATTCACACACCACTTCTAGGGTACGCCTCACCTGTTGCCTTCGAAACGTGGTCGTCAAGTATGGGACGTCTTAGTAAGTCCTTATGTCCATGATCCAGTTGCCTCGAAACAAGTTGCCTCGAAACAGTTGCCTCGGAATAGTTGCCTCGAAACGGTTGCCTCGGATTAAAAAAAGGATCAAGGACATAAGGGTAGCTTCTAAGGTGTCCTAACTATTGCTTCGGTGACCACACTGTCCCTAAACTCAAATTGACCCGAACACCTCCAACGGTGGTGCTACCTACCTCTCAATGGTGGGATGGTACTACCTTAAGGACATTTACACAACCTAATTCCTTAGGGTAGGTAGATGACTCATAGATACTTGCTCTCTAAAAAAACAAATCAAAACTCTTTTCACACCGACACTTTCAAAAAGCTTTCAAAACAATTTTTCAAACACTCTTGAGAACTGATACAAGAGTTATTCCGAAATCTTTAAACGAAACTTTTTTCAAACCCACTCACACTTGAAAAGCAAACACATTTTGAAAACACAATGAGCAAGTATCTAAGAGCCCATGGATAACCATGGATAGAAAGGGTGCTAACACCTTCCCTTTCTATAAATCTACCTCCCGAACCGAGAAACTATCTCATAAGGAATTTTGCTGTGCTTTTGTCCTATCCATATTGGAGAAAATAAAAGACGGTGGCGACTCTTGCTTCCGTGACATTTCGTGAACCAGCGTTAAACAGTCAGTTCTAAATCCACCGATCACACCTGGCTTTGAGGCAGTTTGGTTATGCTCGGAGGGATGGCCCCCACAACATGTTAATTCTTGTCATAGTTTTTGACTTCGACAACGATGCACAAGGACTTCGCCAGAGATTTATCAGAGCTTGGAGGATGCCCAACAGGGTAGACAGCAAGACACTGGGGCACAGGAACTCCATCCCGGAGGTTTGGTACTATTCTTCTGTAGGGAAAGGCAGTCCCCAGGGGGGAAGGGTTCCTAGTCCGGTGGTCTCTGACAACGAGACTGATTTCAATGAGGAGCAGTATCCTCCAGCTGAAGACAAGTACAAGCAGTTAGAGGATCGTCTGAATGCTATGGAAATTCAACAAGTGCCTGGGTTGGATTTTGGAGACTTGGGTCTGTCTTCTGGTGTAGTAATCCCACACAAGTTCAAAGCACCATCTTTCGCAAAGTATGACGGGGCGTCCTGCCCTAAGCTACATCTCAGATCTTATGTGCGGAAGATTCAGCCGTATACTGTGGACAAGAACTTATGGATCCATTTCTTCCAGGAGAGTCTTTCAGGGACTCATCTCGAATGGTTCTATCAGCTGGATGGAACCAAGGTTCGTAACTGGGAGGACTCGGCTACTGCTTTTTACAAGCAGTATCAGTATAATGCCGACCTCGCTCCTACACGTACCCAACTCTAGGGTATGTCGCTAGGATCGGGAGAAGGTTTTAAAGAGTATGCGCAGAAGTGGAGGGACCTGGCTGGCAGGGTGCAGCCACCATTAACCGACCGTGAACTTGTGGACATGTTCTTGGGGACCCTATCTGGGCCATTCTTCAACCACTTGATCGGTAATTCTTCTGCAGGGTTCACAGATCTCATTCTGACAGGAGAAAGGATAGAATCTGGGATGAAATCAGGGAAGATACAGAAAGGTGCGTCCTCAAGTTCTGAGAAAAAGCCTTTCAAGAAGGAAGCCAGTGCTGTGTATGGCCCTAGGAGGCAAAACAAACCGGAACGCCGCCAAGCTGTCAACGCGGTGGTAATTGCAAAGCCTGCTGCCACTCCTCGGCAACCTAACCAACCAAGGGGTGAGAGACCCAGAAGAGAATATACTCGGCTTAGTATGACCTTGTCACAGATCTTGCCGCAACTGCTATCGACCAACTTGGTAACCGTCAGAGAAGCTCCGAAGGTGGTAAACACAACCTCCTCGAAGTACAATCCCAACGCCCGCTGTGCTTATCACTCTGATAGCCCGGGGCATTCTACTGATGATTGCTGGGCCCTAAGAAATAAGGTTCAGGACCTTATCGATGCCAAGGAAATACAATTTGAGGCGCCCGAAAGGCCCAACATTGTGACTGCTCCTATGCCCAGCATGGAGTAAATTCTATTGAGGAAGACCTGTATGCAGTTTCTGTGGATGATGTTTCTACCCCTTTATTGACTGTCAAAAGGAACCTGTTACTGGCCGGTTTATTTCCGGGTTGTAGCAAGGGTTGCCTTCTGTGTGCTGTTTCCCCTACTGGTTGTCCGTTGCTGAAATCAGGCGTCCAAAACCTGATGGATAGCAAAGAGATCTTATTCAAGAAGACCGTTGTTCCTAGTGTTCCTACTGCAGAAGTATCTGTTGTCACCATCTTCAACAATCCTACCAAGGCTCCCCCGAGGAAGCCAGTCAAAATCATGTCTGTTGCACACATTATCATTACTGTTCCGGGGCCCCTCCCCTATAAATCTGACAAGGCTGTCCCATGGCACTACGGGGCAGATGTGTATGTACTTGGAGTGAAGCAGGAGTTCAACACTAGTGCCGGTATCAGTAACATCACCGGTCCCGCTAAAGTTACTCGCAGTGGAAGGCTCTTCTCGCCTGACATTGCGCCACCAGCCATCCGAAGACCTCTTATCATCACACCTACAAGTGCGTCTGTTTCCCCTACTGATCAAGTTTCTACCCCTGCTGCTGAGTCATCTGACACTCGGGGTAAAGGGATTGGTGACGTGCCTGCCCAGATGGAGGCACCGAAGACTATTAATGTTGAAACCTCCCAGCAAGAGATGGAGGAAATCCTTAAGATCATCAAGAAGAGCAATTTCAACGTCGTTGAGCAGCTGGGGCATACTCCCTCTAAAATCTCTATGATATCATTGTTGTTCTGCTCAGAGGCCCATGCCAAGGCCCTGATTTCATTTCTGAAGACGGCTCATGTGCCACAAGAGACGTCCGCTGATCAATTCACTGATTGTGTGGCCAACTTGACCGCTGACAATGGGTTGGGTTTCTCTGATGCTGATCTAACCGCCAAGGGAAAGAACCACAATGATGCCCTGCATGTCTCCATAGAATGCAGGGGCACTACTCTTGCACACGTGTTGGTGGACACCGGTTCTTCGCTGAATGTATTGCCCAAGAAGGCCTTAGACAGGCTGGATTATGAGGGTTTGGAGTTGAAGCCTAGCAACATCGTGGTCCGGGCCTTTGATGGGTCGAAGAGGATGGTACATGGTGAAGTGGATATTCCGATTCGTGTTGGTTCTCAATTCTTTGACTCAACGTTCTATGTGATGGACATTTGTCCATCCTATTCCTGTTTGTTGGGTCGTCCTTGGATTCACAAAGCTGGGGCTGTGACCTCCACTCTACACCAAAAGCTCAAATACCCTGTCAGAGGGAAGATTGTTACGGTACAGGGGGAGGAAGAATACATGGTCAGTCATCTGAACTCGTTCCGGTATATAGAGATGGACGGGGAGTTCATTGAAACCCCCTTTCAACATTTTGAAGAGGTACCTCCAACATTGGCGTCAGCGGAAACAGTGATTGAAGAAGACTTTCCTCTGAAGATGGCTTCCTTGAAGGACGCCCAGGCTGTAATTGAAAAAGGTGAATGTGCAAACTGGGGCAGGCTCCCTGATTTTACTCCTAAGACTGACAAGTTTGGGCTGGTGTGATCGGTGGATCTGGAACTGACTGTTTAACGTTGGTTCGCGAAATGTTGCGGAAGCAAGAGTCGCCACCGTCTTTTATTTTCTCCAACATGGACAGGACAAAAGCACAGCAAAATTCCTTATGAGATAGTTTCTCGGTTCGGGAGGTAGATTTATAGAAAGGGAAGGTGTTAGCACCCTTTCTATCCATGGTTATCCATGGGCTCTTAGATACTTGCTCATTGTGTTTTCAAAATGGTTTGCTTTTCAATTGTGAGTGGGTTTGAAAAAGTTTCGTTTAAAGATTTCAGATCGACTCTTGTATCAGTCCTCAAGAGTGTTTGAAAAATTGTTTTGAAAGCTTTTTGAAAAGTGTCGGTGCGAAAAGAGTTTTTGATTTGTTTTTTTAGAGCAAGTATCTATGAGTCGTCTACCTACCCTAAGGAATTAGGCTGTGTAAATGTCCTTAAGGTAGTGCCATCCCACCATTGAGAGGTAGGTAGCACCACCGTTGGAGGTGTTCGGGTCAATTCGTTTGTAGGGACAGTGTGGTCACCAGAGCAATAGTAGGACACCTTAGAAGCTACCCTTACGCCATTGATCCTTTTTTAATTCGAGGCAACTTTTCCGAGGCAACTTGTTTTGAGGCATATGGATCAACGGACATAAGGACTTACTAAAACGTCCTATACTCGACGACCGCGTTTCGAGGGCAAGGCAACAATGAGGCGTACCCTAAGAGTGGTGTGTGTATTTGTGTGTTATTTTCAGTTATGTTTTATCTTGTACATGTATCATGGTGATCTACGCTTGTTTTTTAATTTAGGCCATACATTCTTTCATGCAATTTTAATTTAAAAGTGCGGAAATTTAAATGCGAAAAGTAAAATCCTACGCTATTACAAGGCGCGGGTCTATACATCGCCAAATTAACAAAGACCCGTTTTGAATAAAAATGCGGAAAGTAAAATAAATTCCTAATTACTATTACAAGGCTTGAGCAATTACATAATATTCACAATAAAATAAAATAACGTGCGAAATAGAAATTGAAATTGAACGTTCGAGGGCGTTGGACCCTTTTGAAATTAAATTGAATTAAAAGTTGATTAATTATTTAATTAAAAGAAAAGAAATGTTTTTTATGTTTTTGTTTTATGAAATAAAGAAAATTAAAATTGAAGAGAAACCCTAATTCTAAGTTGTTTTCAATTATTAATGAAAAAAAGATTAAAGTTTAACCTAATTTACTAAATATTTAATATACATATTTATTTATAAAAATATTTAATAATTAATAATAATGATAATAAGAAGAAAAAAAATTATTTATAAAAAAAAAGATGAGAAGTTAAAAACCCTAATTTCTACATATTTTAATTTGTTAAAAAAAGATTTAAGTTTTAAAACCTAATTTAACTAAATTAATTATTTAACATTTATTTACAAAATAAATTAATAGGAATTAAATATAATTAAACATATTTTAATTTTTCTGTATTTTATATTGTGAAAATTAATTTATGTGGATTAAATAAAACAATTAAAAAGAATAATTGAAAAGAATAAAAGAAAAGAAAATTAAAAGAAGGAATACAAACAAGGAGGGGTGTCTGGCCCTTTTTGGAGGTTTTTGTAGAGTGATTTGGGCCATTAGACAAAAAGCCTTGTTTGACTTTCTGGCATCACGTGCGTGTTCATTGACTCCTGAGTACCGTGGTCTGCATTCTTTGGCCATTGGATTGGGTTTCATGCATAAGTTGTTCTACTTTGGCCATTCGGCTTTTGGCTTTTGGCTTTTGGCCATTTGTGTTTTGGCCTCAACGTTCCTTAATGAACCTGCATGGGATCCTGTCTAAATCTGCAGTGTTGAATCTCATGAACACATTAAATAAAATCATAAAATGCAAATAAAGTCAATATATGAAGAAATTTAATGTTTAGGCACAATATGGCATGTATGAATGATTATACCCTTTTGATCATGGAGATCAAATCAATCTTACCCTTACTGGAAAATTAGTGACCTGAATGCTTTTATGCTTTACTGGAAAATTAGGATCAAGGAGATCAAGCCAGCCTTATCCTTACTGAAGAAGTAGTGAGGTGTTGATTTGTAACTGTGATGACTTTTTTGTAGTGAGAGAGGGATTTGTAATAAAGATTTCAAGGTTTTAGGGTTCTTGAAAGAATTTGATATTCTAACAGTGTTGTGGCAAGGTTTTCTCTCTCTTTTTTTCTCCTCTTTTTTTCTCCTCCTCTCTGGTTTGTGTGAAAAGAAGGTGATTATATAATGGAAATTAGGGTAAAGCAAATGGGCTTTGAATGTGCAATTGGGCCTCCAATATTCACTTGAATTCGTCACTTTCCAGGCTAAATCGCAGGGACTTAAGTGCATTTTTTGAAGTTGAAATGTGAAAACAAAATGTAGCTGACATCGATAACTAACTCCTGTCCGAAAATCGGCTCAATCGGATAAACGGTGAATTAGTTATGAATTTTTGAAGTTTCAGCTCAGACAAACTTATTTTGGGCTCCAGTATCGACTCTGACACGTTCTTCAATAAAAAACTGGTATTGATCGGAGCATAATTCGGTCTCTACTTTTGAAGCAAAGTTGTAGATCTATGAGTCAGTGACCTTGTGTAAAAATATGAGCCCAATCCGATAAAAATTAACCGAGTTATGAATTTTCGAAGTTTCGGCTCAGATGAAATAATATTCAGCATTCAGGATTTTCAGCGTGTCACGCACTCTGAGCAAGAAACGAAGGCCTTTTGCATACCGTTTGAACTCAATACCTTCTGAGAAAATGTATCCAACTCAATTTGTGAAATTTTGGCGCTAGAACCAGCTCGATACGATGAAAATCGACCAAGTTATGATTTTCTGAACATGACGCAAATAAACTTTTGTCACAAATTTTCTGTATGAAAATACTTGATAAATCCACATTTTTGAAGACCTTCTGATCGAAATTGGCTTCCAGCCGTGAGAGATGAAAACATAGATAATGTCAAGACGGAATTTAGGCCACCGGAACGGGTTCAAAACGAGTCACGATCTTCAAGTTATGAATTTTTTAGCGCATAAAAACTGCACTTTCAACACACTTTTTCACTATATTTCTTCAAGAAAACTCACACATTCGGATACATTCTTTAAGGAATTGACTCTTGAGCCGAACCTGAATTTGAGAATATGTTATCAGAGATATCTTGGTGAAAGAACACCTGAATATGACGCGCCGGGTTGGACTTGTAAATTTTTCTTGAAATATTTTGAGAAATATGGGAGGGCAAATTTTGGGGTACAACAGCTGGGTTTTACCGCAGAGGCTCAGAGGGCTGTACGCAAAGCAAGGATCGGAAGACCTCCCGTGTTCATCACCAACCCGGGAGTGAATGCTATTGAAGGCAATGCAGAGGAATCTGAGTTTGATAGTTGGATTTACCCGACGACCAACGGCGGACTGAACAATTGGACTGCAAAAGACTACATACCTGTTACTTTTGTTACCCAGTAATGAATTCCTTTGTTTTTTAATTTGTAATGAACAATAAATTGAAACTTTATGGCCTGGTGTCTTACCCGGGGCACCGTGGCTTCATTTGTGAGGGCTTATTACTTGTCATTTCCATATATCATGAATAAAGACATTGGACGTTTTTCGCATTTCAAATCTTGTGCTCCCTTTCTTTCTTTCTTTATATATTGCAAAACAGCTATATTTACACACACTCACCTATACAGGTTCCAATCCACTCTGGATCTCACTGGTAACGACTCTGCTACTGCCAGTTATGACTTCGAAAATCCGATCAACTTAGCCGAAGACGAAGGTGAAGATGATTGCGAAGTGCCTGGCGAGCTTGCAAGACTGTTACTCCAGGAAGAGAGGGCCATTCAGCCACATGAAGAGCCAGTGGAAACGGTAAACCTGGGTACTGAGACAGAAAGAAAGGAAGTTAAGATTGGTGCCAATCTAGAGCTTAGCGTGAAACAACGGTTGATTCAGATGTTGCATGATTATGGGGAAATCTTCGCCTGGTCCTACGAAGACATGCCTGGGTTGGATACCGACATTGTGGTCCATCACTTGCCTACCAAGGAAGACTGCCCTCCGGTAAAGCAGAAGGTCCGCCGTATGCGTCCAGATATGTCCGAGAAAATCAAAGCTGAGGTTATGAAGAAATTTGATGTCGGGTTTCTAGCAGTGACTTCTTACCCTCAGTGGGTCACCAACGTGGTTCCGGTGCCAAAGAAAGATGGTAAGTTCAGAATGTGTGTTGACTACAGGGATTTGAACAGGGCGAGCCCCAAGGATGATTTCCCTTTGCCTCACATCGACGTTCTGGTTGACAATACTGCTCAGCACAAGGTGTTCTCCTTCATGGATGGCTTTTCAGGTTATAATCAGATTAAAATGGCTCCTGAAGACATGGAGAAGACTACCTTCGTTACTCAGTGGGGCACCTTCTTCTACAAGGTCATGCCATTCGGGTTGAAAAATGCTGGGGCAACCTACCAACGTGCCATGGTGGCTTTATTTCATAACATGATCCACCATGAGATAGAAGTATACGTCGATGATATGATTGCAAGGTCCCAAACTGAGGAAGAACACCTCGACCATCTGCAGAAGCTGTTTGACCGTCTGAAATTGTACAAGCTAAGGCTGAATCCGAACAAGTGCACCTTCGGGGTAAGATCAGGGAAGTTGCTAGGCTTCGTCGTGAGCGATAAAGGTATTCAAGTGGACCCTGCCAAGGTTAAATCCATACAAGAGATGCCAGTTCCCAAGACAGAGAAATAAGTCAGAGGCTTTCTAGGACGTCTGAATTACATTGCCCGATTCATCTCGCACCTAACTGCTACTTGTGAACCAATCTTCAAGCTGCTGAAGAAAGATTAAGTAGTACATTGGAATGATGAATGTCAAGCCGCTTTTGATAGAATCAAAGAGTACCTCTAAGAACCACCCATTCTTATGCCACTGGTTGAAGGGAGACCTCTAATATTATACTTGACAGTACTTGACAGCTCAATGGGGTGTGTGCTGGGGCAGCATGACGAGTCTGGCCGAAAAGAGCACGTCATTTATTACCTTAGCAAAAAGTTTACCGACTGTGAGACCCGATACTCACTGCTCGAGAAAACTTGCTGCGCTTTGGTATGGGCTGCTCGCCGGCTGAGACAGTATATGCTGACTCACACTACTCTGTTGATTTCAAAAATGGATCCAATAAAGTATATCTTCGAAAAGCCCGCCTTGTCCGGAAGAATAGCAAGGTGGCAGATGATCTTGACAGAATACGACATCCAGTATACAACTCAGAAAGCTATCAAGGGAAGTGTATTGGCAGACCATTTGGCACACCAGGCGGTAGACGACTACCAGTCAATGAACTTTGAATTTCCTGACGAGAACATCATGGTAGTGACTGATTGCGAAGTACCTGGACCGGATGAAGGACCTGAGGAAGGATCCCGATGGTCTATGCACTTTGACGGAGCCTCCAACGCTTTGGGTAACAGTATTGGCGCTGTAATCATATCCCCTCGAGGCACTCATACTCCACTCACTGCCCGACTATGTTTCAACTGCACCAACAACATGGCGGAGTATGAGGCATGCATCATGGGTCTTCAAGCTGCGATTGACCTAAGGATCAAGTTTCTGAGTGTCTTCGGAGATTCCGCTCTCGTGATCAATCAGATCAAAGGCGAGTGGGATATGAAACACCCAAACCTTATTCCTTACAAAGAGTGTGGGTTGACATTGATCCCCATTTTACAGAGATAACTTTTGAACACTTCCCAAGAGAGGAGAATCAGTTGGCGGACGCGTTAGCTACGATGTCTTCCATGTTCAAAGTCAAATGGGACAACGAGGCTCCCCGGATCATCATCTGGAAACTAGATGAACCTGCATATTGCTGTGATCTTGAGGCTGAGGGGGTAACTGAAAAACCCTGGTATCATGAGGTGAAGAGGTATCTGGAAGCTCAAGAGTACCCTGAAGGTGCATCTGTCAACGACAAGAAATTCCTGAGAAGGTTCGCAGCAAAGTTCTTCCTCAGCAATGACATTCTCTACAAGCGAAACCATGATTCAACCTTACTGCGTTGTGTGGATAAGACTGAAGCAGAAAAGATCATGGCAGAGCTGCATGAAGGTACCTTCGGAACGCATTCCAGTGGACACACCATGGCAAAGAAGATCCTTCGGGCAGGATATTTCTGGTCCACAATGGAAGCCGACTGTTACCAACACTCTCGGACATGTCATAAGTGCCAGATTTATGCAGATAAGGTGCACGTTCCTCCAGTTCCTCTAAATGTCTTGACTGCACCTTGGCCTTTTGCAATGTGGGCCATTGATATGATCAGCGAGATTAAACCTACGGCATCCAACGGGCATCGCTTCATCCTGGTAGCGATTGATTACTTCACGAAGTGGGTTGAAGCAGCTTCCTACGCTACGGTAACCAAGAATGTCGTAGCACGGTTCATTCGATACAACCTGATCTGTCGATACGGCGTCCCAGAAAGGATCATTACGGACAATGGTACCAATCTTAATAACAAGATGATCACTGAGCTCTGCGAGCAATTCAAGATACAGCACCACAACTCTTCCCCCTACCGGCCGAAGATGAATGGGGTTGTAGAAGCAGCTAATAAGAATATCAAAAAGATTGTGCAGAAGATGACAGTGACCTATAAAGATTGGCACGAGATGTTACCGTTTGCTCTTCATGGGTACCGTACCTCAGCAAGGACGTCAACCGGGGCAACTCCTTTCTCCTTGGTCTATGGCATGGAGGCAGTCTTGCTGATTGAAGTCCAGATACCCTCCCTCCGGATAATGAAGGATGCAGATTTGAGCGAAGATGACTGGATCCAGACCCGACTTGATCAGTTAAACCTAATTGACGAAAAGAGACTCAGTGCTATTTGTCATGGTCAAACGTATCAAAAACGGATGATCAGGGCATTTAACAAGAAAGTAAGACCACAAGAGTATCAAGTTGGGGACCTGGTAATCAAGCGCATCATTCTTCCTCAAAGCGATCCCAGGGGAAAATGGACCCCTACGTACGAAGGGCCATTTGTGGTTAAACATATGTTCTCAGGAGGAGCCATGATTCTAACCAACATGGATGGTGACGACCTTCCTCACCCCGCCAATGCAGACATAGTAAAAAGATACTACGCATGATAAAAGACCCGCTAGGTTGACATACCTAGGCAAAAATTAGGGCTTCCCGGCGAACCAAAAGGGTTCGGGCAAAAATAAGGGATGAAATGAAAAAAATCTGTACACCCGGCAAGTCGAAAACCTGAAAAGGCGGCTTGGGCAAAAATGGGTATCCCGGTGGACTGAAAACCCGAAAGGGCAGTCCAGGAAAAAGTTAGGGATTAAAGCATAATACTATGTCTCATTGGATCACCTTGCATCCAGAATCCGGTATCAACATCAAGTTCAGACGGCATCGATCAATCAACTTCATCTTCAACTGAGCAGCCAAGTGATGAGACGCTCGAAGATATAAAGGCGATAGCAGAGTTGGAACCCAGTGGGATTACTCTTTTCACACAGTTGTTTTGTTTTCCTTTTTCACAAAAATTTTATAAACTCTGTTGTTCAGCGGTGTTCTCTTACTAGGACGTCAGCCTCTTGTACATAAACGCCTATTTATAGGTAAATTCAAAAATCAATACAAATTCACTTTTCAGACCAATTGCCAATTGTTTTTCCTTTTTCTGTTGTTTTGTAAAGAACGTCCAATGTTCAATTGTGATATATGCATTTGACACTAATTGCTAACTCATAAATATTTGCATACGAAACAAAGGATTAATTACAGGTAACATCAGAAACAGGGGTAATAATGAGTTGTCTAAGCAATCTAATTGCTCTGTCCACCAAGGTACCAAGGTAGGTTCGGCTGAAGAACGTAACCCAGATACCTTCGCTCCCTGCCGAGTAAGACAAGATTCAACAACTCTCCCAAGCAGTTGGCCTCCCGTCAGCCCTACAAGGCACAATATCTCCAGCAAGTTAGCAACACTCTCCCCTAGAAGAGTTAGTCTCAGTCAGCCTTAAGGAAGTTGGATCGTCCCCGGCAAAGTCTTCCTATCCCCAACGGAGTACACAAATATTCCTCTACAAGCATCCCCAGCAGTCTTAATCTAAGATTGGTCCCCGGAGGAATACCGGCCATCCAGTGGAGCTATTCATTCCCCAGTACAATCTAAAAAGTTTCCCCAGGAGAGTTTAATCAATCTCCCCAGCAGATTCAGGAAGCTTATCCCCAGTAGATTCTGGAAGCTTATCACTTATAGAGTACGAACGCTCCCCCGGCTTTATTCAGAAGGTTATTTCCCCACCAGAGCTTATAACTGGGTTATCCTCAACCAATAGCCATGGAAAGATCGTCCCCGGCGAAGTCTTCCTATCCCCCAACGGAGTTCATCAAGTCTTCCAACAGAGCTCAACAATGGTATCCCCAGCGGAGTTATCATCAAAGTATTATTTTCCCCACAGAGTTCACTCCCCGCAGAGTAATCTATTCGCCAAGTTTATTCCCCCAACGGAGTCATCTTCTCCTACCGGTTTATTCTTGCAATCTTCATCCCCAGCGGAAATAAGAAACTCTACATCAGCCCAGGAGTTAACTTCCCGGCACCCGTCAAGGATTTATTTTCCTAGACAGAACATACATTCATAAACATCACATCTTCATACATTATAGCATGCACATACGCATCATGAACATACAATCTCATTTATTTTGAGAACATCACGCATGTCATACATCATGACATTGCATACAACTAATGTTTTGTCTTTTCAGGACAAAAGTCAATACAACAATGATTACTATCAACTGTCGCAATTCCAGATTCGATACCTGTAACTAGCCAGGGCATGTCTGTGAGCGACTGTTTTCCAGACTCGATTCCTGTATCCTGCCAGGGCACGTCTGAAGAGTTTGAGGATCCGATTCTTGTATCTTGCCAGGGTGTATCTGTTGACGACTATTTTTCCAGACTCGATTCCTGTATCTTGCCAAGGCACGTCTGAAGAGTTCGAAGATCCGATTCCTGTATCTTGCCAGGGTGTATCTGTTGACGACTAATTCCAGACTCGATTCCTGTATCCTGCCAGGGCACGTCTGAAGAGTTTGAAGATCCGATTCCTGTATCTTGCCAGGGTGTATCTGTTGACGACTAATTCTAGACTCGATTCCGGTATCTTGCCAGGGCACGTCTGAAGAGTTTGAAGATCCGATTCATGTATCTTGCCAGGGTGTATCTATTGATGACTAATTCCAGACTCGATTCCTGTATCTTGCCAGGGCACGTCTGAAGAGTTTGAAGATCCGATTCCTGTATCTTGCCAGGGTGTATCTATTGACGACTAATTCCAGACTCGATTCCTGTATCCTGCCAGGGCACTTTTGAAGAGTTTGAAGATCCGATTCCTGTATCTTGCCAGGGTGTATCTGTTGACGACTAATTCCAGACTCGATTCCTGTATCCTGCCAGGGCACGTCTGAAGAGTTTGAAGATCCGATTCCTGTATCTTTCCAGGGTGTATCTGTTGACGACTTATTCCAGACTCGATTCCTGTATCCTTCCAGGGCACGTCTGAAGAGTTTGAAGATCCGATTCCTGTATCTTGCCAGGGTGTATCTGTTGACGACTAATTCCAGACTCGGTTCCTGTATCCTGCCAGGGCACGTCTGAAGAGTTTGAAGATCCGATTCCTGTATCTTGCCAGGGTGTACCTGTTGACGACTAATTCCAGACTCGATTCCTGTATCCTTCCAGGGCACGTCTGAAAAGTTTGAAGATCCGATTCCTGTAGCTTGCCATGGTGTATCTGTTGACGACTAATTCCAGACTCGATTCCTGTATCCTGCTAGGGCACGTCTGAAGAGTTTGAAGATCCGATTCCTGTATCTTGCCAGGGTGTATCTGTTGACGACTAATTCCAGACTCGATTCCTGTATCCTTCCAGGGCACGTCTGAAGAGTTTGAAGATCCGATTCCTGTATCTTGCCAGGGTGTATCTGTTGACGACTATTTTCCGGATTCGATTCCTGTATCTAGCCAGGGCACATCTGGGAGTAACTGATTGTAGACTCGATACCTGTATCCGGCCAGGGCACATCTACATGAAGAGTTTAGAGATTCGATACCTGTATCCGGCCAGGGCACATCTACATAAAGAATTTGAAGATTCGATTCCTGTATCCAGCCAGGGCACATCTACATAAAGAGTTTGAAGATCAACTCCTGTAACAGGCCAGGTAATTATTTTCTTTCTCAGGTATGCAAGTTCTCGCTAAGGAATCTCTTACGCGATCGACACCTAGATGGCATCTATAAGCCCATCTCCATCCACATACCGACAGTCTCCAAATGGCATCTATAAGCCCATTCCCGACAAAGTTCTGTCACATTTCCAGATGGCATCTATAAGCCCATCCTCCTATCCATCATCTCTCCAAATGGCATCTGTAAGCCCATTCCCTACATCACATTGCTGATACTCCACTATGCGAGTGCAAATTTCTGGGCACTCTAGTGTTCAATCATCTTCCACCTTCGGATCACGAAAGGCCCGAAAGCCAATCTATATCCTCAGGTTTAAGAAGATTGAACAGGGGCAACTGTTGTACCCCAAAATTTGCCCTCCCATATTCTTCAAGATTTGGCAAGATCAAGCTTCAAAATCCCTCAAGGGTTGCACAGTCCAATTGCCTCCTAACACAGTCAAAATTAGGGTTTTGGTTCTTGCAAAGAAATTGAGGTTTCCAAGGGTCTAATCAAGTCCCATATTCCTACACACATTGTCAAGCATCCATATGTCAAGTTTCAAGACTCACAGCATCAAATTGCACAGTCAAAAAACCTAATTGCTCCACAGTCAACTGCAGGGGCAAAATGGTCATTTGACAGTCAAAAGTCAAATTTTTTGGTCAACATCTCATTTTGAAGCCACAATCATCATTTGATCAATTCTTGATCATGATTCCTCAAAGCATGGCTCAAAAAGTCTCAAGATGCAAAAGTTTCTATTTTTGGACAGCTGAAAAGTCAACTGCAAATTGACCAAGGCATAACTTCTTCATGGTTCATCAGAAGAATCCCATCCAATGCTCATTTTTAAGGGGATGACATTTCCTACAACTCATCTTCACACTCCAAGTCCAAGAGATGCTCTCACAAAAAGTTATCAATTTCAACATTATAGGTCATTTTCAAAAGTCAACAAAAAGGCACTTTAAGTCAAAGACCATAACTTGAGATTGGTAAATCAAAATGACATGGGACCAAAGGAATTGGTTAGAGGACTTCAAGACCTTTCCAAAATGTCCAAGAACATGTTCATAGCTTCAAAATTGAGCAAGATATGCATTGGAGAAGTTGGGAAATTTTTGGGAATTTTCAAAAGTCAACTTTGCCTAAAAAGCTCCAAATTTGCTAATGGGCCTCAAATTCTTTCTTGAATCATTACCCAAAGCCTATGCACGACCCATTGAGCTCAAAATAATTTATTTTCTTATTTTTAATTAATTAATTGAATTTATATTTATATTAATTCATTTAATTGATTTTAATTATAGGAAAATTAAAAAAGATATGTTTTTGGATCTTTTGTGAGGCAAATCATATCTGGGCAAGCTGGCCAAGTCGTTTCTCATTCAAAAAAGGAATATCTTCCATAATTGGCAAGGGTTTCAATGAAAAAAGATTGGAAATACATAATTGAAAATCAAAGATATGAAACATTATTGCAATGGATTCATGGGCTTTATTTTGACCTAATTTGCATCACATACATATGGAAGACCTAACCCCATTCAGAGACACACGAAAAAGCTGCTGAAAACTCAGAACCAAGTTGCAAAAAACTCAAGAAATTGGTGAAACTGATTTCATACTTGCAGCACGTTTCAAAGCCTAAAAAGGATTCTAACACGTTGCTGGACCTTCCAGGAGTCTATTGCAATCAAGAACAAGCTTCTACACCCAAGGAAACGGTAGAACAAAATCACGTTTTTCACTAATATTTCCATAATTGAATTCTGCTTTCTATGCATCATTGTTATGTTTTGATCATTGATTTGTACTACTGACATCTCCCTGAAGCTTTTGGTACAGTTTAATTGAACTAATGTTGCCTGGATCAAAATCTGCCATGAGTGATATCTAGGGTTCCATGGTTCAAAAATTAGGGCTTTCCTTATATGGTAAAATTGGACCACCAAACCTATATAGACAAACTCGTCGCAACAAGACAAATCAAATGACACCCTCGCGCTCAATTTATCTTATCTGTGGGCGTAATCGCTATTTTTCACACTTTCAGTTCGTGGGGGTTTAAAACCCCCGCTATCTTGTTCATGTTGCAGGTAAAAAGATGAAGAAGACAATAACTGTCCAAGCGTGATTGGAAGATTCAAATATCTGGCGCGTTTTTTTGTTTTATACCATTAACCTTTGTTTTTTTATATAATATTTGTTTTCCATTATGTATACAAACGCGTTTCACAGCTCAGTTGGTGGATGACACGCTTGGTAAATGCTTGGACCTGGGTTCGATTCCCAGGTCCCCCCATATAATTCTTGATTTTTGTCCTAACGTATTCACATGCAGCACTCATTCAATATCCCTACCATGAGCCTCACGCATAGCTTGCCAGATGTCCTGATCAATAATCCAGTGGCCACAGATTGAAGCCTATGGTACATTCCAGTCAACAACGTACACACAATCCTGGAAAGTCAAACGAGGCCTTTGGCTAATGGGCCTGAATTCCTCACAAACACCTCCATATGGGCCTGACACCCCCCTTGGTTTGCAATTTAATTTTCTTTTCTTTCTTTTAATTTCTTTCAATTGTTTTTTTTTATAATTATTATTAATTCATTAAAATTAACTTTTCATAATAAAAACAGAAAATCAAAAATACAAAAATATGTGTAATTATTTATTAATTTCCTCACTAATTTATTTTTGTAAATAAATGTTAAAAATTAATTTAGTTAATTTAGGTTTGAAATTCAATCTTTTCTTTAATAAATAAAATTCTATAGAATTAGGTTTTGATTCTTTTTTATCATTATTATTAACATTATTTATTATTATTATTAATTACTATTATTTTGTACATAAATATGTAAATAATTAATTAGCTTAAATTAGGTTAACTTTGACATTTTCTTTAAAAATTAAAATAATCTAGATTTAGGGTTTCCTTTTAATTCTTTTTCTTTATTTCATTAAATACCAAAAAAACATAAAAAAACATTTTCTTTTCTTTAATTAAGTAATAATTAAGTCCTAATTTAATTCAATTTCAAGCAAAGGGTCAAAACCCTCGGACATTCCAATTTATTCTTTTCGTGCATTTATTTTCTCATTGATTATTATGTAACTGTTCAAGGATGTAATAGTAATTAGGTATTTTATTTACTTTCTGCATTTTTTTAAATCAAAAACGGGTCTTTGTATTTTGGCGATGTATAGACCCGCGCCTTGTAATAGCGTAGCTTTTATCTTTCTGTCTTTTAATTTTCCGCGCTCTTAAATTCTAAACTTGCATGAAAGAATGTATGTCAATTAAAAACAACGCGTAGCTCACAATGCCCTGATCAAAGATAACTGTTAACATGAAAACAACACACAAATACACACACCACTTCTAGGGTACACCTCACTCGTTGCCTTCGAAACGTGGTCGTCAAGTATAGGACGTTTTAGAGGTCCTTATGTCCATGATCCAGTTGCCTCGAAACAGTTGCCTGGAAACAGTTACCTCGAAACGGTTGCCTCGGATTAAAAAAGGATCTAGGATATAAGGGTAGCTTCTAAGGTGTCCTATTGTTGCTTCGGTGACCACACTGTCCCTCAAATCGAATTGACCCGAACACCTCCAACAGTGGTGCTACCTACCTCTCAATGGTGGGATGGCACTACCTTAAGGACTTCTACACAGCCTAATTCCTTAGGGTAGGTAGATGACTCATAGATACTTGCTCTCTCAAAAACAAACAAAATACTTTTCACACTTACACTTTCAAAAGCTTTCAAAACAAATTTTTCAAACACTCTTGAGGACAGATACAAGAGTTATTCAGAAATCTTTCAAAGAAACTTTTTCAAACCCACTCACATTTTGAAAAGCAAACATTTTGAAAACATAAGAGCAAGTATCTAAGAGCCCATGGATAACCATGGATAGAAAGGGTGCTAACACCTTCCCTTTCTATAAATCTACCTCCCGAACCGAGAAACGTTCTCATAAGGAATTTTGTTGTGCTTTTGTCCTTTCCATGTTGGAGAAAATAAAAGACGGTGGCGACTCTTGCTTCCGCGACATTTCACGAACCAGCTAAAAAACAGTCAGTTCTTTTTCCACCGATCACAGATGGCTCTTAAAAATATTGCTTTATCATCTCAAAAGCTGTCTGGTAATCCTCATTCCATGTTATTGTTTGATCTTTTCGCAGCAATTTGAATATAGGCTCGCATGTGGCAATTAGGTGTGATATGTACCTTGAAATGTAGTTCAATCTTCCTAAGAAACCACGAACCTCTTTTTCCGTCTTTGGCGCTGGTATTTCTTGTATAGCTTTTACCTTGGCGGGGTCCACTTTGATACCACGATGGCTTACAATAAAACCCAATAACTTGTCTGACCTGACACCGAAGGTACACTTGTGTGGATTCAAACTTAATTTAAACCTTCGTAGTCGATCAAATAACTTCTGTAAATGTATGATATGGTTCTCCTCTGTATGAGATTTGGCGATCATATCATCTACGTACACGTCAACCTCCTTGTGCATCATATCATGGAACAATGTCACCATTGCTCATTGATAAGTTGCCCCTGCATTGTTCAAACTGAATGGCATTACTTTATAGCAGAAAGTTCCCCAAGGTTTCATGAAGTTAGTCTTCTCCATGTCTTTGGGTGCCATTTTAATTTGGTTATAACCTTAGAAGCCGTCTATGAATGAGAATACTAAAGCTTGAGCCGTGTTGTCTACCAGAACATCTATGTGAGGTAGCGGGAAATCTTCTTTAGGACCTGCCCTGTTTAGATCCCGATAATCTACACACATGCATACTTTTCCATCTTTCTTGGGTACTGGCACAATGTTAGCTATCCAAGGTGGATAGTCTACCACTGCCAAGAACCCTGTATCGATTTGTTTAAGAACCTCTTCCCAAATTTTACTGGACATATCTGGACGGGTTCTCCTGAGCTTTTGTCGGACCAGGAGACAACCTTCTTTGAGAGGTAATTTGTGCATTACAATGTATGTATCCAACCCTGTCATGTCTTTTTAGGACCAGGAGAATATATCCACATACTCGTGTAATAACTTGGTCAGTCTTTCTTTGACGCTTTCTTCTAACACTGCCCCTAGCTTGATCTCTTTCAAATCCTCTTTTGTGCCAATATTAATAGTCTCAATAGGCTCTTGATATGGTTGTATATTTTCATCTTTTTGTTCTATGCTTCTTGCCAGTTCTTCAAAAAGTTTAAGATCCTCAACATCTTCCTCTTCAGCTTTTTTGATGGGAGTATCAAAATCATATATGGTAGTAGCAGTAACATCATCGGTGATTTTTGGCATGGATCTTCATATTTATCATGTTTTTGGTGCAGTTTTTGTTTAGTACCTGAATTTGGAAAATGCATATGAGAGAAAGTATTGCCATTTTTTAAAATATATAGTATAAACGCAAAAAGAAAAACAAGGATCTTAATTGAATATGAAACACATTTTTATTAATCATGAATATTGATTTAAACACGCTGGGACCCTTACAAACAACCCCTATGCCTCAGGCTTGGCATTGGTTCTTTCAAATACAAAGAAAATTACTTTGGAAAGAAAATTTCAGGAATCTCCATAATTGTCCAGTTCTTCAACTCTTCGCCTGGGGCGCATTCACAGATGAAATATGATGCCCTTTTGATGTTGTTTTTGTGGGACACTATTACCACTTGTTCGCCATGTTCTACCCCTTTGCTGATGAAGGTCTCCTAGATTGGTGGAAACTGTGATTTCCCTTTTAGAGTAGCCTTCGGTAATTCATAACCCAAGCCAAAACGGTTCTTCTTCTTAGATATTTCAAGGAGCTTTCCCCATCATTTCGAGTCACCATTCTCCACTGCTATTTTTAAGTCTCTCCAAGAGGTCATGGTAGGATTTTTGACTTTTTCTACCGGTAAGGTTATCATTGAAGCAACCTCCAATACTTGAAATAGTGTAGCTATGAAATCTTCGTCAGCACTGATATACCTGTAGGACTAAATGTGACTTACGAAGATGTCTTCTTCTCCACCAATTATGACCAATCTTCCTTCAAAAAAGAATTTTAATTTATGATGTAAAGTCGAAGTGACTTCCCTTGCTGCATGGATCTAAGATCGTCTGAGTAAACATGTATACGACGGTTCTATATCCATGACTTGAAAGGTGATATAGAAGATGTACGGACCGATCTTGATGGGAAGGTATACTTCTCTGAATACCATACTCTGAGAACCATCGAAAGCTTTGACTATCATGGAACTTGGTCTTATCATAACACCGTCTAGCGTTAACTTCATCAGGCTAGATTTAGGTAACACATTGAGGGCAGAGCCAGTATCAGTAAGTACCCTGGATAGACTCATAGTACCTATCTGTATCAAAATGTGTAGTGCTTGATTGTTATCTCGACCTTGTGGAGGTAACTTGCTATCATTGAAACCCAAATAGGACCCATATGTTAGATTTTCTACCACATTATCGAATTGGTTCACAGTGATTTCTTCTGCAACATGAGAAGAACTTAAGACTTTCATCAAAGAATCCCGATGTGCTTCTGAATTGATGAGCAATGAGAGTATGGAAATCTTGGTTGGAGTTTAGTGAAATTAGTCCACCACCCTATAGTCACTTCTCTTGATTATCTTTAAGAATTCTGTTGGCCTCTTGGTCGATGAAGCTTTTGTTTGCAAGCTCCCGATTCACCTCTTCTACCGCTTTTCCCTTATCTTTTGTCAACAAGTCATTTTTGTTTTTCAACACATTGTCACTCTTTTCCAATGATTTAGTTTCGAACACCCGACCATTACGGGTTATGCCCCCTATCCCTGCTATATTTTAAATTGCAGGTTCTTGACTTGGTGATGGCTCACATTGTTGTTTCAAGCAATTGACATACACAGCCGGATCATAACTCTATGGTACTGCCTTGTCACTTTTGTAAAGGATATGAGATTTCCCTTTAATTACCATCGTAGTCCTTGGCGCTACTGGTATCTTCAGAGTTTGCTTTATTATATGGGTTTCTGTTGAATCTCCATACGGGATCACGAGAGTTTTCTTGTCATGAATTGTATTTTGATAAGGAATTACCAATGGTTTCTTCATACTTCCTTCAATTACTGCTATATACTTGACTTCAGGGTATGGTCTGAATTGCACTATCCCCTGATCCACAAATTGTTGTAGGGTTTTTTTGAAAGCTTCATTATGTTCAAGAAGGAATCCATATTCCAATAGATATTCTTTTAATAGTCTTATCGGAGACTTTGCTTGTTTTCCCGCCCCACAATCAGTGACTACTTTGATCGAATTTATTATTGGGCTACCATGCGGAGGCACGGGGTTTGATTTGTTGTTCGGTTTTTTGAAGGTAATATCTTGAGCCTCCAATAAGTCTTGTACCTTAAGCCTAAAGGACCAACGTTTCTCTAGGGTATGGCTCAGAGAATTTGCATGACATTCACATCTAGCATTGGCGTCGTATCTTGGTGGGAGTGTCCCAGCTGGTGGAGCTAGAGGTTTGAGCTCTACCAAAGACGCTTTGACCAAGTGCTATAATAGCTGGCTATGTGGCATAGGGAGGGGATCAAACTTCCTCGAAGGTCTGTCAAACTTGTTCTGTTGCTACTGCTCTCGCGGAATCATCAATGGCTATTGTGCTCTTGATTATGAAGCCACAACATTAACTTCACCTTCCTTCCTTTTTGTAAAATTTAGGACCGATCTCTTTGTGTTGAAAGGGGCATTTGATGACCCCCCTTGGATCTTTCTGTTCTTTATCCCTGTCTCAATTATTTTTCCAATAGTCACTAGGTTAGAAAATACGGAAGAAATGCTTCGCACCATCTTTTCATAGTATACCCCTTGTAGGGTTCCTATGAACATGTCGACTAGCTCTTTCTCCAGAAGTGGTGGTTGCACACGAGATGCCATTTCCCTCCACCTTTGAGTGTAATCTTTGAAGGACTCTTCCCTATTTTGGGATAAGTTCTGGAGTTGCATGCGAGTAGGTGCCATATCCAGGTTTTATTTATGCTGCTTCAGGAACGCATTGGCAAGATCTGAAGGGTGAGAAAACACTTAGAAGGGGGGGGAGGGTTGAATAAGTTTCTCTTTTTCTTTTTCTTGAAGGCTCAACAATAATGGAAAGACAGTTATTTTTATCCTGGTTCGTTTGAACTCAAACTACTCCAGTCCACCCGCCAAGGTGATTTCGCCTTTCTCAACAAGGACTTAATTCACTATAATCAAACTGATTACAATCGCACAACAACTGTTGTGACTAACAATACAATGAACAAGATAACTTATAAGTGACTAACACCACTAAGACTCAAACTAGTCCTAGCCTTCTTGAGAAATCTGACCAAACTTGGTCTCTCAAGGAACAAATACATGAATTGAATCTTTACAGATAGTGAACCAAATTGCTTCTTAGAAAGCTATATCATAAACTGTGATTTTTCATTAAGATTAGTTTTTCACAAAGTGTTTGTAAAATGATTTGTGACCAATAGTATATTTTCACGTTGTTGGGGTCTTTTGAATATTTTGTTGTTAGCTTGCAATAAATGATCTTCTATATATAGCATGAAGAAAATGACTGTTGCTTCCTTCAAAAGTGGAGAGCAATTAATGTTTGCGTGTTTGCTTGCAGTATTGCATTTTCCAATGAACTAGCGTAGACACTTGAGTGCATGTAGCCGTCTTTGCATTAAATAAGAAAATGACACTTTGTCAGAGCATGTTTCCTGAAACTTGACAATACTTGTTAGCTTCTTTATTCTTTCAGAACTAGCTTCACGTCTTGCATCAGAACATGCTTGCAAATAAATTCTTAATAGCGCTTGCTTGCAAAGTACTTCTGATCAGCGCTTGCTTTCAAAGTACTTATGAACATAGTTTTACATGGAAACTTGCTAAGCTTTAGAAGATGCATAAATATAGTTTCTTATCAGAGTCAACATCAGAACTTGCGCTAAAATAAATAGTTCTTTCATCAAAGAACTTCTTCATTTATTTTCAGCTCAGCACATCTGTTGTACCCCAAAATTTGCCCTCTCATTTATCAAGACTTTTCTCACAAGACTTCTTGGACTCAAGACAAGTTTAGGGTTTGGTCAGCTCAAGACACCTCATCTTGCACTGATAACCTAAAATTAGGGTTTGAGTTTGAACAAGGCTTTTTGGACCATCAATGCTTCATGTGACTTTCATACACCATCTTGGACCCCTAAGATTGCTCATGTTAAGTTTCAAGCCTTGAACCACATTTTTGACCAATCAATTGGACAGTTGACCTAAAAATCAGTTGTATTGGGGAAAAAGTCAACCATGGCCAATTTACAGTCAAACTTCATAATTGTTGATCAACAACAACATTTTAGACTCATATGTACCATTTGATCAAGTTTGGATCACAACTCCTCATGAAATTTGATCAAATCATCAAAAGGGCAAAATGTCAAAATTAGGGTTTTGACTGAGAAAGGGCAATTTCTGATTTTTAACCTAGCCAATGACCAATTGAGTTTAAGCATGATTTCAAGAGTTCAATGGCATCATCTTGACCTAATTACATGGTTTAAAAGATCTCAAGTTCATTGGATTGACAGATGAATTTTCCAGTCAACTGATCAAAAGTCAACTGTATACTGAAAAGTCAAACTTTGACTTTTTGGTCAAAATCAAGTGCCAAGGGTCATAATTCATCAAGATATGTCAAAATATGAAACTTGTTCACCAAGAAAACCAATTTTGAAAATTAGGGTTTTGAATTTGAAAATTTTTATAACTTAGAATTTTTCTAAGTATGGAAATTTTCTTATTTTTTCCCAACTTTCAACCACTTTTTCACCATGATGCATTTTGATTAAAAGAAAACTTCCAACATGAAAGTTGTAGTCCTCCATGAAATCTATAACTTTTCTTCACAAACTTTTCCCAAAAGATGCTTGGATCTCAAGTTATGAATTTGTGAACATAGGTCCATGAACTAAATAACTTAGTGAAAATTTTCCCTAATTTAGGCAGGTTTTTCACCCAACTTCATGGACATTTTTCACCTAGTTCCAAGAGGTATCTCAAAATAAATTTCAAATATGGATTATGGAGCACAATTCAAGCTTTCCAAAATGTCCAAGAACTCTCCAAGATCATTTTTGGTTAGGGAGAATCGAAGAGGAGAAGTTGGCATTTTATCACTTTTGTTCAAGCCATTTTTACAAAGCATCAAGTTGCAAATCAGATCTTTAATGTTTGAATCTTTCTTTACAGGTCCTAAACTTATTCTACACTCCATAATTAAATGCAAACTCAGAAGTTAAAGGCTTTATCTTTGCTTTTGGAACTTTACACAAGTTGTAATTCCATTTTAGGCATAAAGTTCACATTGCCATTTTCATAAAGGCGAGCTTTTGCAATTTTGTTCATCTTGAGCCTTGGACCTGTCCCTTTGGTACAAGCATTTTCTACATGTCACAAGCAATGTATACCAACTCTCTGCAGATCACAAACTAGTTAGTACAAGCATATAGCAATGGTCATTTCACTTTACTTAAATTGCAAGAAAAGTTGCAAAAAGTGCTAAAACTTGTACAGCTAGTAAGAAGTAGACTTTGTATCATTTCTATACAAATATACAAATTTATCAAAATGCTTAACATGATTGCTTGACAACTGAAACACTCTCAAACTAAAAAAATTCATTTTTCTGTCCAAACACAGCAGTTCTGCAAAACCAAGGCCAATTGATTTTTGGCTCGTGTGTTTTGCATTTTAACATTTGAAACACTTCATACACATTATACCAAAGCAGTCCAAGCATTCATCATGTGTCTGTAAGCCCTATTTCAGCCATTTTCATTTTCACTTTGGAAGCTTGCAACTTGACTTGTGCAAAGAGTTCTAGCTATCCACAAGGCAAGCTAGGCATTGGAATAGCTTGAAGGAAGTTCAAGGAAGCTCACACGATCCTCAGGCCTCCATCAAAGTCCCTGCATTGCTCTATCCAAATCCAACTGAAGGAGGTATTTTTCAAAACTCTATCTCTCTGAATAGGCATCCTCAAGCCATGATTTGTGAAGAAAAAATGTAGTCCATAACATGGTGAAGCTGTACATATGCATACTTTTCATTTATATTGACTATGCTGTGAGAATTTGAAGCTTGAAGTTCATAAAATTTTTAGGTCACGAATTAGGGATGTCAAAATTCTCTCTGATCTTTGAGAGTTAGGTTACAAAATTTATATTATTGGAATGGTGATCACAAATGCTACATGTTTTATGTTATGAGATTTTGTTTTTATGCAAGCATGTGAAAGATACAGTTTGAAGGGAAAACGCACGCGTAAGGAGGATGGCTGGAGGACAGGGATGAAGTTCTGAGCCTTTGGCGCCTTGGGCTTGTTGTTTTTGTTATTCACACCCCCTGACTTGATATTTGCACCCCTGGCTTTATTTGTTATATTTTTCATATTTCTTCATATTTTTATATTTATTGCTTTTGATTATTTTTTCTGAACAATAAAAAATCCTAAAAATAATTAAATAATTTTTTGCAATTTTTTTTTAAAATTATTTTTACTTGAAAAATAGTTTATTTTAATAAATAGAACTTATTTTCTTAAATAATTTGTAAATATATTTAAAAATACTTAATATTTTTATTATGTTATTTATACACATAAAATATTTATTTTCATACACATTTAATTTTTAATATTTAAACATAATATTATTTATTATTTTCTTATGCAAAAAAAATGTGCAAATTAATAATAGGAAACATTATTTTCTTTTAATTAAAAACTAGGGTTTCACCCCTCCAAAAATAAAAATATTATTTTTCCTTTCTTTTTAGGGTTTAAATAAATTATTTTCTCATACAAAAAATAAATACAAAACATTTTTTACATAAATACATTTGCATTGCATTTTAATATTTGTATATTTATTTAATGCGCATAATATTCGATTGGGTTGTAATAGTATTTTTAGATTTATATTTGTGCAATATCCCCATTCAAAGACTTGTATCCCCCTCCCATAATAATTGTTGTAATAGCTTAGTTTATTTTACGCAATTTATTGCTTTATATACTATGCTTAGTAAACTAGGGTTTGCATGACAAGAACCAAAAACAAAACAAATAGAAAAAACCTAATGCAAGACAAAAGCATGAAAAATGACACACTTTGCACACAAGCACCCTTAGGGTTTCACCCACTTGGTTGCCTAAAATAAAATGACCATGTTACGCACGCGAAGTATCTTGGCAAAACAATACAAAAATAAGATCATAGTCCCTCGATGACGCTATCAAAAGGTTGCCTAAAACAAAATGATCTTGGTCCCACAAAAATGCTAAGATACTTGGAAACATTGCTATCATGGTCATACGATGACTCACACCCATCCCGTTTAACATCTAAAGATAGGGTTGCTTACCAAATCAATGGTAAGTCAACAATGTCAAAGGAATAAAAATGCATAAGAAAGACATTTGAGTAGGTAGATAGCTTCTTATTACTTGATCAATTTCAAAACAATCCTTGCTATTTTCAAAAACAAACACACACACACACACAGACATTTCAAAACATTTTCAAAAACATCTTACAAAAACATTGAAACATTTTTCAAAAGACAAATATCTTTGTATACATTCTTACGAACGAGAATCATTACAAAGATTGCCTAAACGATGGCCTCTTTTCAAAATACTTTCAAAACCACACCAAGAACCATTTCAAACAATTTCAAAGCAAAGCAAGTGATCTAAGCAAGTAACTAAGAGCCCATGGAAAACCATGGATGAAAAGGGTGCTAACACCTTCCCTTTTCTTAATCTACCCCCCGAACTCAAGAAAACATCTCAAAGGTCTTTCCTGTGCTTTTTTACCTTTCCTTTTGGATAAAATAAAAGTTGGTGGTGACTCTTGCTAACCGCGACATTTGCGGCAAAACGCAAAACCTCAAGTCAGTTCTCCCACCGTATCACAATGTCAAAATGCTTCTGTCAGAACATTATCTGAAACAAATAAATATGCTCATCAGAGTATCAATTATATAAAATATATTTTATTGTTATCATCAAAACTCTGAGATATGATCAGAACTAATCTTGTTTTAACAATCTCCCCCTTTTTGATGATGACAAAAATATTCAGATTTAGAAATAAAATTGAACAAGAGATAAGAATCTCCCCCTAAAATAAATATTTCTATAAGAAAAACTTCCTGAGAATTTTCATCAGAGCTTTGAAATTTTTCTTCTAGGATTTCTTCAGTAAGTCTTTTGAAGATAATGTTCAGTTGAATTAAACTTCCAGAGTTTAGTGATACCTGCAAAATTCTTTTAAACATAGAAAGAAATCTTTGTATTTTGTTAGAATGTTTGAGACTTCGTCCCATAACTGTTAATCATAGATTAGATCAAAATACTCATTTTCTCCCCCCTTTTGGTATAATCAAAAAGTATATAACAAATAATTGAATAGCGAAAAGGTTTTTAAAAAAGATTCAGAGGTACAAAACAACAAACAAAAACAAGAAATAGAACGACACTAAGGTTTTCTAGAAACAAGAGCCATAAGAAGATTCTTGATCTCGGATGCAGATTCCTCTTGTTTCATCATCTAATTTCTGATTTCTTTGTTAGTCTCATCTTGCTTGTCCAAGCGCTCATGAATAGCTTCATTTTCCTTCTTAAGCTCATTCAGAGTATCCATAAGAAGTGAAGTAGGAGCAGAGGATGAAGAAGCTTTAGCAGATACAGCCTTTGGAGTAGAAATCATTGAGTCAAAACGAACAAATGTTGAAAGTAGAGTGCCCAGATCAACCATAAGAGTTGGCACAGGTTCAGGTGCAACTTTAGCAGAAGGTTGATTAAACAAAACTATTTCCAGAGGATTTGAATCTTCAGAGGCATCTTCAGACTCATAATCTGAAATGTCCATTTGATCAGCAAGAGCATTAGCAATCATCTGAGTAGACTTCTTGTCCCAAATATCAGTAGCTTCTGACTGGAAGGCATGTAGATGTTTGGAGAAGTTCTCAAGCACCTGAGAATGAAATAAGTCTTGCAACTTCAGTGAATCAGTATCTTAGGTTCTTCTGAATGTTTCCCACAAAAGTTCTGAATGTAATACAGGATGATGCATGGGTGATCTCCTGAGTTGAACAGTGGAAAGTCAGCAATTGGTATCCTTCTTCTGGTTACGGTTGCTGAAACATAAGGAGTTGGTTCTATCAGCAGTTTGTCAATGATCTTTCTCTTCACCAAATTCTTTCCTGTCAGAGCTTTCCACATCTAGGCTCTAACTCCCCCAACAGGTTTGCTTTTAGGTTATCAAAATCCACCATCAATTCACTTATAACTTCTAGACTATCCACTGGAATGAGAGTGGTCCTCTCTGGAATAATGTACTGTTCAAATTGGGTATTTCCAGAATGAGTAGAGGAGGAAGCCATTTGAGCACTTAGGTTGAGAGAAGAAAATGGGCTGCAGAGAAAAATACACAGAGACGGTTGAATTTTGAAAGAGAAAGGAGGTTTTAGAAAGTAAAACTGTAAAAAGAATCTAATCATTACTAGCACTTAATGATTTTGAAAATTGAGGGGAAAGCGTGAGATTTGAGCAAATCATAACAGTTACCCAGGAACAACGTCAATAGCTTAGCACGCGTGATCTTTCAAAAACACACCACGTGTTCATCTCCTGAAGGTTGCATGGGACAACTGTTTGATATAATGAACTGATGAACTATACTTGTAATGAAACGTTAGAGCATTTCAGAACTTTATATATAGCTTCTGATGTAACTTCTCTTCTAACTTATGAAGAGTTGTTAATCAGAACATTCATTTCAGAACATTATGAAGGTAAACACAGAAGATAAATACAATTTTATTCAGGACATAATTCCATACAAATATTTTTCAAAATGAATTTAAATCTATCTTCTGAAAGGGGTTTGGTAAAAATATCAGCCCATTGATGGCCTGTTTTTACAAAGTTTAAATTTAAAATTCCTTTCTGAATGTAGTCCCTTATAAAATGATATTTAATTTCTATGTGTTTAGTTTTAGAATGTAAAATGGGATTTTTAGAGAGACAAATTGCAGAGGTATTGTCACAGAAGATATGAATCTTACTTTCATAAAGATTAAAATCTTCTAGCTGACTTTTCATCCAGATCATCTGAGAACTACATCCAGCAGCAGATATATACTCAGCTTCTGTTGTTGAAAGTGCAATTGTTGCTTGCTTCTTGCTGTACCACGAGATAAGATTGTCACCCAGAAACTGGCAGCTTCCAGAGGTGCTCTTTCTTTCAATTCTATCTCCAGCAAAGTCAGCATCACAATAACCTACTAGTCTGAATTCTTTTGATCTACTGTAACACAGACCCAGATTAGTAGTACCTTTCAGATACCTCATAATTCTCTTAACAGCAGTTAGGTGAGATTCTCTAGGATCTGATTGTAATCTAGCACATAAACATGCGATGAATAGTATATCAGGTCTAGATGCAGTCAGATAGAGAAGGGATCCAATCATACCTCTGTAGAGCTTCTGATCTACCTTCATACTTACCTCATCTTTTCCCAAAATGCATGTTGGATGCATTGGTGTCTTAGAGTCTTTGCTTTCTGACATCTGAAATTTCTTCAGAAGTTATTTAACATACTTCGTCTGATGTATGTAAGTACCTTCTGGAGTCTGATTAATTTGTATTCCCAGAAAGAACTTCAATTCTCTCATCATGCTCATCTCAAATTCTGCCTGCATGGTCTCAGCAAATTCTTTTCCAAGGGAGATATTATAGGTTCCAAAAAAAATATCATCAACATAAATTTAACAAATTAAAATGTCATTTTTAAATGTCTTTCTGAATAAAGTTGTGTCCACTTTCCCTCTGGTAAAATCTTTTTCTAAAATAAAATTACTCAAACGTTCATACCAAGCACTGGGAGCTTGTTTTAAACCGTATAAAGATTTTTTTAATTTAAAAACATGTTTTGGATGTTTTGAGTCACTAAAGCCAGGAGGTTGATGGACATAAACTTCTTCTTCTATATAGCCATTTAAAAATGCACTTTTAACATCCATTTGATATAATGAAATGTTATTTTGAACAACAAAAGAAATTAATAATCTAACAGATTCTAACCTGGCGACTGGGGAAAAGGTTTCATTATAATCAATTCCTTCTTGTTTGACTATAACCCTGTGCAACTAGTCGTGCTTTGTTTCTGACCACCTCTCCTTTCTCATTTAGTTTGTTTCTAAAAACCCATTTAGTTCCTATAATGTTGAATCCTTTAGGTCTTGGAACTAGATCCCATGCATCGTTTCTGGAAAATTGATTGAGTTCATCTTGCATTGCTAGGATCCAATCATTGTCTTCCAGAGCTTCATCAATAGAGGTTGGCTCAATCAAAGATACCAATCCAAACAATGATTCTTCATTGATTCTGAGAGAGGATCTTGTTCTGATGGGATCTTCTTTCCTTCCAATAATCACGTCTTCTTTATGAGTTGAAGAGATTCTGGGAAACCTTTTGAATGGGTTGTTCAGAGATACTGAGATTATCCAGAGAATTATCAAGAGGAGGATCTTCTGAGTCTTCCTTTTCTTCTGAGTCTTCCTTTGCTTCTGACTTTTCAGAGTTTGAGAGATGATCTTCTGTACCTACAGAAATATCAATTTGCTTTGGCTGTTGCTGGCCAAGCTTATCATCAAACCTGACTTTGATTGATTCTTCAACAATCAGAGTTTCTGTGTTGTATACTCTATAGCCTTTTGAGCATTCAGAATATCCAAGCAGAAAACACTTTTGTGCTTTAGAATCAAACTTGTTCAGATTTTCTTTAGTGTTCAGAATAAAACAAGTACATCCAAAAGGATGGAAATATGAAATAGTTCTAATGGACTAGAAGAAGAAACAACATTTTTTGATTTAAAAGAAGGTTTTGAAAACTTTCCTTTTTGACATGCTTCGCATAGAGCTTCTGAGTTGTACTTCCATTCCTGTTTCCAATAGATTCAGAGCCAATAATCTTCTGTTTCTGATTGCCTCTGAAACCTGTGAATCTTTTAGATTCCAGGCTTTGAAACATATGCTTTCTTTCCTCCATGTGTAGAGAGCATCCAAAGTCCAGGTGTTAATACTGGAGTTTCAACCTTGATGTTAAAAATATCTGCATCATAGATGATTTTGTCTTTTGGTACCCATATCTTTCTGGGTCCATGACTGTTAGAGTTTCCAAAATTCTGTTTGAGTTTTGGTTTAGTATAAAACGCCTTACCAGCATGTTTTATATCATGTGTTTTCCTAGTGGTGAATTGAGAATAGAGAGGAGTGCGTTTGATAACCAGATCCTTAAATTTCTTAGGTTGGGATACTTTGCCTTTGTATCCTATACCTATTCTTCCTTTCCTGCTAACTCCATAGATCATTGAAGCCATTTTGCTTCTATCTATGTTTTTAGCCAGAAACTTCTGAAAGCTTTGATCACATTCCTTTATGATCTTATCAGCATTACTGGGATCCTCTGAGATTATTTCCTTCTGAGAGTTTTGTAAATTATTTTCTAGTTTTGAAATCTTTTCTTTTAACTCAGAGTTTTCTGATCTTAGACTCTCAGTTTCTTCAGAGTCAGAAGCAAGATCCTTTTTCAGGTTCCTGAATTTGACTCGAAGCTGCTGATATCTTTCCAGAATTTCACTCAGACTTTCTCCTAGTTCAGCTTTAGTAAAATTAACAGTGAAATCAGGGAATACCTCTTCAGCGTCTGATTCAGATTCAGAAGATTCGAAGATATCTAATAAGTTGTCTTTTTGAGCTATATTGGCTTGTTCATCTTCTGATTCTATTCCGTCTTCAGAAGATTCAGAGTCATCTCCTGTTCTTCTGGAGTTTCTAAAATTCTTCTGCCTGTGCTTCCGCAGCTGATTGATTCTTCTGGATAGAAAGAACAGTTTGTCTTCTTCTGACAAGGATTCTCTAGAGTTTTCTTTTTTTGCTTCTGTCTGCAAAATTTTGGTTTCATATTTGTTAGATTTCAGAGCGAGAGACTTACTTTGCTTCTGAGGCTCATCATCTTCTAACTTTATCTAATGGCTTCTGAGGGAGCTGATAAGTTCTTCTAGAGATATTATGTTCAGATATTTTGCCAGTTTGAGAGCCGTGACCATTGGTCTTCACTGTTTTGGTAAACTTCTAATGATCTTCTTTACATGATCAGCAGTTGAGTAACCTTTTTCCAACACCTTTAGCTCTGCCACCAGATTTTGAAATCTAGAGTACATTGTTTCAATGGTTTCGTCTTCTTTCATTCTGAAGGCTTCATACTTCTGAATGAGCATAAGGGCCTTGGTTTCTTTTACTTGCATGTTGCCTTCATACGTCTGTTGTACCCCAAAATTTTCCCTCCCATATTCCTCAAGATTTGTCAAGAATGATCTTCATATTGCTCAAAATGGCTCAAGGGTTGTACAGTCAAATCACCTCCTAAGGCAGTCAATTCAAAACTAGGGTTTTGTGTTGCATCAAGGTCCTTACATCCAAATGGCCTCAAGTGCTTCCCAATGCCTTAATATGTTCTTAAGTCCATCCATGTCAAATTTCAAGCCTTCCAGAGGAATTTTGGTCAGTCAATTGCTCAAGAGACCCAAAAAGCGACTATGCTAGGGCAAAAGTCAACTGTGACCTACAAATAGTCAAACCTCCAGATTTTTTGTCAACATTCTCATTTTTAAGGATAATTAATCATTTTATCAAGGGTTGATCATGATTCATCAAGGATTGCTCAAAATTCATCAAGATTCAAAAGTTGCTCAATTAGGGTCTTGTAGGAAAAGTCAACTCAACTTTGACCAAGCATAACTTTCTCATACTTTGTGAGAAATGACCCATCCAAAGATCATTTTGAAGAGGATGCAATTTCCTACAATCCATATTCACACCCCAAGATCAAGAAATGCTCTCATAAAAAGTTACAAATTTGGACATTATAGGTCATTTTTGAAAGTCAACAAAAACACCTTTTTTTCCAAAGCTTATAACTTGATAATGGAAGATAAAAATAGGATGAGACCAAAAGGGTTGATTAGAGGACATCTCAAGGTTTCTAAAAAGTCCAAGAACACCTCCAAAAGTTCAAAATTGAAGAAGTTATGCATTGTTTAAGTTGGGCATTTTTCCAAAATTGCCAAAAATCAACTATCCTCAAAACTCCAATTTTTGACAAAAAGGCCCACTTTTTTCCACTTGATTTAGTCTTGTCATGCCACACACGTGTCCCATCTTTAATTTCATGACCAAATTTTTTTTAATTTCATTTTTATTGATTTAATTCATTATTAATCAATATTAAATCAAATAAAATCCAAAAATTGATGTAAAGGGATCTTTGTGATTGGTACAGCTTGCAAATATCATGTGACAACCAACCAACTCGTGCCAAGGCTCATTCAAGCACAAAAAATCAGATCTTGCCTATATTTGGAAACATGGTTATGGTGATCAAAATCAAATCCTAATTCTTCAATACACAGGGATATTGGCCCATGTTTTGACCTAGAATCATTC
The DNA here is from genome assembly GCA_948472305.1 of Vicia faba. Classification (NCBI taxonomy): domain Eukaryota; kingdom Viridiplantae; phylum Streptophyta; class Magnoliopsida; order Fabales; family Fabaceae; genus Vicia; species Vicia faba. Next base: position 1,499,536,452 of record OX451736.1, read on the forward strand.
CCTTATATGCAAGCAAGCCTCACAAACCTAAGACACGCACAAAAACCTTGCAAAAACGGCCAAACCAAAAACTGAAAAAGCTTGGAAAAAGTGAAGATCGAAATCTTGTTTGGAGACAAATTCAAGGCAAAAGCTCAACGCTATCTTCTTGCTAGCCATTCACTGAAGCTAAAGCAATCGTTCACGAGCCCTGAATCACCTCCAAATGCACTGTAAGTCGCTTGAAACTCCGCCCTGGACATGGAATCATGATCTTTTGTTCTTGCATCTTTTTGATTAAACGTTGGCATATTCTTGATCCTTGCATAATTTCCAACCTTTCTGCAATATTTAATTTCGTTTTTGTAGCCTGTAAAGCCCTACCCGAAACTAGGGTTTGGGTTTCTTGTTTTTAGGCATTTCTGTTTCAGGTAAAATCAAAACCAACCATGGGCATAAACGAAATCAGGGGGAAGAGACGAGTAAGATGGTGATCTCCGTTTGCGTTTACATGGCCTATAATTTGTTTTAGGACACACCTAGGAATTTAGTTGCGGACAAAATCCACAGGTAAAAACATGGTTATTTTCAACGAAGAAGACGACTACGCGTCCTCTTCCCATTGGCCGGTTTAAACAGCGCGCCAAATTCTTTTATTTTCCAGGCATAGTAAAATGTTTTTCCATATATTTTTTGTTTGGTATTATTATAACGAATGAGGCAGGTTGGTGGAGTGGTTGAGCGCGCATACAATGAGCATTGGGACCTGGGTTTGAATCCCAGGTCCCCCAAAACCTTGTTTATTTTTCTTCTTCAGGTATTCATGTGCAGTTTTCAAAGGGAGGTCCACCATACATCTCAAATCTCAGTGCGCCAGATGGCTCCAAACCTAAATCCTGTGGTCATGAATGAAGGATCACCATGCTCCTTGATCAACAAGCATGCACTGAACCACAAAAGTCCAACGAGGCTGAAGCATAATGGGCCTGGAAAATTGCTGATTCTACCTCCAAAATTGGGCCCAAACCCCCTGAGTTTGCCTTTTTTTATTTTCTTTCATTATATTTTATTTGTTCACTTGATTTATTTTTTATTCTTAATTAACTACTAACTAAAATAATTAATATTTTCCAAATAAAATCAGAAAACCTAAAAAATAATATTTTTATTAATTTCACTATTTCATTATCTTTGTAAATAAACTTTAATCAATTAATTTAGTTTCTAATTAGGTATAATTTTAATATTTTTTGCAATAAAATAAAATTAATGTAGAATTAGGGTTTTTAACAATTTTAATCATTTTTATTTTTATTTCCTTAAATATTCTAAAAACCCAAAAAAAAATATATTTTTTTATTTAATTAATTAATTAACTTAGATTTAATTTCCGTTTAATTCAAAATAACAAAAATGTGCTTTCTTTAATAAAAAGGGTCAAAACCCTAAAAACTCTCCGATTCAATTTTTCTCGCGCGTATTATTTTTTGATTCATATTCCATATAATTGTAACTGCTTCAAGGATGTAATAGTTTTAACTTAGGACCTTTTATCGCTTTTATTTACTTTTCCGCATTTACTTTTCAAGGGTTTGTTTTCGGCGATGTAAATACCCGACGCCTTGTAATAGCTTAGTTTTATTTTCCGCAACCATTAACTGCTAGATGTATGAATAATAGGCTATGCATGACAAGATCTATCTTAACTTAAAATCAACCGTAGCTCACCATAACATGTACAAAGATAACATAACTGAAAATTGACACATTTGCACATGCCACTCCTAGGGTACGCCTCACTTGGTTGCCTCGAACGTGGTCATTGAGTATAGGAAGTTTTAGAGGTCGCCCTCTTGTCCAAAGATCATAAGTTGCCTCGAAACGGTTGTCTCGGATAAAATGATCTAAGACATTAGGGTTACCGCTAAGGCGTCCTAACATTGCTTTAGTGACCACATGTCCCTTAATCGAATTGACCCGAAAACTCCAACGATGGTGATACCTACTCCTCAATAGTGGGATAGCAATGTCTAAAGGACATTTGCACAGTTTAATTCCCTTTTGAGTAGGTAGATGTTCTTAAGTACTTGCTCCTTTCAAAAACAAAAACAAAACTTTTCGCACTTACACTCTCTTCAAAACAAAAACTCTTTTCAAACCCATAATCACAAAGAAAAGCAAACTTTTGAAAACATAATGAGCAAGTACCTAAGAGCCTGTGGATAACCACGGATAGAAAGGGTGCTAACACCTTCCCTTTCTATAATCTACCTCCCGAACCCGAGAAACATCTCGAAAAGGAATTTTTCTGTGCTTTTGTCCTTTCCTTGTTGGATAAAATAAAAGATGGTGGCGACTCTTGCTTACCGCGACATTTTGCGAAAACAAATGCAAATGCGAACCAGCATTCCAAAACAGTCAGTTCTATTCCCACCGATCACATAACTGGAGACTCTGTTGGGGACTTTAATGAGTGAGGTGTACCTTAGGATTAGATCACTTGTGTTTTCAATTGTACGCTTTGTATGCTTTAAATTTTGTGGGCTTATATCGGAGTTTTATAGATCCTAACCCGGATCTGGGGGTACCCTTTTTTTTAGGTAAGTAGCAATAAACTGTGAGGGATCTGTCCAGCATAGACCGACATGGATGAAGCAGTAGCTACGTTGGTGTGACACCTTGGTCTGTACCGATATCCCTTGTGTTGGAACGAGGAGAATATGGGTCTTCTGAGGAGTCATTAAGCACCAACTGACCTTAGAACCTTAAATTGACTAACTTGGCCATAGAACAGTAGCAGTATGCTACACTCATTGAGACTAAACTCTCGCGATGATTACGGCCGCAAGGAAAGGTTGCTAAACTGGAATCACAACCGATTGAGGGTAGTCAGTGATATTGAGATCCTCTAGAACCCTGTTACTATTTTTAGGACAGGTTTAAACCAACTGAACTGAAAGAGGGTAATGCCTAAACTCCATGCCAGCCTAAACTTAAGGCTATTCGTGTGACTTGTGTGCCTTCAAACTTGAACTACTTGCACATTCTTGTTATCTGACAGCATGAGTTCCTTGCAGGTTTTGTTTACAGTCCTTATCCAACAATTTGGATTTATTGCAGGGCTTACTTACAACACCTCACACTTTTGCTTAAACGCACATCATACGCATCATAACATCATACCTTAACATTTCCTTAACCATTTCAAGGATCTCAAAGGTTTGTGATGCAGGTCATGATGAATCAAATGTATAGCAAGGGGCAAAGGGGATTTATTTTCCTCTAGCCAAGGTTGTTTGGAGATCAAAACATGATAACTTGAGTCAGGGGCTATGACCCACTCGATATGGTGAGCCTGACTCTTGAAGAAGGATTCTCAGCAACATGAAGTTCCTTCAATCAAGCTACCAGATTCAGATTCTAACAGTTTCTTGTTTACCCCGCGAGATCGTTGAAAACATTGCATACATATATCATACATATCATTGCATTACAAGTACCATTACAGGTCTCTTATCTTCTTCGCTGTTTGTTTCAACAATCATCATGTCTACTGAACCTTCCACTGAGCAAGCTATCAAGGCCCTCCAGGCCCAGAATGCCCAATTTCAAGAATTGGTCATGAGCCTAGCTAAGGGTCAACAGGACTTGAAGACCCTGATTCTGAAAGAGAGGAAGAAGAAGAAGAAGAGGACCATCCTGTTCAACACTGGACGCAGGTTTGGAAATGGACTGCAGAATGAGGTTGATCTGACCACCTCATCTGGAGGGAAAGACAGTCCACAAGAGAGAAGGGTTCCTAGCCCCATAGTCTCCGACAACGAGACAAATTATGATGAAGAACAGTATCCTCCTGCTGAGGATAGGTACAAACAGTTGGAGGACCGCTTGAGCGCTATGGAGATACAGAACATGCCCGACCTGGACTTTGGAGATCTGGGTCTATCATCTGGGGTGGTGATTCCCCATAAGTTTAAGGCACCTACCTTTGCCAAGTATGACGGAGCTTTCTGTCCAAAGCTTCACCTTCGGTCGTATGTAAGGAAGATCCAGCCTTACACCGCTGATAAGAATTTGTGGATCCATTTCTTTCAAGACAGTCTTTCAGGGACTCAGCTTGAGTGTTCTATCAGCTGGACGGAGCCAGTATCCGTAACTGAGAAGATTTGGCTACCGCGTTCTATAAGCAGTATCAATATAATTCCGACCTCGCTCCTACGCGTACCCAACTCCAGGGTATGTCAATAGGGACGGGTGAAGGATTTAAAGAGTATGCTCAAAAATGGAAAGACCTTGCCGGAAGGGTGCAGCCACCTTTAACTGATCATGAACTTGTCGATATGTTTCTGGGGACCCTGTCTGGTCCATTCTTTAACCATTTGATTGGAAACTCTTCAGTCGGGTTTACAGACCTTATCTTGACTGGTGAGAGAATTGAAGCCGGCATCAAAAGTGGGAAGATCCAAGAAGCCACACCTTCTGATGCTCAGAAAAAGCCTTACAGTGGGAAGAAAGAGTCCAATGTTGTGTACAGTCAAAAGAGTCGTCGTGACCAACACGTAGGGGCAGTCTTAATCTCTGGTTCTGCGTCACACCGACAATAGCAAAAGGGAAATCAACGAAGGCCGGACGAGCCTAAAAGACAGTTCACCAACATCAACATGCCATTGTCACAAGCATTGCAGCACATGTTGAAGATGAATCTAATTACGGTGATAAACCCTCCTCTGAACCCTAAGACTTCTTCTCCTAACTACAACCCAGATGCAAGGTGTGCTTATCATTCCGGTAGTCTGGGGCACGATACTGACGATTGTTGGGCGCTGAAATACAAGATTCAGAATATGATTGATGCTAAGGAGATCGAATTCGAGCCTCCTGAGACTCCCAATGTGATCACTGCTCCCTTGCCAAAACATGTCTAGAATTGAAAGCACTTTTGTTCATTTGAATTCTGAAGCTGTATTTTTCTTTGCTTATTCAAACAATTGTTGTTATGTCAAACTCTTTTATTTCATTAATGCATTACACGTGTCTGTTTTGAATTAATTGTTTTCACTATGCTTAAAATTGCTTCATATTTCCTTTTTGTGATGTTCAAACTCTCGATTAAAAAACGCTAAGCCATTTGAGGGAGGATGACAAAAACGATACCATGATCCTTACAGTATGCTTTTGAACAGACCCCGCTGATGAGGTACATGCATTGTTTCAAATCCTAAACAGTGGAGTTATAAGGAAGATAATCCCTCGTCAACCCCTTCGAGCCAAAGAAGTTGGAGTTTTTTCTTTTCACAAATTAAAACCCTTAATTATAACCCGGGGCTGGGTAGTTTTCTCAGTTGATCCAGGTGCACAATGAATGGCATCAAAGAAGTCCTTCCGAGACAAAAATACAGTGATGGTTCCCTATAATCGTCAGGACAGGCATTTATTATCTTTCAAAACAAAAGCCCAATAAGTCAAAACCTATGAAGGAGACTTAAGAAAAAAAATGGGGCATCCCGCTGACTGTAATCACAAAAGAAACAGTTCAGGCAAAAAGACAGGGATAATAAAATAAAAAAGAAAGAGGTCCTGCAAACTCTTATAAAAATGACTGCCTGTTCAAAATAAATTGTCAATATCCGAACCATCACCGGAATATCAGAGCAAAGATTCAAACAGGATCTAAATGCACGATTAGCTGAGTTTAGGATCGAAGAACATCACGAAGAACGGGTGGGTACAAATAAAATTTGAGCCTTTATCCTTTGTTTCTTAAACCATGAACCAGGCCATGTTATAACCCTTAAAAAGTCCTAGCTGAAGCATGGGTTAGTCCGAAAGCATACTGTTACAAAAGGTATCCTGACTCCTGTAGGGCTTGCTGTAAAATCCTGAGTTGACATCACATTTTACAAAAAAATTCACTTGTTTTACTGAAAAAATGCATTTTCAAAAAAACTTCAAGACAGACATAAGCTTTGCATTCTTAAAATAACATTGTTTTCATATGGCTGTTTGTTCAAACAGCAGAGAAATTCGCACGACGAATATCTAGTGAACAAAAACCTTCTCAATAAAAAGAGTCATCTCAAGTGGAAGAAACACTTCCAACCAAGGGGCAGACGTGATCATTGTCCATCATCTGGGGCAGTCAAGTCAAGATTCAAGGAATCTCTCAAGATGCCAAATAGCCAGGGGCAAATCTCCGCCTGAGTCACTTGGGGCATTGGACATGAATTCCAGCGACGAATCTTGCACGATCAAACATCTTCTGGTAGTATGGCAACACAACACTACTGACAGTGATAACTCCCTACATCCTGAGAGCATGGACATAGTCAAAAAAATACTACGCATAATCAAAGACCCGCTAGGTCGACTGGCCTAGGCAAAAATAAGGGCTTCCCGGCGAACCAAAAGGGTTCGGGCAAAAATAAGGGATGAAAATGAAAAAGTCTGTACACCCGGCAAGTCGAAAACCTGAAAAGGCGGCTTGGGCAAAAAGGGGTATCCCGATGGACTGAAAACCCGAAAGGGCGGTCCAGGCAAAAATTAGGGATCAAAGCGTACGACTATGCCCCGTCATCTCGTCACTTGCCTACCAGAAGAAGATTTGTCAATCGGCAGTTATCAAGCACCTCATAGGCCTTCTTCTCCCGCAGAAACTGGGGCAATAAGAATTGTCCGAACTGTACAAGCTGCTCTGTCCTCCAAGTACAAGGTAGATTCAGTTGAAGAATATGGCTAAGATACCTTCACTCCCCGCAGAGTAAGACAGTAATGGAAGCTCTCCCCACTGAGACCTGCAACCATGGACGAATCATCAATACTCTCCCCCAAGCAGAGTTAGTCTACCGTCAGTCCCGAAAAGGCTCGGTATTCCCAGAAGGTCTTAATATTCCCCAGCGGAGTATAAAGATATTCCCCAGCAAGCGTAAAGAGCATCCCCGACAGTCTTAATATTCCTCAACGAAATATAAGAATGTTCCCCGACGGAATACAAGATACCCCCATTAGAGCCATTTCCCCAGCGCTGTCTAAAAAAGGGCTTCCTCAATAGAGAATTGAATCATCTTACCCAGTAGATTCTGGAAGCTTGTCCCCTGCAGAATACAAATGCATCTCCTCAGCCAAATTCAGAGGTTATCCCCACAAGATTCTAACTGGGTTATCCTCAGCAAGTTGCAACTGAAAGATCATCCCCAGCGAAGTTCTTTCTTTCCTCAGCGGGGTTCATCATCAAAATCTCCAACAAAGCTTATCAACGGGATCCCCAGCGGAGTTATCATTAAAACCCTCAGTAGAGTAATTCCCCACAGAGTAATTCCCCGCAGAGTAATATCTTCATCAGTTTATTCCCCAACGAAGTCATCTTCTCCTATAGGTTTATTCTTGCAACCATCTTCGTGCATCATCCCTAGTGGAAACGAAGAATTCAACCATACTCTTCAACATCAGCCCAGGATTTAACAAACTCCCCGGCATTTGTCAAGGATTTATTTTCCCAGACGAAAATACATTCATAAACATTTCATATTTCATACCTCCTATTTACATACATGATAAAGTGCATACGGCACGATCTCATTTATTTGGAGAACATCATGCATTTCATACATCATGACATTGCATACAACTAATGTTTTGCCTTTTCAAGAAAAGGTCAATCAAAAGATGATTACCATCAACCTTTGCAGTTCCAGATCAATACCTGTAACAAGCCAGGAAAATTCTGTGGACGACTGATTGTAGGTTAATACCTGAAACCAGCCAGGAAATTATCTACGTGAAGAGATTAAAGATCAATACCTGTAACAAGCCAGGAAGACTTTCTTTCTCAGGTCAGAGACCAATACCTGAAACCAGCCAGGACAGATACCTCATTGACGAACCTTTTCAAGTCCTAGTTTAATACCTGTAGCAAGCCAGGAAAAATATCTTTGGACGACTGATTGTAGGTTAATACCTGAAACCAGACAGGAAAATTATCTACTTGACCATCATGAAGCAACCCTACACCGGTTCCTTCTCTCTTTCAGATGAAGTTTCACACAGACTCATCATCAGGCAACCCTACACCGGTTCCTTTTATTTCAGATGAAGTTTTACACGGACTCATCATCAAGCAACCCTACATCGGTTCCTTCTCATTTCCAAGATGAAGTTTTACACGGACTCATCATCAGGCAACCCTACACCGGTTCCTTCTCTTTCCAAGATGAAGTTTTACACGGACTCATCAGCAGGCGACCCTACACCGGTTCCTTCTCTTTCCAAGATGAAGTTTTACACGAACTCATCCCAAAGTAACCTTACTCAGGTTCCTCCAGAAGTTTTACACGGACTTATCACCTTACCCAGGTTCCTCCAGAAGTTTTACATGGATTTATCACCCTACACCGGTTCCTTCTCTTTCAGATGAAGTTTTACACGAACTCATCCCAAAGTAACCTTACTCAGGTTTCCTTCCTTCCAAGATGCAGTTTCACACGGACTCATCATTAGTCAACCCTACACAGGTTTCCTTCCTTCCAAGATGCGGTTTCACACAGACTCATCATCAGTCAACCCTACACAGGTTCTTTCCTTCCAAGATGCAGTTTCACACAGGCTCATCATCAGGCAACCATACACAGGTTCCTTCCTTCCAAGATGCAGTTTTACATGGGCTCATCATCAGGCAACCCTACACAGGTTCCCTCTTTCAACTTACAAAATTACAATTCAACAAACAATCTCCAGATGGCATCTATAAGCCCATCCTTCTACCAACAATCTCCAAATGGCACCTGTAAGCCCATTCCCGACATCACATTGCTGATACTACACCATGCGAGTGCAAATTTCTGGGCACTTTAGTGTTCAATCATCTTCCACCTTCGGATCACGAAAGGCACGCAAGCCAATCTACATCCTCAGGTTTAAGAAGATTGAACAGGGGAAACTGTTGTACCCCAAAATTTTCCCTCCCATATTCCTCAAGATATGTCAAGAATCATCTCCAAATGGTTCAAGATTGCTCAAGAGTTAGACAGTCAAACCATCTCCTAAGCAGTAGACAGTTGAAATTAGGGTTTTGGTTCTTTCAAGGAATTTGGGGTTTTCAATGGTTCAATCAAGTCTCATAGGCCTATATACATTCTCAAGCACCTACATGCCAAGTTTCAAGACTCACAGTGCCAGTTTGCACAGTCAAAAGCTCCATTTGATCTACAGTCAACTGCAAGGGCAAAATGGTCATTTTGCAGTCAAAAGTCAGAATTCTTGGTCAACATCTTATTTTTGAGTTCAAAATCATCATTTGATCAAGTCTTGATCATGATCCCACAAGAATAGCTCAAAAATTATCAAGATGCAAAAGTTACTATTTTTGGACAGCAGAAAAGTCAACAAAAGTACACTTTGAGTTAAAGGCCATAACTTGAGATTGGTAAATCCAAATGACATGGGACCAAAAGCATTGGTTAGAGGACTTCAAGGGCTTTCCAAAATGTCCAAGAACATGGTCATATGATCAAAATTGAGCAAGTTATACATTGGAGAAGTTGGGCAATTTTCATGAATTTGCAAAAGTCAACTTTGCTCAAAACACCTTCTTTTTGCTAATGGGCCTCAAATCTCTTTTTGAAACTTCACCCATGACCTATGCACGACCCACCAAGTTAAATTGGATTTATTTTCTTAAATTTATTGATTAAATGGATTTTTAATATATATTAATTCATTTGATTAATTTAAATTATAAGAAAATAAAAGATTTGATTCTTAAATCTATTTTTGAACCAAATGTGATCCAAATATGCTGACCAAGCAATGCCAATTCGTGCACAAGCTAAAAGATACAAAAATATCCAATTTTGGCAACTTGTTCAATCATGAAAAATCAAGAATATTTGATTTGTCAATCATCATCAATATTCAATATTCAAAGTTAAAAGACCATTCAAGAGCATATATACTTCATACACAAACCCTAGCAAAGAAAGAAGAACAAGGAATCGTGCCTTAGCCATAGCTGCCAATTTCAAGAAACTTCAAGAAAAATCAAAACTTGTTCTTGCAATCTAGGCCAATTCAAGGTGCCTTGTCCATCCAAACACATTGTAGGAGGTACAAGGAGTGATTTGCAATCAAATTCAAGCACCAAAGCTCAAGGAATCACGAAACACCGTCTCACGGTTTGCACTTCTAATTCAAAATCGTATCTCTTAATTCATATGCATTTGACATGTTTTTGTGATTGATTTGCGTTGCTAGAGGTTATACAAAGCTCGTGGAATGAATTAATTAAACCATAGTGCCCTAAACCGAGAGATGTCATGATTGAGTTTCTAGGGTTTTCAAGCTTTCAAATAGGGCTTTCCAAACAATGAAGAATTGGAACTAATGGGATACATGGTTGAATTCGTGAGACCAAGACGATTCCAACACATACCTCGCGAAATATTTCTTTTTGCTCTGTGTCTATTCGCTATTTTTCGTGCAGGAGATAGAGGAGGTTAAAAACCCCCGCTATCTGATTCTATTTGTGTAGGACCAAGGTTGAAGATGATGACGTGTTATCATCTGGTTCGTGTGTTTGAATTGCGCGCGTTTTGACAAGGGAAGGCCACAATTCGTTGTTGTTCTCTGAGGTTGGGAAAAGCAACATCACAAACACGTTGCCCCAGTGGTTAGGGCGCAACGTGGGGACCCCAAGCACCTGGGTTCGAACCCAGGCAGGTGCAAAATCTATTTTTTCATATTTCCTTCAGTTTTCCTTTCTTTTTTCTTAATTATTTTTAATTAATAATAAATTAGTAATAATTAGGTTAATTATATTAATTAATTAGGTTTAATCTACAATGAACTTAGGTTAATTTTTTTTAATCACTTTTTCATTCCCATCTAATTACACCATTAAAATTAATCAAATTCACTTAGTATAATTTAATTTAATTAGGGTATTTAGTAATTAAATAATTTAGTTTTAATTAGGTTAATTCACGATTAAATTCATAACTCTCAAACCGATTACCCGATTCAGTCCATTCTTTCGTGAAAAATTAGATAAATTCATTAAGATCATTCTAATTTAAAACTCATGCTGTTTCGGTCGACTTTTTGATATTTCTCGATTTTTCTCGTATAGCTTAATTTTTGACCTAAAACTCAATTCGCGCTTGTACATAATTTTTGCGCACCGTTTCCGTCTAACTTCTTCATGACTAGTCAAGGCGGCAAACCTTAATTAGGGTTCTTTATTTTTGCATTTAATTTTATTATTTTATTATGTAACTGCTCACAGTTTGTAATAGTTAATTAGGACTTTTAATTTTCCGCATTTTACTTTTTCAAGGGTTTGTTTTTGGCGATGTAAATACCCGACGCCTTGTAATAGCTTAGTTTTATTTTCCGCAACCATTAACTGCTAGATGTATGAATAATAGGCTATGCATGACAAAATCTATCTTAACTTAAAAACAACTGTAGCTCACCCTAACATGTACAAAGATAACATAACTGAAAATTGACACATTTGCACATGCCACTCCTAGGGTACGCCTCACTTGGTTGCCTCGAACGTGGTCATTGAGTATAGGAAGTTTTAGAGGTCGCCCTCTTGTCCAAAGATCATAAATTGCCTCGAAACGGTTGCCTCGGATAAAATGATCTAAGACATTAGGGTTACCGCTAAGGCGTCCTAACATTGCTTTAGTGACCACATATCCCTTAAATCGAATTGACCCGAAAACTCCAACGATGGTGCTACCTACTCCTCAATAGTGGGATAGCACTGTCTAAAGGACATTTGTACAGTTTAATTCCCTTTTGAGTAGGTAGAGGTTCTTAGGTACTTGCTCTTTCAAAACAAAACAAATTTTTCACACTTACACTTTTCAAACAAAGCTTTCAAAAACACTTCATACACTCTTGAGGACAGAAACAAGAGTTAAATCGAAGTTTTCAAACAAAACTCTTTTCAAAACCCACGAACACAAGAAAAGCAAAACTTTTTGAAAACACAATGAGCAAGTACCTAAGAGCCCGTGGATAACCACAGATAGAAAGGGTGCTAACACCTTCCCTTTCTATAATCTACCTCCCGAACCCGAGAAACATCTCGAAAAGGAATTTTTCTGTGCTTTTGTCCTTTCCTTGTTGGATAAAATAAAAGACGGTGGCAACTCTTGCTTACCGCGACATTTTGCAAAAACAAACGCAAACGCGAACCAGCATTCCAAAAACAGTCAGTTCTATTCCCACCGATCACAGGTCGTAACCCAGGTTTTGCAACTTCTTAATTCTTATCTGGTCGCAATCCAGGTTTCGGAAGGAATTCAAATGTTATCTGGTCGCGTCTGGGCTTTAACTTGAATTTATGGCACATTAATATCCGGTCGACTTCGGGTTCCTTAGTAATTGTCCAGGTAAACTGTTATTTGGTCGAAATCCAAACTTCGCAGGGTCTTGTACTGCTATCTGGTCGCAATCCAGGCTTCAGTCCTTTTATCGTTATCTGGTCGTAATCCAGGCTTCATGGTGTTCTATATTGTTGTCTGGTCCTAATCCAGGCTTCATAATACTTTACTTCTTATCTGGTCGTAATCCAGTCTTCAGAAGAGATCAAATGGCTATCCGGTCATAATCCGGGTTTCCCTTTGGCTTTGGGTCAACTAACATCCGGTCGTAATCTGAGCTTTATAGTATCTGGCCGGGTGAACTGCTATTTGGTCGTAATCCAAGCTGCACAGTATCCCTTATCTGTTATCTGGTTGAAATTCAGTCTTCACAATACTTTACTTCTTGTCTGGTCGTAATCCAGTCTTCAGAAGAGATCAAATGGCTATCCTATCATAATCCGGGCTTCCTTTTGGCTTTGGGCCTACTAACATTCGGTCGTAATCCGAGCTTCATAGTATCTGGCCGGGTGAACTGCTATTTGGTCGTAATCCAAGATGCACAGTATCCCTTACTGTTATCTGGTCGAAATCCAGCCTTCGCAGTGTCTTTAACCGCTATCTGGTCGTAATCCAGGTTTCACAGGAACTTGTATTGTTGTCTGGTCGTAATCCAGGCTTCACAATAACTTGCTGAGCTGTTATCCGGTCGTAATCCGGGTTTTACAGCTTGTTGAGGATTTAAACTATTGTCCAGTCGAATCTGGGCTTCATAGCTTGCTTTTGTGAGAATTTGATTGTATCTTTCCTGAAAGGTAAAGGTTAGCTGTATGTAATGCATGATATGTATCAAGCAATGATGTTCTCAAAATAAATGAGATGGTGTTGTATGATGCGTATATGCATGTGTCATGATGTATCGAAATGTGGTGTTTTTAGCTGGGGAAAATAAATCCCGGATAGCTGCTGGAGAAAAGAGTTGAATTCTTCGTTTCCGCTGGGGATAGCGAATGAAGATGATTGTGAGAATAAATCTGTAGGAGAGGATAACTCCACTGGGGAATAAACTGATGAGGAGATGACTCTGTAGGGAGGACATGCTCTGCTGAGGATTCCGCTGATAAGTTCAGCTGGAGATGAATTACCGTTGCTGGTGACAATGAAACTCGTTGGGGATTGAGTTTCTGTTTGTGAAAGGAATGAACTCCGCTGGGGATGATCTTTCAGTTGCGACTTCACTGGGGATAACCTTTTAGACTCTACTGGGGACAATCTTCCAGAGTCTACTGGGGATGATTCTCCAAACTCCACTGGGGAAGATTGTCTAATGCGGATGATGGATAAATTCTGCTTGGGGAGAATATTGCTGACTCATTCGCGGTTATGAGCCTCAGTTGGGGAGGGTTAACATTACTGTCTTACTCTGCGGGGAGTGAATGTACCTCAGTCATATTCTTCAGCTAAATTTATCCCTGTACCTGGTGGATAGAGCAACTGTAAGATCTGGACAATTCTTTTTTGCCCCCTGTTCCTGATATTACGAGTAATCGTCTTTTGTTTTGCATGTAAATATTCATGAGCAGTAATTATTGTCAAATGCATATATCAAAAATGAACATTGGACGTTCTTGTAAAACAAAACAGAAAAGAAAAATTTGAAATTTTTTTGTGGAAATGAATTGTATTGATTTTGAAGTCAGCCTGTAAATAGGCGTTTTTGTACAAGAGGCTGATGTTCTAGTAAGAGAACACCGCCGAACAAAAGAATTTATACAGTTTGTAAAAAACAAAGAAAAATAGCTATGTGAATAATCCCACTGGGTTCCAACTCTGCTATTGTCTTTATATCCTCGAACATCTCATCACTTTGCTACTTGGTTGAAGGTAGATCAGATTAGTTAATGTTGTCTGAGCTTGATAGTCGATACCAAAGTCTGGTTGCAAGGTGATCCAATGAGACATAGTGTTACGCTTTGATCCCTAATTTTTTCCTGGACCGCCCTTTCGGGGTTTCAGTCCACCGGGATACCCTTTTTTGCCCAAGCCGCCTTTTCAGGTTTTCGACTTGCCGGGTGTACAAATTTTTTTCATTTTCATCCCTTATTTTTGCCCAAACCCTTTTGGTTCGTCGGGAAGCCCTTATTTTTGCCTAGGCCAGTCGACCTAGCGGTTCTTTGATTATGCGTAGTATTTTTTCACTATGTCTGCATTGACGGGGTGAGGAAGGTCGTCACCATCCACGGTGGTTAGAATCATAACTCCTCCTGAGAAAATGTTCTTAACCACAAATGGCCCTTCGTACGTAGGGGTCCATTTGCCCCTGGGATCACCTTGAGGTAGTATGATGCGCTTGATCACCAGATCCCCAACTTGATACTCTTGTCGTCTGACTTTCTTAATAAATGCCTTGATCATCCGTTTTTGATACGTTTGACCATGACAAATAGCAGTAAGTCTCTTCTCGTCGATTAAGTTCAGTTGATCAAGCCAGGTCTGAATCCAGTCATCTTCGCTCAAACCTGCATCCTTCATGATCCGAAGAGAGGGTATCTGAAATTCCATGGGCAAGACTGCCTCCATACCATATACCAAGGAATATGGTGTTGCCCCTGTTGATGTACGTGCTGAGGTACGGTACCCATGAAGAGCAAATGGTAACATCTCGTGCCAATCTTTGTATGTCATCGTCATCTTCTGCACAATCTTCTTGATGTTCTTATTAGCTGCTTCAACAACCCCATTCATCTTTAGTCGGTGAGGAGAAGAGTTATGATGCTGTGTCTTAAACTTATTGCAGAGCTCGGTGATAATCTTATTGTTGAGATTTGTACCGTTGTCCGTAATAATCCTCTCTGGTACACCATATCGACAGATCAGATTGTGCCGAATAAACCGTGCCACAACGTTCTTGGTTATAGTAGCTAAGTAAGTTACTTCAACCCACTTCGTAAAGTAATCAATAGCTACCAGGATGAAACGATGCCCGTTGGATGCAGTAGGTCTGATCTCGTTGATCATGTCGATGCCCCACATTGCAAAAGGGCCAAGGTGCCGTCAAAACATTCACATCTTTGATATCAATAGGGTAGTGTGAGTCAGCATATACTGTCTCAGCCAGCGAGCAGCCCATGCCAAAGTGCAGCAAGTTTTCTCGAGCAATGAGTATTGGGTCTCACCGTCGGTAAACTTTTTGCTAAAGCAGTAAATAGCATGCTCTTTTCGGCCAGACTCGTCATGCTACCCCAACACACACCTCATTGTATTATCCAACACTTTCAAATATAAGATCAACGGTCTTCCTTCAACTGGAGGTATCAGAATCGATGGTGTGATACGGTGGGAAGAGAACTGACTGTTTTTGGAATGTTGGTTCGCGTTTTGCGTTTGTTTTCGCAAAATGTCGCGGTGAGCAAGAGTCGCCACCGTCTTTTATTTTATCCAACAAGGAAAGTACAAAAGCACAGAAAAATTCCTTTTTCAGATATTTCTCGGGTTCGGGAGGTAGATTATAGAAAGGTAAGGTGTTAGCACCCTTTCTATCCGTGGTTTTCCACGGGCTCTTAGGTACTTTCTCATTGTGTTTTCAAAAGTTTGCTTTTCTTTGTGTTTGTGGGTTTGAAAAGAGTTTTTGTTTGAAAGGTGTGTAAGTGCGAAAAGTTTTTGTTTTGTTTTAAAAAGGAGCAAGTACTTAAGAACCATCTACCTACTCTAAAAAGGAATTAAACTGTACTAATGTCCTTTAGACAATGTTATCCCACTATTGAGGAGTAGGTAGCATCGTCGTTGGAGTTTTCGGGTCAATTTGATTAAGGGACGTGTGGTCACTAAAGCAATGTTAGGACACCTTAGCGGTAACCCTAATGTCTTAGATCATTTTTCGAAGGCAACCGTTTCGAGGCAACTATGATCTTTGGACAAGAGGGTGACCTCTAAAACTTCCTATACTCAATGACCACGTTCGAGGCAACCAAGTGAGGTGTACCCTAAGAGTGGCATGCGCAAGTGTTTTAGTTCGGTTAATTTTATCTGTACATTTCATGGGTGAGCTATATTGATTTTAGGTTAAAGATTGATCTTGTCATGCATTGCCTATTTATCAAACATCTAACAGTTAATATTGTGCAGAAATTAAATTGCGGGAAATTAAATCTAAACTATTACAAAGTGTCGGGTATTTACATCGCCAAAAACAAACCCTTTAATTTAAATTTCGAAAAGTAAATGAAAGCGATAAATAATTAAAAGTCTTATTAAAACTATTACATACTGGAAGCAATTACAATATTGGAAATAAATAAGACGCGTGCGAGAAAATTAGATCGGCGCATTTTTAGGGTTTTGACCCTTTTGAAAGAAAGCATGTTTTTTTGTTATTTTGAATTAAAAATTAAACCTAAGTTAATTAATTAATAAAATGAAAAAATATATTTTTGGATTTTTAATATTTAAGGAAATAAAATAAAAATGATTAAAATTATTAAAAACCTAATTCTACATTAATTTTAATTTATTGCAAAAAATATTAAAATTGTCCCTAATTAGAACTAAATTAATTGATTAAAGTTTATTTACAAAAATAATGAAATAGTGAAATTAATAAAATATTATTTTTTATGTTTTCTGATTTTATGAGGAAAATTATTAATTATTTTGGCTAGCAATTAATTAAGAATAATAAAAATAAAACAAGTAAATAAATAAAATATTAAAAGGAAAGAAATAACCAAAGGGGGGTGCTGGGCCCAATTTAAAGGTGAAATCAGCAAATCTCCAGGCCCATTAACGTTGGCCTTTGTTGACCTTTGTGATTCCATATGCGCCTGTTGACCAGAGACCATGGTGGACGTCCAGCCTAAGCCATTGGATTTGATTTGTGGGCCACTTGGCGCTTGAGATATGGAAGAACATGATGGTCCACGCCTATGATGCTGCATACAATTGCCTGGAGAAAAATCATAACAAATATTGGGGGACCTGGGATTCGAACCCAGGTCCCAATGGACTTTGACACGCCTCCCTTACCAACTCAGCCACTGCATCTCTTTGTTAATGGATTAAGCACTAAATATAATATTGGAAAACAATTAACACGCCTGGAAAAAAAAAGAGCGAAGCATTTGAACTAGCGAATGGGAGAGAGACGCGTCAGCGTCTTCTTCGTTGAGCCACTGGTTTCTTACTTGTAGATTTTTATCCGCAGCAAGATTCGTAGGTTCCTTCTAAAACAACTTCCAGGAAATATAAATGCAAACTAAAATCATCCCCATGCTCGTTTCGTTCTCCTAAATCCATCCATGGCCATGGCTTGTTCCAATTTTCCCTGTAACTCAAACGCCTAAAAAGCAAAAACCAAAACCCTAGCTTTGGGCATGGCTGTACAGGCTATCAAAACAAAATTAAATATTGCAAAAATGTTCTAAATGAAGCGACAAACACAAATATGCAAAGATTTTAGTGAAAGGATGCAAGAATCAGAGGGTTGGGTTTCGTGTTCAGGGCCACGTTCTTGAGTACTTACAGCGTGATTTGGGAGGTTTTAGGACTTGGCTTTGATTCCAATCGCTTCAGTAGACGTCCAACAAGAGATTAGTGTCAAGTTTTTGCTTTGAATCGAGCCCTAAGATCATTTTCAGATTCCACTTTTTCCAAGCTTTTTTCAAAATTTGTCTGGCCGTTTCTGCAATGCTTAGGTCGTGTTCTTGATGTGTACAGCTTGTACATGTATATTGGAAGCAATTAGGTTAAAAACTTGGGCTTGAATCCATGGGAATTGAAGGATTGAGATATGATTTGATCTTCCATTATCAAGTTTCCAAAAATGCCTCAAATCAAATATTTTATGCACAACAATGCTTGATACAAATTTCATTATGTGAATCATGATAATTGAAAGCTGTAATGATCACAAAAATCTCATTCCATTAATTTTTAGATATTATTTGAATTAATATTGATTTTAAATTAATTAAATCAATAAAAATTAAATAAAATAGAAAAATAAATGATTGGTCATGAAATTGAAGATGGGACACGTGTGTGGTGTGATAAGACCAAATCAAGTGGAAAAAAGTGGGCCCTTTTGTCAAAAATTGGTGTTTGGAGGATAGTTGACTTTTGGCAATTTTAGAAAAATGCCAACCTTCAACAATGCATAACTTCTTAAATTTTGAACTTTTGGAAGTGTTCTTGGACTTTTTAGAAACCTTGAGATGTCCTCTAATCAACCCTTTTGGTATCATCTAATTTTGATATTCCATTCTCAAGTTATAAGCTTTGGAAAAAAAGGTGTTTTTGTTGACTTTCAAAAATGACCTATAATGTCCAAATTTGTAACTTTTTTTGAGTGCATTTCTTGATCTTGGGGTGTGAAGATGTATTGTAGGAAATTGCATCCTCTTCAAAATGATATTTGGATGGGTCATTCATCATAAAGTATGATAAATTTATGCTTGGTCAAAGTTGAGTTGACTTTTCCTACAAAACCCTAATTTAACAACTTTTGAATCTTGAGAAATCCTTGATGAATCATGATCAACCCTTGATCAAATGATGAATTATCCTTCAAAATGATAATGTTGACAAAAAATCTTGAGGTTTGACTATTTGTAGGTCACAGTTGACTTTTGCCCTAGCACAGTCGATTTTTGGGCCTCTTGAGCAATTGACTGACCAAACTTCCTCTGCAAGGCTTGAAATTTGACATGGATGAACTTAAGAACATATTAGGACATTGGAAAGCACTTGAGTTCATTTGGATGTAAGGACCTTGATGCAACACAAAACCCTAATTTTGAATTGACTTCCTTAGGAGATGATTTGACTGTCCAACTCTTGAGCCATCTTGAGCAACTTGAAGATTATTCTTGATAAGTCTTGAGAGATATGGGAGGGAAAATTTTGGGGTACAACAGTCTCCCCTGTTCAATCTTCTTAAACCTGAGGATATAGATTGGCGTTCGGGCCTTTCGTGATCCGAAGGTGGGAGATGATTGAACACTAGAGTGCCCAGAAATTTGCACTCGCGTGAAGTGGTATCAGAATTGTGATGTCGGGAATGGGCTTACAGATGCCATTTGGGGATTGTTGGTAGGTGGTTTTGTCTTTTCTGACGGGTTGTCTCTTTTGACGGGGTGTCTCCATTGACGGGATGTCTCCATTAACAGGTTGTCTCCATTGACAGGTTGTCTCTATTGACAGGTTGTCTCTATTGACGGGTTGTCTCCATTGACAGGTTATCTCCATTGACAGGTTGTCTCTATTGACGGGTTGTCTCCATTGACGGGTTGTCTCCATTGACAGGTTGTCTTCATTGACAGGTTGTCTATATTGACAGGTTGTCTCTATTGACGGGTTGTCTCCATTGACAGGTTGTCTCCATTGACGGGTTGTCTCTATTTACGGGTTGTCTCCATTGACGGGTTGTCTCTATTGACAGGTTGTCTCCATTGACAGGTTGTCTCCATTGACGGGTTGTCTCCATTGATAGTTTGTCTCCATTGACAGGTTGAGAGTTTAACTGCATCCTTTCTGAAAGGTAAAGGTCAGGCATATGCAATGCATGATATTGATCAAGCAATGATGTTCTCAACATGAATGAGATTGTATGGTATGATGCGTATATGCATGCATCATGATGTATGGACATGTAATGTTTCAGCCGGGGAAAATAAATCCTGGAGCTGCTGGAGAAATAGAGTTGAGTTCTTCGTTTCCGCTGGGGATGATGAACGAAGATGATTGTGAGAATAAACCTGCAGGAGGAAGAGAACTCCATTGGGGAATAAACCGGTGAAGAGATTACTCCGAGGGGGATTACTCTGTGGGGAAGAGATGCTCTGCTGAGGATTTTAACGATAAACTCCGTTGGGGATTCCGCTGATAAACTCTGTTAGGGATTTCAATGATGAACTTCGCTGGGGATGGATTACCGCTGCTGGTGATATTGAATCTGTTGAGGATTGAATTCCTGTAGGGGGAAAGAAAGAACTTTGTTGGGGGATGATCTTTCAATTGTAACTTGCTGGGGATAAACTTCCAGAGTCCACTGGGGAAGATGATTCAAATTTGTTGGGAAAGCTTTTTCAGACTGCGCTGGGGAAACGGCTCCACTGGGGGTATCTTGTATTCGGCCGGGGAACATTCTTATACTCTGTCGAGGAATATTAAGACTGCCGGGGATACTCTTATGCTTGCTGGGGAATATCTTTATACTCTGCTGAGGAATATTAAGACCTTCTAGGGATACCCAACCTTTTTAGGGCTGATGGTAGGCTAACTCTGCTTGGGGAGAGTATTGCTGATTTGTACCTAGCTGCAAATCTCAGCTGGGGGAGCTACCATTACTGTCTCACTCTGCAGGGAGTGAAGGTATCGTAGCCATATTCTTCAGCTGAATATACCTTGGTACCTGGTGGACAAAGTAACTACACAGCTTGGACATTTCTTATGCCCCTGTTTCTGATATTACTAGTAATTCATCCTTCGTTTCGCATGTAAATATTTATGATCAGCAATTAATGTCAAATGCATATATCAAAAATGAACACTGGGCGTTCTTTGCAAAACAAAACAGATAAAGGAAAAACAGCTTGGGATTTCTGAAAATGAATTTGTATTGATTTTGGAGTTTGGCCTGTAAATAGGCGTTTTTGTACAAGAGGCCGACGTCCTAGTAAGAGAACGCCGCCAAACAAATAAACTTTACAATTTGTGAAAAGAAAACAAAATAGCTATGTGAATGATCCCACTGGGTTCCAACTCTGCTATTGCCTTTATGTTCTCGAGTATCTCATCACTTTGCTGCTTGGTTGAAGATGAATCTGATTGATCAGTACCTTCCGAGCTTGATGGTTGGTATTGGAGTCTGGATGCAAGGTGATCCAATGAGACATAGTGTTACGCTTTAATCCCTAATTTTTTCCTGGACCGCCCTTTCGGGTTTTCAGTCCACCGGGATACCCCCTTTTGCCCAAGCCGCCTTTTCAGGTTTTCGACTTGTCGGGTGTACAGATTTTTTCATTTTTGTCCCTTATTTTTGCCCGAACCCTTTTGGTTCGCCGGGAAGCCCTTATTTTTGCCTAGGCCAGTCAACCTAGCGGGTCTTTGATTATGCATAGTATCTTTTCACTATGTCTGTGTTGACGGGGTGAGGAAGGTCATCACCATCCACGGTGGTTAGAATCATAGCTCCTCCTGAGAAAATATTCTTAATCACAAATGGCCCTTCGTAAGTAGGGGTCCATTTGCCCCTGGGATCACCTTGAGGTAGAATAATGTGCTTGATTACCAGGTCCCCAACTTGATACTCTTGTCGTCTAACTTTCTTGTTAAATGCCTTGATCATCCGTTTTTGATACGTCTGACCATGACAAATAGCAGTAAGTCTCTTTTTGTCGATTAAGTTTAGCTGATCAAGCCGGGTCTGAATTCAGTCATCTTCGCTTAAACCTGCATCCTTCATGATCCGAAGAGAGGGTATCTGAACTTCAATAGGCAAGACTGCCTCCATGCCATATACCAAGGAATAGGGTGTTGCCCCTGTTGACGTCTGTGCTAAGGTACGGTACCCATGAAGAGCAAATGGTAACATCTCGTGCCAGTCCTTGTATGTTACTGTCATCTTCTGCTCAATCTTCTTAATATTCTTATTTGCCGCTTTAACATCCCCATTCATCTTCGGTCGGTAGGGAGAAGAGTTGTGATGCTGGATCTTGAATTACTCGCAGAGCTCAGTGATCATCTTGTTGTTGAGATTAGTACCATTGTCCGTAATGATCCTCTCTGATACACTGTATCGACAGATCAAATTGTGCTTAATGAACCGTGCCATGACGTTCTTGGTTACAGTAGCAAAGGAAGCTACTTCAACCCACTTCGTAAAGTAATCAATCGCTACCAGGATGAAACGATGCCTGTTGGATGTCGTAGGTCTGATCTCGCCGATCATATCAATGCCCCATATTGCAAAAGGCCAAGGTGCTGTCAAAACGTTCAGAGGAGCTGGAGGTATGTGCACTTTATCAGCATAGACTTGGCACTTGTGACATGTCCGAGAATGCTGATAACAGTCGGCTTCCATTGTGGACCAGTAATATCCTGCCCGGAGGATTTTCTTTGCCATGGTATGTCCACTGGAATGAGTTCCGAAAGTACCTTCATGTAACTCCGCCATGATCCTTTCTGCTTCATTCGTATCCACACAACGCAGTAAGGTCGAATCATGGTTACGCTTGTAAAGAATACCATTGCTGATGAAGAACTTCGCCGCGAACCTCCTCAAAAACTTCTTGTCATTAACAGATGCACCCTCGGGGTATTCTTGAGCTTCAAGATACCTCTTCACCTCATGATACCAGGGATTTTCTGTTACTTCTTCAGTCTCAAGATCACAGCAATGTGCAGGTTCGTCCAATCTTTCAATGATGATCCGGGGAGCTTCGTTGTCCCAATTGACTTTGAACATAGAAGACATTGTAGCCAGCGCGTCCGCCAACTGATTCTCCTCTCTAGGGAAGTGTTCAAAGGTTATATCCTCAAAATGGGCAAGCAATGTCAACACATACTCCTTGTAAGGAATAAGATTTAGGTGTTTCGTATCCCACTCGCCTTTGATCTGACTGATCACGAGAGCGGAATCTCCAAAGACACTCAAGAACTTAATCCTTAGGTCAATTACTGCTCGAAGACCCATAATGCATGCTTCATACTCCACCATATTGTTGGTACAGTTGAAACATAGTCGGGAAGTAAACAGAGTATGAGAGCCTTTAGGAGATATGATCACGGCGCCAATGCCATTACCCAAAGCGTTTGAAGCTCCATCGAAGTACATAGACCATCAGGATCCTTCCTCGGGTCCTTCATCCGGTC
The DNA here is from genome assembly GCA_948472305.1 of Vicia faba. NCBI lineage: Eukaryota > Viridiplantae > Streptophyta > Magnoliopsida > Fabales > Fabaceae > Vicia > Vicia faba. Next base: position 1,499,559,668 of record OX451736.1, read on the forward strand.
TGGGTGTCTCACAATCTGTAGTTGTTTAGGTATTGGCATGCATTTTTGGTAAAACCAGGTGTATGAATGTCATGACTGATGTCATAACATTCTAGTTTATTAGGTACAGATTTATTAGGTACCTTTGCAGAAAAATATTGTCATACAGGTACTGATGTTTATGAGTGTGTATCTGAGCATTTTGCAAAATGATCACATTTACCAAAATCAGTAAACAGGAATTCAGATGTCATAACAAATGTTAAGACATCCTGTTCTGAACTAACAGGTATGCAATTTGGTTAATTCTGAGTTTTTTCAGGAAAATGACTCAGTCTTTCCAGAACAGAATCCTGCGTTTTCTTTGGGTTAACCTAGCTCAACCCCAACCTGGTTGATATAGTCCTGTGACCTAGTCTTAAGGACAAACGGAATTAACCCTAGCTTTTTGTGGAAACCCTAACTGAAGATGCAGCTGCTATATATTCAACAGGGCTGCTATTTTGAATGTATCCCTTTTTGACAGAAGATCATTTAGAAGCTGTATAGTTTTAACTATTGTAATCCAAGCAATTATCATTGTGATAAGTTACTTGGAATAGGCTTTAATTGTAAGGGTTGTGTATCACTCAAAGCTTTGAAGCAAGAGTGTTTGTATGTCTCTTGACTAAAGCTGTGAAGCAAAGTCAAGTTAGGTCTGTGTATCACTCAAAGCTGTGAAGCAAGAGTGTTTGTGTTGCTTGATTAAAAAGCTGTGAAGCATAATCAAGTGTATGTTTTGAAGAGTGTCTTCATCAATTCATTAGTCAAATTGTTTTATGTATCACTGCTGTGATTGAGGGGGAGTGAGTAGGAACTCAGGTTTAAGTTGTACTTAGATTGAAGTTGCATTGGGTAGGTCTTAAGTGAAGGAGATAAACTGGTTGGTTTATTCCTGAATTAATATCTCTTATAGTGGATTTCCTCCCTGGCTTGGTAGCCCCCAGAGTAGGTGTTGTTGCACACTGAACTGGGTAAACAATTGACTGTGTTCTTTACTGTTTTTGTATTTATTGTCTTATAGAAAGTCAGATACGGTGTCATAACATTGAACGTGACATTGAGTATCTGCAGCCAGAATTACAATTGGCATCAGAGCAGGCACCCTGCCTGTATTACTGGGTGAGATCTAGGGATATCACTTTCTGGCACTATGGACAAAGAAGGAGTTTTTGGAAATAGACCACCCATTCTGGATGGAACAAATTATGACTACTGGAAACCTCGTATGATTGCCTTCTTAAAATCTCTGGACAAAAAGGCTTGGAGAGCTGCTGACAAAGGATGGATCCATCCCACCATAACTGAGAAAGATGGGACAATCAGTTTGAAGCCTGAGGAAGATTGGAGTAAAGAAGAAGATGAGTTAGCCCTGGGAAATTCCAAAGCTTTAAATGCCTTGTTCAATGGAATTGATAGAAACATTTTCAGACTAGTACATCAATATGAATTGGCCAAGGAAGTTTGGGACACTCTCAAAACTACTCATGAGGGCACTTCCAAAGTGAAAATGTCAAGGCTTCAGATGTTGACTACCAAGTTTGAGAATTTAAAAATGATGGAAGATGAAACCATTCATGAGTTTCACATGAACATCTTGGAGATTGCCAACACCTCAGGAGCACTGGGAGAAAAGATGTCAGAAGAAAAATTGGTGAGAAAGATTCTCATATCCTTGCCTAAAAGATTTGCTATGAAGGTAACTGCCATAGAGGAAGCCCAGGACATCAGCAAGTTGAAAGTGGATGAACTAATTGGGTCTCTTCAGACTTTTGAGATGGGGATCACTGAAAATGGTGACAAGAAGAACAAAAGCATAGCACTTGTATCCAACACTGATGTTGAAAACAAGGAGGATGAAGAAGAAAATATTTCAGAAGCTATAGCCATGCTTGGAAGATAGTTCAACAAACTCATCAAAAGAATAGATCCAAAGTCAAGGTCTAATGTTCATAACATTCCCTCTGACATTGACAGTTCCAGCAGAAGACCAAGGTCAGAAGAGAAGGGAAATCAAGGCAGAGGAATTCAATGCCATGGCTGTGAAGGATATGGGCATATTCGAGCTGAATGTCCTACCTTTCTTAAGAAACAAAAGAAAGGAATGACTGTTACTTGGTCTGGCTGTGATTCAGAAAGTAATTCTGAAGAAGAATCTGCCAAACTAGTTACTGCTCTAACTGGTGTCTGTACCTCTGAAAGTGACACTAGTGATGAAGAAGTGACATTTGAAGAACTGGCTTATACTTACAAGAAATTGTGTATCAGAAGTACTGAAGTCTGTGTGCAGAATGAGAAACAATCAAAACTCATCATAAAGCTGGAGGCTGAAAAAAGGGCAAACCTTGAAACTATAAGTCATCTAGAAGGGGAAGTTCAATTGCTGAACTCACAACTGAATCAAATGACCAAATCTGTCAAGATGCTGACTAATGGAACAGACAAATTGGAAGAGATCCTTCAGGTTGGACAAAATGTGGGAAATAAATCTGGACTAGGATTTATGGAAGCAAAGAAATCTGGTACAGATAAGAAGATCGGGCCTGATAAGCAAATGTCAAAACAGATGTCTCAACACAACTCTCAACATCAGGAACAGAGACATATGAAGAAAAGGTACCAAAGATGGAGATGTCATCATTGTGGGAGATATGGCCACATAAAGCCTTTCTGCTTCAGATTGCATGGATACCCTAATCAGAACTCAGGTGTCAAACCTAAGTCTAAAAAGGTACCACATGCTCCTAAATGGAAGAAAAAGGCTTCTGCCTTGATAGCCCACACTTCCCTGAGGGTCTCTGCAAAGGAAGACTGGTACTTTGACAGTGGGTGTTCCAGACACATGACTGGAATCAAGAACCTCCTCAATAATGTTAAACCTCACACCACCAGTTTTGTGACCTTTGGAGATGGTGCTAAAGGTGAAATCAAAGGAGTTGGTAATTTGGACTGCCCTGGAGTTCCAAGTCTGAATGAAGTACTGCTGGTAAAAGGGCTGACTGCTAATCTCATTAGTATCAGTTAATTGTGTGATCTAGGATTCAAGGTCAATTTCTCAAAATCTGAATGTCTTGTAATTAATGAAAAACAAGAAATTGTCATGAAAGGAGTCAGATCTAAAGACAACTGTTACTTGTGGGAGCCTGAGAACACTAATCTCTCCTCTGTGTGTTCCATTGCAAAAGAAGAAAAAGAGGTGAAACTGTGGCACCAAAAACTTGGCCATCTTCATCTAAGAGGTATGAAAAGGATTATCTCCATGGAGGCAGTCAGAGGGATTCCAAGACTGCAAATTGATGAAGGAAGAGTTTATGGTGAATGTCAGGTTGGTAAGCAGACTAGGATGTCACATCCAAAGTCAAGACATCTGACCACCTCTAAGGTTCTAGAACTTCTTCATATGGATCTAATGGGACCAATGCAAGTGGAGAGTCTTGGTGGAAAAAGATATGCCTATGTGGTTGTGGATGATTTTTCCAGATTCACCTGGATTAACTTCATTAGGGAAAAATCTGATGTATTTGAAGTTTTTAAAGAATTGTGCAAAAGAATTCAAAGAGAAAAGGAAGGGTGTATTGTCAGAATCAGAAGTGATCATGGCAAGGAATTTGAAAACAGCAAGTTTGATGATTTCTGTTCCTCAGAAGGAATTAGTCATGAATTTTCTTCTCCTATAACTCCTCAGCAAAATGGAGTTGTGGAAAGAAAAAACAGGACCATACAGGAATCTGCCAGAGCAATGATACATGCCAAAAGACTTCCTATGTATTTTTGGGCTGAAGCTATGAATACAAACTGCTATGTCCATAACAGGGTCACCTTGAGAAAGGGAACCTCATCCACCATATATGAACTCTGGAAAGGAAGAAAACCAACTGTGAAGTACTTCCATGTGTTTGGCAGCAAATGCTATATTCTGGCAGATCGTGAACAAAGAAGAAAACTGGACCCTAAAAGTGATGAAGGCATATTTCTAGGATACTCCTCAAACAGCAGAGCTTATAGAGTATTCAATTCCAGGACCAAAGCCATGATGGAATCAATAAATGTTATAATTGATGATTATCATGAAGAAATAGATGTCCCTTGTAATGTTGAGACATTCTTTGAGACTTCAACCAACAGAATGATCTACCCAACACCTCCACAACAGAATCTGAATCAAAGGAAGCTAGCAAAATCCCTTCCATCAGAATTCAGAAGGATCATCCAAAAGAGCTCATCATAGGAGATCTCAACAGTGGAGTCATTACAAGATCTAGAGAAATCATCTCAAACTCTTGTTTTGTGTCTAAAATGGAACCAAGAAATGTCAAAGAAGCTTTAACTGATGAATACTGGATTGGAGCAATGCAAGATGAACTGAACCAATTCAAGCAACATGAAGTTTGGGAACTGGTTCCTAGACCTGAAGGAACTAACATCATTGGCACAAAATGGATTTTCAAGAACAAATCAGATGCTGAAGGAGTTGTCACCAGGAATAAGGAAAGACTTGTTGCTCAAGGATACACTCAGGTTGAAGGGGTTGATTTTGATGAAACCTTTGCACCTGTAGCCAGGCTGGAATCAATTAGACTCCTATTGTCAATTGCTTGTCTTCTGAAGTTCAAGTTATTTCAGATGGATGTGAAAAGTGCCTTTCTAAATGGGTACTTGAATGAGGAAGCTTATGTGGAACAGCCTAAAGGCTTTGTGGATCCAAATCACCCTGATCATGTCTACAAATTGAGAAAAGCTCTATATGGCCTGAAACAAGCTCCTAGAGCATGGTATGACAGGTTAACAAAGTTTCTCTCAGACAAAGGATACAGAAAAGGAGGCTTGGACAAAACACTCTTTGTCAAAACTGAAGGAGGGAAGTTGATGGTTGCCCAAATATATGTTGATGACATAGTGTTTGGAGGAATGTCAGAACCTATGGTTAAACATTTTGCTGACCAGATGCAGGTTGAATTCAAAATGAGTCTCATGGGAGAACTAACTTATTTTCTTGGACTGCAAGTCTCACAGATGGAGGACTCAATCTTCTTATCTCAAAGCAAGTATGCTAAGAACATTGTAAAGAAGTTTGGTATGGAGAATGCCAGTCACAAAAGGACTCCTGCTCCTACTCATTTAAAGCTTTCCAAAGATTCAAGTGGGGTTAAGGTGGATCAAAGTCTGTACAGAAGCATGATAGGAAGCTTGTTGTACTTAACAGCCAGCAGACCTGATATTGCTTTTGTAGTTGGAGTTTGTGCAAGATACCAAGCTGATCCCAAAGTCAGTCATATCAATCAAGTGAAGAGAATTTTGAAGTATGTGAGTGGAACTTACAACTATGGGTTGCTATATTCTCATGGCTGTGAACCAACTCTGACTGGTTACTGTGATGCTGATTGGGCTGGTAGTGCTGATGATAGAAAAAGCACCACTGGAGGATGTTTCTTCTTGGGAAATAATCTGGTTTCCTGGTTCAGCAAGAAACAAAATTGTGTGTCTCTCTCTACTATTGAAGCTGAATACATTGCAGCTGGTAGTAGCTGCTCTCAAATGATCTGGATGAAACAGATGCTTACTGAGTATAATGTCACACAAGATGTTATGACATTGTACTGTGACAATCTGAGTACAATCAACATTTCCAAGAATCCCATTCAGCATAGTAGGACCAAACATATTGACATAAGACATCACTTTATCAGAGACCTTGTAGAAGAGAAGACAATCAAATTGGAACATGTTGCCACTGAGCTACAGCTGGCTGACATTTTTACCAAGGCTCTTGATGCAAATCAATTTGAAAACTTGAGGGGTAAGTTGGGTATTTGCCAACATGAGGAATTGTAGCAATTAATTTTGCTTAAAACAAGGGTTAAAGGAGTTATGCTTGTTCTGATTGGGTTAAAATTATATTTTCCCATTTCCTTCAATTCTTTTAAGAAGTTGAATAAACACTCCTTTTCTTCCTTCCCCTCTCGTCTCCTCATCAAAACCCAGTCTCTCAATCAGAATTTTCTCTTCAGTTGCTGTTGGTCCTCTAAGACTGTCAAAATGTCTCAAACACCATCATCGTCCAATACGACTATTTCAACCTCTTCCTCTGATCAAGATTCTAGGACAATCTCTTCTTGTCTGGACTCTGAAGTCCTGGAGATCTCTTCTCTTAGAAAAGTGGAAACTAACCCCACCAAGGTCAAAGAGCTGAGAACAAGACATGCAGGAAGGTCCCAAGCTTCTGCCTCTGGTAATTCATCTCATCCTTCTTCTTCAGTTCCCCCTGAAATTGAAAATAGGGAAGGGTCAACCTATGTTCGTCAAGCAATAGCTAAAATTGTTTCAAGAATTCTGAACGAGAACCACTTAGTTCCTGGCATTTCTGTTCCTTTAAATCAAGAAAGTTCAAATGCTGAAACAAATCCAGATGTCTCTAAGGATGTTGAGACATCAGACAAAGAGAAGAATGCTGACATTGCTCACAAGAAAAGGAAGAAGCCCGAATCCTCTGAGTCTGATGACAGTGCTTAAAGGTTGGTGGAGTTGCTGTTTGGTGGAGTTGATGCTGGTCCCTGGTAGAGTTTTGAAGTGTGTTCAGTTTTTTGTCTTGTTGTGTTACTTTTTCTGGATGACTGTATAATCTTTAAGAACATGTATCTTTGGCCCATTTGTGGCTAAAGAGGGGGAGATATATTTTGGTAGAATTTATTTGACATTCCATTTTTCTGCAATCATATTTATTCTGCTGCTATCTATCTCTGATTGCTTAGGGGCTTTAGCCAAAAATCTGCCAAAGGGGGAGTTTGTAGTTGTTTAGGTATTGGCATGCATTTTTGGTAAAACCAGGTGTATGAATGTCATGACTGATGTCATAACATTCTAGTTTATTAGGTACAGATTTATTAGGTACCTTTGAAGAAAAATATTGTCATACAGGTACTGATGTTTATGAGTGTGTATCTGAGCATTTTGCAAAATGATCACATTTACCAAAATCAGTAAACAGGAATTCAGATGTCATAACAAATGTTAAGACATCCTGTTCTGAACTAACAGGTATGCAGTTTGGTTAATTCTGAGTTTTTTCAGGAAAATGACTCAGTCTTTCCAGAACAGAATCCTGCGTTTTCTTTGGGTTAACCTAGCTCAACCCCAACCTGGTTGATATAGTCCTGTGACCTAGTCTTAAGGACAAACGGAATTAACCCTAGCTTTTTGTGGAAACCCTAACTGAAGATGCAACTGCTATATATTCAACAGGGCTGCTATTTTGAATGTATCCCTTTTTGACATAAGATCATTTAGAAGTTGTATAGTTTTAACTATTGTAATCCAAGCAATTATCATTGTGATAAGTGACTTGGAATAGGCTTTAATTGTAAGGGTTGTGTATCACTCAAAGCTTTGAAGCAAGAGTGTTTGTATGTCTCTTGACTAAAGCTGTGAAGCAAAGTCAAGTTAAGTCTGTGTATCACTCAAAGCTGTGAAGCAAGAGTGTTTGTGTTGCTTGATTAAAAAGCTGTGAAGCATAATCAAGTGTATGTTTTGAAGAGTGTCTTCATCAATTCATTAGTCAAATTGTTTTATGTATCACTGCTGTGATTGAGGGGGAGTGAGTAGGAACTCAGGTTTAAGTTGTACTTAGATTGAAGTTGCATTGGGTAGGTCTTAAGTGAAGGAGATAAACTGGTTGGTTTATTCCTGAATTAATATCTCTTATAGTGGATTTCCTCCCTGACTTGGTAGCCCCCAGAGTAGGTGTTGTTGCACACTGAACTGGGTAAACAATTGACTGTGTTCTTTACTGTTTTTGTATTTACTGTCTTATAGAAAGTCAGATACGGTGTCATAACATTGAACGTGACATTGAGTAACTGCAGCCAGAATTACACAATCAATTACCAACATGATATTCTCGTCCGGAAACTCAAAGTTCATAGACTGGTAATCATCCACTGCCTGATATGCCAAATGGTCTGCCAACACACTTCCCTTAATGGCCTTTTGGGTCGTATATTAGATGTCATACTCAGTCAATATCATCTTCCATCTTGCTATTCTTCCGGACAAGGCAGGCTTTTCGAAGATATACTTGATTGGATCCATCTTTGATATCAACAAAGTAGTGTGAGTCAGCATATACTGTCTTAGCCGGCGAGCAACCCATGCCAAAGCGCAGCAAGTTTTCTCGAGCAGTGAGTATCGGGTCTCGCAGTCGGTAAACTTTTTGCTAAGGTAATAAATAGCATGCTCTTTTCGGCCAGACTCGTCATGCTGACCCAGCACACACCCCATTGAGTTATCGAGCACTGTCAAGTATAAGATCAGAGGTCTCCCTTCAACTGGTGGCATCAGAATGCGTGGCTCTTAGAGATACTCTTTAATCCTTTCGAAAACGGCCTGGCATTCATCGTTCCAACGTACTACTTGATCTTTCTTCAGCAGCTTGAAGATTGGCTCACAAGTAGCAGTCAGGTGCGAAATGAATCGGGCAATAAAGTTCAGTCGTCCCAGAAAGCCTCTGACCTCTTTCTCTATTTTGGGAGCTGGCATCTCCTGTATAGCTTTCAACTTTGCCAGATCCACTTGAATACCTTTGTTGCTTAGAATGAAACCTAGTAGTTTGCCAGATCTCACCCCGAAGGTGCACTTGTTCGGGTTCAACCTCAGCTTGTACAACTTCAACCTGTCAAACAGCTTCTGCAGATGGTCAAGGTGTTCTTCCTCAGTCTGGGACCTTGCAATCATATCGTCGACGTATACTTCAATCTCATGATGGATCATGTCATGAAACAAAGCAACCATGGCACGCTGATATGTTGCCCCAACATTCTTTAATCCAAAAGGCATGACCTTGTAGCAAAAGGTACCCCACTGAGTAACAAAAGTTGTCTTCTCCATGTCTTCGGGAGCCATTTTGATCTGGTTATAACCGGAGAAGCCATCCATGAAGGAGAAAACCTTGTGCTGAGCGGTGTTGTCAACCAGAACGTCAATATGAGATAAAGGGAAATCATCCTTGGGACTTGCCCTGTTCAAATCCCTGTAGTCGAAACACATTCGGACCTTACCATCTTTCTTCGGCACTGGAGCCACATTGGCCACCCATTGAGGGTAAGAAGTAACTGCTAGAAAGCCGGCGTCAAACTGTTTCATAACTTCAGCCTTGATTTTCTCAGACATCTCTGGGCGCATACGGCGAACCTTCTGTTTTACTGGAGGACAGTCTTCCTTGGTAGGCAAGCGATGAACCACAATGTCAGTATCCAAACCAGGCATATCTTCATAAGACCAGGCAAAGATATCAACGTAGTCATGCAGCATCCGAATTAACTGTTGTTTCACACTAGCTTCCAGATTTGCACCGATCTTGACCTCTTTCTTATCTGTCTCGGTACCCAGATTAATTGTTTCCACTGGCTCTTCATGTGGCTGAATGACCCTCTCTTCTTGAAGAAACAGTCTTGCAAGTTCACCAGGAACTTCGCAATCATCTTCACCTTCGTCTTCAGCTAAGTTGATCGGATTTTCGAAGTCATAACTGGCAGTAGCAGAGTCGTTACTAGTAGGATCCAGAGTGGATGTGGACCTGTATATGTGAGTGTGTGTAAATAGCTGTTTTGCAATATATAATAAAGAAAAACAAGGAGCACAAAATTTGAAATGCAAAAAACGTCCAATGCTTTTATTAATGATATATGAAAATGACACACATAAAGCCCTCACAAATGAAGCCACAATGCCCCGGATAAGACATCGGGCCATAAAGTTTAAAACATTGTCTGTTACATATTCAAAACAAAAAGTTTCATTACTGGGTAACAAAAGTAATAGGGATGAAGTCCTTTGCGGTCCAGTTGCTTGGTCCACCATCGATCGTAGGATAGATCCAGCTGTCGAATTCAGACTCTTCTACATCCTCTTCAATGGCATTCACTCCCGAGTTACTGATGAACACAAGAGGTCTTCCGATCCTTGCACTTCGAACAACCCTTTGAGCTTCTGCAGTTAAACCCAAACCAAACTTGTTAGTCTTCTGTGTGAAATCAGGAAGTCGGCCCCAATTTGCACACTCACCCTTCTCAATAACAGCCCGGGCATCTTTTAAGGAAGCCATTTTCATAGGAGAATCTTCAACCATAGTCTCGGCTGATGCCAGTGTCTGGGGAACCTCTTCAAAGTGCTGAAATGGGGTCTCAATGAACTCCCTATCCATTTCTATATATCGAAATGAGTTGAGGTGGCTTACCATGTACTCTTCCTCCCCTTGTACTATCACAATCTTCCCTTTGACCGGGTACTTCAACTTCTAGTGGAGCGTTGAGGTTATGGCCCCGGCTTTGTGGATCCATGGACGACCCAGCAAACAAGAATAAGATGGCCGAATATCCATCACATAGAACGCAGAGTTGAAGACCTGAGAACCAACCTTGATTGGGATATCAACCTCTCCATGCACCATCCTTTTAGACCCGTCAAAGGCCCTGACAATAATATTACTTGGTTTCAGCTCCAATCCTTCACAATCCAACCGGTCTAGAGCTTTCTTGGGCAAGACGTTCAATGAGGAGCCAGTATCAACCAATACATCTACAAGAGTAGTGCCCATGCATTAAATGGAGACATGCAGGGCATCATTATGATTTTTCCCCTTGGCCGTCAAGTCGGCGTCCGAGAAACCCAACCCATTATCAGCAGTCAAATTTGCCACACAATCTGTAAACTGATCAGCTGATGTCTCTTGCGGCACGTGGGCAGTCTTCAAAAAGGTAATCAGGGCCTTGGCATGGGCCTCTGAGCACAACAATAGTGACAACATAGAAATCTTGGATGGGGTTTGCCCCAACTGTTCCACTACATTATAATCACTCTTCTTAATAATCTTCAGAATCTCTTCCATCTCCTGTTTGGAAGCTTCAACAATAATTGTCTTTGGTGCGTCCGTCTGGGCAGGCACATCAGTGGTGATCCCTTTTCCCCGAGCGTCAGATGACTCGGCGACAGGGGTAAGAATAGGAACTTGATCAGGAATAGTGGCAGGTACACTGGCAGGTGTAATAACAACAGGTCTTCGGACAGTTGGTGGAGCAATATCAGGTGAGAAAAGTCTTCCGTTGCGGGTGACTTTATCAGGTCCAGTAATGTTGTTGACGCCAGTATCAGTATCCAGCTCTTGCTTAACTCCGTGAAAATAAACATCGTCCCCATAGTGCCAAGGGACAGCTTTATCAGAGGTGTAGGGGATGGGCCCCGGAATAGTGATGACCACAGGTGCGATCTTCGGAACGGATGTAATTCTAACAGGCTTCCTCGAGGGAGCCTTGGAAGAATTGTCGAAAATGGTAATGATGGCAACTTCTTCAGAATGAACTACGGGAACAACAGTCTTCTCAAACAGAATTTCTCTACTATCCATCAGCCGTTGGATACATGATTTCAGAAGCGGACAACCGGTAGGCAGAACAGAACATGTATGGCAACCTTCGTCACAACCTGGAAATAAACCGGCTGACAAAAGGTTCTTCTTTATAGTTAACAGAGGGGTAACAATATCATCCATAGAAACTACAAACAAGTCTTCCTCTACAGCATTCACTCCATGTTTGGGCATGGGAGTAGTCACAACATTAGGCCTTTCGAGCGCCTCAAACTCAATCTCCTTTGCATCAATTAAGTCTTGTATCTTATTTTTCAGACTCCAACAATCATTTGTATTATGCCCCGGGCTATCGGAGTGATAAGCACAACGGGCGTTAGGGTTATACCTTGGTGACGTTGTATTTGAATTCTTTGGGGCTTCCCTTAGAGTCACCACATTAGTCTTTAGCAATTGTGGCAGAACCTGAGATAAGGTCATGCTGAGACGAGTGAATTGCCTCTTAGGTCTCTCGTCCTTTTGTTGATTATTTTACTGAGGAGCACCAGCAGGATTTGAAATAACAACCGCATTGACAGTTGGGCGGTGTTCAGGTCTATTTTGTCTTCTTGCACTGTAGACAGCACTGGACTCTTTCTTAAACGGCTTTTTCTCGGTGCTTGATGAAGCACCCTTCTGTAGCTTCCCAACCTTAATTCCAGCTTCAATCCTCTCACCAGTCAAAATAAGATATGTAAACCCAGATGAAGAGCTTCCAATCAAGTGGTTGAAAAATGGACCAAACAGGGTCCCCAAAAACATGTCAACAAGTTCCCGATCAGCTAAGGGTGGTTGCACCCTTCCGGCGAGGTCCCTTCACTTCTGAGCATAATCTTTAAATCCTTCACCCGTTCGCATTGACATACCCTGGAGTTGGGTACGCGTAGGAGCGAGGTCGGAGTTGTACTGGTACTGCCTGTAGAAAGTAGTAGCCAAATCTTCCCAACTGCGGATACTGGCTCCGTCTAACTGATAAAACCACTCAAGATGAGTCCCTGAGAGACTGTCTTGGAAGAAATGGATCCATAGGTTCTTATCAGCAGTGTAAGGCTGGATCTTCCTCACATATGACCGGAGGTGTAGCTTCGGACAAGAAACTCCGTCATACTTAGTGAAGGCTGGTGCCTTGAATTTATGGGGAATCACCACCCCAGATGATAGACCTAGATCTCCGAAGTCCAGACCGGGCACCTTCTGAATTTCCATAGCGGTCAAACGGTCTTCCAGTTGCTTGTATTTGTCCTCAGCAGGAGGATACTGTTCTTCATCGTAGTCTGTCTCGTTGTCGGAGACCACAGGGCTAGGAGCCCTCCTTTCTTGTGGACTATCTTTCCCTCCAGATGAGGTGGTCAGATCAACTTCATTATGTAGCCTATTTCCAAACCTAGGACTAGTGTTGAACAGGACCATCCTCTTCTTCTTCTTCTTCTTTTTCTCCTTCAGAATCAGGGTCTTCAGGTCTTGCTGACCCTTAGCTAGGCTCTTGAACAGCTCTTGAAATTAGGCATTCTGGGCCTGGAGGGCCTTGATAGCTTGCTCACTTGAAGGTTCAGTAGACATGATGAGCGCTGAAATAAACAGCGAAGAAGATAAGAGACCTGTAAAGGGTACCTGTTTATGAAGTGCATGAGATGAAATGTGTATGATTTATGATTTCAAAGACAATTGAGATTCAAATTTGTAAACAAGAAAGGAAACACACTTTATTAGATTTAAACTTCAAAATTTAAATTGTTCAACAAATTGCCCTTAAGGTGTTACAAGAATGGAAATACTGAAAAGTAAACAAAAACTGGAAAGGAAATCATCAAAGGTCCATCAATGCTCCCATGGTCTCTTCTTATCAGTGCAGACATAGTCGTTCAGGATCCGCTCGTTCTCCAATTGTCTAGTCAGCTTCTGGATCTTTTGCTCTTGCTCGTTGAACTTCTCTCGGTAAGAATCCCGTTCATCCCTCAACTGCATCCAAGACCTCTTCAGTGCCCCAATGTCAGTGGGCATATAAGGATGGAGAATGGTTGGAAGAACCCCTTCTTCATTAGCAACTTCAAGAGTGACAGGCCGGACAGCTTCATATGGCATACCCAGCTTTTGGGTGCGGATACGGACCCATCTGAGATATGGCTCCATTGGCAGAGAAGTCTTTGGACCCAGCTTATGTGGATCAGATTGGTGAACTCTATCCCAAGCCCTTATGAATCTACGCGTTACTCGTCGCTATCCCCTTGGAAATCAAAGATGATATGAGGCATTAACATCTCGTGAGGTCCTTCTCTTCTGGCTCTTCCAAATTGACGGAGAGCTAAGCATGGGTTGTAAGAAATTCCTCCATGGGTTCCTATCAATGAAACATTAGGATACTCTCCACAACGATCAATGATAGTCACCTCATCCATACCTTTGAGAGTCCAAATGATGTCATTATGAGAGAGAGACATCACCCTATAAGCCCAGCCCATTCCTTCTTTGTTCTTTAGCACTGACTTGGGGAGGTGCGAAATAAACCACCTCGACAGTAAAGGAGCACATCACATCAAGGTTCCCCACTTTCGGGCAGTACGAGCATAGAGCTGATGAAGAATGTCACCCAAGAGAGTAGGTACAGGATTCCGAGAGATGAAGATTTTTATGGCATTCACATCAACAAAAGTGTCAGGATTCGGAAACAATACCAAGCCATAAATCAAGAGAGCCAAAATACCCTCGAACGCCTTAAAGTCTAGGCTATCCCGAAAGTAGTTAGCCTTGCCAACCAAGAACTTAGTCAGAAATCCTTTTGCTCCACTCCTAGTCTCCCAATTAGCCATTACCTCCTCTTTGGTCAAATGAAGGGATGCAGCAATATCTTCGGGCTTAAGAGTCTTTTCCCAACCAGTAAATGGGGTCTGCTCCAGAACAGAGATACCGAGCAGCTCAGAGAACTCTTCTAGGGTAGGAACCAGCTGATAGTCTTGAAAAGTAAAACAATGGTACAACGAGTCATAGAACTGGACCAGGACACTCATCATCTGCTCGTCCAATTTGGAGGTGACCAAACTGAGAAGAGAACCATGCCTCCTGATGAAGGAAGTAGTGTCAGGCATCTTGGTAACCAACTCTTTAAGCAAGGTAGGTACTTGGACAAAGTTGATCCGGATGGTATTCTTACGCATGGGCATCATGATGACCTACAAAACAGAGCAAAGATGAAATCCTCTTGTCTTTGAAATAGGTTAGTCTTATGCAAGATGTATGCAATGTTATGATGTCATGATAAAGGCACACCACAAGTATCCACAAAAGGCAAACATGGTAAAGGCATACAAGTCACACTGAAGAGCCCTTAGATTTCAGGCTGACATGGAGCTTAGGTACTACCCTCTTTCAGTTCCGTTGGTTTAAACCTGTCCTAAAAATATTAACCGGGTTCTAGAGGATCTCAATATCACTGACTACCCTCAATCGGTCATAATTCCAGTTTAGCAACCTTTTCTTGCGGCCGGAATCATCGCGAGAGTTTAGTCTCAATGAGCGTAGCATACTGCTACTGTTCTATGGCCAAGTTGGTCAATTTAAGGTTCTAAGGTCAGTTGGTGCTTAATGACCCCTTAGAAGACCCATATTCTCCTCGTTCCAACACAAGGGATATCGGTACAGACTAAAGTGCAACACCAACATAGCTACTGCTTCAACCGTGTCGGTCTACGCCGGACAGTTCCCTCACAGTTTATTGCTACTTACCTAAAGGGTACCCCCAGATTCGGGTTAGGATCTATAGAAACTTCGATACAAGCCCACAAAATTAAAGCATACAAAGCATACAATTGAAAACAATAGTGATCTAATCCTAAGGTACACCTCACTTCTTAATCTTCCCCAACAGAGTCGCCAGTTCTGTGATACGGTGGGAAGAGAATTGACTGTTTTTGGAATGCTGTTTCGCGTTTTGCGTTTGTTTTCGCAAAATGTCGCGGTGAGCAAGAGTCGCCATCGTCTTTTATTTTATCCAACAAAGAAAGTACAAAAGCACAGAAAAATTCCTTTTTGAGATATTTCTCGAGTTCGGGAGGTAGATTTTAGAAAGGTAAGGTGTTAGCACCCTTTCTATCCGTGGTTATCCACGGGCTCTTAGGTACTTGCTCATTGTGTTTTCAAAAGTTTGCTTTTCTTTGTGTTTGTGGGTTTGAAAATAGTTTTTGTTTGAAAGGTGTGTAAGTGCGAAAAGTTTTTGTTTTGTTTTAAAAAGGAGCAAGTACTTAAGAACCATCTACCTACTCGAAAAAGGAATTAAACTGTACTAATGTCCTTTAGACAATGCTATCCCACTATTGAGGAGTAGGTAGCATCCTCGTTGGAGTTTTCGGGTCAATTCGATTAAGGGACGTGTGGTCACTAAAGCAATGTTAGGACGCCTTAGCGGTAACCCTAATGTCTTAGATTATTTTTCTGAGGCAACCGTTTCGAGGCAACTATGATCTTTGGACAAGAGGGCGACCTCTAAAACTTCCTATACTCAATGACCACGTTCGAGGCAACCAAGTGAGATGTACCCTAAGAGTGGCATGTGCAAGTGTGTTAGTTCGGTTAATTTTATCTGTACATGTCATGGGTGAGCTATATTGATTTTAGGTTAAATATTGATCTTGTCATGCATTGCATATTTATCAAACATCTAACGGTTAATATTGTGCGGAAATTAAATTGCGGGAAATTAAATCTAAACTATTACAAGGCGTCGGGTATTTACATCGCCAAAAACAAACCCTTTAATTTAAATTGCGGAAAGTAAATGAAAGCGATAAATAATTAAAATTCCTATTAAAACTTTTACATACTGGAAGCAATTACAATATTGGAAATAAATAAGACGCGTGCGAGAAAATTAGATCGACGCATTTTTAGGGTTTTGACCCTTTTGAAAGTAAGCATGTTTTTTTGTTATTTTGAATTAAAAATTAAACCTAAGTTAATTAATTAATAAAATGAAAAAAAATATTTTTGGATTTTTAATATTTAAGAAAATAAAATAAAAATGATTAAAATTATTAAAAACCTAATTCTACATTAATTTTAATTTATTGCAAAAAATATTAAAATTGTCCCTAATTAGAACTAAATTAATTGATTAAAGTTTATTTACAAAAATAATGAAATAGTGAAATTAATAAAATATTATTTTTTACGTTTTCTGATTTTATGAGGAAAATTATTAATTATTTTGGTTAGCAATTAATTAAGAATAATAAAAATAAAACAAGTAAATAAATAAAATATTAAAAGGAAAGAAATAACCAAAGGGGGGTGCTGGGCCCAATTTGAAGGTGAAATCAGCAAATCTCCAGGCCCATTAACGTTGGCCTTTGTTGACCTCTGGAATTCCATATGCGCATGTTGACCAGAGACCATGGTGGACGTCCAGCCTAAGCCATTGGATTTGATTTGTGGGCCACTTGGCGCTTGAGATCTGGAAGAACATGATGGTCCACGCCTATGATGCTGCATACAATTGCCTGGAGAAAAATCATAACAAATATTGGGGGACCTGGGATTTGAACCCAGGTCCCAATGGACTTTGACACGCCTCCCTTACCAACTCAACCACTGCATCTCTTTGTTAATGGAATAAGCACTAAATATAATATTGGAAAACAATTAACACACTTGGAAAAATAAATAAAAAAAGCGTGAAGCATTTGAACTAGCGAATGGGAGAGAGACGCGTCAGCGTCTTCTTTGTTGAGCCACTGGTTTCTTACCAGCGGATTTTTATCCGCATCAAGATTCGTAGGTTCCTTCTAAAACAACTTCCAGGCAATATAAATGCAAACTAAAATCATCCCCATGCTCGTTTCGTTCTCCTAAATCCATCCATGGCCATGGATTATTCCAATTTCCCCTGTAACTCAAACGCCTAAAAGCAAAAACCAAAACCCTAGCTTTGGGCATGGCTGTACAGGCTATCAAAACAAAATTAAATATTGCAAAAATGTTCTAAATGAAGCGACAAACACAAATATGCAAAGATTTTAGTGAAAGGATGCAAGAATCAGAGGGTTGGGTTTCATGTTCAGGGCCACGTTCTTGAGTACTTACAGCGTGATTTGGGAGGTTTTAGGACTTGGTTTTGATTCCAATCGCTTCAGTAGACGTCCAACAAGAGATTAGTGTCAAGTTTTTGCTTTGAATCGAGCCCTAAGATCGTTTTCAGATTCCACTTTTTCCAAGCTTTTTTCAAAATTTGTCTGGCCATTTCTGTAATGCTTAGGTCGTGTTCTTGATGTGTACAGCTTGTACATGTATATTGGAAGCAATTAGGTTAAAAACTTGGGCTTGAATCCATGGGAATTGAAGGATTGAGATATGATTTGATCTTCCATTATCAAGTTTCCAAAAATTCCTCAAATCAAATATTTTGTGCACAACAATGCTTGATACGAATTTCATTATGTGAATCATGATAATTGAAAGCTGTAATAATCACAAAAATCTCATTCCATTAATTTTTAGGTTTTATTTGAATTAATATTAATTTAAAATGAATTAAATCAATAAAAATTAAATAAAATAGAAAAATAAATGATTGGTCATGAAATTGAAGATGGGACACGTGTGTGGTGTGATAAGACCAAATCAACTGGAAAAAAGTGGGGCCTTTTGTAAAAAATTAGAGTTTGGAGGATAGTTGACTTTTGGCAATTTTGGAAAAATGTCCAACTTCAACAATGCATAACTTCTTCAATTTTGAACTTTTGGAAGTGTTCTTGGACTTTTTAGAAACCTTGAGATGTCCTATAATCAACCTTTTTTATCTCATCTCAATTTGATATTCCATGCTCAAGTTATAAGTTTGGAAAAAAAGGTGTTTTTGTTGACTTTCAAAAATGACCTATAATGTCCAAATTTGTAACTTTTTGTGAGTGCATTTCTTGATCTTGGGGTGTGAAGATGGATTGTAGGAAATTTCATCCTCTTCAAAATGAGCTTTTTATGGGTCATTCCTCATAAAGTATGATAAAGTTATTCTTGGTCAAAGTTGAGTTAACTTTTCCTGCAAAACCCTAATTTAGCAACTTTTGAATCTTGATGAATCTTGAGCAATCCTTGATGAATCATGATCAACCCTTGATAAAATGATGAATTATCCTTCAAAATGAGAATTTTGACAAAAAATCTTGAGGTTTGACTATTTGTAGGTCACAGTTGACTTTTGCCTAGCACAGTCGATTTTTGGGCCTCTTGAGCAATTGACTGACCAAACTTCCTCTGCAAGGCTTGAAATTTGACATGGATGAACTTAAGAACATATTAGGACATTGGGAAGAACTTTAGGTTATTTGGATGTAAGGACCTTGATGCAACACAAAACCCTAATTTTGAATTGACTACCTTAGGAGATGATTTGATTGTCCAACTCTTGAGCCATCTTGAGCAACTTGAAGATTATTCTTGATAAGTCTTGAGAGATATGGGAGGGAAAATTTTGGGGTACAACAGGTGGCTCTTGGAGGTTGTATGGCCCTCTCTTCTTAAAGTAACAGTCTAGTAAGTTCCCCAGGCACTTCACAATCATACTCACCTCCGTCCTCGGCTTGGTTGATCAGACTTTCAAAGTCATAACTGGCGGTAGCAGAGTCGTTATCAGTGGGATCCAGAGTGGATGTAGATCATGATATGTGAGTGTGTGTAAGACAAATAGTTGTTTGATAAAGTTCAAAAATAGAAAGAAAAGACAAGGAGCGTGAAATTTGTAATGCAAGAAAACGTCCAATGCTTTTATTGATGATATATGGAAATGACAAATATGAAGCCCCCATAAACAAAGCCGCGGTGTCTCGGGCAAGGCACCAGACCATAAAGTTTTTAAATTGTTTGTTACAAATCCAAAACAAAAGTCGATTACTGTGTAATAAAAGAAATAGGTACGAAGTCCTTTGCCGTCCAATTTCTTAATCCACCGTCGGTAGTCGGGTAAATCCAGTTGTCAAACTCTGACTCTTCCACATCATCTTCAATCGCATTGACTCCTGCGTCATGTTTCGGCATAGAGGCAGTTATGACATTAGGCTTTTCCGGCGCTTCAAACTCAATCTCCTTAGCTTCAAACAGATCCTGCACTTTATTCTTCAAAGCCCAGCAGTTGTTGGTATCATGCCCTGGGCTACCGGTGTGAAAAGAACATCGGGGCCTACCTTAGAGTCACCAAATTGGTCTTCAACAACTGCGGCAGAATTTGAGATAGAGTCATACTGAGCCGAGTAAACTGTCTCTGAGGCCTTTCTGCTCTTTGCTGAGTGTTGCGCTGTGGGGCAACAGTTGGTCTTGATATAACTACTGTATTAACTGCTTGGCGGTGTTCGGGTCGGTTTTGGCTCGTCGAGCTGTAAACTGCACTAGATTCCTTCTTGAAAGGCTTCTTCTCGGTACTTGACGAAACACCTTTCTGTATCTTGCCAGTTTTGATACCGACCTCAACTCTATCCCTAGTCATAATCAATTCAGTGAACCCAGACGATGAACTCCCGACCAAATGATTAAAATATGGACCAGACAAAGTCCCAAGAAACATATCCACCAACTCCCTATCAGCCAGAGGGGGTTGTACTATTCCTGCCAGATCTCTCCATTTCTGAGCGTAGTCCTTAAAACCTTCGCTCGCACCCATAGACATAACTTGAAGTTGGGTACGTGTGGGAGCAAGGTCGGAATTATACTGGTATTGCTTGTAAAAAGCAGCAGCAAGGTCCTCCCAGTTGCGGACATTAGCTCCTTCCAGTTGGTAGAACCATTCAAGTTGAGTCCCTGACAGACTATCTTGAAAGAAATGAACCCAGAGGTTCCTATCAGCAGTATATGGTTGAATCTTTCTGACATACGAGCGAAGGTGTAACTTCGGACAGGAGACCCCACCGTACTTAGCAAAGACAGGCGCTTTAAACTTGTGGGGAATCACCACCCCAGATGCCAAACCCAAATCTTCGAAGTCTAACACAGGTATCTTTTGGATCTCCATTGCACTTAACCAGTCTTCAAGTTGCTTATACCTATCCTCAGCAGGAGGATATTGGTCTTCATCAAAGTCAGTGTCATTGTCAGAAACCACGGGGCTAGGAGCCCTCCTTTCTTCTTGATTCTCTCCCCCTCCAGATGAGTGAGACAAATCAACTTCTTCTCGCAATCTGTTCCCAAACCTGTGACCCATATTCAGGAGGACCATCTTCTTCTTCTTCTTCTTCTTCTTCTTCTTCTTGTCTTTCAAGATAAGAGTCTTCAAATCTTTCTGCCCCTTGGCCAAGTTCAAGAACATTTCCTGGAATTGAGCATTCTGAGCTTGCAGAGCCTTGATGGCTTGATCAGTAGATGTTTCAGAAGACATGTTGTGCTAAAATAAACAGCGAAGAAGATGAGAAACCTGTAAGGGTACCTGTAATGAGGTGCATGGGAATGGAATGCGTATGATATGATTTCAAAGACTTTAGGGAGATTCAAATTTGTAAACCAAAATAAAACACACTTTTATTAGATTAAAACTTGAAACAATGTTTAAATGCCTTTAAGGCGTTACAAAAGAAATACTGAAAAGCAAATCTAAACTAGAAATAGCAAAAGAACCAGCGCTCCCATGGTCGTTTTCCTTTGGTGCTGACATAATCATTGAGGACCCTCTCATTCTCCAGCTGCCTTGTAAGCTTCAGGATCTTTCGTTCCTGCTCATGATACTTTTCTCTGTAAGTATCCCACTCTTCCCTTAGCTGAATCCAAGACCTCTTCAATTCCCCAATGTCAGTAGGCATGTATGAATGGAGGACCGTGTGAGGAACCCCTTCTTCATCAGTATGCTCCACAATTACCGGCAAGAAAGCTTCGTACGGCATCCCCAGCTTTTGAGCACAGGCTCGAACCCACCGGAGATACGGTTGCATCCGGAGAGAAGTCTTCATTCCTAGCTCATGTGGATCAGACCTGTTCACCCTATCCCAAGCTCGTATGAACCTGCAAAGATTTCCTTCAACATCCCCCTGGAAGTCAAAGACAATGTTTGGAAGCAGCAGCTCATGAGGACCGTCCCTTCGAGCTCGTCCAAACTGTCGTAAGGCCAAACAAGGATTATAGGTGATTCATCCTCTAATTCCAAGCAGTGGAACATTGGGGTATTCCCTACACCAATCGATGGCATCTACTTCTTCCATATCTTTAGTGCTCCAAATGATGTCCGTATGAGTAAGGGACATTATTCTGTAAGCCCAACCCATACCTTCCTCATTCTTCAATACAAATTTGGGGAGGTGAGAAATAAACCACCTCGCCAGCAGCGGTGCACAACACATAAGGGTTCCCCTTCTCCGAGCAGTACGGGCATAAAGAGCATGTAGAATGTCACCTAAGAGAGTGGGCACTGGATTACGGGACATGAAAATCTTGACTGCATTCACATCAACGAAAGAATCTGAATTAGGGGATAGAACCAAGCCATAGATGAGAAGAGCCAGGATGTCTTCAAATGCTTGAAAGTCCAAACTATCCCAGAACTGTTGAGCTTGATCAATCAAGAACTTAGCCAGGAAGCCTTTAACCCCACTCTGAATGTCCCAGTTAGACACTACATCAACCTTTGTTAGATGGAGGGCTAAAGCAATATCCTCTGGCCTAGGAGCTATTTCCAAACCTGTAAATGGTGTCTTCTCTAGAATAGATATGCCAAGTAAATCAGAGAAATCCTCCAAAGTAGGGACCAACTGATAGTCCGGGAAGGTGAAACAGTGATGCAATGGGTCAAAGAATTAGAACAAGACGCTCATTATTTGCTCATCCAGCTTGGAAGTGACCAAACCAAGGAGATGACCATGTCTTCTAACAAAGGAAGAAGTATCAGGAACCTTTAAAACCAACTCTCTAAGCTGAGCAGGTATCTGCATGAAGTTGATCCGAATGGTATTTCTACGCATAGATGCCATGATCTGCAAAACAGAACAAAGATGAATCCCCTCGGTCTTTGAAATGGTTAGTCTAGTGAAATATGCATGTGATGTCATGATGTCATGATAAAAACACACCACAAGTATCACAGATAGCAAACATGGTAAGGGCAAACAAGTCACACAATAGCCCTTAAATTTCAGGCTGGCATGGAGTTTAGGTATTACACTCTTTCAATTTAGTTGGTTCAACCTGTCCTAGTAATAGTAACCGGGTTCTAGAGGATCTCAATATCACTGACCATCCTCGATCGGTCATAATTCCAGTTTAGCAACATTTTCTTGCGGACGGAATCATCGCGAGAGTATGGTCTCAATGTGTGTAGCATACTGCTACTTTTCTATGGCCAAGTTGGTCAATTATAGGTTCTAAGGTCAGTTGATGCTTAATGACCCCTTAGAAGCCCCATACTCTCCTTGTTCCTCCACAAGGGATATCGGTACCAACTAAAGTGTCACACCAACATAGTTATTGCTTCAACTGTATCGGTCTATGTTGTACAGTTCCCTCACATTCTATTGCTACTTACCTAAAAGGTATCCCCCAGATCCGGGTTAGGATCTATAGTAACTCCGATACAAAGCCCACAAAGATAAAGCAAACAGATCAAACAATTGAAAACAATGTGATGAACTATTCCTAAGGTACACCCCACTTATTATTCTCTCTTCCCCAGCAGAGTCGCCAGTTCTGTGATACGGTGGCCAGAATCGAGATCGTGTTTCCCTATTTCGTTAAGGAATTTTTTGGTTTACGTTTTGCGTTTGTTTTTGCAAAATGTCTCGGTAAGCAAGAGTCGCCACCGACATTTATTTTATCCAACAAGGAAAGGAAAAAAGCACAGAAAAATTCTTTTTTTGACATATTTCTGAGTACGGGGGGTAGATTATAGAAAGGGAAGGTATTAGCACCCTTTCTATCCGTAGTTATCTACGGGCTCTTAGGTACTTGCTCATCATTTTCAAAATTGTTTTCATTGTGTTTGTGGGCTTTGAAAATTTTTTATTTTAACTTCGATTTAACTCTTGCTTTTGTCTTCAAGAGTGTAATGAAGTGTTTTTAAAAACTTGTTTGTAAAAGGGGTGTAAGTGTGAAAAAAAGGTTTTGTTTTATTTAAGCAAGTACCTAAGAGCTAATCTATTTACTCAAAAAAAAAGAATCGTTATGTATTCGTTTCCTTTAGACAATGCTATCCCACTATTAGTGAGTAGGTATCACCGTCGTTGGAGTTTGAGGGTCAATTCGAAAGGGACGTACGGTCACTAAAGCAAAGTTAGGACGTCTTAGTAGTAACCCTAATGTCTTAGATCATTTATCCGAGGCAACAATATCCGAGGCAACCTTTCCGAGGCGACTATGATCT
Organism: Vicia faba; assembly: GCA_948472305.1. Taxonomy (NCBI): domain Eukaryota; kingdom Viridiplantae; phylum Streptophyta; class Magnoliopsida; order Fabales; family Fabaceae; genus Vicia; species Vicia faba. Next base: position 1,499,583,397 of record OX451736.1, read on the forward strand.
TTGGACAAAAGGACGACCACTAAAATATCCTATACTCAATGATCATTTACCGAAGGCAACCAAGTGGGAGTGTACCCTATAAGTGCGTATGTGCGAATGATTCAATTTCAGTTTATTTATCTTTGCACATTTAGGGTGATCTATCTGTTTTAAAATTAGTCATACATTCTTGTCATGCAAACCCTAATTATTCATACATCTAACAGTTAATAGTTTGCGGAATTTTAAAGTGCGGAAATTAAACTACGCTATTACAAGGCTTCGGGTATTTACATAGCCAAAAACAAACCCTTTGAAAATAAAAGCGGTAAATGTAAATAAACGTCCTAATTAAATTATTACAAACTGTGAGCAGTTACAATAATTGGGCTAAATAACAATAAAGCGCGAGATGAAAAATTAGATCGACGAGAAATTAGGGTTTTGACCCTTCTAACCTAATTAAAAGGAAAATTGTTTTTTTTGTTGTTTTTAATAAAAGAAGTAAGATTAGGTTTTTAAAAGTAAACGCAAAATTAATTAGTTAATAAATTAATTAATGAAAATAATTAAATGACATATTTTTGGATTTTTTGTCATTTTAGGAAAGAAAAAAAATAATTAAGTTAGTAATAAAACCTATTTGTTCTAATTGATTTTAATTATTTACAAAAAGAATTAAAATTGTCTAATTTAATAAACCTAATTAAATTAATTTATTTATTTTATAAAAAATAAGACCTAAATCTAATTGGTGACTACTAATATGATTTTTGATAAAAAAGAAAATTAATTTGATTGGTTAGTAAATAAATAAATAAACTAATGAAATATAAAAAAGAAAAGAGTAAGAGATGGGCCTGAATTAGCAATTCCAGGAGGTGTAAAAAGAAATTCTGAGCCCAACAATTGTGAGATCCGTTTGACTTCTTGATTCCAGTGCATATGCATTTGACTTGGCTTCTGGTGTTCCTTGCTGGATGGCCATCAGATTTGGCCATCCAGCCACTTGGCATACCAGATCTTGAGGGAGTATGATGGGCATTAGGCTCGTACGCACATTGAATTGCCTACAAGAAAATATGAAAATAACAAATGCTGGAGGCAGGGATCGAACCCCTGACCTCCAGCCTTCCAATGCCTTAAACGCTGCTTGGCTACCACTTGGGCACTTTGCTTTTGTTGTACAATAATAAAACAATAATAATAATATGTAAAACAAAGAAATATTGGAAAATTAAAAAACGCACGCTGAACGTTTGAACGGGCCGATAGGGGAGTGACAACTCATCGTCTCCTTCCTCTCTCTGTGGGTAAAAGTCTCAGACTTTTACCTACGGACGCTTGTCCGTAGCTATATGCCCGATTCATTCAAAAATCCTCCATGGGCCACATTAATGGAAACTAGCGCCATGGTTGAGTTCGTCTCATCCTCCTGAACAAGATGGTACCACTTACGAAGGCCAATCTCTCCTGCAAGAAAAAACCCTAAAACAGAGCTATGAAACCTAACAATGGTGAAATTCGCTACAGGCCATATAAATGAAATTGAATGATGCAGAAAGTTTACATATGTTCCATAGATCAAGAATATGTAGCTAATTCATCCAAACAATGCCTATATTATGAAATACGAATTCAAGAACAGGGCTATGTCGTGAGCGACTTACATAGATTTTTGGGACTAGAATGGACTTGTTCTTGATTGCTTTAGCTTGCAGAGACTCCCAGGAATCGATTGGAAACGTCAAAGAGTCTTGAGGATGCCTCTAAATGCAAATTCGATCACACACTTTTCTTGCTTTTTTTCAGTTTTGGTTCTGCCTCTTGCGCCTGTTTCTAACTTGTTTTTAGGTCTGGCCTCGTTCTATATGTACCAAGGAATAAATTAGGGTTCCAAAACTGATCCAAATCTTTCTCCTTCAATGATTTTTGATTTGATTTGATTCACTTTTAAGATCTTTCCAAACATGGCCTTTTTCAATCTTTTTGTCCACTCTAATGCCTTGCATGAATTTGAATGATTTGCTAGCTGTAATTGGAACCTGAAACAAGCACAAAATCTCTTACTTTCAATATTTTGGATTTTATTTGATTTGTTTTGATTTAAATTAAATTAATTCAAACAAAAATCAAAATAAATAATAAAAATAAGATATGGACAAGTGGCAAAGTCTAGAGCTCGTGGGATATGTTGCCAACTCAAAACAAGTGAAAAAGATTGGGTCCATTTGGCAAAATTTGAAGTTTTGGGGATAGTTGACTTTTGGCAATTTTGCAAAACAAGGTCAACTTCACCAATGCATAACTTCCTCAATTTTGACTCTTTGGAGGTGTTCTTGGACTTTTTAGAAAGATTGAGATGTCCTCTAATCAACAATTTTGGTCTTATCTCAATTTTATATTCCATGCTCAAGTATGAAGCTTTGACAAAAAAGGTGTTTTTGTTGACTTTTCAAAATGACCTATAATGTCCAAATTCATAACTTCTTGTGAGTGCATATTTTGAACTTGGGAGATGTATATGGATTGTAGGGAATTGCATCCTCTTAAAAATGAGCTTTGGATGGGTCATTTCTCAGAAATTGTGAGAAAGTTATGCTTGGTCAAAGTTGAGTTGACTTTTCCTACAAAACCCTAATTTAGCAACTTTTGAGTCTTGATGAATTATGAGCAATCCTTGATGAATCATGATCAACCCTTGATCAAATGATGAAATATCCTTCAAAATGAGAATGTTGACTAAAAATCTTTAAGTTTGACTGTATGTGGGCCACAATTGACTTTTGCCCTAGCATAGTCGATTTTCAGGCCTTTGAGCAATTGACTGAGCAAACTTCCTCTGCAAGGCTTGAAACTTGACATGGATGATCTTGAGAACATATTAGGACATTGGTGAGCACTTTGGATCAATTGGACTCAAGTATCTTGATGCAACATGAAACCCTAGTTTTGGGTGGACTGTCTTAGGAGAGAGCTTGTCTGGCCAACCCTTGGACTACCTTGAGCAACTTGAGGATCTTTCTTGAAATATTTTGAGAAATATGGGAGGGAAAATTTTGGAGTACAACACTAACACCACTAAGACTCAAACTAGGCCTAGCCTTCTTGAGAAACCTGACCAAACTTGGTCTCTCAAGGAACAAATACAAGAATTGAATCTTTACAGATAGTGAACCAAATTTCTTCTTAGAAAGCTATATCACAAACTGTGATTTTTCACTAAGATTAGTTTTGCACAAAGTGTTTGTAAAATGATTTGTGACCAATAGTATATTTTCACGTTTTTGGGGTCTTTTGAATTTTTTGTTGTTAGCTTGCAATAAATGATCTTCTATATATAACATGAAGAAAATGACTGTTGCTGCCTTCAAAAGTGGAGAGCAATTAATGTTTGCGTGTTTGCTTGCAGTATTGCATTTTCCAATGAACTAGCGTAGACACTTGATTGCATGTAGCCGTCTTTGCATTAAATGAGCAAACAACACTTTGTCAGAGCATGTTTCCTGAAACTTGACAAGACTTGTTAGCTTCTTTATTCTTTCAGAACTAGCTTCACGTCTTGCTTCAGAACATGCTTGCAAATAACTTCTTAACAGCGCTTTCTTGCAAAGTACTTCTGATCAGTGCTTGCTTTCAAAGCACTTATGAACATAGTTTTACATGGAAACTTGCTAAGCTTTAGAATATGCATAAATATAGTTTCTTATCAGAGTCAGCATCAGAACTTGCGCTAAAACAAATAGTTCTTTCATCAAAGAACTTCTTCATTTATTTTCAGCTCAGCACATCAAAATGCTTCTGTCAGAACATTATCTGAAACAAATAAATATGCTCATCAGAGTATCAATTATATAAAATATATTTTATTGTTATCATCAAAAGTCTGAGATATGATCAGAACTAATCTCGTTCTAACAAGATTTGCCCATGTTTTTATATGCGTCCTTTCCAACTGCATATACTAATCCAGAGATTCCCCACTCAAACTATCTTGAAAGCAGTGAATCATTAACTTCTGGTTCTAAGCGTAAGCATGCATTTTCCTACAGCACATGTGCAATTGGTTTCTTGGACAAGTGAGTCCTTTGTATCTTCCAAAGTCGGGACTTTGAATTTAGGAGGGATTATTACATCTAGAACGAGACCCATCTCAAGGGCAACGATGTCAAAAGCATCATATACTTCCATGAATTTCAACCTTTCTTCTAGAGCTTTGTATTGGTTCAGTGCCAACGGGCTTTCAACAGCAGGGGTGTTGGTCACTTTCTGCAGTGCTTGATTAACATCCTTTAAATCGTGATCTTTGTATTGTAAGTCCAGATAATTGTCAGCATGATTAACTGGAATTTGCAGGGTGTAAGATGCCCCTGCCTTTGATGGAGGTGGGATAAACCCTACAGTTTCTTGTCTCGTCTCGTGTTGAGCCATGACAGATTTTTGTGGCCCTGTCTCCAGTCCTTTTTTCAGTTGGTTACTGCTCGATGCACCGATAGCTTGGGTTATTTCCTCGAAGGCTACTCTGGGAATTTGTTCTTGTCTATCAATAATGTTCTTCAAATCTAGAAGAACCTGACTCATATCTCCTCTCACTGAGTCGACGTTGCTCTTAACTTGCTCCAGATATATTTTGAAAGCTGCTTGATTCTCTTCTATTTGTTCCATGGCTCTTATTTGGTGAGCTCTTATTTGATATGGATACCAAGGAGGTGGTGGTTTACTTCTACCAATGATTCAACTGAAGAATATTTTTTTTTGAAAAAAAGAGTTTTTGAGTGGCAAATTTATGAGATGTAATGTTTTTATGAGTGCATGATTATGTATGCATGATGTTGAGATGTATGCTTTACGTGTCTTATTCACCTGAGTATATATATTATTTTTATAATATCGTGTATATATATATATATATATATATATATATATATATATATATATATATATATATATATATATATATATATATATATATATATATATATATATATATTTAGGTTTTGTTTTTTTATTTGGTGAGTATCTGGAAAATGAATACACAAACAAGATAGGATGCAAAATGTTTTTATTAAAATGTCAACTGTCTTTAAAAAGATAATACATTTCAGATGCTGAAAACTATTACAATTCTAAAACAATAAATTTGATGGAAAGTAAATAAACAAAAGGAAAACAATCTTCTAAGCCCGTTTGCGAAGGTTTTCTCTGAAATGATTGACCATTGTCCTGCATAGCTTGAAAAAATTGTCAACGTCCTTTGGGAGAGGGATTATTACACTTTATGTGTCCTTTAAACTTCTGAGAATGTCTTCGATGAGGTTGTTGGCGAAGAACGCGCGCTTCTCATGCTTATCTTTGTAGTACTGGTACTCCTTGTAGAGGTTGGGAATTATCTTGTGGTTATCCCTTCCTGCTTGGGCAATCTTTGTATAATACTCTTCCCAATACATTTTTTCAGCTCTCAGCTCCGTATAGAGTCTTCGTTGTATTAGGAAATCCTTCCGGAGGCCCTTCAGCTTGAGGCGTACTTGCTCGTACTCATCAATTTTCTGGGCCAGATGTCTTTCTGCCCTCATTTTTACAAGGCGCTCTCTAACTTATGACTCTTGGCTATCCTGAAGCCTGGTAGTGAGGTATTTCAACTGTTTTTCTTGGTCTAAAGATACTTGGGCCAAGCTTTGGATTTGAGACCTCAACTATTCCTCTAATACTTTCTTTTCTTGCACGACTTTTTCATACCATCTGTTCAATTTTTTGATTTCATTAGCAGTATCTTCCAGCCTCTGATTATGGGAATCCAAATTAAAAGTAGCACTTAACAGCCCTTCAGTCGAACATTTCCTTTTCAAACTTTACTTTTCAAATGCTTTGTATTCTTTTTGAATTTGTTGGTCTTTCGATTCGAGTATGCGCTGCATTTTCCTTTTCTCATTGATTAAGTTAAGGAGATTGAGCTCTAGCTCCTCCTTCTCTCTCTGAGCCTGTTTTAGTGCTTTTTTCAAATCATCTACCTCTTCTAAAGACATATGAGGAGTGACTGGGACCTCTTGCTTATATTCGGGATCTATATCAAAAGGAAGTTTGATAATTTTCACCCTGTTTAGAACCCACTGAGTGTAAGGTTCTTTTACCACTGCATTTTTCTTTTCCGCTTTTCTTTTGTTAACCCTACCCCAAGCCCGAATGATTTTGTTAAGCAACTCTTGGTCATTTCTTCCCATGTCATGAACGATCAATTGCTGGAGTTGTTCATTCAAAGGTTTGTCTTCCATAGGATACCCTAGTTGTCGTAGGGCCAAGGTGGGATTGTAATCGATACATCCTTGTGAACTGATTAGTGGGACATTAGGAAAATCCCCACAACTATAGACAATATCATTGATATCTAACTTCCTGGCATACCATAACACGGAGCTAGCAGTGAGAGATCTTAACTTCTGAGGCCATTCATACCTTCTCAGATCTGGAACCAAGCAACTTTCCTTGTAAAGGTGGGTCATAAACTAGGAATACAACAATGGAATACATCAATTTAGGGTACCTCTTTTCTTTTCGTACCACGTATGAATGACGTAGTAGATATCAGCAAGCAGAGCTGGAGTGGGATCTGTATTAAAAGTCTTTATTCCCCAAAACACACTGATGGTTTCAGGGTCAATATAGTCTATAGTGTGCAGAAAAAAGACAACACTGTTGTACCCCAACTTTTGCCCCTAAGATCCCTTTATCATCTCATATCAACTCAATTACAACAAGATCACACTAGGGTTTGGTTCTTCTCCCTATCATTATGTTTGCTCATGAGGAATCACCAAGAACCTTGACTTGTATATTGTGATCATCTATGTTTTGTTTTGATTAACTTTTAACTAATGAATGCTATGAATGTTTGCTTTATTTAATGATTATATACGTGAAAGCACAACACATTTCATCAGGTTGATCTACAGGTTCAAGAGTTTATTTCCATGCCTTCTTCAACAAGATTTCATTGAGGTTCAAGCTTCATCATCGGAGATGATTTGAAGTAACATCATGGCAAGGTCTACTATGATTCATCATACCTCAATTTGTCAAATAAAGTTAAAGGATGCAAAAGTTGATTGAAGAGGTTTGACCTAATTGGACAAGTCCTTGAGTTCTTGATCACAAGTGCATAATTCCCTCAATTCTTAATATTTGGAAGTGGTTATGGTTGCCATGGTTTCTCATTATCATCCTCAACAACTTCTATTTACAAGACAAAAGTATTTGTGCAAGAAATTTTGTCAAATTTGAAAAGGGTTTCTAAGGTATTTTGTTGCTCTAGGAGCCAGGGTTTTGAAATTCTAAAGGACATATCTTGCTCATCTTTTGGTATTTTTGATTGATTCCAAATAAATGCTCCTCTTTAAAGGGTTATCAACAAATGACTTCAAAAGTTTCAAGTAAATCTTATGTGGAAGATGCCTAATGATTGAGAAAGATCACAAGTCCTCTAGATAGGCCAACAAATTCCTTTATGTGACTTCAAAAGATCATAACTTGGTCAAATTTTATCTCCTTGATTCCATTATTTTTCCATAATGATCTTAAAGATATGAACTTCAACCCTTATTTTATGTGCAAAGCTTGAAGATGGATGGAAGATGTCTTAAGGACTCAAAAGATTTTAGGTCATCTCATGAACTTTCACCAACTTCACCAAGTCATAACTTTCTCATTTTTTGGAGATTTTAAATGGTTCAAGTCTCAAAATTTCATTCAAGGGATCTACTTCATTCCATCTTTTTTGGTCAAGAGAAAATTTTAAATGGAAGACCATGTTTGGATGCAAGACATTATATGTCATTTTTGAAGAAAAACTTAGAATTTTCTAACTACAAAAAGTCAGCATCTTTTTCTCAACTTTGACTCAATACAACTTTCAGCTCAAGAATTCATCTGTTTCCATTCTTTGCACATTGTAAAGTTGGTGATCTTATCTTTCCAATGCATCAAGAATCAAGTCCTAAGGTTCCCTAAATTATGCACACCATGATTTCAAAGTTGGTACCTTGGAAGTGAAGTTTCTCAAACAGTCAGAATGCAATTTCCATAATTTGACTTCTAATCACCAAATTTGTGCGTGTTTTCTACTTAAACATGATTAGCATAAGCGTGTGGATGATTTAGAGTGTCAAAACACATTATTTGGATGAGTTTTGATACACATGTGATCACACTTATTTCATGAAAATAGGTGCGCATGATTTCCCTCCAAATTGCATCATTCACCCCTCCTCTTGATTCCATTCACTTCTCCTATAAATATAGGCTCTATCCCACTTATTTTCGCAAACTTAGATAGCCAGAATCACCCTGCCAAACTTTCCCTTAAACTCACTTTTTTGCAACTTCGAATTTGGTCTTACAACTTTCCTCAATCCATTTTCTTTGTCAATTCTTCATCCTTGAACTTCACTGAAGTTAACAGAAGAAGAACTAAGCTCTAAGCCTTCCTAAATCATGCTAGCTAAGTCAAGTTTTAGAGATTTGAATTTAAACTTCAATAGGTAGATTCCTTCATCAATTCTCTCAAACTTTGGTACTGTAATGAAGCTCTCATCATTTTGATTTTATTCGGAACATTTCTTTTCAACTGGAAGTGAGTTTTGGCCATGAATTTTCAAATCCCTTTTCAAATCTTTCCTTCCAAAACGATTGAGCTACACCTTAAATTTTTCGCGAGGGTACCATTGGAATCGTCTTGAAGAGACGAAGCGAATGGTACTGGTCTCGAGATCTAATTTTTCCATTTCAGAGACCTGCAATTCACGTGGCTGGAGGTTGAAGATGACCAACATGTCATCTCTCAACCAATGATATTGTGCCATTTGTTTTTTTAAATTATGATTTTAATAAATGATTCAGTGTTTTATTCACTAAGGATCATGATATGCACAACGTGTCTGATCCATTATATTAGCTTACTAACGTGTTTTGACTCTTATTTAATGGTTTACATATTTTTGGCTTTTATTTTATTTTCTGATTTTATATTTTATTTGTTTTAAACTTCAAAAATTCATAAAAAAATAATTTTAACTTCAAAAAATCTAAAACAATTCTTAAAAATACTTTTGATTTTTCTCTTTCTGATTATTATTTTTTTCAGAATTTTATTTTGTGTTTTGCTATTTTTTATATTTTTTCACTTTATTTGAGTTGTTTTAAATGTTTAAAAATACTTTTCTTAATTTTTAAATTCTGAAGAAAAAAAATATGGAAGGATCCAATGTCCTCTTAACAAATAGTGGTGACCTCATTTTATTTTTATTTCTGACTTTACTATTTTTCATAATTTTTGATTTATTTTCCTATTTCTTTTAATTTTAAAAATAGTTTCTGACTTTAAAAAATTACCAAATTTTTTATAAAAATATTTGAGCTCATTTCTGATTTTTCTATGGTCTCGTTGAATTTTTCTGGGATGTTTTGATTATAGGTTCTATTTTTCCCTTTTATTTTCATTTAAAACCATTTTAAAAATCTTCTCTTTATTTTTTAATACAATTTTATTTTTGTATATATTCTGGCTGATCTTGAACTATGAGATTTTGATCACGAGCTTCATTAATATCATTGGATGTTGGGTGTTGAGCTCAACTCCACCAAAATGGATGATTGATTTTAACGATAGCTTGATTAAATTTTTGGTTCAAATATGGTTTGATTCTTATCCCTTCCCTCTTCATCTTATCCCCTTCTTACTTGTACTGCATGTTGTTGGAGAATGATTTACATATCATTTCTCTAAACATATGGTACATAGATTGCTATTGACCAACCTCAAAATAGGTGCGACTTCTATAAAAGTCCACTTACGATTGCTTAACATAGCGCTAAATTTTGTCCCGATTCGAGAAATGATCATTTATGGCCCAAACCTATGTTTGCAAGCCCAAGTATGTTAATTTGAAACCTTTGATCAAATAATCTTGTGATTCATTGTTAGGAGACTTTAGTCTTATCAATTCTCTAATGAATCTTCATAAGCTTTGGTCAAAGTGAATCACATAAACATCATGGATCATTTATTGTTGCCTTGATATTTTGAGATGAATGATATACTTGATAAGAAGCAAATGAAACTTGTTAGTGAGAGGCTTTGGTTTTATCAATCCTCTAATGAGTTTCAAATGCAATTTTCAAGATGGGCGTTCAACTAACCTCTAATTTTTAACAAATAACTTTATTTTATGCCTTTACTTTATGCTCTTTACTTTAAAACAAATTTATTTTAGCATTTACATTTCATGTTATTTTCATCTTTTCTCACTTGAACATTTACTTTTATGTCATTTTTTTTTGCTCCCTTGAGTTTTTCATTTATTTTTGAAGATACCTAATAATCAACTTGAACCATAAAAAACTTTAAGGTTACTTGGACTATTTGGTTACTATCAACAAATACATGATCCTATTTAAAAGGTTTATCAACAAATCACTTCAAAAGTTTCAAGTAAATCTTATGTGGAAGATGCCTAATGATTGAGAAAGATCACAAGTCCTCTAGATAGGCCATCAAATTCCTTTATATGATTTCAAAAGATCATAACTTGGTCAACTTTTATCTCCTTGAATCCATTCTTTTTCCACAATGATCTTAAAGGTATGAACTTCAACCCTTCTTTTATGTGCAAAGCTTGAAGATGGATGAAAGATGTCTTAAGGACTCAAAATATTATAGGTCATCTCATGAATTTTCACCAATTTCACCAAGTCATAACTTTCTCATTTTTTAGAGATTTTAAATGGTTCAAGTCTCAAAATGTCATTCAAGGGATCTACTTCATACCATATTTTTTGGTCAAGAGCAAATTTTAAATGTAAGACCATGTTTGGATGCAAGACATTATAAGTCATTTTTGAAGAAAAACTTAGAATTTTTCTAAGTACGAAAAGTCAGGATCTTTTTCTCAACTTTGACTCATCACAAATTTCAGCTCAAGCATCCATTTGATTCAATTCTTTACACATTGTAGATTTTTTGATCTTATCTTTTCAATGCATCAAGAATCAAGTCCTAAGGTTCCCTGAATTGTGCACACCATGATTTCAAAGTTGGTACCTTGAAACTGAAGTTTCTCAAACAGTCAGAATGCAATTTCCATAATTTGACTTCTAATCACCAAATTTGTGCGTGTTTTCTACTTAAACATGATTAGCATAAGCGTGTGGATGATTTAGAGTGTCAAAACACATCATTTGAATGAGTTTTTATGCACATGTGATCACACTTATTTCATGAAAACAGGTGTGCACGATTTCCCTCCAAATTGCATCATTCACCCCTCCTCTTGATTCCATTCACTTCTCCTATAAATACAGGCTCTATCCCATTCATTTTCCCAAGCTTAGATAGCCAGAATCATCCTGCCAAACTTTCCATTGAACTCACTTTTCTGCAACTTCGAATTTGGTTTTACAGCTTTCCTCAATCCATTTTCTTTGTTAATTCTTCATCCTTGAACTTCACTAAAGCTAACAGAAGAAGAACCAAGCTCTAAGTCTTCCTAAATCGTGCTAGCCAAGTAAAGTTTCAGAGCTCTGAATTTTAACTTCAATAGTTAGATTCCTTCACCAATTCTCTCAAACTCTGGTACTGTAATGAAGCTCTCATCATTATGATTCTAGTTGCAACATTTGTTTTCAACTGGAAGTGAGTTTTGACCATGAATTTTCAAATCCCTTTTCAAATATTTCATTCTGATTATTATTTTTTCACAATTTTATTTTGTGTTTTGATTTTTTTTAATATTTTTGCACTTTATTTGAGTTGTTTTAAATGTTTAAAAATACTTTTCTTAATTTTTAAATTCTGAAAAAAAATATGGAAGGATCCAATGACCTCTTGAAAAATATTGGTGACCTCATTTTATTTTTATTTCCGACTTTATTATTTTTCACAATTTTTGGTTTATTTTTCCTATTTCTTTTAATTTTAAAAATAGTTTCTGACTTTAAAAAATTACCAAAATTTTTATAAAAATATTTAAGCTCATTTCTGATTTTTCTATGGTCTCATTGAATTTTTCTCAGGTGTTTTGAATATAGTTGCTATTTTCCCTTTTATTTTCATTTAAAACCATTTTAAAAAAATATTTTCTTTATTTTTTAATACAATTTTATTTTTGTATATATTCTGGCTGATCTTGAACTATGAGATTTTGATCATGAGCTTTATTAACATCGTTGGATCTTGGGTGTTGAGTTCAACTCCGTCAAAATGGATGATTAATTTTAATGATAACTTGATTAAATTTTTGGTTCAAATATGGTTTGATTCTTGTCCCTTCCCTCTTCATCTTATCTCCTTCTTACTTGTACTATATGTTGTTGTAGAATAATTTACATATCATTTCTCTAAACATATGGTACATAGATTTCTATTGACCGGCCTTAAAATAGGCGCGACTTCTATATAAGTCCACTTATGATTGCTTAACATAGTGCTAAATTTTGTCCCGATTCGAGAAATGATCATTCATGACCCAAACCTATGTTTTCAAGCCCAAGTATGCTAATTTGAAACCTTTGATCCAATAAACTTGTGATTCATTGTTATGAGGCTTTAGTCTTATCAATCCTCTAATGTATCTTCATAAGCTTTGGTCAAAGTGAATCACTTAAACATCATTGATCATTTATTATTGCCTAGAGATTTTGCGATGAATGATATACTTGACAAAGAGAAAATGAAACTTATTGTTGAGAGGCTTTGGTTTTATCAATCCTCTAATGAGTTTCAAATGTAAGTTTCAACATGGTCATACAACTAACCTCTAATTTCTAACAAATAACTTTACTTTATGCCTTTACTTTATGCTCTTTACTTTTATTTTAGCATTTACATTTCATGTTATTTTCATCTTTGCTCACTTGAGTATTTACTTTTATGTCATTTTTATTTTTCTCCATTGAGCTTTTCATTTCTTTTTGAAGATACCTAATAATAAACTTGAACCATAAAAAGCTTTAAGGTTACTTGGACTATTTGGTTACTATTCTTAGTATGATGGAGTTGTGGACTTCTTGGACTAAGGATTAAAGACCTTGACCTACCTTGGGACCTTGTGACTTCTACTGTTATTTTGTCTGGAGTTCTTGGGGGTTTATCCCAAGACATTGGGTTATTTGTTTTTCTTTGTGTACAAGTTATTTTGATTATGTGCTTTGTCTATGATCGGGAATTCATCTGTATACAACTGTTACTCTGCCCAATTTTTGTGAAAGACCTAATGCAATTGAATCTTGGTTTTCTTAAGAGGTTTATTATCTTTACTTGTTTGGTTTCTGTCTTACCCCAATTTTTGACCTAAGATCCCATTTTTATTTTTTGCATTTTCTATACAAAAGTCAAGGTCACAAAATAAGGTCAGTTTTAACCTCTCACCTTCGAGCATTGATTATGCAGAAATTGTCAAGTGTTTTGAACATTCTTAGCCTATGTATCACTAACTTCTAATCAAGCACGAAATGTGTGTTTTTTGTTTCTTTGATTTCATGTGCTAACAAGTCTCCTTCGAATGCAGCTTGGATTACATCCTTCGATTTGAGCAAGAGCCTCTTTGATTCAGTCTTTCGAATTTGGGCATTCTGCCTCATGTATGCCTCTTTCCAATTTAAAATTCATCTTCTATCTTTATACCTTGATGTTTACAACTTAATATCTTGAGTTCCTTGAAAGTCAAATAAAAACTCTCTTTTGCATATCATGCATCATTCTACATTTTTGGTTTCACTTTCAAAGGTATTTTTCCAAGTCTTATTTTTCCTTTGGTCTCACCAGTACAACACTCACGCTAAGAGAATAATGGAGAATATCAAGCAAGAGGTTTCTGAACTCCGTAGAGAGATGACTAATTTGGAAGCTAGTGTGGAGCCCTTAACTGGTTTGGTCTGAATTTTGGTTGCCGCCCAAGTCAACCCCTTTGCTAAAGTATAAGTGAATCTCTGTTGATTTTGGCCTTGAAGTTTAGGAGAGGTTTCCTTCAGCACAAATCCAGATGGAAAGCCTTCCTGGATTATTAACTTATTTCTGCTTTTTGTAATTTTCCTTGTTTATCAAAACATTGTTTGCATGTAAAAACTTGTTTGCATCTGAATGATTATCTTAATACAATGAGTATGTTTGTCTTGAAGAAATTCATTTGTTTCACTCATATTTGTTTTCAAATTTTAAATTTCATTTTGCATTATGATACCAACTAGTTGCCCATTCTCTTTCCTAGGCAGAGATTGAAGGGAGGATGATGATCTAAAAAACACAAAATCTCTGGTTGCATGCTTTTGGATAAAATCTTGCTGACGATGTACAAGCATTGTTTCAAATCCATAAACACCGGAGATATAAGGAAGATAATCCCTTGCTAACCCCTTTTGAGCCTTGAAGTAGGAGTTTCTTTTCTTTACGAAAAACCCTCAAATTTTAACCTGGGGCAGGGTAGTTTTTAAGTTAATCTGGTTGAGTGTTCAAAATTCATAAGGAAGATATTTATGAAGAGAAACTACAAGGGATGTCCTTCATGTATAACGAATCTAGAAGATGTGGAACCACAATGTTATCCCTCATTCATCAAGAAACGAGGAAGTCACAATCTTTTCAACAAGCAAATACAAGCTAATGTCACACTTTTGTTCAAAAAATAAAAAAAATCAAGAAGAAAAAAAAAGCCTGCTAAGTCAAAAACTTGAAAACGTGCGGCTTAAGCAAAAATTAAGGCATCCCGCTGGACTATCAATTCAAAAGAATTAGTTCAGGCAAAAGTTAGGGAAAATAAAAATTGCAAAGAAAGGACTACAAAGAAAAGTCCTCAGCAAAGAACAAATTGGTGACTACAAACACGAAGACATAAGGGTGGTTGCTGCTCCGAAAGCCTCGTCGTTTCCTCAACCGTCACAAAATCCTTTTGAGAGATGAACACTCATGTTGAATTAACTGAACATAGGGTTGGAGAACATCATGAAGAATGGGTGGGCACCTATAAATTTTGAGCCTTAAAAATCTTTTTTCTAAAAAAACCATGAACCAGGCCACGTTACAACCCTCAAAAGTCCTAATTGAAGCAAGGTTATTTTGAAAGCATACTTCAATGAGATAGTGTTCCTGACTCCCATCAATGTTCTAAATAGTTATGTTGGTATCATATGTTTTTCCTATACAAAAATAAATGGTGCTCTAACTCGCAAAATTTGTGCGATATCTTTTCAAAATCTTCAAGACTTGCATAACTGTTGCATTAGAATTTTCATTCTCATAATAAACTTTTTCTAACTGCAAAACATTTGTTTGATATCAAGGGAGCTCACATATAAGCACTAGTGATGAGTTTATTCTTTTAAGGCCTAAAACTATGTTGAGTAATTGGCGGATCATTTCAAGAACAAAATCATATCCAGGGGCATGTCACATGAAGACCTTAAGCACGAACATGTTGCTTCTCCCAGTTAATGCTTTCCCAACTTGTTTACCCTTTATTGGGGCAAAATTTGAAGACTTTGTTGTGCCAACTACAGTCAATCCGGGGCAATCACGTCGAGATTTGATGAATCTCTCTAAGAGTTTGAAGACACCAGAGCATGATGAATGTCAGGTATTTTGTAAAATCCTCTTGAGACGATTTCTCCTCATCAACCATATAGCTTGGGGCATTTTAGAAGTGAAGTTATTCACAAGAATTGTCGTGCATCACGCAGCTTATCAGCAGTAAACTTGGGGCATCCAAAATTAGTCCCATGGGCAATCCAGATTTGTCAAGATATGTGATATGTATTGCACATATTATCAGAGGGTGGTGTTCCAGTATCTCCAGCTAAGCAAGACTTTTTTCCAGCTGAAACATTGTTTGTGTTGTTATCCTTTCAATGGATTGTTTACGATAGAAGACTGGACTTTGGGTTTTCTACCTGAAAATATCTTCCTCTCCAAAGAGATTTAAGCCTTGTAAGAGGACTTTGCTCCAATGATGGCTTTTGTTCTATCTCCAGTAATGTTCCAATCCTGTTGAGATTAGCCGAGTGTCGAGTTGTACTATGATGTCTTATCATCTCCAGTTTATCTTTTCTATCTGTTTTGTCAGCATATACATGACATTCATTCATTCGTTCATATTTGCATCATGCATACGCATTGATACTTGTTGATGTTCTTGATCTGTATTCTTTGGTTATCATACTTCCTCTCCCCAAATAGAGTGTCAACTTAAGCATAAAGTGCGCCTCCTTTCTAATTCCCCACTAAGTTAACTCTCGTGTAAGAATCTTGCTTTAGCTTTCGATTTCCATCTCTGGAGAGGATAAATCCCCATTTGAGTTGTTTCCTCATTGGGTGGAGTCTTGTTTGACTATTTTCTCTCCAGTTTATTCCTGGATTGAGCTTTGTCTCTTGTGAATGATACCCTGTGGATCTCTCTAGGCTATGAAAGCTAGATGGATAGTGCATTTATTTTGCAATTTAAATACCTGGTCTCCTCAGGAAGGATTTATTCATGGTTCCCCATTGAAGATGAACTTTATTCCCTAGTATTGTTATCATAACATTCTTCTGGAATATCGATGTGACAACAAGTGATTGACTCTTTATTTGAGTAGTTTGATCATTTCTGAATTTCTTTATGACAAATGGCGGTCTCTTCATGAGAAGTTTGTCCATCCCCGATGAAATTATTGATTCTCACCTCCAGCAATATCTTCATGATATTTTATGGGTATCTTTGAAAAACAGCAAGCGGCGGTCTCTTCATGAGCAACTTGTGTGTTATTGTTCTCTTGAAAAACAACAAGCGGCGGTCTCTTCATGAGCAACTTGTGTGTTATTGTCACCTTTGAAAACAGCAAGTGGCGGTCTCTTCATGAGCAACTTGTATGTTATTGATACCTTTGAGAAAAACAGTAAGCGGCGGTCTCTTCATGAGCAACTTGTGTGTTATTGTTCTCTTGAAAAATAGCAAGCGGCGGTCTCTTCATGAGAAACTTGTATGTTATCGTTACCTTTGAAAAAACAACAAGCGGAGGTCTCTTCATGAGCAACTTGTGTGTTATTGATACCTTTGAAAAAAGCAAGCGGCGGTCTCTTCATGAGCAACTTGTGTGTTATTGTTCTTTTGAAAAACAGCAAGCGGCGGTCTCTTCATGAGCAACTTGTATGTTATTGACACCTTTGAAAGATAGCAAGTGGCGGCCTCTTTATTTGAGCAGCTTGTGTATCCCCAACAATAATGTTTACTCAGCAAACGACATCTCTTAGGAAAAATCCCGTGGGGAAGTTTGTATTTTATCCTTTTCAAGTGATATCTTGGTTAAAGAAGAAATGTGTTACCGTTCTTGGTAAAATTCAGAAGTCAGAGATGTTTATCTCCAGTCTCAGTACTGATGACAATCATTTTCCAGTCTCAGTACTGATGTCAATCATTTTATTTTCCAGTCACAGTGCTGATGTCAATCATTTCCTTTTCCAGTCACAGTGCTGATGTAAATCATTTCTTCTCCAGTCTCCGTACTGATGTAAATCATTTCTTTTTCCAGTCTCTGTACTGATGTAAATCATTTCTTCTCCAGTCTCCGTACTGATGTAAATCATTTCTTTTTCAGTCTCAATACTGATGTAAATCATTCAAGAGTCTCTCATTTGAAGCCTATGGCTCTGTTTCCCCAGTGGAGTTATAACCTCTTCCCCTGTGGGATTACTGTATAATGTGCTTGGTTTCTCCAGCATAGTTTGTCTCATATGGCGTCATTCCCCATAAAATTCAGAGCATTGCATTCATATCATATCATAAACATAATTGCGGTATCTTAAGGCCAAAAATTATGTATTATATATTTAAGTCCCTTCAATCTCGTCGAATTGAAGATTTGAATCTTCATATCTCCAGATAGAAGAAACTTAAATAGGGGCAGCTGTCATACCCCAATTTTTGACCTAAGATACCATTTTTATTTTTTGCATTTTCTATACAAAAGTCAAGGTCACAAAATAAGGTCAGTTTTAACCTCTCACCTTCGAGCATTGATTATGCAGAAATTTTCAAGTGTTTTGAACATTCTTAGCCTATGTATCACTAACTTCTAATCAAGCACGAAATGTGTGTTTTTTGTTTCTTTGATTTCATGTGCTGACAGGTCTCCTTCGAATGCAGCTTGGATTACATCCTTCGATTTGAGCAAGAGCCTCCTTCGATTCAGTCTTTCGAATCTGGACATTCTGCCTCATGTATGCCTCTTTCGAATCTGGACATTTTGCCTCCTGTAAGCCTGCTTCGATTGGACAAGTTTACTGCCTGTAAACATGCTTCGATTGGGAAACATTGCTTCCTTCGAACACAAGATTTCGATTGGGCAATATGTCTGTTTCGATCCATAAGCTTCGATGGGCAATACAATCTCCCTTCAGCCACAAGCTTCGATTAGGCAATACAATCTCCCTTCAGCCACAAGCTTCGATTAGGCAATACAATCTCCCTTCAGTCACAAGCTTCGATTTGGCCATGTAGTTTCCTTCAAAGTGACCCCCTTTGATCCACAAGCTGGACATGTGATTTCCTTCAAGGTTGCCTCCTTCGATTCACAAGTTGGACCACTAAACCCTTCGAAGCAACGTACTTAGAGCATACATTGTTTAGAAACGAACATTTTTGTGTAATCATGAAGCTGGTCAAAGTGATCAAAACGAAAGGAGGAAGTATTCAAGGAGTTTGTTGACTAAAGTCCCATATACTGCCAAACTCAAGCCAGCTGTGCTGCTATGCAGAAGTCCTGCACCAACCTGCCACTAAGCTCCAAAATACTGACAAGCCTGCGTTGTCTCAGTCCTGTACTTGCACCAAAAAGGAGTGCACAAGAGCTGCATTGAAGTAAACAAGGGGGCAGTATACCCAAATAATTCAAATATTATTTGATTTCCCCCCAAAAGCATATCAAAGCTCGCCTATAAATAAAGAGGCTACAACAAATTTTTTTTGAGGAGGACTTTTGGCCAGGCGAACAAATCTTCAGAAAATTCTCAAAAACACCAAATTTTCTCAAACACAAAAAATATCTCAAGTCCCATCAATACTTGTGAGAACAAACCCAGAATCCCCAAACACTTACTCCCTTCAATTCTGAAGAACAACCACACTTTAGTCTCCTTCGAATCAAAGAAGCATCACACTTGCTTTTTCTTTTCCTTCAAATCCAGCGCTCCCAGCACAGCCTGTGACCCCTCTTTCGAACCCAGCATCCAGGGCCACCACTCAAGGCCCCACATCCATTCAATGCCAGAAGAAAGGTAAGTCACTCTTACCCTTGAACTTTTCGTTTCATGGCATAACATGTAAATAATACTTTTGTTCGTTTCAAAACATGTACATAACACTTTGTTTCCTTTCGTTTCCACCCTGTTAACATGTTTTTAAAAGTTAACCCTTTCGTTTTGCTTTATGTTTACCTGAACTAGCTTTAATTATTAAATTGTTTGAAAGATAAATACTAGCATGGCCTCAGGCCATGTTGTCATTTAATGTTTGAAATGAAAGAAACATGAAACAGGAAATAAGGAACGAAGCTTTTGGCTTCTACCATCTTTCTCCAGGTCGAACGAAAGAGACAACCAGGAGGCAAACCATGTCCAATCGAAAGACATTCCCTCACTGCTTTCAACTTCCAGTCGAAGAAGGCAACAAGGCAGAATCAAAAGACTTCGCCATACACTGACTGCCAGGCCAATCGAAGGATAGAACCTCACTGGCGCGAACTCCCAGTCGAAGGATACAACTTGCTGCTGCCTTTGCTCAATCGAAGGACAGGACCTCGCCCCTGCCAAGGCCCAATCGAAAGACATGACTTTGTTGTTGCCAGCCCTAATCGAAGGAGGCCAACAAAATGCCAGTCGAAGTGTGCTACTGCCTGGGTCGAAATACACTCACTTTTTCTTACTTTTATCTTATTTTTTTTCCTTCATATTTTTTATGCCTTTTGATATGTTTGTAATAGCGTAGGTTTTTATCTTTCTGCATTTTTATTTACTTTGTACAAATGCTAGTAATTAGGCAAGATAAAATCAACAAGTAAACAAACCGAAAAATCCAAAAAAAAACACTCTTTAATCATTACTTGAATATACTTTAAAACATGCAAAAACACTCAACAAATCAAAACTCCCCCCAAGGGCATGTTATCTCCGTTCTACCGCGATACCGGCCGTGCCTATTGCTAGAATGCGTGCGTTAATGTCGCCCACTAAAAAACATCAACAAATCAACTTTTTTCTAGAGGAACTACGGTATTTTAATTCCTTCATTGGATACGTAGGCAAAGGGTCGCGAAACCCTCACGAACGCAATAATAAAAACTCATTTTTTTCCCATAAGCAAACATATTTGTGGATAAATACACCCTTGTATATAACAAAAAATTTCAAACAAAAACAGATATTTCAAAAGGTTCTTGTGGAGTACCGCAGATGCATTGGGTGCTAATACCTTCCCATTGTATAACCAACCCCCGAACTCTTGATCTCTTTCAAAAACGCATTGTATTTTCATTACTTTTAAGTATTATTTTACATTGCATGCTTTAGGATTTTATTTCGCTCTTTTCCCTTTTCCCTTGGAAATAATAAAGCGCGGTGGCGACTCTTGCTTTTGTGAGTCGAGTTAATTAATAGCTCGATCTTCGATTTTCACCGCTACAGAATTGGCGACTCTGCTGGGGACAGATTGACCTCTTGCTGGTCCATCCCTAAGTGAGTTAAGCCTAATTTGTCTTATCTGTTTTTATTATTATTTGTTTGTTTGTTTGATTATATGTATATATTGTAGTTATTTGGGGTGTTGATTACAAAGGAAAAGTCCTATACCCGAACTAAGATACACTTAGGAATAGGATGGGCGGTATAGTCATGTTAACTTTGAGGGAGTAATCCCGAAGAAGGAGGCATGAGATCCCCCACTCAGTGGAAGGCCCTTTTGAACGTAATATTTGTTTATCGAGTAATCGGAAAGACATTATTGCTTTTGACTTGGGAGCCAGTGAAGTTGAGAACCGTAGAACCCTAACCCATCTTGGCCTTTTAGGTGTAGCGTGGAGATTATAACGGAGTAATCCGAAAGTAGTTGTTACGCGATGCTACGCTCGGATGAGTTTCTCTTGAGATTATTGCTAATTATTGAGTAATCAAGACGTTGGTAATATCCGAAGGAGGAATGTAGACTCTGGGAACTCTTAGAACCTTCTCTTACAGGTGTGATTAAACTGTTAGTACATACCTTGGGGATTTTTTTTACCTTTGACTCCATGCTCGTGACGTTGAACCTTTCGACTTTGTTTGTGACCTTGCTTGTGGTTGTTGCATAGCCATGCATTCATGCATCCATAAAACCCTTTTCACTTGATTTTCAAGGAATTTGGAGGTCTTTCTTTGTAAACATCACAAGTTTCATCAAGCTCAATGGATCTTGGGTGTTGATAGGGTAAAAACCCTAATCCACCGAAATGGATGATTGATATTGATGATAACTTGATCAACGCTATGATCCAATTTAAAATTCATCTTCTATCTTCATACCTTGATGTTTACAACTTAATATCTTGAGTTCCTTGAAAGTCAAATAAAAACTCTCTTTTGCATATCATGCATCATTCTACATTTTTTGTTTCACTTTCAAAGGTCTTTTTCCAAGTCTTATTTTTCCTTTGGTCTCACCAGTACAACACTCACGCTAAGAGAACAATGGAGAATATCAAGCAAGAGGTTTCTGAACTCCGTAGAGAGATGACTAATTTGGAAGCTAGTGTGGAGCCCTTAACTGGTTTGGTCTGAATTTTGGTTGCCGCCCAAGTCAACCCCTTTGCTAAAGCATAAGTGAATCTCTGTTGATTTTGGCCTTGAAGTTTAGGAGAGGTTTCCTTCAGCACAAATCCAGATGAAAATCCTTCCTGGATTATTAACTTATTTCTGCTTTTTGTAATTTTCCTAGTTTATCAAAACATTGTTTGCATATAAAAACTTGTTTGCATCTGAATGATTATCTTAATACAATGAGTATGTTTGTCTTGAAGAAATTCATTTGTTTCACTCATATTTGTTTTCAAATTTTAAATTTCATTTTGCATTATGATACCAACTTGTTTCCCATTCTCTTGCCTAGGCAGAGATTGAAAGGAGGATGATGATCTAAAAAACACAAAATCTTTGGTTGCATGCTTTTGGATAAAATCTTGCTGACGATGTACAGGCATTGTTTCAAATCCCTAAACACCGGAGATATAAGGAAGATAATCCCTTGCTAACCCCTTTTGAGCATTGAAGTAGGAGTTTCTTTTCTTTACGAAAAAACCCTCAAATTTTAACCTGGGGCAGGGTAGTTTTTCAGTTAATCTGGTTCAATGTTCAAAATTCATAAGGAAGATATTTATGAAGAGAAACTACGAGGGCTATCCTTCATGTATAACGAATCTAGAAGATGTGGAACCACAATGTTATCCCTCATTCATCAAGAAACGAGGCAGTCACAATCTTTTCAACAAGCAAATACAAGCTAATGTCACACTTTTGTTCAAAAAATAAAAAAAAATCAAGAAGAAAAAAAAAAGCCTGCTAAGTCAAAAACTTGAAAACGTGCGGCTTAAGCAAAAATTAAGGCATCCCGCTGGACTATCAATTCAAAAGAATTAGTTCAGGAAAAAGTTAGGGAAAATAAAAATTTCAAAGAAAGGACTACAAAGAAAAGTCCTCAGCAAAGAACAAATTGGTGACTACAAACACGAAGACATAAGGGTGGTTGCTGCTCCGAAAGCCTCGTCGTTTCCTCAACCGTCACAAAATCCTTTTAAGAGATGAACACTCATGTTGAATTAACTGAACATAGGGTTGGAGAACATCATGAATAATGGGTGGGCACCTATAAATTTTGAGCCTTAAAAATCTTTTTTCTAAAAAAACCATGAACCAGGCCACGTTACAACCCTCAAAAGTCCTAATTGAAGCAAGGTTATTTTGAAAGCATACTTCAATGAGATAGTGTTCTTGACTCCCATGAATGTTCTAAATAGTTATGTTGGTATCATATGTTTTTCCTATACAAAAATAAATGGTGCTCTAACTCGCAAAATTTGTGCGATATCTTTTCAAAATCTTCAAGACTTACATAAATGTTGCATTAGAATTTTCATTCTCATAATAAACTTTTTCTAACTGCAAAACATTTGTTTGATATCAAGGGAGCTCACATATAAGCACTAGTGATGAGTTTATTCTTTTAAGGCCTAAAACTATGTTGAGTAATTGGCGGATCATTTCAAGAACAAAATCATATCCAGAGGCATGTCACATGAAGACCTTAAGCACGAACATGTTGCTTCTCCCAGTTAATGCTTTCCCAACTTGTTTACCCTTTATTGGGGAAAAATTTGAAGACTTTGTTGTGCCAACTACAGTCAATCTGGGGCAATCACGTCGAGATTTGATGAATCTCTCTAAGAGTTTGAAGACACCAGAGTATGATGAATGCCAGGTCTTTTGTAAAATCCTCTTGAGACGATTTCTCCTCATGAACCATATAGCTTGGGGCATTTTAGAAGTGAAGTTATTCACAAGAATTGTCGTGCATCACGCAGCTTATCAGCAGTAAACTTGGGGCATCCAAAATTAGTCCCAGGGGCAATCCAGATTTGTCAAGATATGTGATATGTATTGCACATATTATCAGAGGGTGGTGTTCCAGTATCTCCAGCTAAGCAAGACTTTTTTCCAGCTGAAACATTGTTTGTGTTGTTATCCTTTCAATGGATTGTTGACGATAGAAGACTGGACTTTGGGTTTTCTACCTGAAAATATCTTCCTCTCCAAAGAGATTTAAGCCTTGTAAGAGGACTTTGCTCCAATGATGGATTTTGTTCTATCTCCAGTAATGTTCCCATCCTGTTGAGATTAGTCGAGTGTCGAGTTGTACTATGATGTCTTATCATCTCCAGTTTATCTTTTCTATCTGTTTTGTCAGCATATACATGACATTCATTCATTCATTCGTTCATATTTGCATCATGCATACGCATTGATACTTGTTGATGTTCTTGATCTGTATTCTTTGGTTATCATACTTCCTCTCCCCAAATAGAGTGTCAACTTAAGCATAAAGTGCGCCTCCTTTCTAATTTCCCACTGAGTTAACTCTCGTGGAAGAATCTTGCTTTAGCTTTCCTTTTCCATCTCTGGATAGGATAAATCCCCATTTGAGTTGTTTCCTCATTGGATGGAGTCTTGTTTGACTATTTTCTCTCCAGTTTATTCCTGGATTGAGCTCTGTCTCTTGTGAACGATACCCTGTGGATCTCTCTAGGCTATGAAACCTAGATGGAGAGTCAATTTATTTTGAAATTTAAATACCTGGTCTCCTCAGGAAGGATTTATTCATGGTTCCCCATTGAAGATGAACTTTATTCCCTAGTATTATTATCATAACATTCTTCTGGAATATCGATGTGACAACAAGTGATTGACTCTTTATTTGAGTAGTTTGATCATTTCTGAATTTCTTTATGACAAATGGCGGTCTCTTCATGAGCAGTTTGTCCATCCCCGATGAAATTATTGATTCTCACCTCCAGCAATATCTTCATGATATTTTATGGGTATCTTTGAAAAACAGCAAGCGGCGGTCTCTTCATGAGCAACTTGTGTGTTATTGTTCTCTTGAAAAACAACAAGTGGCGGTCTCTTCATGAGCAACTTGTGTGTTATTGTCACCTTTGAAAACAGCAAGTGGCGGTCTCTTCATGAGCAACTTGTATGTTATTGATACCTTTGAGAAAAACAGTAAGCGGCGGTCTCTTCATGAGCAACTTGTGTGTTATTGTTCTCTTGAAAAATAGCAAGCGGCGGTCTCTTCATGAGAAACTTGTATGTTATCGTTACCTTTGAAAAAACAGCAAGCGGAGGTCTCTTCATGAGCAACTTGTGTGTTATTGATACCTTTGAAAAAAGCAAGCGGCGGTCTCTTCATGAGAAACTTGTGTGTTATTGTTCTTTTGAAAAACAGCAAGCGGCGGTCTCTTCATGAGCAACTTGTATGTTATTGACACCTTTGAAAGATAGCAAGTGGCGGCCTCTTTATTTGAGCAGCTTGTGTATCCCCAACAATAATGTTTACTCAGCAAACGACATCTCTTAGGAAAAATCCCGTGGGGAAGTTTGTATTTTATCCTTTTCAAGTGATATCTTGGTTAAAGAAGAAATGTGTTACCGTTCTTGGTAAAATTCAGAAGTCAGAGATGTTTATCTCCAGTCTCAGTACTGATGACAATCATTTTCCAGTCTCAGTACTGATGTCAATCATTTTGTTTTCCAGTCACAGTGCTGATGTCAATCATTTCCTTTTCCAGTCACAGTGCTGATGTAAATCATTTCTTCTCCAGTCTCCGTACTGATGTAAATCATTTCTTTTTCCAGTCTCTGTACTGATGTAAATCATTTCTTCTCCAGTCTCCGTACTGATGTAAATCATTTCTTTTTCAGTCTCGATACTGATGTAAATCATTCAAGAGTCTCTCATTTGAAGCCTATGGCTCTGTTTCCCCAGTGGAGTTATAACCTCTTCCCCTGTGGGATTACTGTATAATGTGCTTGGTTTCTCCAGCATAGTTTGTCTCATATGGCGTCATTCCCAATAAAATTCAGAGCATTGCATTCATATCATATCATAAACATAATTGCGGTATCTTAAGGCCAAAAATTGTGTATTCTATATTTAAGTCCCTTCAATCTCGTCGAATTGAAGATTCGAATCTTCATATCTCCAGATAGAAGAAACTTAAATAGGGGCAGCTGTCATACCCCAATTTTTGACCTAAGATCCCATTTTTATTTTTTGCATTTTCTATACAAAAGTCAAGGTCACAAAATAAGGTCAGTTTTAACCTCTCACCTTCGAGCATTGATTATGCAGAAATTGTCAAGTGTTTTGAACATTCTTAGCCTATGTATCACTAACTTCTAATCAAGCACGAAATGTGTGTTTTTTGTTTCTTTGATTTCATGTGCTGACAGGTCTCCTTCAAATGCAGCTTGGATTACATCCTTCGATTTGAGCAAGAGCCTCCTTCGATTCAGTCTTTCGAATCTGGACATTCTGCCTCATGTATGCCTCTTTCGAATCTGGACATTTTGCCTCCTGCAAGCCTGCTTCGATTGGACAAGTTTACTGCCTGTAAACATGCTTCGATTGGGCAACATTGCTTCCTTCGAACACAAGATTTCAATTGGGCAATATGTCTGTTTCGATCCACAAGCTTCGATGGGCAATACAGTCTCCCTTCAGCCACAAGCTTCGATTAGGCAATACAATCTCCCTTCAGCCACAAGCTTCGATTAGGCAATACAATCTCCCTTCAGCCACAAGCTTCGATTAGGCAATACAATCTCCCTTCAGTCACAAGCTTCGATTTGGCCATGTAGTTTCCTTCAAAGTGACCCCCTTTGATCCACAAGTTGGACATGTGATTTCCTTCAAGGTGGCCTCCTTCGATTAACAAGTTGGGCCACTAAACCCTTCGAAGCAACGTACTTAGAGCACACATTGTTTGGAAACGAACATTTTTGTGTAATCATGAAGCTGGTCGAAGTGATCAAAATGAAAGGAGGAAGTGTTCAAGGAGTTTGTTGACTAAAGTCCCATATACTGCCAAACTCAAGCCAGCTGTGCTGCTATGCAGCAGTCCTGCACCAACCTGCCACTAAGCTCCAAAATACTGACAAGCCTGCGTTGTCTCAGTCCTGTACTTGCACCAAAAAGGAGTGCACAAGAGTTGCATTGAAGTAAACAAGGGGGCAGTATACCCAAATAATTCAAATATTATTTGATTTCCCCCCAAAACCATATCAAAGCTCGCCTATAAATAAAGAGGCTACAACACATTTATTTTGAGGAGGACTTTTGGCCAGGCGAACAAATCTTCAGAAAATTCTCAAAAACACCAAATTTTCTCAAACACAAAAAATCTCTCAAGTCCCTTCGATACTTGTGAGAACAAACCCAGAATCCCCAAACACTTACTCCCTTTGATTCTGAAGAACAACCACACTTCAGTCTCCTTCGAATCAAAGAAGCATCACACTTGCTTTTTCTTTTCCTTCAAATCCAGCGCTCCCAGCACAGCCTGTGACCCCTCTTTCGAACCCAGCATCCAGGGCCACCACTCAAGGCCCCACATCCATTCAATGCCAGAAGCAAGGTAAGTCACTCTTACCCTTGAACTTTTCATTTCATGGAATAACATGTAAATAATACTTTTGTTCATTTCAAAACATGTACATAACACTTTGTTTCCTTTCGTTTCCACCCTGTTAACATGTTTTTAAAAGTTAACCCTTTCGTTTTGCTTTCTGTTTACCTGAACTAACTTTAATTATTAAACTGTTTGAAAGATAAATACTAGCATGGCCTCAGGCCATGTTGTCATTTAATGTTTGAAATGAAAGAAACCGGAAACAGGAAATAAGGAACGAAGCTTTTGGCTTCTACCATCTTTCTCCAGGTCGAACGAAAGAGACAACCAGGAGGCAAACCATGTCCAATCGAAAGACATTCCCTCACTGCTTTCAACTTCTAGTCGAAGAAGGCAACAAGGCAGAATCAAAAGACTTCACCATACACTGACTGCCAGGCCAATCGAAGGATAGAACCTCACTGGCGCGAACTCCCAGTCGAAGGATACAACTTGCTGCTGCCTTTGCCCAATCGAAGGACAGGACCTCGCCCCTACCAAGGCCCAATCGAAAGACGTGACTTTGCTGTTGCCAGCCCCAATCGAAGGAGGCCAACAAAATTCCAGTCGAAGTGTGATACTGCCTGGGTCGAAATACACTCACTTTTTCTTACTTTTATCTTATTTTTTTTCCTTCATATTTTTTATGCCTTTTGATATGTTTGTAATAGCGTAGGTTTTTATCTTTCTGCATTTTTATTTACTTTGTGCAAATGCTAGTAATTAGGCAAGATAAAATCAACAAGTAAACAAACCAAAAAATCCAAAAAAAACAATCTTTAATCATTACTTGAATATACTTTAAAACATGCAAAAACACTCAACAAATTAAAACTCCCCCCAAGGGCATGTTATTTCCGTTCTACCGCGATACCGGCCGTGCCTATTGCTAGAATGCGTGCGTTAATGTCGCCCACTAAAAAACACCAACAAATCAACTTTTTTCTAGAGGAACTACGGTGTTTTGATTCCTTCATTGGATACGTAGGCAAAGGGTTGCGAAACCCTCACGAACGCAATAATAAAAACTCATTTTTTTCCTTAAGCAAACATATTTGTAGATAAATACACCCTTGTATATAACAAACAATTTCAAACAAAAACAGATATTTCAAAAGGTTCCTGCGGAGTACCGCAGATGCATTGGGTGCTAATACCTTCCCATTGTATAACCAACCCCCAAACTCTTGATCTCTTTCAAAAACACATTGTATTTTCATTACTTTTAAGTATTATTTTACATTGCATGTTTTAGGGTTTTATTTCTCTCTTTTCCCTTTTCCCTTGGAAATAATAAAGCGCGGTGGCGACTCTTGCTTTTGTGAGTCGAGTTAATTAATAGCTCGATCTCCGATTTTCACCGCTACAGTTTCAATCCAAGGGATGGGAATTCTACATTGACTCATTATGTTAAGTGTTGGCTTCTTGTTGGTTAGACGGTTATTTTCCCTAGCTTTTTACCTTATGCTTTAGGATAGTCCCTTCATCTCCTCCCATTTTCTTTAATTTCAAAAATCTTCTCCCTCCTTTTTAAAACTATTCTTGTTTTCTAAACTTGAACCGCTTTCACAACAAACTTGGGCTTATGTCCATGCATTTTCAAAAATGTTTTCCTAATTAATTTTTAACCAACTTAATCATACTTGGAAATTTTTTATGAGAAGACTAAAAGTCAATCAATCTCATTCAAACTATTTTGCCACTTTGGCTTTTTTATCTTTAAAACTTTCTCAAAAGATTAGACTCTTGTCAATTCTTGTAGTGATGTGAACCACTATACTTCTACGATATATAGTGAAGTGAGATATTTTCCACTTGGGTGTTGAGTGAGGCTTTGTTGATTTTAAAATCCAGGCCATATTCTCCACTTTGAGATGAAGCAAATCCTCCTTTCTCATAATCATGGGTAGTAAGTATGTTTTCCACTCAGATAAGACAATGATGTATCGTCTCTTAAAATTAACAAACACACTTGTGTTTTAAAATTTTTAAAGGTCAACTACGAGTACCCTGATCCCCTATTGCACAAAAGGTGGTACGTAGGTACTAAAGGTTCGCAACCGTGGTGGGTGCAAAAATTATAAAAAATATTTCTTTTTCCCATCTCCACAATCTATTTTTATACAACACATTATAGCCAAAATACACAGATTTTCAAAGAGGTTCCTGCAGAGTATCGTAGATGTTTAGGGTGCTAATACCTTCCCTTTGCATAACCAATCCCCGAACTTAGATTCTCTCCCCCTTTTTTGGGTTACTCGCTCTTTTCCCATTCCTTTGGAAACAATAAAGCGCGACGGTGATTTTTATTTTGATCCGTGCGAGTCAAGTCAATCCAATGGCTTAGTCTCAACATTTCTACCGCAACAAACAAAAAATATAAGCAGCCCAAGACAGTCGACACAAGATTCCCATTCTTTGTTATTTTCCAAATCAAGAGCTTTACTTTCCAGATAACACCTTTTAATTCCCCACACTTCTCCTTCTTTCTTATAATTAAGAGCAAACTCAGGGTAAGGGATTCTTAAACCTTCGGCCAATATTTTAATATCAATGGTTTGTCCAATAATTGTATAAGCCTTCTGTTTGAAGAATTTCATAATTCTATCCAATTCCTCTAAGGTCGGAGCTAACTGGAAATCTTGAAATATGAAGCATCTCAGCGGAGGATCATAGAGCTGTACTAGAGCAGAAATATCGTCCAACTTTACTTCGACTTTGGTTAAATCCAAAATATCCCCATAGCGATGAGTAAATGTTTTCTTAGCCCTTTCAAATAATCTTTCCCTTATAACTTTAATTTGAGTCACATCTGGCTTGGCAGCATTAATACGGACGAGTTGTTTTCCTTTAACATTCATTCCCAGATACTTACAAAAAACCTTTACTCTCTTTTTAAATATATTTCTTTGTACCCTGTGAATAAGACAAACAAAAGAAAACGATGTATGATGAACATGTGAAATGTAGAGATGCATGAATATATGAGTAAAAGGTTAAGCGATGGGATTTAATGAATAGTAACCCTTAGAAGGTAGGCTATTAGCTTCGTTTTATGGATATTCTACCCTCCCTATAAGGTGGTTTCCTTAAGGGTATCATGAATAACACTAGAGGGAAAGGCACAGGGGCCTCCCTTAAGCGAAGTCTCTTTGCAGACCGAAAATTTCGTCTCTAGGTCGTGAAAGGTCTTATCATGAGATTTTAGTTTGAGGTTTATACAAAGAGCCATAGGCGTCGTTCCAAAGTCCTACTTCCCAAGAGGATGTCTCTTGAGATGTATTTATTTTGTGGAATTCCACCGACTCTAGGTGAAGTCATCACATAAACTCATAGGGATGATGTATCCCCTTGGCTAATAGACGCACCTTCTTTCTAAGCTTTTTTGAAAATACTTTTGCAAAATTTAAAATCCCGTCACAGATACAAGTAATAATAAGATAAAATAACAGTAAATAAGTGAATAAAATAAATAATTAGACAAAAATAAGAAACCAAAAAAAAAAAGAAACCCTAAAATCCCTAAAACTAAGGGTAAAGCTTATAAACCTAGGGTTGATTCCCCAGCAGAGTCGCCAGCTGTTACAACTAGTTTTTTAATCAGAGTCGTCAGCCTTAATTTTTATCCTAAAGGAAGGGAGTATAAAGGAATAGCCCTAAAAAGTTTCAGAGATTCTAGATTTGGACTCTGTTCTAGACAAGGGGAAGGTGTTATGCATCCCTTATCTACATTGTTCACAAGGATACTAGGTTTAGAAACGCGTTTTTTAGGAAATAGGGTTTTAATTATTTTATTAGGGGGAAGGTTTGAATTTTAGTTAGGGGAACTCACCACGATTTTGATCGTATGCCTACGTATCCTCCTAGGAGGAATCAGAGTCTTATTTCATAGTTCGCGGTTAGTTTATGTTTTTTATGGATTGCGAAATATATTTGAATTTCTCGCAAACGTAGTCTAAAAGTGTGAATAGCAGAGTTTATTAGACCAAGTACGCAGTTGATTTAAATATATTCGTATTCCTTTTTTTGAAAATTAATGTTGAATTAGTTTATTATGAAAAATAATTTGATGTTTATTTGAGCATTTTTTAGACGTATAACGAAGGAGCCTGATATAGTCTCTCCATCATGTGGCCAGATATTGGCCACATGTCGCTTGCGGATGTAGTAATTTGGTGAATCACGCGTGTTTTAATATTTTTGATGTAAAATATTAAATTAATTTATATGGTGAAAAATGTTTTTTACGTACATGATTTGAAAAGATACGATTTATTACAAATAAAAAATATTTTGTTTTAAATGAGTTTAAAATCATTAATTATTTATAGTAACAAACAATAATATAATGTTATAAAAATATAAAAATATAAATATATATAAATATATAAATACAGAAGGAAAAAAATATAAATAAAATTATAAAAGAAAATAAATAAATAAAAATGAATTAGTTGGTGGTGCAAATCATATTATGGCAGTAAAATTGTGGGGGTGCTATTAGGAAGGGCCTGAATTCAGATTTTGAATTCAGGCCCAAGAGGCCAGGGGGTGTGTTGTATTAAGTCAGCAGAAGAGGGAGTATGTTAAGTATGGGCCTTAGTCCAAATTTTTGGACCAGGTCCGAATGAAGTCGGGGGTTTGTTTTTTAGCATATCTAGCAAAAACAATAATAATGGGGGGTGTGAGTGGTGTTGGGCTCGGCCCAGGAGAGTCTGGGGAGTCTGTTTGGACCCCGTGCTTGCAATTGCACGGTAATAATCGTAAGCACGCATGCTAGGGGCGTATGATCTTGATCATAAGGCCGTGATCTAGGGAAGCATGGTGATATGGTGGGGGTAACACGTATTGGATGATGAAACTTAATATATTTTCTATTTTGTAAACACTTTCTCATTTTCGTTCTTACCTTCTTTCTCTCTCGTCCTCCACTTCCTTTCTCAAATCCTAACAGAAACAACAACCCCTCCTCCCCAAATCTAAAACCCTAACACGACAGTGCAACATGAATCCTAGCCAAACCCTTTCTCACCGATACAATAGACCCATCCTCATAGCCTAAATTCATGTAGCAAAATAAACCAATTCCAATTGCAAAATCTAAATTCCGTAGTGATCTTACATCTAACACGTGTTTCTCGGTGTCTCTGGAATGCGGTCACGCTTGGCTAATCCTCTCGTTCTTTGATTTGTAGGTGCAGCGGCAGAGATAGTGTCGCGGCAGGAGTTGGTTGGTGTTTAGGAGAACGAGATTCCTCCTCTGTCAACAAGAGCACTTCTCTATAATATAATTTTTCCTCTTGTTGTCTCTCCCTCCGTTCCCCTTTTACTGTAAAAAAATTATTCTTTCTGTAAATTCCTTGCCCTTTCCCTCTCACTGTAATCTCTATTTTATAGCTTTTTTAGGTTTTTAGATTAGGAAATTAAATCAATGCTTTGATTATGTTTGTCTTATCAATTTACGTAAACAATAAGTTTGTCTATAAATCACTGTGTTTGAATCAAAAAGTTTCCAATATTAGCGTTATTCTGCTGTAAATTTTGACCCGAATTTTGATTATGCTAATTTTGTATTAAGTTGGTTAGTTCTTGCAACATTGAATGTAAAAAAAACATGATTTGATTCTGTTTTGGATCTTAGATTCGTACAATAGTCGTTTTTCTGATTTGAAACAAAAGTGTCTTTTTTTATGACTTGGGTTTGGGCCTTTCAACTCTTTGGACCGTGCGCTTATTGCCTCAAACAAGTATTTCCCCCTTTTTTTAATAAAATGTTTATAATTACAAAACTGTTATAATAAAAAACAAAATGACCCTTCTTTCAAAACAGACCAAAAACTAACTGGGCCACAACGTTTTTTTGACAACAGTAAAAAATGATTTCCAAATTATAATTAATGTAAGTAACCAAATGTTTTCTTTTTAAAACAAATCAAAAAAATTGTAATGGGCCAAACCGTTTTATTTCCTTGGGCTTCAAAAATGAGTTGTTTTTATACACCCCTCAATCTAAATGAGCCTTATAAATTAAGTGTAATGGGTTCCAAACAAAATAAATGTTTTATACAATAATCTATCTAAATGGGCCTTATGAAAAGAGGATTTTTTTCACACCTCCTTTGAAACAATACACCTCTCTTAACTTGAAATGAACTTTTGTTAAAGCTTAATGGGGCATCAGATATTGATGGTCCATTTTGGATTGATACACACCTCTCTGATGCTTCATACCCCTGTATGAATAAACAAATACAATTGATTTAAATATAAACCTAAATATAATTAAGGGTAGGGCAAATTTAGGGTATGATAGACTGATTCAGAATTTATGCTTTGTCATCAGCAGATACAAAGCAAGAAATAAGTCCTTTATGAGCATAACTAGGAGATAGTGGTTCTGCAGATTTTATCCAGGTTTTAGATTTTAGATCAACATACTATTTAGAGCAGCCAAGACTGTAACACCCTATTTTCCCCATCATATATTTAATAAAATCAGAGTAATTTAAATTTTTTCAATCAACATTGAAATAGGTTGTCACATTTCATCACCTCAAAAGTTGTTGAACCATTTAGTAAATAGATACATAACACAACTATTTTGGATGAAGCGACAACATAATCAACATGGTATTCAACTTCGTTTTATTAATGAAACGGAAAACAATTAAGAATAAATTTAGTCATCAACTTCAACAATTCATAACAATGTCTTATCAAATAAAAGAGAGTCTATAATACTTTCACACTCCTTCAAAACAACAATAACTAAATAAGCAAAACAAGTGTTCATCTCCGGTGTTACGTATCAGAGCAAGACCTGATTCAATCTACACACTACAAGGCGCAACTCCATACCTCAAGCAACTCTAGTCCTTTTCACCTTCGCGTTACCCACGTGGAGGCAATATTCAAACATAAGGGGTGAGATATCATAACAATATAAGCTAATATATGTTAATGAACAGGTAAAGTATGACATACATAATCATAATGTTAATACTTCATGCATCCACACAAATACACGACACCGTATCAACAATCAAACCAATCACATCTTATTCATCAATAACATCATAATTATTTACACTTCATACATTAACACCAATACACGTCATAGTTTTAACAATCACATCCAACAATCAATTAAATCGCATCTTATTCACCAATAACATCCTTAATACAATGATACCAACTTCACTAATTATATGCATGTGGTACCATAACAACGTCTATTTGTCATTTAGGCTACATAGTCACTTGCCATTAAGGCTACACTGTCACTTTCCATTTAGGTTGCATCGTCACTTGCCATTAAGGCTACATCGTCACTTGCCATTTAGGCTACACCGTCACTTTCCATTAAGGCTACACTGTCACTTATGAACATGCATGAAACACTAACATGTTATGATAACAAATGCAATGGCACAACACACATAAACAAGCCAAGCCAATATAGATTGTTAATCACACATCGATATTCATACATCGTCGCAACATCACTACATCATGAAATATCTTCATATTCACCGTCATATTCGCAACTTCGCAATTACAACAAAATATCAGAATAAAACAAAATCCAAAAAATCATCTCAAATTGTTTTCAAATAATTTTATTGAGTAGAAAATATTTTTAGGTTTTCATAGGTTCGAACGGCGCGTCAAACGGACACCCGAGTAAAAAGTTATGAGTTTTCAAAATTTTTCCACAAATTTATCATACGGTCTCAGTGGTAACCGGTTACCCTCTAGTGGTAACTGGTTACTGCAAAATAGTAAATTTTGGATTTTTAAAACTTCTCATGGTAACCGGTTGCTCACTAATGGTAACTGGTTACATCTATTTTCACAAAACACCCATTCCGCCAAAGCTTTTGGTACCTGGTTACCCACTTATGGTACCTGTTACCCTTTACAATTTTTCTTCCTATGATCAATATTTCAACGCGGTAACCGGTTGCCCTCCTGGTGGTAACCGGTTACGATTCCTCTTCTCAAAACACCCAAAATCACCAATTTCCAACACCAAATAGAGGCAATTGTTCTACCAAACATGCACAATTCATATTCATCATTTAGGATCAATTTACATCATCAAAATCAAAGTTTTCACACCAAATCATCATCATCAATCATCACAAATACAGTTCAAACCAAACACACAATCCACATAAAGATGAAAATACAATTACAATAACTAACTATACCAATATCCACAATCATATAAAACTTTATAGAGTTAGAACCCCACCCTTATCTTAGGTTTTGAGTTCTCTTCCCTTCTCCAATGGAATCTTCCCTTTAGCCCTAGGTTCTTCCTTTTCTCATATTCTCCGAAAAATGATCTTTTTCCCTCTTCTCTGGTTTCTATGATCGATTGAGAATAATGATTCTCTATATCTCTTTAGACCCCTAATATCAATAACCCCATATTTCTCTTTCTTATTTTTAATTAGTTATTTAATTACTAATAATATAAATAACTTGTATCTATAATAATAATAATAATAATAATAATAATAATAATAATAATAATAATAATAATAATAATAATAATAATAATAATAATAATAATAATAAACTGATTACTAGTCTTCTCACCACACCCCTATGATTCTATGGTTTCGGTCATACACCCTTAACACCTCAGCTTCTATAATTTCTAAGGCATCTCATCATCAACAAATGCATTACATTATATCATATCACATCAGATCATAAAATCTATCAACTCATACAAATACACTGCATCGACTAATTCGCCATAATTCAAATATTCACCAATAATCACCGATATTCATACTAAATTAATTAAATAATTAAATCTAGATTCTTGGGGTGTTATAACTCTCTCCCACTTAAAAGATTTTCGTCCTCGAAAATTACCTATTGCGAACAACTCTGGATACGACTCTCGCATCCCACCCTACAGCTTCAACGTCATGTTTGGAAATCTTTCGAATATTACTATCCAATATTATATATTGTCTATTACAACAGTCTAACAAGATGCATTACTACCGAGTTATGAATGCACATATCCATTTTCTCCTTTTCCCATCACCCCGCGATACAAGATCTATTACTTTACGATATTGTTCGCGCTTGAACCGGAACACAACAAGGTCATTTCAGTCACTATAAATAACACTTCTCTAATTTCTCTTCATAAGGAAAATATGATCACCCTTGAGTCCTTTCCATAGGAAACGATACAACAACATAGCTTAAGGACGCAGAGTCTCATGACATGAATATCGTCTATATTATTACATCACACAATAATACCGTCCTAAGAACATCAACACAACCTTAGTGCCACCATGATATATCTCAAAAATTAATCATGTAATTCAATACATCTATTGACTTGGTGATAACACGAATAATATAGGTAACCTTTCACCTAACAATTCCATCATAGAATGTCTAATAGTTGGCATTATCCCACAACTTTTAATATTTAATCTTTGACTCCAAAGTCATACCCGCATGATAAACTGCATCACACTACACTTCCACTGTACAACTCTGATCATCTATCTTAAGTCAATATCTTCATTTTGATTTCCACCAACCATCAGATCTACAAATTTCACATCTATCTTCAGACTCTCCTTAGTAACCACCAGAAAATCATTTTTCACTTTTTGACATCCTCAACCGTCTACTATGTGGCGTTAGCTCGCATACCAACTCAAGTCTCTAAACTGCTTAATAAATCCCAACTCTTTCATAGCCACTTTTTGCATTAGGTTCACACAAAATGGTTAAAAATTATCCTCTTGATAAAACGTTAATCACTTTTCACACCATCAAGCTAGTAAGACACATCTATCCCATCCATTAAGACCCCGTCTACTATCAACAAGAGATTAAGGGTGATCAGTTCCCCAATTTGTCAATAGGTAGTCGACAACCATAATGGTGGCATAAATCATCGTTACCCAACTATAATAGCGTCTTTCACCTTGTGTCAAAGTTACCTGAGCATAATGTCCAACAATATCCCCAGGCATTTCAAACGTCTTTCTCAATTCCCTCTTTTTCAATCTCATCAATGAGATATAATGCCCAAAAATTCATTTCATCATCTTCCATACACGCACGGAGTATAGCACAATCATTAAGCATTCTCCAATACAGGAACTGCTACTACCCAAAGAATAATCCAAATTGTTCCGCTCCTAATGAAGTCTTCATCCAAGTAAAGGGCTTTAACAACATTAATAAATCCTTAGTTCTTCCTTAAAATCTCACAACCTCGAGGAGCCATATGTTTTTCACATTTGAATATCATTCCAATCGCAATCTCAATGATGCCATCCCCATATCCAGATTGGTGATAGAAACTCTTAAATCCTCTTTAACACATGTTGATACTTTGACATCATAAACATGATTCCAATTCCTCTTGAATTTATTTTTCCTCTAGCATTATTCCTCTCAAAAGCCATCGTCATTCTAATCATTCTTAATTGGAATAAGTTTCATTTATATGCACTTATCTAATCCATTCACATCCTTCCTAACATCTCATTCCTTTAACTCATTCATTCACAACATATCTCACTTGACCTAGTCTCAAACCCACTGCAATGATAACCAGTTAAGCTCAACAATCTCATAGTCTCCGTAACCGACTTGAGAGCCTCTTAATGTAGGCCTCTATTTACTTTGAATAGATTCCACAAATATCTTTGTTCGAAGTAGCATGTTCAAGAAAATTCACCTCTTCAAATCATGATCTACATCCTGATATCCTAACATATGTTTCCTTCCCTTTCGACACTGTAATTCGAGTCACGATATTTAACATTTCCTTTTTATTACTGAGACTAAACCAAAATGACCTCAAGAAACACCACAACAAACTGATTCAATTATCCAAAATAACTTCACTGATTTCTAAAAGTTACCCTCTAACTATCCTCACTCTTCATCCGTATTTGAAGATAACCCGACCCCAGTTCAATTATACTAAGAACATACTCGCCTACCAGTTGGTCCATCCAGTTGTCAATCATCTGAAGTGGATATGTATCCTCAACCACTATTTTAATCAGTTATCGGTAATCCACATACAATTTCATACTACTTTCTTTTTCCTTAAAAAATGACATCAAAGATCCCAAAATGATACATTCAGTTTTACAAATCTATTTCTTCGTACTTCTTCTAATAACTTCTCCAATTCTCCCAACTTTTAAATTGACATCATCTATGGTGCCATAGGAACAAGTCATGTACCAAGCACGCGATCAACATCTAATTTCGCCTCTCATCCAACATCATTATGTGACAAATAAATAACTTGTAGGTGCTGGAACCATTTTTAAAATAAAGTTCATCACATTAGATTTCTAGTGCTTCAAATAGAACTCAAATTGGACGTCCAAAACTCAAGTTATAAAATTTTGAAGTTCTGTTGATTTTCATCGCAGGGTAATCGGGTACCCATATATGGTAACCGGGTACCGACGGAACAAAAGCAGTTTTTTTGTCATTTTTTGTGTATAAAATCCATTCCAATATATATCCTTAACCCCATTCTTCTCATAACTCAAGATACACATTACTTTCTTCAAAATTGAGTTTCCAATACATCAAAATTCTAACTCTTTTCACAAGGCTACTAATATCTCCGAGTTCCGTCTCTAACTCGCGGTCCACAACCCTCCAACAACATCAACAACATTTCACATATGTGATTCTAACATAAAATTTACATCAATTTATCACTCTATCACCATTTAAAACATCGACATCACACACATTACTAACTCAACATTGATAACTTCACAATCAACCGGCAGTGCTGAAACATTGCAATCGTCTGAGCTTCACCTTCTAAAAGTCATCCTACTTTGCTTAACATATATTCTCTGGCATAAGAATATGCATTGACTCGTCAAAGTAATTCATAATCACTTGGTTTAACTTCAAACAATCCACTCCAAGAATAACATTAAGTCAATCCAACATCTCGCTTTAACGACAAGTCACAATCATCCCCGAAAAAACATTAGGACCAATGCACAACTGGTACATCATTAGTCATAACATAACCCTCCATTCCTAGAGATGCGAACAACACAAGTACCTGATCATTCCCACTCAAGGAGACTCTGACCCGATCATTAGGAGTAAATCTTGAATTGTACTTCCTTCAAAATTAGAAAAACAACATAACAACACTAACATATGCACCCATGCACTTCACGACATACTAAACCAACTGTTCACACCTGAACCATCTCAGAGAAGCACATGCTTCTACCCCACTTGTTTCAATCCCACTCCTGCAAACAAGTGATTAGAAAAGGAAGCAAGTACCGACAGTGTTTTACACACTTATCACATACTGAGGAACAAACAACATTAGACAGCTTAGTCGGACGGACCAACATGCTCCGATACCAATTGTAAAACCCTATTTTCCCCATCGTATATTTAATAAAATCAGAGT
Organism: Vicia faba; assembly: GCA_948472305.1. NCBI lineage: Eukaryota > Viridiplantae > Streptophyta > Magnoliopsida > Fabales > Fabaceae > Vicia > Vicia faba. The sequence goes on from OX451736.1 coordinate 1,499,623,112, forward strand.
AATTTAAATTTTTTCAATCAACATCAAAATAGGATGTCACATTTCATCATCTCAAAAATTGCTCAATCATTAAGTAAATAGATGCATAACACAACTATTTCAGATGAACCGACAACATAATCAACATGTTATTCAACTTCGTTTTATTAATGCAATGGAAAACAATTAAGAATAGATTTAGTCATCAACTTCAACAATTCATAACAACGTTTTATCAAATAAAAGAGAGTCTATAATACTTTCACAATCCTTCAAAACAACAATAACTAAATAAACAAAACAAACGTTCATCCCCGGTGTTATATATCAGAACAAGACCCAATTCAATCTACGCACTACATGGCGCAACTCCATACCTCAAGCAACTCTAATCCTTTTCACATGCGCGTTACCCATGTGGAGGCAACATTTAAACAGAAGGGATGAAATATCATAACAATATAAACGAATATATGATAATGAACAGGTAAAGTATGACATACATAATCATAATATTAATACTTCATGCATCCACACCAATACACGACACTGTCTCAACAATCACACCCAACAATCAAACCAATCACATCTTATTCATCAACAACATCATAATTATTCACACTTCATGCATTAACACCAATACACGTCATAGTTTCAACAATCACATCCAACACTAAATTAAATCACATCTTATTCACCAATAGCATCATAAATGCAATGAGACTAACTTCACTAATTATATGCATGTGGTACCATAATAACGTCTCTTTACCATTTTGGCTACACGGTCTTTTTCCATTAAGGATACACTATCACTTTCCATTTAGGTTTCACTATCACTTGCCATTAAGGCTACATCGTTACTTGCCATTTAGGCTACAACATCACTTGCCATTAAGACTACACCGTCACTTATGAACATGCATGAAACACTAACATATTATAACAACAAATGCAACGACACAACATACATCAACAAACCAAACCAATACAGCTTGTTAATCACACATCGCTGTTCATACATCGTCACAATATCACTATATCATGAAATCTCTTCATATTCACCATCATACTCACAACTACAACAAAATATCAGAATAAAACAAAATCCAAAAAATCACCTCATATTGTGTTCAAATCATTTTTATTGAGTAGAAAATATTTTTAGCTTTTCATAGGTTCAAACGATACGTCAAACGGACACGCGAGTAAAAAATTATGAGTTTTCAAAGTTTTTCAGAAAATTTATCATTCGGTCTCAGTGGTAACCGGTTATCCTCTAGTAGTAATCGGATACCGCAAAGCAGTAAATTTTGGATTTTTAAAACTTCTCACAGTAACTGGTTATCCACTAATGGTAACCAGTTATTGCTATTTTCACAAAACACCTATTCTGCCAAAGCTTTGGGTACCCGGTTACCCACTTATGGTAACCAACTACCCTTTACAAATTTTCTTCCCATAATCAATTTTTTCACGCGGTAACCGGTTGCCCTCCTGGGGGTAACCGATTATCCTGCGCTATTTTTCAAAAATTCTGCAGTGTAACAGGTTGCGATTCCTCTTCTCAAAACACCCAAAATCACCAATTTCCAACACTAAATAAAGGCAATTATTCTACCAAATATGCATAATTCATCTTCATCATTTAGGATCAATTTACATCATTAAAATATAAAATTTCACACCAAATCATCATCATCAATCATCACAAGTACAATTCACACCAAACACACAATTCACATAAAGATGAAAATACAATTACAATATCTAACTCTACCAATATCCACCATCATATAAACCCTTATAGAGTTAGAACGCCACCCTTACCTTAATTTTGAGTTGTTTTCCCTTGTCCAATGGAGTCTTCCCTTTAGCTATAGGTCTTCCTTTTCTCCTCTTCTTCCAAAAGCGCTCTTTTTTCCTCTTCTCTAGTTTCTACGATCGATTGAGAATAATGATTCTCTCTATCTCTTTAGACCCCTAATATCAATAACCCCATATTGCCCTTCCTTATTTTTAATTAATTATTTAATTACTAATATTATAAATAACTTGTATCTATAATAATAATAATAATAATAATAATAATAATAATAATAATAATAATAATAAAATGATTACTAGTCTTCTCACCACGCCTCCATGGTTCTATGGATACCTCAGCTTATATAATTGTTAAGACATCTCATCATTAACAAACGCATCACGTTACATCACATCATAAAATCTATCAACTCATACAAATATACCGCATCGACTAATTCGCCATAATTCATATATTCACCAATAATCACCGATATTCATACTAAATTAATTAAATAATTAAATCTAAAATTTAGGGTGTTACAACTTCTCATTTGCTTCTACTTATACCATAAATCATGGAAGCAATTTTAGTCTTGTTAAAGTCATAAATGATAAACTCCTGAAGAGACATTTCATACTCATTAAAGAGTTTCTCATACATATCATTTATTAAAGCAATACGATCACTTTCTAATTTGTCAATCATATTTTTGGAAGATTCTAATTCAACTTTCATGAGACCATACTCCATTTTTAAACTTTTCATATGTTTGACTTTATCTTGACAATGATCTATAAGGTCCTGAATGAAAGAAATTAAATATGAACGAAATAGTTTAAAAAATACCTCATCATCTTCTTTAGAATCTGAGCCAAAACATGAATCTGATTATTTGTCTGAAGATGTTGAAGTCATCAGAGCCATATTGGCTTCTTCTTCATCTTTGTCAGATTATTCTTCTTTGTAAAGTTCACCTCATGTTACCATGAGACTTTTCTTGACCTTGCTCTTAAGTTGTTCTTCTGAAAGCTTCCTTTATTTGGATGGTCCTTTTGCAGCTCTGAACATTCAACAATAAAATGATCAGGCTTCTTGTAGTTGAAGCATCCTTTCTGATAATCTTTATTGATTATAGAGCTTATCCCTCTAAAATGACCAGGCTTCTTTATTGAGAATCTCATGTTCTTCTTATTGGATAGATATTGAAATCTTTTGTTTAGGAATGCCATTTTTTCATCTTTTGCTTCTTCTTCAGAACCTTCTCCATGAGTAGGTTCTTCAAAACTCCAGACTTGAGAATATTTGGCATAATTATCAACAGACTTCTAAGCAAGGGACATTTACTTCTGAACAAGTTCATCTCCAATCATCTCCATCTCATGACTTTGGAGATTGTTGGTTAAGATTTTTAGACCTATATTGTTTAAGTCTATAACTTCTTGTATAACAATCACCTTAGGTCTATATTTGACACTAAGCCTCCTAATAATCTTCTTGACATAATCAACTGTAGTGTAGCTCTTGTTCAAAACTTGAATTCTAGATACAAGAACTTGAAACCTTGAGAACATGGTTTCAATGTCTTCATCTTCCTTCATTTTGAACAGTTCATATTGTTGGACCAGAAGGTTTACCTTAGCCTCTTTCACTTGCTGATTCCCTTCATAGGAAACACAAAGAGATTTAAAGATGATTTTGACAGTAGAGTTGTTGAGAATCTTGGGATACTCAGAATAAGGTAGAGCATAAATCAATATTCCTCGAACTCTATGAAGTTTTATGTAAAGCTTTTTTCTGAGCAAGTGTGAGACTTTTTCTATCAGCCACCATATCAACTCCATCAACTACAAAATCAATTTCATCTTTAATAATATCCTATAACTCATCATCAAGACCTGTGATGTGAGTATACATTTTACTTTTCCGCCACTCAAACTCAGTAGAATTACCACTGAATGTTGGAGGCTTAGAAATATAATTGTTCTTTTCAGATGTACTTTGATCAGCATTGTTAACTACTTCAGATTCAGACATATTTTTCTCTCAAGCTCTTTTCTGTACCATTGTTAAGTGTTAAGCACAAACCTTGCTTTGATGCCAACTGAAGTTGAGAAAAAAATACAATAATGAGGGTTGAATTATGTTAACTTTTTCTCTTACAAATCTCTTATCAGATTTCGATCACAAGGACAAAATCTGAGTCAGAGTCTGATGGTGATGGCATCGGAATAAAGTTAATTAGAGTTAAAGTAGAGATCAAGAAAACACACAAGAAACTATTTTGGTTCCTCCTATAAATCAGGAGTAGTCCAATTGCCTTGTACTTCCAAGGAATTTCCTCTATAACCAAATCTGATTACAAATTGCTCAAGCATACAAGCAAGAGACTTTCAATGTTCAAATGCACAAGTAAGGGACTTAAATGCTCAAGCACACAAGTAAGAGACTTCAGATGCTCAAGGAACAAGCAAGAAACTTCTAACTGCTCAAGCACACAAGCGAGAGACTTCAATTACTCAAGCATACAAGCAAGAGACTTATGAATATATAACTAACATTTAAGAGATTTGCTAAACTACACTTGATATATAATCAGAGGTGTAGGCAGATTACAACACAAAAAACTTTAAGACTTAAGAACTTCTAAGAATGTATAATTGGCAAGAAGTTCTAAATTAACTTGTACTCTTTGTTTTGACAGGGTAACTCCTCTTTCTTTGTTAAGGCGCAATATTGTATGTTTCTCTAAGTCTTTAGCTCATTATATAGATAATCATAAAAGATTCTTTGGAGAAGACATCTTGCACAAGTATGTCTTTGAGAGAAGCATCTATAGATTCGTTGCAAAGCTTCCTGAAATGGTTAATGTTGTTTCAATGTCATTTGAAACTCCTTTGCTACAAAAGGAATTATTAGTTGAAATTATTCAAGCTTCTACATCTTTCTGCTAAGTCTTCATGTGACCAGAAGAAGACAAATTTATTTCAGAGTTTGATAGCGACTTGTGAGACATTCCTCAATTCTTGAGCTTTGACTGGCTTCAGGTTCTGGTCCTTCAGAGTCTGAGTCTTAACTTTTGATCTTTCAGATTTTGAGTCTTCAAAGGTTGACTTGATCTTCAGAAGCTGACTTGACCAGAGTCTGGAGTCTTTAGGTTCTGATCATTAGAAGCTGCCTTGATCAAAAGCTGATTTTTCAGAGTATGATCTTCAGAATCTGCAACATTAGAGTTTCTCTTTGAATGTTCAGTGCAGTATCAGAACTGACTTTCTATCAATATATTAATCTTTGTACTTGCACACTTGAACATACATTAGTTTAACCAATTATTCTTTAAATACTTTTGTTATCATCAAAACCTAAGGGATATGGTATAAACCAATTTTGTTTCAACAGTCTGAATATATGTTTATAAGTGGGACAATCCTACCTTATAAGTCAATTGTGTAAGTTGAGTTATACTCAATCCAAATTTTAAAATGGTATTAAAGCCTCGTTAAGATTCGTTTGGTCATCCACGATCTAATTTCGACTATCAAATAATCCGCAATTTATATCACACATCTAGTCTAATAGTATTGAGTGTGAGAAGAAAATTGAAAAGTTTCACATCAGACAATATATAACTTGAACATATATTTATAAGTAGAGATAATCCTCTGAGTTACAAGTCGATTTTATAACCTAAACCCAAATTCTAAAACAATATTATGTCTCATAGCACTAAACTCACAAACTCATGCCTCCATCTAGAAAACACATATTTTTAAGCTTTGAAACGGGCACAAAATTGTACAATATGTTTTATCTGATTTAAATTAAGAAACTGTAATGAACAGAAATAATGAAAGCAGAAAAGCAGTGGAATATGGATAAAAATTGTACTAATAATCAATGCAACAGTACAATTTGTTTGAAGGAATGAAATGATGTAATGATTAAAGATGGAATCTAAGGGAAATACTAGAAAAGCATAAGCTTCAGAGGGAGAGAAGAGTCATTTCTTCCACACTAAATTCCATGCCAATGATTGCCAATCATGAGGGTATTTAAACAAAGTCTTCCTTGAATTTTCTGTTTGGGATTCTCTCTCTCTTTCCACGTCCCAGATCCTGATCTTGTGGATCTAATGCCAAGTGTCCCTCCTCATCATGTGAATTAGTTACTCTTGTGATTTCTTTGTCCTTATTCACAACATTACCCTCCCCATTAAAATTAACCTTGTCCTCAAGGTTAAAGTTAGGATAAGTCTTGGAAAACTCAGTCCATATTTCCCAAGTGGCTTCAGAAACCGGTAAGCTGGACCATTTGATCAGCACTTGTGGTACTTCGATGCCATTCTGCAGCAGAATGCGAGTGTTCAGAACTTCCTCAGGGTAAATAATAGGGCATGTCTCAGTAGTGAGGAAGGGTGAGGGCAGGTATTGCTCATGATGATTGCCCTTGCATAATTTGAGATTGACAATATGAAAAACCGGGTGGATCTTGGCAGTCTGGGGAAGTAACAACTTATAAGCCACCGCGCCTATCCTTTGTATGACAGGAAAAGGACCAAAATATCTCAAGCTGAGTTTCTGATTTTTGTGCAAGGACAAGGAATGTTGACGGTACGGCTGCAATTTAACAAATACCATATCGCCAACCTTGAACTCTGCAAAACTTCTTTTAGAATCAGCATACTTTTTCATAACTTGTTGAGCACGATGAAGGTTGGACTTGAGCAATTGAAGAGTATCGTCTCGTTCAGCCAGTAGTGCCTGTAGTGCAGGAGGGTCAGCTGTGGCAGTATCATATTTCAACAGAATAGGAGGATCTCGACCATAAACGACCTTAAACGGTGTCATGCCAATGCTACACTGGTAAGAAGAGTTATACCAAAATTCTGCCCAAGGAAGTATCTTAGACCATGTGTGAGGTACTTGCCCTGCAAAACATCGGAGATACAGCTCAACACACTTGTTGACCGCTTCAGTTTGGCCATCCGATTGAGGGTGGTATGCAGAGCTCATTGCCAGAGTAGTGCCACTTTGTTTGAACAAGTGTCTCCAAAAGGCGCTTGTAAAAACTTTGTCCCTATCTGAAACCAAGGATTTGGGAAATCCATGCAACTTAACCACATTGTGTAAGAACGCATCCGCGACTTTAACGCTAGTGAAGTCGGATTTTAAAGGAGTGAAATGACTATACTTGGAAAGTCTGTCGACTACCACCATAATCACCGAGAACCCATTAGAGGGGGGCAGTCCCGTAATGAAATCCATAGACACGTCCTCCCAAATCTGAGAGGGAATAGGTAGTGGTTGTAGAAGCCCCGCAGGTGCGGTGGTGGTAGATTTCGCTTGTTGGCATGTTAGACACTGTGACACAAACAATCGCACATCACGAGACAGTGAAGGCCAGGTGAATTGAGAAGCGATGCGAGCCTTAGTGCGAGTAATCCCAGCATGACCTCCCAGCATCGAGGAATGGAATTCTCGCAAAATAGATTGAATAAGGCTAGCTATGGGAGGCACTACAATTTTATTGTTCCAGTACAGGGTGTCTTGTCTCACATGATAAAGTGGATCCGTATTAGTACCTTGGAGGCAACGCTGTTTGATTTGAGACAATGAAGGATTTGCGTTGACTGCAACAAGTATACTAGAGAATAGAGGATTGATTGGTCCCGATGAAGCCATAAAGAAGGACCTGGATAAAGCATCGGCAGCAATGTTGTCCTTGCCAGGCTTATATTCAATAGTGAAGTCATATCCGAGAAATTTGTGGAGCCACTTCTGTTGCTCAGGGGTTTGAATCGTTTGATCAGACAAAGCCTTTAAACTTTGTTGATCAGTTCTGATGATAAACTTATGACCCAGAATATAATGTCTAAATTTTGCCATAGCTTCAGTAACTGCATAAAGTTCTCTAACATAAGCAGACTTGTGTTGCATGGATGCGTTCAACTTCTTAGAAAAATAAGCAATTGGATGCTTATCTTGACTCAAGATGGCACCAATGCCAGTACCCGAAGCATCGGTCTCCAGGATGAAAGGCTTAGAAAAATCTGGCAAGGCTAGAACCGGCGCATCTGTAATGGCGTGTTGTAAGGATAAAAAAGCATCAGTAGCTGCTTGCGACCATGCAAACGCGTCCTTCTTAAGTAATGCTGTCAAGGGAGCTGCAATGGTAGCATAATTTCTGATAAATCTTCTATAGTAGCCGGATATCCCCAAAAACCCTCTCAATTGTTTGAGATTTGAGGGTATAGGCCAGTCCAGCACTGCTCTCACCTTATCTTTGTCCATGTTCACACCATGGTGAGATATCGTATGCCCTAAGTAATCAACTTCCGTGAATCCGAAGCAACACTTAGACCGTTTGGCAAATAATGAATGATTGCGTAGGAGCTGAAGCACTTCAGTCAGGTGTGCTAGATGAGTGGACCAAGAAGGACTATAAATTAAAATGTCGTCGAAAAATACCAGCACTGACTTTCTGAGTTGAACCTGGAAAACATGATTCATGAGGCTCTGGAATGATGCAGGTGCGTTGGAGAGACCAAACGGCATCACTAACCATTCATATAGACCTTGGTGCGTTCAGAAAGCAGTTTTGTGTCGGTCTTCGGTTTTAACCAAAATCTGATGGTACCCTGAACGTAGATCCAATTTGGAAAAGTATTGTGCACCATGGAGTTCATCTAGCAATTCATCCACAGTTGGGATAGGAAAACTATCTTTGATAGTAATGGAATTGAGGGCCCTATAATCTGTGCAAAATCTCCATGAGCCATCTTTCTTCTTGACCAGCAAAACTGGTGAAGAAAAGGGACTATTGCTGGGCTGAATCAGACCCTGTTGCAACATCTCATTAACCATTATTTCTATTTGTGCTTTCTGACTGTGGGGGTACCTGTAAGGCCTCACTTTAACGGGATTACTGCCTTCAAGTAAGGGTATAGCATGGTCTTGAAACCTAGTAGGTGGTAAGCCTTTAGGTTCAACAAACACATCGGGATATGCGTCTAAGATCTGAGATATATCAGGGTGGATAGGAGTGCTCGAGTCACTGACAGTTGGTAATATTTTGTCAAATTGCAGGGTAAAAGCAAGGTCTATGGCATGAGTGTGGTGTAGCCTTTTGATGTGATTAAACTGTGCTTGGCTCGGACCCTTAGGTGTGTCTCCATAAAGTGTAACAAAGGTGTCCTTGACATAAAATTTTAAAGATAGTGCATTATAGTCTGCTATGTGAGGACCTAAGGTTTTTAACCAGGGGACTCCCAACACAAGGTCAGCTCCAGAAATAGGCAGTAAATACACAGGAAGGTGTAAGGTATTACCCTGAATCGTGACTGGCAGATCACTGATATAACCCATGGTGGTCAAGGAATTGCCATTGCCCACTAAGACTTGAAATTGAGTCGTTGACTGAACTGACAAGTGTAAAGACTGAGCAATTCTGGGTTGGAGGAAGTTGTCAGAACTCCCACTATCCAACAAAACCGTGACATCCATGCCTTGAATTTGGCCACGAAAACGCAAAGTACCAAGTCCATGAGAACCATTCAAAGCATTTAAGGATAAGTGATGTTCAGAGTCCTCAATAGGCATACTTTTCGCTAAGGATTCAAGTGTGATATCAGGGTGTGGGTGTGGTTCATTGTCATCATCTTCCATTTGGAGGAGAAAATAATGACGGTTGGGACATTTGTGGTTGATAGAGAATTTGTCATCGCAGTAATAGCAGAGGCCCTTTTCACGGCGAATTTTCATTTCAGCTCGCGATATGTTTTTGACAGGGTGGCTTTTTGGTGATGGATTTGGTGGTTTAGGGTTAGGCAGAATTGGGGGTTGAGGTGTGTGTTTGGGTGTAGAATTGGGTCCAGGGAAATGATAGGGTTTGGTAGAATTGATGGTAAGTGGTTTTGAAACGGGTGATGGTGAATATTTATCCTCAAAAAGCCTTGCAAGAGCATAAGCACGGGACAAGGAAGAAGGGGTTTGAGCAATAACATCTCGTTTGATATCAGTTTTGAGGCCACTGATAAAGCAATCCAAGGTGGCATCAGGACTCAGACCTTGGGCTCTATTGGCAAGCACAGTAAACGATGTATAATACTCTGCAACTGTGGACGTTTGGGTCAATTTGAACAGTGCGGGCCTTGGAGACTCATAAGGGGATGGGCCAAACTCCATTTCTAAAGCTCGAGTGAACATGGCCCATGATTGAAAAGGCTGATTACGGGAAATCATTTGGAACCATGGCACCACGTCCTTTTCCATGTGCACGGCGGCGATGGTAAGGCGGTGATGATCTGGTGTGTCATAAAACTCAAAAAATTGTTCAGCCTTAAAAATCCAATTCATTACCTCAGATCCATCAAATCGGGGAAAGTCGAGCTTGATGTTGCGCATCTGAAACGGCTGAGACGGCGACGGCATTGAACCGGAAATGGAGTGTTTTCCACCGGAGAGCTGGTTCTCATGAAGAGAGGTGAGCTGACTCTCGACACGTTCAAAACGGGCTTGATCCAAGTGACGGTGCTGCGAATACTCGTTGTGGCGGCGGTCGACGTCTTCAACAAACCTCTGCAGAGTTTTGGACATCTCAGCAATGGCATTTTCCATAGTTTTCATGCGTGTATTGTCGGCCATGGGGAGGTCAATGAAAGCACCAGTTGTAATGAACAGAAATAATGAAAGCAGAAAAGCAGTGGAATATGGATAAAAATTGTACTAATAATCAATGCAACAGTACAATTTGTTTGAAGGAATGAAATGATGTAATGATTAAAGATGGAATCTAAGGGAAATACTAGAAAAGCATAAGCTTCAGAGGGAGAGAAGAGTCATTTCTTCCACACTAAATTCCATGCCAATGATTGTCAATCATGAGGGTATTTAAACAAAGTCTTCCTTGACTTTTCTGTTTGGGATTCTCTCTCTCTCTTTCCACGTCCCAGATCCTGATCTTGTGGATCTAATGCCAAGTGTCCCTCCTCATCATGTGAATTAGTTACTCTTGTGATTTCTTTGTCCTTATTCACAACATTACCCTCCCCATTAAAATTAACCTTGTCCTCAAGGTTAAAGTTAGGATAAGTCTTGGAAAACTCAGTCCATATTTCCCAAGTGGCTTCAGAAACCGGTAAGCTAGACCATTTGATCAGCACTTGTGGTACTTCGATGCCATTCTGCAGCAGAATGCGAGTGTTCAGAACTTCCTCAGGGTAAATAATAGGGCATGTCTCAGTAGTGAGGAAGGGTGAGGGCAGGTATTGCTCATGATGATTGCCCTTGCATAATTTGAGATTGACAATATGAAAAACTGGGTGGATCTTGGCAGTCTGGGGAAGTAACAACTTATAAGCCACCGCGCCTATCCTTTGTATGACAGGAAAAGGACCAAAATATCTCAAGCCGAGTTTCTGATTTTTGTGCAAGGACAAGGAATGTTGACGGTACGGCTGCAATTTAACCAATACCATATCGCCAACCTTGAACTCTGCAAAACTTCTTTTAGAATCAGCATACTTTTTCATAACTTGTTGAGCACGATGAAGGTTGGACTTGAGCAATTGAAGAGTATCGTCTCGTTCAGCCAGTAGTGCCTGTAGTGCAGGAGGGTCAGCTGTGGCAGTATCATATTTCAACAGAATAGGAGGATCTCGACCATAAACGACCTTAAACGGTGTCATGCCAATGCTACACTGGTAAGAAGAGTTATACCAAAATTCTGCCCAAGGAAGTAGCTTAGACCATGTGTGAGGTACTTGCCCTGCAAAACATCGGAGATACAGCTCAACACACTTGTTGACCGCTTCAGTTTGGCCATCCGATTGAGGGTGGTATGCAGAGCTCATTGCCAGAGTAGTGCCACTTTGTTTGAACAAGTGTCTCCAAAAGGCGCTTGTAAAAACTCTGTCCCTATCTGAAACCAAGGATTTGGGAAATCCATGCAACTTAACCACATTGTGTAAGAACGCATCCGCGACTTTAACGCTAGTGAAGTCGGATTTTAAAGGAGTGAAATGACTATACTTGGAAAGTCTGTCGACTACCACCATAATCACCGAGAACCCATTAGAGGGGGGCAGTCCCGTAATGAAATCCATAGACACGTCCTCCCAAATCTGAGAGGGAATAGGTAGTGGTTGTAGAAGCCCCGCAGGTGCGGTGGTGGTAGATTTCGCTTGTTGGCATGTTAGACACTGTGACACAAACAATCGCACATCACGAGACAGTGAAGGCCAGGTGAATTGAGAAGCGATGCGAGCCTTAGTGCGAGTAATCCCAGCATGACCTCCCAGCATCGAGGAATGGAATTCTCGCAAAATAGATTGAATAAGGCTAGCTATGGGAGGCACTACAATTTTATTGTTCCAGTACAGGGTGTCTTGTCTCACATGATAAAGTGGATCCGTATTAGTACCTTGGAGGCAACGCTGTTTGATTTGAGACAATGAAGGATCTGCGTTGACTGCAACAAGTATACTAGAGAATAGAGGATTGATTGGTCCCGATGAAGCCATAAAGAAGGACCTGGATAAAGCATCGGCAGCAATGTTGTCCTTGCCAGGCTTATATTCAATAGTGAAGTCATATCCGAGAAATTTGTGGAGCCACTTCTGTTGCTCAGGGGTTTGAATCGTTTGATCAGACAAAGCCTTCAAACTTTGTTGATCAGTTCTGATGATAAACTTATGACCCAGAATATAATGTCTAAATTTTGCCATAGCTTCAGTAACTGCATAAAGTTCTCTAACATAAGCAGACTTGTGTTGCATGGATGCGTTCAACTTCTTAGAAAAATAAGCAATTGGATGCTTATCTTGACTCAAGATGGCACCAATGCCAGTACCCGAAGCATCGGTCTCCAGGATGAAAGGCTTAGAAAAATCTGGCAAGGCTAGAACCGGCGCATCTGTAATGGCGTGTTGTAAGGATAAAAAAGCATCAGTAGCTGCTTGCGACCATGCAAACGCGTCCTTCTTAAGTAATGCTGTCAAGGGAGCTGCAATGGTAGCATAATTTCTGATAAATCTTCTATAGTAGCCGGATATCCCCAAAAACCCTCTCAATTGTTTGAGATTTGAGGGTATAGGCCAGTCCAGCACTGCTCTCACCTTATCTTTGTCCATGTTCACACCATGGTGAGATATCGTATGCCCTAAGTAATCAACTTCCGTGAATCCGAAGCAACACTTAGACCGTTTGGCAAATAATGAATGATTGCGTAGGAGCTGAAGCACTTCAGTCAGGTGTGCTAGATGAGTGGACCAAGAAGGACTATAAATTAAAATGTCGTCGAAAAATACCAGCACTGACTTTCTGAGTTGAACCTGGAAAACATGATTCATGAGGCTCTGGAATGATGCAGGTGCGTTGGAGAGACCAAACGGCATCACTAACCATTCATATAGACCTTGGTGCGTTCAGAAAGCAGTTTTGTGTCGGTCTTCGGTTTTAACCAAAATCTGATGGTACCCTGAACGTAGATCCAATTTGGAAAAGTATTGTGCACCATGGAGTTCATCTAGCAATTCATCCACAGTTGGGATAGGAAAACTATCTTTGATAGTAATGGAATTGAGGGCCCTATAATCTGTGCAAAATCTCCATGAGCCATCTTTCTTCTTGACCAGCAAAACTGGTGAAGAAAAGGGACTATTGCTGGGCTGAATCAGACCCTGTTGCAACATCTCATTAACCATTATTTCTATTTGTGCTTTCTGACTGTGGGGGTACCTGTAAGGCCTCACTTTAACGGGATTACTGCCTTCAAGTAAGGGTATAGCATGGTCTTGAAACCTAGTAGGTGGTAAGCCTTTAGGTTCAACAAACACATCGGGATATGCGTCTAAGATCTGAGATATATCAGGGTGGATAGGAGTGCTCGAGTCACTGACAGTTGGTAATATTTTGTCAAATTGCAGGGTAAAAGCAAGGTCTATGGCATGAGTGTGGTGTAGCCTTTTGATGTGATTAAACTGTGCTTGGCTCGGACCCTTAGGTGTGTCTCCATAAAGTGTAACAAAGGTGTCCTTGACATAAAATTTTAAAGATAGTGCATTATAGTCTGCTATGTGAGGACCTAAGGTTTTTAACCAGGGGACTCCCAACACAAGGTCAGCTCCAGAAATAGGCAGTAAATACACAGGAAGGTGTAAGGTATTACCCTGAATCGTGACTGGCAGATCACTGATATAACCCATGGTGGTCAAGGAATTGCCATTGCCCACTAAGACTTGAAATTGAGTCGTTGACTGAACTGACAAGTGTAAAGACTGAGCAATTCTGGGTTGGAGGAAGTTGTCAGAACTCCCACTATCCAACAAAACCGTGACATCCATGCCTTGAATTTGGCCACGAAAACGCAAAGTACCAAGTCCATGAGAACCATTCAAAGCATTTAAGGATAAGTGATGTTCAGAGTCCTCAATAGGCATACTTTTCGCTAAGGATTCAAGTGTGATATCAGGGTGTGGGTGTGGTTCATTGTCATCATCTTCCATTTGGAGGAGAAAATAATGACGGTTGGGACATTTGTGGTTGATAGAGAATTTGTCATCGCAGTAATAGCAGAGGCCCTTTTCACGGCGAATTTGCATTTCAGCTCGCGATATGTTTTTGACAGGGTGGCTTTTTGGTGATGGATTTGGTGGTTTAGGGTTAGGCAGAATTGGGGGTTGAGGTGTGTGTTTGGGTGTAGAATTGGGTCCAGGGAAATGATAGGGTTTGGTAGAATTGATGGTAAGTGGTTTTGAAACGGGTGATGGTGAATATTTATCCTCAAAAAGCCTTGCAAGAGCATAAGCACGGGACAAGGAAGAAGGGGTTTGAGCAATAACATCTCGTTTGATATCAGTTTTGAGGCCACTGATAAAGCAATCCAAGGTGGCATCAGGACTCAGACCTTGGGCTCTATTGGCAAGCACAGTAAACGATGTATAATACTCTGCAACTGTGGACGTTTGGGTCAATTTGAACAGTGCGGGCCTTGGAGACTCATAAGGGGATGGGCCAAACTCCATTTCTAAAGCTCGAGTGAACATGGCCCATGATTGAAAAGGCTGATTACGGGAAATCATTTGGAACCATGGCACCACGTCCTTTTCCATGTGCACGGCGGCGATGGTAAGGCGGTGATGATCTGGTGTGTCATAAAACTCAAAAAATTGTTCAGCCTTAAAAATCCAATTCATTACCTCAGATCCATCAAATCGGGGAAAGTCGAGCTTGATGTTGCGCATCTGAAACGGCTGAGACGGCGACGGCGTTGAACCGGAAACGGAGTGTTTTCCACCGGAGAGCTGGTTCTCATGAAGAGAGGTGAGCTGACTCTCGACACGTTCAAAACGGGCTTGATCCAAGTGACGGTGCTGCGAATACTCGTTGTGGCGGCGGTCGGCGTCTTCAACAAACCTCTGCAGAGTTTTGGACATCTCAGCAATGGCATTTTCCATAGTTTTCATGCGTGTATTGTCGGCCATGGGGAGGTCAATGAAAGCACCAGTTGTAATGAACAGAAATAATGAAAGCAGAAAAGCAGTGGAATATGGATAAAAATTGTACTAATAATCAATGCAACAGTACAATTTGTTTGAAGGAATGAAATGATGTAATGATTAAAGATGGAATCTAAGGGAAATACTAGAAAAGCATAAGCTTCAGAGGGAGAGAAGAGTCATTTCTTCCACACTAAATTCCATGCCAATGATTGCCAATCATGAGGGTATTTAAACAAAGTCTTCCTTGAATTTTCTGTTTGGGATTCTCTCTCTCTTTCCACGTCACAGATCCTAATCTTGTGGATCTAATGCCAAGTGTCCCTCCTCATCATGTGAATTAGTTACTCTTGTGATTTCTTTGTCCTTATTCACAACAGAAACCTTTCTATCTAAACATGTAACTTTTCATAAAATATTTTTACCTTATAAAGTTTATTATGTGCATTCATCCCTGCATACCTAGGATCATCATTTTGCTTCTACACAACCCACATACACTGATTTAAATTCATCCACTACCATTGAACCTGAAACAATATCTCCTATTTCATAATCAACTCATCATGAAGCCTATTACAATATAAGTCCCAAAAACTAGACTTAAATTCTATATCTTATACCTCAAATAGTGAGAAATCCTAAGTTACATACTTAATACAAAACCACAAACACAATAAACCAAATATCTCTATACATGTACTAATACTATATATAGATATATATGATATGATATGATATATCCTCCGTAAATCTTAACTACTGCATTCATAATCAGAGCGCTCGACAACAGTTTCAGGCTCACCTTCCCTCAAACAATCAAGTGGAGGTATAGTCAAAGTCTCTTGTCTTCCATAAGCATTCCAACAAAAAGGATCATCTACCAATTCACCTTCATAAGGCAAAAGTTCAATCTCAGAGAGAGTTATGTTTGTGCAAGCAACAGTGTCACTGCAAGCAAAGTGAATAGGAGGTGTTCTAACATCATAAGTTCCCTTTATTTTTCTGTAGGACACATTGTTTACATAAATCGCCGATGTTTGATTCATACATTCTTTCGATAAGCAGTAGAATTGGTCTATGTTGATGCAGTTTCTCACATTCTCCATTTGTATGTTGTCAAATGTTAAACCTGTTACTGATCCTGTACCTCCTTGCCATGTTTTTATTCTTAGCCCATTGTCTGATTCTTTTATGATCGAATTTCGAACCGTTAGGTTTGAGACACATGCGTGGGAATTATGTACTCCAAGGCTTCCAATGCTGTTGAAATCGCAACACAATGAACATGGTCGTTAATCAGTTACAAGTCACACATATAATACTGGATTCTAGATTACAACAATACGATAATCCTGTTGAAATGATCTAGA
Organism: Vicia faba; assembly: GCA_948472305.1. Taxonomy (NCBI): domain Eukaryota; kingdom Viridiplantae; phylum Streptophyta; class Magnoliopsida; order Fabales; family Fabaceae; genus Vicia; species Vicia faba. The sequence continues at coordinate 1,499,639,766 of OX451736.1, forward strand.
TTACTGTCGTCAGGGCCGTCCTTATGATTAAGTTGTGGTTAAATAAGGTCTAAATAATATTATCCCGGTAAAATTGTGGTTTAATAAATATATATTTATTTTATCTTGATTAAACTCTGACTAATTGGAAGTTCGAAACTTCTGACCGTAAAAATATTGAAGTCACACAAAAATCTAAAAGAAGAAAATAAATCTTGTGATCAGTTAAAGTTAGAAATGCTTTTAATTTCAAACAAAAATTTTCCATTATTTATTTATTTTTCTTGAATATATAATGTTATGAGACACCTTAAGAGTTATTACACTCACGCTATAAGTTAAAGTCACTTTTCATTCACTTTTGTCTCTTGAAATGGTTTTTGGACCACACAAAATATGGTACATAATATATTAAAAAACCATCAACTAAATTTGTTTTTTATTAACCATAATTTATTGTTAGTTAAAAACCATTTTAACTACAATAACAGAAACTATGTGACATACCTAATTCCGTGGGTAGGAGCACAAGTAACACCATCTACATTCACATTTGAACAACCCGGGCCAATTGAAATGCAATCATCACCTATTAAAAAAATAGTAACATTTTCTAGATTAATAAATAAATAAATTAATAAATAAAAACCATATAATAAAAAGTTTATATTGGAAAAGTTAAATAATGTTCTTTATTTTTTTACCATTGCTTATCATGGAGTTATAAATTCCAACTTCTTTTGTGTTTCCCAAGTGGATTCCATCAGTATTGGGACTAAGTTTTGGTGCAGAAATGGACAATTTGTCAATTAATACACCTTCACAACCATCAAATTTCACATGGAATTGAGGACTGTTTTGTATTTTCAACCCAGTTAAAACCAAATTTGAGCTCATGAAGAACCTTATCATCTATACACAAAAAGAGACATAATCAATGAGACTATTAATGTTATTAATTATTGAGGATAAATTCTGAATAGTTTACTTACTGTAGGGCTATCACACGGTCCTGAAATAGTTTTCCCACTAGGAGCCTGAAATGCCAAAAAAAATTATTACTAGAATTTACTTGATAAATGTAAGTTCAAGGAGTTCGGGTTCGTGTTCAAATGAGTTAAATGAGTGTAAGTTTGTTGATTTAAGATTTAATCTCTCTCGAAAACATTTATTTATATTAGTGTCACTTTAAAAGATAGATAATACAAAAATAATTGCATCAATATTAGTTAGTATTACCCTGTGAGGTTTGCAAGGAAGATTCCACCATTTTTCTCCGTTGCCTTCGATAATTCCAGTTCCGTTTAAAGTCATTTGATCAAGTCGATAAAATACAAGCCATTGATTTTTACTATCTGACTCAGGCCAACATTCTGGTCCATCAGGTGCCATTAAAGTTCCATCAATCTATATTCATTTCAACCTTGTTAGTTAATCATACAAGAAATTTTTTTAGGAAATTTATATTGCAGCAAAACTAAGAAAAAAAAAAAAAAAGCTTATTTGGTCTAAATTGCGATTATCATACCAGAGACTTCAAAATTCATTATATTGTAGATGCAAGTGCATTGCAGTTGCAGACTACTATTTAAAACCAAAATCAACAACAATTACGACTGCAATGTAGGATTTTTAAAGTATTCGCAACCGCAATTGCAAGTTATCCACAATATTTATCTACAAATTTAACACAATACGAACAATTGCAACGTAATTTCGAAAGTAACAACAGTTTATAGACTAATGAAAATTTGGTTTATGTGATAAACAAGGAAATTCAGGAAGCATTCTTACTTGAAAAACTAGTCCTGGTTTGCATGGACCTGAAAAGATTGTAGAAGTGATTTTAAAACAGTAGTTTTCGGGAGCGAAAAGAACTCCTGATTCAACTGCACAGGCTGCTTTCCATGCTGCTCTAAATGCAGCTGTGTCGTCAGCTTCACCATCTCCGACCGCTCCGAATGACCGTACATCGAAAATACAGTCTGAAGGAGATTCTCCAGGGTCATTTGGATATGGATATGGATCAGAAGGAACACTAGGAGGAGGAGGGTTGAGAGAAGGAGGTGAAGGGTCACTTGGAGCAGGGGGAATTTTCTTTGGTTTCTTGTGATGATGGTATCTTCCTTCCACATTATGGATGAAAAGAATCATTGTTATCCATAGGATGAAAAACCAAAGAACATGACTCATGATGAATTTTGTAACAATGTTAAATCATAGAGAGGATATATGTATCTGTGAAAATAAAATTCAAAATGGTGAAATTCAGAATTTTGATATTGCAAAGATAAATGAAGGAGATTAATTTGAATTTTGAAGTGATTTTCAGAATGTTCAAAGCAAATTGTTCTAGTAAGAGATTTCTAAAGCAAAATGTTAATATATATATATACCAAAAAACAATAATAATTGTACTATGGTTAAGGAAAAAGTTCTCAAGCTTAAGTTTGACACGTGTTGATTTATGGTTGATCAAAGGTCTAGGTGTTTCAAAGAAAAATTGAAAGTTTTTAGAGACACTTTTTGATGTCAACTTTCTTTGTAATATTGGCATTGTGTGTGTTAAAGTTAAGGTGAAGTTAGCTAGAAGGCTCACTAGAATCAGAAGAGACGAGACTCGTCAAAGTCATTAGAGTAGGCAGGACTCATCAAGATGAAACTCATGGGAGTTAGAAAAGATCTTAAAGTTTAAACAACACTTAAAAAGTATTTATAAATTATTCACCAAAAATATTTTTATATCGAGAATCAGAGTTGAACTCACACGCTATTAATATATATGAATCAACATTTTATCAATAGAGTCTTATTTATAAAATAATTCTAAAAATTGAAAATTATTCTATCTATTTTAAAATTAATGTCGTTTTAAAAAAAAAATTATTTTAAAATGAATGTCATTATCACTTTTCAATATAGTAATAATAATAATTTTTTAATTATGTTCTATAATTATTATTCTGCACTATACTTTTAATAAATTAATAAGACTAATTTAATAAAAATACAATATCACATGATAATATAGTTATATTTTTTAATTTGTGTGAAAAACTTTAAAGGATATTCATTTTAAAATAGAAAAACTAATTTTTTTATCATCATGTTTTGTCATATAGTAGTCACAAGACATCTTTCTTTTATGAGTTTTTTCTTGGAAGAAGTGAATCAAACACATGCATCTCTAGAAAAATCACACTAACCAATATACAAGATATCGCATGTGAGTTTATGGCTATATATAAGTTAGAATCAGAACTGTAAAGAACAAAGTACCAACAGATAGTAAAAAAAGAAGAAAGCTACACGTCATGTGAATCTTAAGCATAACAAATCTACCTATGCTATAGAAAGAAGGAAAAAAACATAAAAAACAATTGAACTTACATTATGAATCAAACAATCTTTCTAGTTTGTGACATTTGAGAATTAAAGATTGTGATTTGTAACTTATTTAAAATATTTATATTTGAATTAATAATTGAGATTGAAATGTGAACGTTTTGTATTAGTATTAACCCTTTTTGAAAGGTATGATAGGACAATACATAGAGAAGTGTAGAAATGGGGGAATGTGGTTTTGATGTAAAAGAAAAAGATATCGTGACTCTATGTTGTTGTTTAGCTGAATGTGGCCCTGAATGTATTGAAGGGAGCTTTATATTGGTACCCGACATGAGAATTAAGGCATTCACGGGTGGAATCAAATTCTCTATTATTTTCAAACCAAAAAACAAAGGCTAAAACCGACATGGTAGGTAAATATTCCTACATTTCGTAATATATTTCCTACATAACATATTGATTAGTTATTGGATTTTTACTATGACTTGATGGTAATAAGAATTTTTTCCAATCATATTGCATTCATTGTTTCTGGTGTCCTCTGTTTTTATATTACTAAAGAAAAGTAGTTATAACTAAGTACTAACTACTAGTTTAGTTAGTCATGTAACCATCAATTAATTAAACTTAATTAAGGACTAATTTGATTTTAAATCTTAATAGTCCTCCTCAAACTAAGCATGGTAAATGTTTATTATGTTAAATTTGAAAACAAAGTTATTAAATTTAGGAGCAGGTACAACCTATGTCAAGAAATTTGTGATTTGCTCTTGTGATGAGATGGGCAATAGACGTAGTAAATCTTGTTGAACTTTTTCATGCGAAAGATGGTAGTTTATTTCTAGATGTTTCGTTCTCTCATTAAAAATTAGATTGGAAACGATGTGCATTACACTTTGGCTGTTATTATTAGGTTTAGAGTTAGTCTTAGTCATTCCTACAAAATCGATTTGTAAGATGATGTGTGACATTCTATATATACTCTTTAGAGACTATATTTATTACCAATGTGAGACTTTGAGATTTTCTCAATAGTCACAATAGATGGAGGGAGGTTTGGAACAAGTGATGCAAAGATCCTTCATTAAAAACACCAACCAAAGTAATCCATAAGTGGCTGATGACAAAGCTATGTACTCAGTTTCATATGAAAATTGAGAAATATTTTGTTGTTTCTTTGTACGCTAAATAATCAAGGAAGAACCTAGAAAAAAGAAATAGCCACAAATTGATTTTTCTAGAATCAATACAATTGGCCCAATCTTCATCTGAATTGACAAGGATTTGCTATTTTGAATTCCTATAGAACATAGGACCTCTATCAAGGTTGTACTTTAAATATCTAATGAATCTTCACACAAATTGGTAATGAATCATGGAGAAATTGACTTAATTGTTTAGCAAAAATAATATATGTTTTGGTTGTGTTCAAATATAACAATCTACCGATTAACCTTCTATAAGATCCAATGTCATAAAATGATTTTTCACCATCAACATGAAGTTTCATATACAGAAGAGGTGTTGCAGCTGGTTTGGAGCAAAGATAACATGATTTGTGTAAAAGATCCAAGCAATATTTTCTTTGGAATAGAGAAATTCCTTCATTTGAATGTGACATTTACAAGCTCAGGAAAAGTACTTATATCTCTCTATAGTGCCATCAACATAATGTTTAACCTTATAAAACCATTTACTCATAATAGGTTCGACATGAGGTGGTAAATCTACTATGGTCAAATAATTCATTTAGTTCAATTCTTCCAATTCATAAACCATAACTTTAACCCAACGATCATGTATCTTCCTTATAATTCTTAGGCTCAATGTTATGTGTGACAGATGTAGTGAAGTCACGATGAGATTTGGACAAATTATACACAAAATCAAAAGAAGAAATAGGATAAAGAATAGAGGAAGCTCCTGAAGATGAATTGTACCTAAAGAGTTGCACACATAATATGAGATATAATTTGGTGCATGTTGTAACACCCTAAACTCCAAACACTTAATTTATAAAACATACAAAATAATTTACTCAAGAAGGGTGTCACATTTTCTCAGCATAACTTCTTTCTCAAAATCATTACAGCAGCTGAAATAAATATTAACACAATTTTAATTGCCTCATAAATAAAATCAACTTCATTTAAACCATAAAATAAAGATCTCAACAACTCGCAAACACAAAATGAAAACGATATTCCCAATCCAGTGTTACACTATCGACACGCGAAAAACTAAACAACGCAAAAAGATAAACAACAAAGAAGGCCAACTATGCCATCCTCCAATACAAGCAATAGCTAAAGCCCCCCAGACTCTATCTTAGTATCTACACCATATGTATAAAGAACAACAATGAAACAAACAGGGGGGTGAGAATACATTCACATATGTTAATATTGCATAAAATAATAGGATAGTGCAATTAATACCAATCATCAATCACATAAATCATCCACATCAATATTCAATCACACATGTAGTTATGTATACATAGTATTCATCTCCCCTACTCTAATGTATGTGGTATCATGGTTTAGGATATTCAGAGGTATGTTACTTAAGCATCCACTGTGATTAGACCGAAGTCCTACTCGTCACTGGACTGAAGACCTACTCGTCACTGGACCGAAGTCCTGCCTATCTCCAACATAAATGATGCATGAATGCAATGACAATACAAATGCGATACTCATCTCAACCTCCAACTCCAATACTCAAAATTGGTTCATCTCGAACCTAAAACACAACATAATTATCACCAATACAAGGCCACATCAATAGTTCCTCTGAATCGTAACATCTCACCATACTCAATAATTTACCTCTTCATGAAAATATTCATCATAAACTCAATACAATGATTAAAAATATTTACTTTCTCATAAATATTGATAAAACAACATCAAACAATATAGAATAAAACCTCCAAAAATAGAATCTACTCGAAAAATAGAGTCAAACAACTCAGAATTAGTCAACCCAGGGGCGGATGGTCAACCTCTCGCTGGGTTGATGGTCTTCACCACCCACCAGCTTCTCTCTTAGCTACCCGTCATCACTGACGGTCAGGGCGAGGAACACCCATCCCGACACGCTAACGGCCGAACCGTCAGCCAACTGACGCCTCTCAGCTCCAACCAACAGTTCTTCCTACCTATCGCGATGAGGGTCTCACTGTCACCCCTATGAAGCCCAGCATCACTGTGCAGAACCCATACTTTTGCGTTTTTCTCCATTAAAACGCTTTCAGAACTCCGATTTCGATACTAGACCGTCCCAACCGCACAACAAAACATCAACCATCATTCATATATCATTTACATCATCAAAACTCATCGATTAACATTTAAGTCATCAATTTATCATGAATCGTCATCATATTTTATCAAATTATCATTTATACTCATGAACATCAAAACTCAGAATTAACACATGCCTTTCACACAATTTACAACCATTGAAAGAGCACAAATTTAACATGAAATCACAATAACCTAAAGAGGTTTTACACAAACTCCTTCATGGTTTAGCAATATCATCAATGGAGAAAAAGGAAGAGAAAAGGGAAAGAGGACAAAGAATCTTATTTATCCTTCATGCCTAAATACACTCATATCATGAATAGTTCCTCCTCCCCCCTTACCTCAAATTTGTAGCAAAGTTTGAAGCTTTGATTATGGAGTCTCTTCTCCTTCAAAAACTCTCCTAGGTTTTTTCTCTTCTCTCCCTTGCCTCTTTTCACAATTTTCACGTACTGACAAATTCGTTCAACTTTTCTCTCTTAAAAAACAAAAACCTAATTTCTTTTTTATTTTAATTAATTACACAAACTCTCATCAACTTTCTCTAAAATCACCCACCTCCCTATTTTATTAAAGTTCTACTTTTCTCCCCGGAGTCTCCATTTTTCCTATTTCTCTATTAATTAAATTATTAAAATATAATTAAATTCTAGTTTAATATTAAACTACCATTCCTCACTTTAAAAGTAATCTTAAATATAATAAAACTTTACCCAAAATTCAATAACTTAAATAAAAATAATTAAATAGGTCAAAACACATCCAAAACTCGTAAAAATAAAATAAACAAAATTAGGGTGTTACAACTCTCCCCCACTGTTAGAATTTTTGCCCTAAAAAATTATCTGAAAGAAACAACTTCAAATAAGACTCTCTCACCAGGCTCTCCAATTCCCACGCCACGCTTCCTCCAGTAGGTCCTCTCCACACCACCTTAAACAAAGCAATTTCTTTACCCCTCAATTGTTTTGTTTCTCGATCCTCAGTCTGCAAGGCTGATGGCTCTACAGTCAAGTTATCTCTCACTTGCACATCATCCATTTGAATCACATGAGACAAGTGAGGAATATACTTCCAAAGTTGAGACACATGAAAGACACCATGAAGATTCGAAATAGATGATGGTAGGACAACTCGATTGGAAACTTCGCTGATTCTATGAGGGATCTGATAATGACTAATAAATAAGGTGTGAGCTTTCAAGACTTTAACTCACAGCCAACACCAGTCATTAGAGTGACTCTCAAAAACACATGGTCTCCCTCTCGAATTTGTAGCAAAGGTTGAAGCTTAATTTGGTTATGGAGTCTCTTATCCTTCAAAAGCTCTCCTAGGGTTTTGCTCTTCTCTCTCTTGCCTCTTTTCACAATTTTCATGTACTGACAAACCCTCTCAACTTCTCTCTCTTAATAAACAAAAGCCTAATTTCCTTTTTATTTTAATTAATTCTATAAACTCTCCTCAACTCTATCTAATTCCACCCACCTTCCTATTTTATTAAAACTCTGCTTTTCTCCCCATAGTCTCAATTTATCTTATTTTTCTATTAATTAAATTATTAAAAATATAATTAAATTCTAGTTTAATATTAAAATTTCATTCTTCATTTCTACACTAATCTCAAATATAATAAAACTTTACCCAAAATTCAATAACTTAAATAAAAATATTTAAATAAGTCAAAACATATCCAAAACTCAATTAATAATAAAATTATCAAAATCGGAGTGTTACACATGTTATATTATAATAGCTTGTTTTTGGCTATATTATTTGTAGATTAATTTTAGTCTATGGTTTGATTAGGTGGTGGATCTTGGGCATCATTATTCAAAACATGATGGTTATGGTTATGTGTGGCATCAGGAAAATGTGGTTTATTGGAACTGGTGGATAATGGTGGTTGATGATTGACGATAGTATTGGTATGATATTCTCAAGTGGGAATGATTTCTTTGGTTTAATTGGGGAAAATGTATTCATGATGTGTAACATATCTATATACAAAAGCTTTTTTATTATTGATATTATATGGAGCAACTCCCTTAATACCATTCTTGTAACCCAAGAAAATACACTTTCTACCCCTAGGTTCAAGTTTTGTTATGTGAACTTGAAGTGTGGAAGCATAAATTAAGGAACATAAAACTTTAAGTGTATGTATGTTAGGAATTTCATTATGAAAAACAAATTGAGGAGATTTATTTTGAAGAATAGGAATAAGAATTTTATTCATTATGAATGCAACATGTAAAATAGCATAGGCCCAAAAATACTTATGAAGTTTTTGTTGAAAAAAATATCCCTACATATGTTTAAAAAGTGTTGTTTCTTCCTCTCCATTTACCATTTTGTTCTGGAGATTCCTCACAACTTATTTGATGTATGATTTTATTAGTGGCATAAAATTCAAAAAAATTAAATTCATAACCATTATCTATGCGAATGACTTTGATTTTGGGTCCATGTTGAGTTTCAATAAGTTTGACAAAATTCAAAACATCCTAGATAGGTTTTGATTTATTTTTCATAAGTTTAATCCAAATACACATACTATAATCATCTACAATTGTTAGGAAATATTAATGACTATGTAGATATTTGATATTAAAAGGACCCTAAATGTTAAAATGGGTCGTATCATAAAGGTGTAAAGCTCAATTAGCGCTAATATAATAAGTAGTTTTCTTTGTCTAGCGTGATGACACACATCACAAACTTTTCTTTATCAACTAAAATAAAAAGGAAAGGTTGAATGTAAATTTGACATCCTACTATGAGATAAGTAACATAGTCTAAAGTTCTATAGGGCTTTATGAAGTAAAATTATAATGATTGAAACAAATGTATTAGAGGTATGCACACCCTTATCTTCTAGAGTTAAGTAATACAAGCCTTATATCCTTTCAACAAAACCAATTATCATCAATGAAATATTATCCTAAAAAACACTGTAAGCCACATAAATTAACATCACAATTAGAAAATTCACACAACTTTGAGACTGATAAAACATTAAAAAATTAGGTATGAATAGAACATCTAACACACTAAATCCAAGTTAAAAATTCACAGTGCAAGAATGTGTAGCAACCAGGAATTTACCATTTTACGATCTAACATTGATAAGACTGATATGATTATAAGAATGAAACCATTTCATAGATCCACATATCTGATCACTAGCTTCTGAATCAATGATCGAATAGCCATGAGTATAATTATACAATGAAAAATGAATAAAATTATGCTTACTGTTATATCCTAATTTTTGCCCATATGATCCTCTCATCATCTCATAACATCAATACATCAAGATCACACTTTGAGGTTGGTTATCTCTTTGGGTTCATTTCCCTATCTTTAAGTTTTCTTTCAAGGGATTTCCAAGCACCTTAGTTGTGAATATTGTGTATATGTATTGTTGACTATCCTCTAATCAAAATACCAAAAATATTTGTTTTATTTTCTTATATGTTTGTGTTTTGTAGGTATCAAACCAAAGCATCCAGCTAACAAGGTTTTCTGGCATTTTTCTTCTAAGGAAATTGATTTCCCATACAAGTAATTCGATTTCCCTCACTATTTTTGCACTAAGATTTCAATTTTTTCGGTGGAAATCGATTTCCCATATGGGTAAATTGATTTCATGCACGAATTTTTGAAAAAATGAGGCAATTTTCAAGTTTGTAACTTTTTGGATCAATTTAATTTTTCATTTTTTTAGAAAATATTCTTGATTAACAAAAAAATAATAATTCCCAACTTCAATAAAATTAAATTCCATCATACACCTTCATTTGATCACATGTGCACCATTTGATTCAATTTTTGGCTCCAAAATTAATTACCAAGCCTAATTTTGATTCCAAACAAAAATCCATACCACCACTAATCCCAAGCCTAAATTTTATAAATAGAGCCCTCATTTCATTCAATTATCAAGCTTTTGATAGCCAAAACCACCTTGCTAAAAATTCTCTCTATTCTCTCTATCTACCAAATTCACTCAAAGTTCCATTTTCATAAAGTTAGTAAGCTTTTCATTGAAGCTTACTAATCTTTGAGCTAAACCTTCATCCAAACACTTTATCTTCATTAATTCTCTACATCCAAGCTTAGGAGATTGATTCTTGGAGCTGACTTTTGAAGTTGGTTTGATAATTTTCTAGTTTCATCTTTGGTAAGTTGGATCTTCATATTTCATCATGTGATCTCTTATTGATCTTAGTTGTTTGATTCTTTGGGATATATTTTGTGATTCCATTGATACTATTTTCACATAATTGGATGGAATTTTTGTGCTTAATTAAAAATCAAATCATAAGGTGTTTGATAAAAAGTTTGAACAAGAATTTTTCCGTTTAAAATGTTGTTTTTGCTATTTTTACTGCAGGAAATCCATTTACCATATGGGTAAATCGATTTACCTATGTTTTTCTGCGCCAATTTTTCTGTTTTTGTGCAGGAAATCGATTTACCATATGGGTAAATCAATTTCCTGAAGCAAATTTGTCATTTTTCCTCAATTTTGGGGTTGTTTTTAGTTCTTTTCTATTTTCTACTATTTTCTTTTCATTGTTGCTTTGGATTACAATTTTAAATGTCAAATTCTCTTCAAATTCAATGGACTTAGGACGTAGATGAAGTTGGATAAACATTAATTAGTTCAAATCTATCTTAGAGTGAATTATTTAATTTATTCTTGGTGCTTTGAATTAGTGATATGTTTAGTACTTTAATCCATCAATTATGAGTGATTGAACTTGAAGATGAAAGAATTTTGAGGATGTGATCCAAATTAACTTCTCATTCCCCTTTCCGTCTTCATCTTGTCCCTTCCTTCTTTATTTTTGTTTTTTTACTTGTGCTACATATTTTAGGAGCTTGGTTTTTACCATGTCTCTAACATGTAATGCACATATATTGCTATTGGTCGACCTTAAAATAGGCGTTGCTTCTACATAAGTCCACTTACGATTGCTTAACATAGCGCTAAATTTGTCCCTATTCAAAAAATGATAATTTGTGGCCCAAACTTTATGTTTGAAAACCCAAGCATAATTTATTATTGGATTTTGGTTCAAAACCTTTAAAACTTGTTGTTAGGAGGCTTTGGTCTTACCAATCCTCTAACAAACCTTAATCAACTTTGGCATAAGTTTAATTTTCAATTATCATTGATCATATGTGGTGGCCTTGAGTACTTGAAATGAATGATATACTTGACAAAAATAAAGTGAAACTTGTTGTTAAGAGGTTTTGATTTTATCAAACCTCTAATGAGTTTTCAAAAGCAAGCTTCAAGATGGTCATTCAACTAACCCTTTGTTATACTTGACTTCTAAATTTTAATCACTAACAATTACTTTTACTTTATGAATTTATTTTATGTCTTTAATTTATGTCATTTACCTTTAAACATTTACATTTCATGTCATTTTTTCTTTGCTCACTTAAGCATCTTTTTTCATTGTTATTTTTTATTTGCTTACTTGAGCTTTCTTTTTATTTTTTAAAGACACTTAATAATCAACTTGAACTTTAAAATACTTAATTCTTTATGGACTATTTGGTTACTATGCTTGGCATATTGGAGTTGTGGATCTCTCGGACCTATGATTAGAAGCCTCGATACTTGGAGACCTTTGTTGCTCTATTGTTATTTTGTATGAAGTCCTTGGAGTTTACTCCTTTTCATAATCAAACCCCATACCTAGATTCTCTCCCTCTTTTTTTGGATTTATTTATTATTTTTCCATTTCCTTTGGAAACAATAAAGTGCGGTGGCAATTTTTTTATTTGATTTATACGAGTCAAGTCAATCCAATGGCTTAGTCTCAATATTTCTAACGCTGCAGAAAACTGGTGACTTCACTGGGGATGTATCTCTAAGTGGGTTGAGCCCATATTTGTTTATTTGTGTATGTGTTTTATTTGTTGTATATTTATATATATGTATGTCTAGATTTTTCTAGTTTTCAAGGTGCTTGGTGATCTCTTATAAATCCTATACCCGAAATTGGGAAATTTTAAGATATGACGGGCGATATAGTCATGTTAACTTTGAGGGAGTAATCCTAAAAAAAAAAGACATGAGATCCCCCACTCAGTGGAGGCCCATTTGACTGTAGTATTTGTTTACCAAGAAATCAGGAAGACATTGTTGATTTCGACCTGAGAGCCAGCGAAGGTGAGAAGCCGGTAGAACCGTTAACCCATCTTGGCCATTAGATGTAGTGCGAAGACTATGACAGAACAATTCGAGAGTAGTTATCATGTGATACTGCACTCAGATGAGTTTCTCATGAGAATATTGCTAATTACTGAGCTAATCAAGATGTTGGTAATATTCGAAGGAGGAATGTAGACTCTGGGATTTCCTTAGAACCTTGTTCGGCAGGTGATAAACCATTAGTCTTTACCTTATGGGTAGTACCTTTGGATTCATGCTCGTGACGTCGAACCTAAGAACCCCCCATGTTTGTGATCTTGTATGTGATTGTTGCATTACCATGTATTCATGCACCCATGAGCACTCTTTGAACAGTTTTCCAAGAAACTTAAGGCTGACCTTTGCAAATATCTTAGGTACTGTTTTGACCATGGATTTTGGAAGGAGAAAGACTCGGAAGTACAACTTCAAGGATCCTAAGATAGAGGAACTGAGGAGTTTGATTTCTGAGATTGAGAGTCTTACAGATTTTCGGAAGAAGTATGGATCTATTGTCCCTCTTATAAAGTTTAAGATGAATGAGGATATTCTTTCTACATTGGTTCAGTTCTATGATCCTTTATACAAGTGTTTTACTTTTCCTGACTATCAGTTGATGCCTACATTGGAATAGTATTCTTATTTACGTGGTCTATCTATTATTGATCGTGTTCCTTTCACCGACTTAGAAGGAGAGCCCAAGTCTCATGAGATTGCAGCAGTTACTCATTTGAGGAAGTCCGAGATAGAGGATAACATGACTACCAAAGGAGGAATCATAGGTCTACACAATTTCTATTGGAGAAATCTCGTTACTTTGCCAAGAAGAAGAGTACAGTTTCTTTTGAAGCCATATTTTCTTTGCTTGCCTATGTGTTGTTCTTATTCCCTAACATCGACAAATTTATGGATATTAATGTCATTATGATCTTTCTGATTCGGAATCTAGTCCCTACGCTGCTAAGGGATACTTATTATTCAATCCATCTTCGGAATTTCTATCAAGAAGGGATGATCATATGTTGCACACCATTGTTATATCAGTGGTTTATTTCTCACTTGCCCCAGTCTGCTGCTTTTTGAGATATCAAGAAGGAATCACGTTGGGCACCAAAAATTATGGCTCTCACCCATTCCGACATTGATTGGTATCATCAAGCTTATTATGATATGAAGATTATTGATAGTTGTGGTGTTTTTCCCAATGTGCCTCTTATTGGTACAAAAGGAGGAATTAACTACAACCATGTTCTTGCACGCAGCCAACTTGGATATCCAATGAGAGATAAGCCAAGTAAAATTCATCTGAGTGGTTCCTTTTTCCAAGAAGGAAAAGATCACAAGGTAGCTAAGGAAGAGATTGAAAAGGCTTAGCTTCATATTCATAGGAAATGAAGAAAAAATTTGGGACCGAGAGAAGCTGTTTCCAAGGAAATTCAGTTAAAGATGCCTTATTCTCGTGAAGAACCCTTAGTTGACATGTTTATGAGGACTAATCCTACTCTTTTAGATGATGTAGAAGAACTTCAGTTTGCTTTGGTTAGGATGCAGTAAGAGAAGGAAGCATGAAAGAACAAGTACCAGACTTTGGAGATGTCCTACTCCACAGAATTTAAAGAGAAGGATGACTTGATTGAGATCCTTGAGAGGCATGTTATTGAGATAATGGAGAATCAAGAGGATTTATTTTCCTCTAGAGCTCAGCCAGGTCCCGTTAATCACTTATTGTAACACCCCAATTCTACCTGACAATTAATGTAAAGATCTGAGTTACAAAATTCTGAAAACCGAATTAGGATGCTACGATTTCAACTTAAAACATCAGAATTCATTATAGATACATAACACATTAAACTGGAATGAACCAACAGTAACATAATGTAATCCTTTAACCAGCAACTTTCATAACTATGCAACAAAACAAATATTCAACTTAAAAGAATATAACATATTTATCCAACTGAAACAACTTCAAATAATGAGTATTTAACGAACAACAACTTAAAGTTAAATTAATTGAATTTAAAAACAATAAAACAACAACCGTTCATCCTCCCCGAGTGTTACGTATCAGAGCAATGACACCGACTCGAACTACTGAAAGTAAACCGCCTTCACTCTGGATTACCTGCACGTTACCAACATCGGGGTAACATTCAAACATAAGGGATGAGATATCAAACAATATAATCATATGTATGATAATATTACATTAGAATTTATCTATGCCAAATCATCACTTCACAACTTTAAATGACGTCAATCACAACGAAACATAATAAATAATTTACCAACACAACAGATCAATATGCAACGTGAAATGAAACTTGTTACTATGCACATGCATGTGGTACCAATGGAGCAGAACTCCCAACTTAGAAATATGCCAATAAATAGAGGCATCAACAAGGCATAAGCCTTCAACTTAATATTTTTCCAATCTAGGCCAACTTAACGAGTATCAGTTCCAACTTGATATGCGATGTATACAACAACACTATTAACTGCAATATCAACAACAACAATAACATAACAACATTGGCATAAGCCTACAACTTAATAATTGCCAATCAATAGAGGAAACACAACAAAATTCATCACCTGCAACTTTAATAATTAATAATAACAACACAACAATTTATACATGCCAATAATGCTATTAACACGTTCCTACTAAAGTACTTCTACTAAATTATTCTACTCATAAGCCTCATTAATAGTTTTCTGCTAAATTAGTGAAACTATTATTTTCCTGCTACTTAAGTTATCTCTATTGCAAATATGTTTTGGGTACCAATACTACTGTTATTTAATGCTAGTTCTGTAACTAAAGCTATACCAGTTATTAACTCTGCAATTTACTAATTATCCTTACTAAAGATCTACTGCTATTACTTTCATATATCACTGCTACCAACAATTTTCATTACACTATCTGCTAATTATTAATTTTATACTAACTAACTTTGTTACTCATTAAATTACCTGCTATACTTATGCTAATTTACAAATTGATCACTTCTTTACTTATAGATAAACTCTACTGTGATTCATTCTTTTCTAATCCTGCTGCATACATTTACTGTAACAAAATACTAAGTAATAGACACGCACAGAATCACAGGAACCAATTAAAGAAACTCTGGCCATTGGGTTCATGCCCCTTGGCATGCAAACCGTACCCCTCGACACAGAACATGGTTCCATTCGGCACCCTCCATCAACATACGTATGCCGCTCGACACACGTCCAAATTTTCATGCGATCAGTAATTCCTTTCCTTCCCATGATCTTAGACCAACATAACAACTATACCTACATCAATATATGAAAATTTCCAACATTCGATTCATCAATTGAATCAGTACAACATTAGCCTAATTATCACAAATGCCAAACAACAATTTATCCATACAACAATCACACACAACAACAATTTCACATAACCCAATTCCCACGTAACATGTATCATATACCCAATTATAGAGTCATAATCCCACCCTTACCTTGGACTAAAGGTTGCTCTACAATTTCTGATCGAATCTCGCTTTTCCTCTTTTCCTCTTTGCTCTGCAACTTCCGCGTTCTCTTTCTCTCTTCTAACCTTTATTCCTCTTCTTCTTGACTAAAACCTATTTTTCTATTATTATAACTAAACTCAATAATAATAGTATTTCTATCGGGCCTAATTCTCACACCCCCTTAATACTACATACCACCCAAAACAAGCTCAACAACTAATACTAATAATTCCAACATTATTATTATTAATTAACTAATTAATCAATTAATAATAATCTAACAACTTATACCAACAACTCTCAATATTTCGCAACTTTTCAACAAATACTCCAAAAATAATTTAATTAAATAATTAATTAAACTAACGGGCGTTACAACTCTCCCTTAGAATATTTTCGTCCTCGAAAAATTACATCATTCGAACAACTCAGGATAGGAGTCCCACATCTTGCTTTCCAATTCCCAAGTAATGCTTTCTCCGGCAACTCCTAACCCGACTACTTTCACCAATGCAATCTCTTTGCCTCTTAGAGTCTTCATCTCACGATCCGCGATTTGTACAGACATCGTCTCCATAGTAAGATTATCCCGTACTTGCACATCATCCATATGAATCACATGAGATAGATCTGAAATATACTTCCGGAGTTGTGACACATGAAACATATCATGCAAATTTGAGAGATTAGGTGGTAATGCCACTCTATAAGCAACATTTCCAACTCTTTCTGAAATCTGATACGGACCAATAAAATGAGAAGTGAGCTTCTTAGACTTCAATGCTCTCCTAACACCAGTCATAGGTGTAACTCTCAAAAACACATGGTCACCTGCTTGAAATTCCAAATCTTTCATTCGTCTGTCATGATAACTCTTCTGTCTACTTTGGAAAGCTTTCATCTTTTCTCGAATCAACTTCAACTTTTCAGTAGTGTCACGAACAAGTTCAGGTCTAAGCACTACACTTTCTCCATATTCACGCCAACATAAAGGAGTTCTACATCTTCGACCATACAATGCTTCAAAAGGTGCCATACCAATACTAGAATGGTAATTGTTATTATAAGTGAACTCTATTAATGGGAGATAAGTGTCCCACAAACCTCCCTGCTCAAGAACACATTCTCTCAACAAATCCTCTAACGACTGAATAGTCCTTTCATTTTGACCATCTGTCTGAGGATGATACGCCGAACTCAACCTCCACTTAGAACCCAACACATCTTGTAGACTCTTCTAAAAATCAGAAGTAAACCTCGAATCTCTATCTGACATACTACACAAAGGAACACCGTGCAGCTTTACAATTATACTAGTGTAAATCTCCGCCAACTTTGATACTAGAAAACTGATGTTAATAAGAATAAAATAAGCCGACTTTGTAAGCTTATCAACAATCACCCAAATCTAATCATGTCCTCTTAGAGAATTAGGTAATCCCGTCACAAAGTCCACCGAAATGCTATCCCATTTCCACTATGGAACTTCTAACGGTTGCATCAACCCTGCAGGCTTCTGATGTTCAGCTTTTGACTTCTAACAAGTTAAACATGCATACACAAACCGAGCCACATCACTCTTTATTCCAGACCACCAAAAAAAATTCTTTAAATCCTGATACATTTCTGTAGCTCCCGGGTGAATGCTTAACTTGCTTCTATGACTTTCCTCAAGAATCACTTTCTTCATCTCTGCATCATCAGGAATACAAATTCAATTACAGAACCTCAACAAACCTTGTGAATCTAACTTGAAATCTTTATTCTCAGAATGATCGATTCCAACCATCAAATCTACCAGTTTTACATCCAACTTCTGAGTTTCTCTAATACTATCTAGAAAATCATTTTTAATCTTCAACATCTCTAACATAACACTCTATGGTGTCACCTCACAAACTAAGCTCATATCTCTTAACTGTTCAATCAATTCCAACTCTTTGACCGTCATTGCTGACATATGTAAAGCCTTTCGACTTAAGGCCTTGACCACCACATTTGCTTTTCCTGGATGATAATTCAAACCGAAATCGTAGTCCTTTAACAACTCCAACCATCTTTGTTGTCTCATATTCAATTCCTTATGATCAAATAGATATTTTAAACTCTTATGGTCACTAAATACTTCAAATCTAGAACTATAGAGGTAGTGTCTCAAAATCTTCAACACAAAAACAACTACAGCAAGCTCTAAATCATACGTATGATAGTTCATTTCATGAGTCCTCAACTACATTGACGCATAAGCAACTACCTATTCATTCTTCATAATCACACCTCCTAAGAACATCTTGGAAGCATCACAATATACCACAAAAGGTTCTCCTGGATTAGGTAATGTCAAAATCAGAGCCGACGTCAATCTCTTCTTTAATTTCGTAAAACTTTCTTCACATTGAACGTCCCATACAAAAGCTCTACCTTTACAAGTAAACTTAGTAAAAAAAAGTGCCAAATTAGAAAAACCTTCGATAAACCTTCTATAGTAACCAGCTAATCCCAAAAAGCTTCTAATCTCGGTAGCCAACTTTGCATTTTCCCATTGCAACACAACATCTACTTTAGATGGATCTACAGCAATGCCACTACCTGAGATCACATGACCAAGAAAACTAACCTCCTTTAACCAAAATTCACACTTAGACAGCTTTGCATACAACTTCTTGTCTTTCAAAACTTGCAATACTATTCTTAAGTGTTCTGCGCACGCTTCTTCTGATTTAGAGTAAATCAAAATGTCATCAATGAACACCATTACAAACTGATCCAAATAAGTATGAAAGATACAGTTCATATACTCCATGAATACTCTCGGTGCATTAGTAACACCAAAAGGAATCACCAAATACTCATAGTGTCCATAATGCATTCTGAAAGCCGTCTTCTGGATATCTTCATCCTTCACTTTAATCTGATGGTAGCCCGGCCTCAATCAATCTTACTAAACACTCGAGCACCCACCAATTGATCCACCAAGTCATCTATTCTTGGAAGTGGATACTTGTTCTTAATCGTCACTTTATTCAATTGTCTATAATCAACACAAAGCCTCATACTTCCATCTTTCTTCTTTACTAGAAACACTGGAGCTCCCCACGGCGATACACTTGGTCTTACAAACTTCTTTTCAAGTAGCTCTTCCAATTGCTTCTTTAATTCTGACAACTCAGATGCAGACATCCTGTATGGTGCCATAGAAACAGGTCTGGTACCAGGTACAAGATCAATAGCAAATTCGACTTCTCTTTTTGGCGGTACATCAGGAATTTCATCAGAGAAAACTTTAGGAAATTCACGCACCACTTGCAATTCCTCAATTATAGCTTGATTCTCGACAGATAGCGACACCATCAACGAGAACATCTGAGCCTCTTCTTGCATCAACTGTCGTAATTTTCTAGCAGACAACAAACCAATTTCCTCTTCTTAAGGAGTAGAAAACCTCACCGACTTGTTATAATAGTTAATATGAACATAGTTATGCTCTAACCAGTTCACACCTAGGATCACATCCAACCCACTTAAAGGCAAACAAACCAAATAAAAAACAAAGTCTCTATCGAAGATCGACAAAGGACACTTTAAACACACAAGAGAAGTAATCATCAATCCCTTAGCTGGAGTATCAACGACCATCTCTCCATTCATAGAAGACAACATAAGACCCAATCTTTTAATACAATCAGCAGAAATAAAACAATGAGTAGCACCGATATCAATAATAGTAATTAAAGGAGTATTATTAATGAAACATGTACCTCTGATGAGTCTGTCCTCATTAGTTATCTAATTCTCAGCCAATGCGAACACTTTACCACTGGTTTGCGCCTTCTTTGGCTTTTGAAACTGACTACCAATGTGTCTTTCTTCACCATAATTGAAATAAATCATATCTTTATGCTTGCATTCAGATGCAACATGTCCAATCTTACCACAACAAAAACACCTCTTTACCTCAGCAGTACATGCATTGCTCTTATGCCCAGGTTTTCCACATTTGAATCAAACCACACCAGCAGGAGCATCTCCCCCACTAGTTCTCTGACCCTGAGCAACTTTCTATTTACCTTTACCAGCTGGGGCATCATACGGCTTAACACGATTATGTTGGTGCTTACCCCTTTTCTCACTGATAATATTATAATGAGCATTATTATCCTCTTCATAAATCCTACAACTATCAATCAAATTAACAAAAACATGAATCTTCTGGTATCCAACTGCCTTCTTGATCTCCGGGATCAACCCATTCTCAAACTTAATGCACTTTGAAAACTCAGCATTTTCCTCACTATAGTGCGGAAAAAACTTAGCCAACTCCGCAAATTATGTAACATACTCAACAACCGATATACTCCCTTGCTTCAGCTCAAGAAATTCAATTTCCTTCTTGCCACGAACATCTTCAGGGAAATACCTCCTCAAAAATTCTCTCCGAAATACAGCCCAAGTGACATTTTCACCTGCAGCTTCCAATTTCTGACAAGTCTCTAGCCACCAGTCATCAACCTCGACCGCTAGCATGTAAGTACCATATCGAACCTTCTGCACTAGAGTGCAGTCCATCACACAGAAGATTCTCTCAATATCTTTCAACCAATCCAACACTCCATCAAGATCATACTTACCCTTGAAGGTAGGTGGACTCTCCCTCTCGAAAGTCACAAAGCTAGGAGATCCAACATTCCCGTCAGCGTTCGGCTGATTCTCCATAGCATGCACCATTTCTTCTAAAGAAGAAGCAAGTGCAGCGTCATTCCTTCCAGCCATCTCAACATATTTCTACGACATAAATAATAATTATAACTCATGTTAACAATACTCGATTGTTAGACAAAACTACGACTTGACAACTTGGTCGGACAGACCGACTTGCTCTGATACCACCTTGTAATACCCCAATTCTACCCAACAATTAATATAAATATCAGAGTTACAAAATTCCGACAACCGAATAAGGATGCTACAATTTCAACTTAAAACATCGACTTTTATTACAAATACATAACACATTAAGCTGGAATGAACCAACAGTAACATAATGTAATCCTTTAACCAACGACTTTCATAACTACGCAACGAAATCAAATATTCAACTTAAAAGAATATAACATCTTTATCCAACTGAAACAACATCAAATAACAAGTATTTAATGAATAACAACTTACAGTTTAATCCAATGGCTTACTCTCAATATTTCTAACGCTGCAGAAAACTGGTGACTCCACTGGGGATGTATCTCTAAGTGGGTTGAGCCTATCTTTGTTTATCTGTGTATGTGTTTTATTTGTTGTATATTTGTATATATGTATGTCTAGAGTTTTCTAGTTTCATGGTGCTTGGTGATCTCTTATAAGTCCTATACCCAAACTTGAGAAAACTTAAGATATGACAGGCGGTATAGTCATGTTAACTTTGAGGGAGTAATCCTAAAAAGAAGACATGAGATCCCCCACTCAGTGGAGGCCCCTTTGACTGTAATATTTGTTTACCAAGAAATCAGGAAGACATTGCTTCTTTCGACCTGGGAGCCAGCGATGGTGAGAAGCCGGTAGAACCCTTAACCCATCTTGGCCATTAGATGTAGTGAAGAGACTATGACAGAATAATTCGAGAGTAGTTATCACGTGATACTGCACTCGATGAGTTTCTCATGAGAATATTGCTAATTACTGAGCTAATCGGGATTTTGGTAATATCCTAAGGAGGAATGTAGACTCGGGGGTTTCCTTAGAACCTTGTTCGACAAGTGATAAACCATTAGTCTTTACCTTATGGGTAGTACATTTAGCTCCATGCTCGTGACATCGAACCTATAAACCCCCCATGTTTGTGATCTTGTGTGTGATTGTTGCATTACCATGAATTCATGCACCCATGAGCACTCTTTTAACAGTTTTCCAAGAAACTTAAGGTTGACCTTTGCAAATATCTCATGTACTCTTTTGACCATGGATTTTGGAAGGAGAAAGACTTGAAAGTACAACTTCAAAGAACCTAAGATAGAGGAACCGAGGAGTTTGATTTCTGAGATTGAGAGTCTTATAGATTTTCGAAAGAAGTATGGAGCTATTGTCCCTCTTATAAAGCTCAAGATGAAGAAGGATATTCTTTTTACGTTGGTTTAGTTCTATGATCCTTTATACAAGTGTTTTACTTTTCCTGACTATCAGTTGATGCCTACATTGGAATAATATTCTTATTTACTTGATCTACCTATTATTGACCGTGTTCCTTTCACCGGCTTAGAAGGAGAGCCCAAGTCTCATGAGATTGCAGGAGTTACTCATTTAAGGAAGTCCAAGATAGAGGATAACATGACTACCAAAGGAGGAATCAGAGGTCTACCTACACAATTTCTATTGGAGAAAGCTTGTTAATTTTCCAAGATGAAGAGTACAGTTTCTTTTGAAGCCATATTTGCTTTGCTTTCCTATGGGTTGTTCTTATTCCCTAACATCGACAAATTTGTGGATATTAATGTCATTACGATCATTCTGATTGGGAATCCAGTCCCTACGCTGTCGGGAGATACTTATTATTTAATCCATCTTTGGAATTTCTATCAAGAAGGGATGATCATTTGTTGCACACCGTTGTTATATTAGTGGTTTATTTCTCACTTGCCCCAGTCTGCTGCCTTTTGGGATATCAAGAAGGAACCACGATAGGAACCAAATATTATGGCTCTCACCCATTCTAACATTGATTGGTATCATCAAGCTTATTATGATATGAAGATTATTGATAGTTGTGGTGTTTTTCCCAATGTTCTTCTTATTGGTACAAAGGAAGGAATTAACTACAACCATGTTCTTGCATGCAACCAACTTTGATATCCAATGAGAGATAAGCCAAGTAAAATTCATCTGAGTGGTTTCTTTTTCAAAGAAGGAAAAGATCACAAGGTAGCTAAGGAAGAGATTGAAAAGGCTTGACATCATATTCATAGGAAAGGAAGAAAATATTTGGGACCAAGAGGAGCTGTTTCCAGGGAAATTCAGTTAAAGATGCCTTATTCTCGTGAAGAACCCTTAGTTGACATGTTTATGAGGACTACTCATCCTCTTTTAGATGATGTGGAAGAACTTCATCTTGCTTTGGTTAGGATGCAGTAAGAGAAAAATCATGGAAGAACAAGTACCAGACTTTGGAGATGTCATACTCCACGGAATTGAAAGAGAAGGATGACTTGATTGAGATCCTTGAGAGAAGTGTTGTTGAGATGATGGAGAAGCAAGAGGATTTATTTTCCTCTAGAGCTCAGCCAGGTCCCATTAAGCACTTATTGTAACACCCCAATTCTACCCGACAATTAATATAAAGATCATAGTTACAAAATTCTGACAACCGAATTAGGATGCTACAATTTCAACTTAAAACATCAGCATTCATTACGGATACATAACACATTAAACTGGAATGAACCAACAGTAACGTAATGTAATCCTTTAACCAACAACCTTCATAACTATGCAACAGAGTCTAATATTTAACTTAAAAGAATATAACATCTTTATCCAACTGAAACAACTTCAAATAACAAGTGTTTAACAAACAACAACTTAAAGTTCAATCAACTGAATTTAATAACAATAAAACAGCAAGCGTTCACCCCCCCCAAGTGTTACGTATTAGAGCAATGACACTGACTCAAACTACTGAAAGTAAACCGCCTTTGCTCTGGATTACCTGCACGTTACAAACATTGGAGTAACATTCAAACATAAGGGGTGAGATATTGAACAATATAATCATATATATGATAATATTAAATTAGAATTAGTTTATGCCAAATCAGCATGTCACAACTTTAACCAACGTCAATCACAATGAAAACATCAACGAAACATAATAAATAATTTACCAACACAATAACTCAATGCGCAACGTGAAATGCAACTCGTTACTATGCACATGTATGTGGTACCAATGGAGCAGAACTCCCAACTTAGAAATCTGCCAATAAATAAAGGCATCAACAAGGTATAAGCCTTCAACTTAATATTTTGCCAATCCAAGCCAACTTAACGAGCATTAGCTCTAACTTGATATGTGATGTATGCGACAACATGATTAAGTGCAACATCAACACAACATAACAATATTTATATAAGTCTACAACTTAATAATTTCCAATCAATACAGGCAACACAACAAAATTCATGACCTGCAACTTTAAAAATTAATAATAACAACACAACAATTTATACATGCCAATAATGCTATTAACAGGTTCCTACTAAAGTACTTCTACTAAATTATTCTACTGATAAACCTCATTAATAGTTTTCTACTAAATTAGTGAAACTATTATTTTCCTGCTACTTAAGTTATCTCTACTGCTAATATATTTTGGGTACTAATACTACTGTTATTTATTTCTAGTTCTGCAACTAAAACTATACCAATTATTAATTTTTCAATTTACTAATTATCCTTGCTAAATATCTACTGCTATTACTTTCATATATCACTGCTACCAACAATTTTCATTACACTATCTGCTACTTATTAATTTTCTTCTAACTAACTCTGTTACTCATTAATATTACCTACTATACTTATGCTAATTTTCAAATTGATCACTTCTATTACTAACAGATAAACTCTATTGTGATTCATTCTTTTCTAATCCGGCTGCATACATTTACTATAACAAAATACTAAGTAACAGATACACACATAATCACAGGAACCAATTAAAGAAACTCTGGCCGTTGGGTTCATGCCCCCCTGCATGCAAACCGTCCCCCTCGACACAGAACATGGTGCCGGTCGGCACCCACCATCAACATACGTATGTCGCTCGACACACATCTATAATTCTAGTTGCAGTTCTGCAACTACGTCCAAATTTTCCTGTGATCAGTAATTCCTTTCCTTCCCATGATCTCAGACCAAATGCACACTTATTTTCTTTCTCTCAGTTGTGCCATTATGCTGAGGCATATAGGAAGTCATGGAAATCATTTGAAGCTTTAGAACTCACACATCTTGGTGAAAAGTGAAATTAGTTGAAAGGTTATTGCTTAGGAGGAGAATTTATCTGATCAATTCTCGGTCAACGTTGAGTTATTGGGGACCTTAGTGAGCATACCCTGAATAAAATGGGAGGGAAAATTTTAGGGTACAACACATAGCATATGAGATGATGATGGAAATCGAGAGTGAGAGAAATAAGTGTGAAACAGAGGGTTTGTGAGAGATAGGAAGATAAGAAGAACGACTGAGCAAGAGAGACAAATTTTGTTTTGTTTTTGTTAAGCTACTGGAAAAATGAAAGTTTAATTTGAATCAATGTTTTTTCTTCCCCATGTACAATCCGCGACGCCTTGCCTCTTCAATTAGGGTTTCAAAAC
This sequence comes from Vicia faba, assembly GCA_948472305.1. Classification (NCBI taxonomy): domain Eukaryota; kingdom Viridiplantae; phylum Streptophyta; class Magnoliopsida; order Fabales; family Fabaceae; genus Vicia; species Vicia faba. The sequence goes on from OX451736.1 coordinate 1,499,665,502, forward strand.
CCCTTTCTATTCCCCAAAAACAAATTCGGGTTTGGGCTTGTTTTTTAGCCCAACCCATTTCACAAGTTTTGTTCATATATTAATGAAAGCGCAAAAATAAACGAATGAATATATGGTGCAATGGTAAACGCGTATGTTTGAATGCTTGAAGTCCCGGGTTCGAGCCTCCCCTGGGACACTTTTACCATTATTCTGTTTTTTTTCCTTTTAACCCAAACTCTTTTATTTTATTTTTAATTGAAACTGTAAATGTAACAGAAAAGTGAGCATGGCTTAGTGACAAGGCAAGAGGGTTCTAACCTAGAGGGCATGAGTTCAATTCCTAACTTTACTTCTTTTTCTTTAATATTCTAAATTTCAAGTTTTTTCTTATTTTATTTTAAATTTTATACCAAAAATCACAAAAAAAATAGAATTAGGTTTTAATTTTCTTTATATGATAGAAAATACAAAAAATATTAGAATTAGGTTTTATTGTTTATTTTCCCAAAAAAATATCATAAAAATATTATAGTATCATTTTCTTTTATTTACTTGATAAAAATCGTAAAAAAGGTTAAGAACTTAATTTCTTTATCTTTGATTGATTACTTGGTCACATGTTCCCTTAAGTGATTCCCTGAATCGATTAAATTTACGTTAATCATTTCGTGTTGAATTAGACATTAGGGACGAAACTATGTATGATAATTTTAGGATAGAATTCCCCTTTTACACTCAACATTAGGTTCATCTTTTTATGACAACAATTAGGTTTTTTAGTCTCCCCCTTAGACTCTTTCTTCTTTTGTAAATTAAAACAAAAACTTCTTTTCTTAAATCAAAAAATCCAAAAACACTTAATCATTATTTAAACTCATTTCACACTAAAAAACACCAACAAACCAACATTTTCTAGAAGAACTACGGTGTTCTGACTCCTTCACGGGATACGTAGGAAAAGGGTTACGAGACCCTCATGAACGCACTAATAAAAAACCATTTAATTCCCCTTAGCAAGTAAAGTTATAGATAGACACACCCTTAGAAGCAAACAATCAAAATGGATCTCGTTAAGTACAATGGATGTGAGGGGTGCTAATACCTTCCCCTCGCATAATCGACTTTTGTACCCTCTCTTTTAAATGCAAGACCATCTTTTCCTTCCTCTCTGTAGTTTTCTCGATATTTCCCCTTCCTTCGAGATAAATAAAGTTCCGTGGCGGCTCTGTGTTTTTTGCCAGTAGCTTCACATAATCTCTGTAGGGAATCAATCAAGAGTGACGAGTCTCCCATTCTGCTTTAATCTGATTTATTACCAAAGCTAAATCACCATATACATCAAGGGTTTTGATTCTAAGATCCATAGCTTCTTCAAGACCCATAATACAAGCTTCATACTCCGCCATGTTATTGGTATAATCAAATGTCAACCTTGTAGTGAAAGGGATATGAGACCCATGGGGAGTGACAATCACAACACTAATTCCTTTTCCATAAGTATTTACAGCTCCATCAAACACCATACCCCATCAGGATTCAGGATAAAGACCATCCTCAGGCAAAGGCTCATCACAATCGCTAACTTTTAAATACATCACATCCTCATTAGGGAAATCATACTTAACAAACTGATAATTATCAAGTGGTTGGTGAATAAGATACTCATTCAACACACTGCCTTTAATAACTTTCTGAGTACGGTATTCAATATCATATTCAGACAACAACATATGCCAACGGGAAATTCTTCCAGTAAGAGCAGGTTTCTCAAAGATGTACTTAATTGGATCCATTTTGGATATCAACCAAGTAGTATGATTCACCATATATTGTCATAAGCGTTTTGCGGCCCAGGCTAAAGCACAACATGTCTTTTCAAGCATAAAATACAGTGACTCACAGTTAGTGAACTTCTTGATGAGATGATAAATGGAATATTGTTTTCATATTGTTTTATATTGTTGTCCCAAAATACAACCCATAGATTTATCCAACACAGTCAAATACATAATCAATGGTCTTCCTTTAACAGGAGGGAGCAGGATAGGAGGTTTAAACAAATACTCTTTAATGCTTTCAATGCTCTTTGGGAATCATCCGTCCACATGCAACCTTGATCTTCCTTCAGAAGCTTGAAGATTGGTTCACATGTTGCAGTCATCTGGGAAATGAATCTAGAGATGTAATTCATACGCCCGAGGAATCCTCTGGCCTGTTTTTCAGTTCTTGGTCTGGGCATTTCTTGAATTGCCCTAACTTTATCAGGATAACTTCAATTCCTTTTTGGCTGACAATGAAACCCAATAATTTTCCTGATTGGACACCAAAAGTACACTTATTGGATTTCAAGCAGAGACATTACTTCCTGAAACACGGAAACAACTTTAACAAGTCTTCCAAATGGCCTTCCTCAGTCTAAGATTTAGCGATCATATCATCAACATATACCTTGATTTCCTTATGCATCAGAACATGGAATAAGGTTGTCATAGCCCTCTGGTACGTTTCACCAATGTTCTTCAATCGAAGGGCATCACTCTGTAACAAAATGTTCCCCATGGTGTGATAAACGTTGTTTTTTTCATTCCTCGGGAGCCATCTTAATTTGATTGTATCTGGAAAATCTGTCCATGAACGAGAACACTTTAAATCATGCAATACTATCTACCAACATATCAATATGTGGTAATGGGAAATCATCTTTTTGAATTTCTTTATTCATATCTCTATAATCAACGCACATGCAAACTTTTCCTTCTTTCTTAGGTACTGGAACAATATTGCCAATCCATTGAGGGTACCCTGACGTCACCACAAAACCAACATATATTTGTTTCAAAACCTACTCTTTAATCTTTATTGCCATGTCGGGATGAGTTCTTTGCAACTTCTGCTTGATAGGTGGACATTCATGCTTCAACGGCAGGTGATGCTCCACAATATCGGTATCCAATCCAGGCATGTCTTGATAAGACCAAACAAAGATATCCACACACTATTTAAAGAGCTTAATAAACATGATCTTCACATCGGGATGAAGCAGTGCCCCAATCTTAACTTCTTTCAAACTTCCTCTGAACCCAAGTTGATTGTCTCCAAAGGCTCTTTGTACGGCTGAATGGTGTTTCCTCGCGCTCAAGCAACCGAGAAACCTCTTCAGGGATTTCATCAAATTCTTCTTCTCTGGACACATACACATGACATTCAAAGTTAGGAGAGGGTGTAAGGTCATTGTGTTCAATGGGTTTTTTAATTAATATACACATATGATTATGATTGATTTTAGAAACCGACCAACGTACAAGTGATTATGCAGATTTATTTACAATTATAATTTATTTTGAAAGGTTTTTTCTGATTACCATTTTCCAAGAAAAAGAAAAAAAGAAAACACAATTGCAAATAAAAAAACTTTTATTAATGATTTTCAAATCCAAAACAAAAGACGCGCCCGTACAACACCGCTTTCACCTTGGGCAGAGTGAAAGAATTTTTGAAAAGACAAGCAAAAAACAAATTACTTCGAAATATGAATGCAAGTAGGAACATCAACAGTGATCCAATTTTAGACCCTGACTCCATGCGTCACACAGTTTGGCATCTCTATTTTGGCTCATCCTCAAGGATAGCGTTGGCCTACGGAGTAGTTGGATTGAGAAATCCTACACTGTGAAAGATATCTTGATACTTACTGAAGGAAGACTTCAGCTTCATAATTTCATTCTTCAAGGAGAAACCCAAACCAATCCTATTCTTATTCACAGGTGGATCAATAACATGTCCCCATACATTGCTAGGGCCTTTATGTACTACCTGTTGCACATCTTTAAATGACGTGATGGAATCTTCATTCTTCCTTATATTATCAATTGACAAAGCTTGGAACTAGGTCCCAACAGTGGCTTCATCGGCTTCTAAAATGCTAAAGGAAGACAAATGAGATATTAACAAAGCTTGCACGCCATTCACAATAACTACCTTCCCTTCTCGGACAAATTTCAACTTCTGATGCAGAGTTAATGTAACGGCTCCTACTTCATGGATCCAAGGTCTTCCCAATAGACGGTTGTAAGATGGAACAATATCCATCACTTGGAGGGTAATATGGAACATGTGTGGACCTATGTGAATGGGTAAGTCCACCTCTCTAATAACAGATTTTCTCGAACCATCGAAATCTTTCACTATAATGCCACTTGGACGCATAAGAGTGCCTTGGTACTTAAGCTTCATAAGAGTTCTCCTCAGTATGAAATTCAAAGCAGAACCATTGTCTATAAAGACATTGGATAAAGAGTCATTCTTACAATTCAGAGATATGTGCAGAGCCATGTTATGGTTTCTCCCCTCATCAGGCAGATCCTTATCACAAAAGCTCAGATTGTTACAAGAAGTGATATTCCTCACAACATTGTTGAATTGATCAAGAGACACATCCCTTTCAACAAAAGTCTGATCCAACACTCTCATCAGAGATTCTCGATGAGTAGAGGAATTCATCAACAAAGATAGAATGGAGATTTTAGATGGAGTTTGCAACAATTGGTCCACAATCTTGTAATCACTCATCTTAATGATCTTCAACAGATCATCAACATCCTTCTCCATGGTAGCATCACTGGATTCTCCTACCACCTTCTTTGTCTCAACATAGGTCTCAACAATCTTTTTGCCAGGATCATCATCTCCTTGAAAGGTAGGAGAAAATACACGACCACCACGGGTCACCCGATTGGTCTCATCTATATTCTCAACACGGGACAAAGGTTGGATTGGAATTTCCACACTGTCTTCAAGAATAGTTGCATTATATTTATAAGGTATAGCTCTATATGACTGGTAGGGAACATCACTAGGAAAACAAATAACCACATGAGTTATAGCAGATCTTCTACTATACACAATCTCTACAGGAGCAGGAACACCAAAATATGGTACAATGACATTCACTCCTACCTCTTCAGCATATTCAGGAATCACAAAACCATTATCAAAAACATACTTTCGTCAGAAGAAAAGAATTCATTAGCAAAAACATACTCGTCATCAGACATGGCCTCAACAAAGTAGTCTTCAATCATATTAACTGCATTATAATCATCTTTGTTTCCTGTGACTCTGGTAGTACCTCTATCTAATAGCAATTGAACACATCTTCTCGCAACATAACAACCACGAGAATCCCTACAATAGATATGATTGGAACCGTAATGATGTACCTCCTGACAATCCATGTGGAAAAATGTGGCGTGTAGTTGTACTAGATCATCATCCATATAGTTTACACCAAAGATCCGGAATTCTCCAGGACAACCAGAAACCATGTTCACTTTTTCCTCATATTCAGTCCTTGGTCTGATTATGTGGATAAGGATTTCATCCATCATCTCTTGGAGATCAGATCTCACTTTATTACATCCACAAATGTCTTCCTTGCAAACACATCAAGCTGCATTGTCATGTTTAAAATAGATAAACTCACAGAGATCAACATGCATGTTTACCAAATCACCTCTTACCAAGCTTATATAAAAAATTACGAACTCTTCTGGACAACCAGAAACCATATTCACAATACCTCCACCTCCATTCTTGGGCAGTGGATTAGCTTGTACATTGGGACCGAAATCTTTAAAAGATAATAGACCAAACCTTACCATCTTCTACCCTTCAGCTTTCAATGGATACTAGTTTTCAATATTGTGCCTAGGGGCTCCTTGATGAAAAGCAAAAGTCTGATAAGCTTTATAATACCATAACAACGTTGGAGGTACAACAGGAGGAAGCCTAGTCTGCACCAGGTTCTTCTAAATCAAAGTCGGCAACAACTCTGCATAACTCATTGGAATGGGATCAAAAGCTTCTCTTTTCTGACCCTGCCCTTGATTACCTTGATACGCAATAGCAGTCGAAGCTATATTGACCACTGGAGTTACTGAAGCAACCTGTCATTGATGTTGATGACGTCTTCTCGGAGGTCTAATCCTTCTTTCTTGAACAACAACATTTGTTTCTCCTTCTTTCTTTCTAGAAAACCCATATAATGATTTCTTTGTTCCACTAGAACCTTCGTCTTTGGACAATCGTCCTTCCCTGATGGCTTCCTCTAAGCGTACACCCATACTTACCATCTCAGTGAAATCGCTTGGTGCACTTGCAACCATTATTTCATAGTAAAGGTACCAAGGGTTTTTAGGAAGACCTTAGTCATTTCTTGCTCTCCCATTAGAGGTACCACTTGGGCAGCAACCTTGCGCCAACACTGTGCATTCTCTTTAAAGGATTCTGTATCTTTCTAAGCCATTGCTCTCAACTGGTCATAGTCAGGTGCCATAAACATGTTGTACTTATACTTTCACAAAAGCTCCACCCAAGTCATTAAATGTATGGATATTGCTACTTTCCAATCCCATATACCATTTCAAGGCAGCGCCAGTTAAATTATCCTTGAAGAAATGAATAAGCAAGTGTTGATCATCAGTATGAGTGGACATCCTTCTGATATATATCACCAGGTGGTCACGGTGTAAGAGTTACTCTTGTACTTCTCAAATTCTAGTACTTTAAAATTTGTTGGCACTTTCACATTAGGAACTAAGCAGAGGTCACTGACATTCTGTTCGAATAACTCTTTCCCTCAGAGGGCCTTTGCTTCTTTCTCTATTTCATTGAATTGATCCTGAAAGTCACCTATTTTGTCATAGAAGCCCAAACTTTCACTTTGTGGAGGAACAACATTATAAACCTCATTAATAACAGTCACAACATTCACCATAGGAGGTACAACATGATGAATCTCATTATTAGAAACAGGAGTAGTATGTACCACAGGAGGGGCAGAAACCACAATTGGTTGAACAGGCTGAGCAACTTGAATAGTAGGGTTATATCCTTTTGGCATGTAACCTTCAGGAATTCCCTACGGACAACCGGGAGGCATATGATACTGAGTAGTAGTAACAGTTGGAGTAGTAGAGACGGGAACTGACGACACTTCAGAAATAACGATCGTCTGTTGTGGTTGAATAGTATGAGGAGAAGGAGGAGGAGGTGGTGGCTAATTTTGAGCAGCCACCAAAGAATCTACTAAAGCAGTCACATTAGCCATGCCATATCTTAAAGCAGAAACTTCTTCGCGCAGCTCACGATTCTCTTATTCAAGGTTTTCCATCTTCCTTCTAGAATTAGCCCGAGTGTTGTACTGGTGAGACAACTTTGTTGAATGAAGCAGAGAAACAAATAAGACACCTGGAAGAAAATAAGAATGCAAAAAAGTTGTGCGAAATGATACATGATATGCAATGCATATGACTTATTTTGATTATTTCCAAGGAGCTTAAAGAACCATTGCAAATATCAAAGAGGCAATATATTTTTAGAAAATCGAATAAACTTGTCATATATTAATAACTTTGGAAGGGATTACAACTTTTTCGTACAAGTTTCAAAAATCTTGAATACAAGAGAAATATAGATAGACTATAAAAATCCTAAGGAGTCGAAGCTGATAAAGATACCTCCACACGTTGACGTTTTCCCTTGAGTTTTGCAATTTGAGCCTTCAACTGCTTGTTCTCTTCTACATACCTGTCAGAAACTTCCTTCCATCCACTGGAAGTGGGAGATAAGTGTAACGCCCGTTAATTTAATTAATTAATTAATTAAATTATTTTTGGAGTATTTGTTGAAAAGTTGTGAAATATTGAAAATTGTTGGTATAAGTTGTTAAATTATTATTAATTAATTAATTAGTTGATTAAGAATAATAATAATAATAATAATAATAATAATAATAATAATAATAATAATAATAATAATAATAATAATAATAATGTTGGAATTACTAGTATTAGTTGTTGGGCTTGTTTTGGGTGGTATGTAGTATTAAGGGGGTGTGAGAATTAGGCCCAATAGAAATACTATTATTATTGAGTTTAGTTATAATAATATAAAAATAGGTTTTTGTCAAGAAGAAGAGGAATAAGGGTTGGAAGAGAGAAAGAGAACATAGAAGTTGCAGAGCAAAGAGGAAAAGAAGCAAAGCGGGATTCGATAGGAAATTATAGAGCAACCTTCAATCCAAGGTAAGGGTGGGGTTCTGACTCTATAATTGGGTATATGATACATGTTACGTGGGAATTGGGTTGTGTGAAATTGTTGTTGTGTGTGATTGTTGTATGGATAAATTGTTGTTTGGCATCTGTGATAATTATGCTAACATTGCAGTGATTCTATTGATGAATAAAATGTTGGAAAGTTGAATATATTAATGTGAAGAAACAAAGGATAAAGGAACAAACTTTGTTTGTACCCAACTTATTCTCTGTGATGTTCTTCATCCCTATACTCAGTTAATTGTGTGTTTAGATTCTAATTGATTTTGGAATGACATTTTGGTGATGGTTCGGATACTGGAAGTTTATTTGAGAAGGAAGTCATTTTTTTGTAACATTTTTTCTTTTGTTAAGGATTTGTAGCGACCTCTTTTTGATTTTATTATCCCTACCTTTTGCCTGAACTATTTCTTCTATGACTACAGTCAGCGGGAGGCCCCAGCTTTTTCTTAAGTCTCCTTCATAGGTTTTGACTTAGCGGGCTTTTCTTTTGAGAGATAATGACTGCCTTTTTTATGAGGAACCATCACCGTCTGTTGATTTGGAAGGAAGTCTTCAATACTACTCATTATGTACGAAGTGAAAGCTTGCGATTGAATGTGCATTTGAATTAACTGAGAAACTACCCTACCCTAGGTTATGATTAAAGGTTTCAATTTGCGTGAAAAAGAAAACTCCCACTTATTAGGCTCAAAGGGGTTGACTATGGATTATCTTCCTTATAACTCCATTGTTTAGTATTTAAAACAATGCATGTACATCACCAACAATGTCTATTTAAAAGCATACTGTAGAGATTATGGTATCATTTTCTTCATCCTCCCTCTAAAGGCTTATAGCTTTTTTAATCGAGAGTTAAATATCATAAAAAGGAAGTAAAAGAATAGTTTAATTATAGTGAAAACAAATAGATTAATTCAAGACAAACATATGTAATGCATTAATGGGGACAACCAAAATCTGACATAAAGATAAGTGTTTGAACAAACAAAGAAATTACAAATGAAAATTTGAATGAACAAAACGCTTCTCCGCCTGAATTTGTCACTTCAGATGGTGTGCCTTCGAGGGGTGACAGAAAAGTTCAACCTGACCATCTTGTGTGAATTCCAACAATCCTTTGTCAATCAAGTCTTGAATCTTATATTTCAACATCCAACAGCTATCAGTATCATGCCCTGGACTGTTGGAGTCATATGCATATATTGCATCGGGATTGTAGCTAGGATCAGAAGTATTGGGATTTTGAGGAGGATCCTTCAACGTGACCAAATTCATTTTCAACATGTGTTGCAAGGCTTACGACATCGGCATGTTGAGTTTGGTATATTACCTTTTGGATGTATCCTGCTTACGCTGACTACCTTGTTGTTGTTGACGAGGTTGTTGTTGGGCTTACAATGTAGTAGCCATTCAGAAAGGCCTACTTTCAACCAAGCCAACTTCTTGTCTTATCGGAGGTAGATTAATGATTTGGTCCCCAATTCTAACCGTTCGTCCCATACGGTTGTATTCATCCTGATGAAGTTTGCTGATGAGAATTCTCAACTCTTCTTGTCCCCGGGCTAAGTTTTGGATAAGAGCCATATGACCCATCATTTGGATTCTCATATTTTCCATCTCAGCTAGCAATTGTTCCAACTGATCATCCTTGTTGTCTTCAGGATTTTTCTTGGTCATGTTCTTAGTGAGGAGTGCTTTCAATTCCTCTTGCCCCTTGGCTAAGCTTAGGAACATCTCTTGGAATTGAGCATTTTGAGTTTGGAGATCTCTGACGGTCTGTTTGAGAGCCATTTTTCTACTGAAATAAACAGCGAGAAAATGAGAAACCTTTCTTGAAAACTACCTGTTATGTAATGACATGCATGATACGTAAATGCAATGTTTTCAAGGATCTCACGAGATAAACATAAGAATATTTTAGAATCTGACTGCAACTTTGATTGAAGAAGTTTGTATCATTGAATGTCCTTCTACGAGAATCAAGATCACCATGTCGAGTGGGTCCTAGCCTTTAACTCAAGATAATGTACTTCATTCTTTAACGGCATTTGGTTAGAGGAAAATAAATCCTCTTGCCCCTTGATAGATGTCTGGTTCATGCTACTTCAACCGCATTCAGTTAGAGGAAAATAAATCCTCTTGCCCCTTGCTATACGCCTGGTTCACGATACTTCAACATCATTCGGTTAGAGGGAAATAAATCCTCCTGCCCATTGCTAGACGTCTGGTTCATAATAAGCCTGCAGCACAGACCCTTGAGGTCCTTGAAATGGTTAACGAAAATGATATGGCATGATGTCATGATGTGTATGCTATGCACCAAGAAAAAGTGTAAGGTGGTGAAAACAAGTAAGTCTTGCAAGAAGTAAAAATTATTGGATAATAAATGTAATTAAGTCCTGCAAGGAATTCACGTCGTGAGATGATGAATACCAACAAGCCCTACAAGGAGTTCAAGTTGTTATATAATGAATACAAACAAATCACACAAGTAGCCTTAGGTTCAGGCTTCATGGAGTTTGTAGTTAAGTACCCTCTTGAGTTTTAGTTGGCTCAACCTGTCCTAAGAAAAGTAACATGGTTCTAGGAGCCTCAATATCACTGATCTTTCTCTCGGGCATTGTTTCAGCACAAGCATCTGATTTGCGACCGAAATATCCCGAGAGTCTGATCTCAATGAGTGTAGCATCGAGTATCAACCAACTTCAGTCTGCACCAAAGTCGACCATCTCACTACTTTCTAATGGCTAAGTTGTGTCAACTAAGGTTCTAAGGTCAGTTAATGCTTATGACACCATGCGACAACCCAACATTCTCCTTGACTGAATCAATAGACACTGACACCAACCAATGTGTCGAACTAACGTAGCCATCATCTCAACCATATCGGTATACACCATATAGTTTCTATGATGTGTTTCTACTTACCTAAAATTCCCCCAGATCCGGGTATAGGATCTTTACAAAAATAAACCCTAGCAAAAACCCCCGAAATGTAAAGCATACAAATCAAGCAAGTAAAGCATTTATATGATCTAGCTCTAAGGTAACCCCACTTTTAGTTTCCCTAGTAGAGTCACCAGTTCTGTAATACCGTGGGAGAACTGGATTTTGGTTTTTCATTTTATCACAAATGTTGCGGATAGCAAGATTCGCCATCGACTTTTCTTTTATCCAATAAAGGAAAGGGTGAAAAGAACAGGAAAGACCTTTGAGAATTTTTTTGAGTTCGGGGGGTAGGTTATGAAAAGGGAAAGTTTTAGCACCCTTTTCATCCGTAGTTATCTACGGGCTCTTAATATCTAGCTCACTTTTGAAATAATTTGTGTGTTTGAAAATATTTTGAAAATGCCTAAGTGCGGCAATCTTGTAATGATTCTCGTATCGTTGAGAATGCATACAAAATGTTTATTTTGAAAATATTTGTTGAAAAAGTGTCATTGTGTGAAATATTTATTTTGAAATGATCGCGAGCAAGCTATTAAGAACTTTCTACCTACTCAAAAGTCTTTTGTTCTTTTCCTCTTCCTTTAGATAATTCTATTCTCCCATTAGTTAGTAGGAATCCATATCGTTGGATGTTTGAGGGACTGGCGCGGGTCATTGTTCAGTCATAAAGGCAACATATAGGGATACCTTTAGCAATTCGAAGGGACTATCATCATGTATTCGTAGGCAACATCGAGGGACAAGATCATTTACCGAAGGCAGCATCGAATGGTCATTGAGGGACTATGATCTTTATGATGCTTTTTTAACCGAGGGTCTTTGCTAATGGTATCCCTATGTTCGAGGGACATTACTGTTTTCTGAAGGCAACAAGGGAGGTTATCCTAGAGGTGCGAGTGTGCAAAAATGATTTGATTCAATTATATTTATCTTGGATTAGGGTTTTCTAGCGTTTGATTATTATCTTGCCATACAATCCTATTTAGCTAACAGTTATATATACATACAAGGCATACAAAATATAGGCGCAAGAAAATAAAATGCGGGAAAGTAAAGACCTATGGCTATTACATGGCTTTGATAGATTTAAAATGTTTATAACTTTGTGGGAATTTAAATGCTAAACTATTACAATAAAATTTATGTGACCTATACATTTGTTTCTAACAAAATAAATAGCAAAAGTAAATACAAATATTTTCAAAATTATTTTTAAAAATCTTAACATCTAGAAGATTAGAAAATAATTTTTTTTGTGCATTTTTGGTTTGTTTTGAATTATAAAATAAATAGACTTTAAACCTAAATTAAAGATTTAATTAATTATAAAAGAAACCTATGTCTAATTAATTAATTAAGAAAAGTATTGTCTAGAAATTAATTTAACCTATTAAAAGTCTAGTTCTGATTTTACTATATTTTTTTGATTATATTGATTAAAGAAAATGATTAAAAAGAAAAATTAAATTAATTAGACAAAATGAAAAAGAAAAATAGAAAAGGGTTAAAAAGTATGAAAAAGAAGAAAAGAAAGGTGAAGGCGTTAGGGTTTGAACCCACACCCTTCTATTTACAGTCTTCATCCTTTGCCATCTGAACCATGCGCGCTTGGTGTTTAAAAAATGGGATTTGATCATTATATGATAAACCTTAAAAGATTGGAAAATAATAGCAAAAATATATCCTCCATTGTTGTATCTCAAAAGATCATTAGTGGTGGTAGTATATAATAAAATAAAATGAAAATAGAAAAATAAATTTGCAAGAAATTAAGAAAAATAACATAGAATGTATGCTCATTTCATGCTCTTTGGATCATTACAAATGATCCAAACTTACCCTATAATTCTCCTGGAAGTGAATGGAAAGGCTGGTTTGTTTTGATCGTGACTGCAACTAGAGTTTACAGCTTGCCCTAGTTTTGAGAATTTTGGAAATTTTGGAGTGTTTTTTTTTGGGAGCAGCTTTTGTTTCCTTTGCACTTGAGTATTACATGTGTTTATAGAGGAATGAAATGGAACAAGAACAAGACGAGAATCTTGTACCATTATGTCACAATTCATTGCAAAAAAAACATATTTAAATCTTTTCAAAATTGTTAACAAACATTCTAAACTTAAAGATTTTTGTTCCCAACATGTTTTCACAGTTTTGGCATGTTTGCCATATGTTTTTGAGCCTCCATGTGATTGAAATCAAAAGCCCGTGCGCCCTGGCCCAATGATTTTATATTTCATTTGATTTACTTGCATTTAAATGAATAAAAATTCAAATAAAAGAATTAAAAATCATAAAAATTATATGAATGGATTTAGAGGTCGTCTGACATATTATGAACATGTTTGAACATCAAAAGTTAGGCCCATTATTCTAGAATTTCAAGTTTTCTCACTTTGCATTTCACACATTTTACCAAAATTTCCCAATTTGTGATGGTCATAACTCTCTCAATTTTCATCTTTTGAAGATGATCTATGACTTTTTAGAAAGCTCAAGATGTCCTATTCTGTTTCTCTTTTTATCATTTTTGCATTTGGAGATTTATCTTGATGTAAGTTTCCTTGACAAAAAGTGTCTTTTTGTTGACTTTTAAAATAACCTATAATGTATGGGCTCATATCTTTCAAATGAAGCACTTTTTAGACTTGAGCATACAAATATAAAGTTGTATAGAATTGAATTTACTTCAAAATAGGCTTTGGTTGGGGAAAATTTGATGAAGCATGTGAAATTTATGCTTGGTCAAAGTTCAGTTGACTTCTCCTAATGAAACCCTAATTTGGAAACTTTTGACTTTTGATTATTTGAGGGCTTTCCTTGAGGAATCATGATCAACCCTTGATCAAATGATGAATATCATTTAAAAATGTTCATTTTGACCAAATTTTTTAAAGTTTTACTATAAGTTGACTTTTGACCCAATAAAGTTGATTTTCAATCATCTGAGCCATTGACTGAGCAAACTTGTGATGCAAGACTTGAAACTTGACATGAACATTTTTGAAAACCTACAGAGAGTTATGGAAACCACTTGATACCTTTGCAAACCAAACTTCCTTGAAAAAGACCATACCCTAGTTGTGTACCCCTTGCATAGGAGGAGAATTTACTGGTTGTGATACGGTGGCAGAACCGACTGTTATACTGGTTTACGTTTTGTATTCGCAAATGTGCGGTAAGCAAGAGTCGCCACCGACTTTTATTTCATCCAATCATGGAAAAGGAAAAAGAACAGAAAAAACCTTTTTTCGAGATATTCTGAGTACGGGGGGGTAGATTATAGAAAGGGAAGGTGTTAGCACCCTTTCTATCCATGGTTTTCCATGGGCTCTTAGGTACTTGCTCATTTTGAAAATTGCTTGTGTGTGTTTGTTTTGAAAATGTTTTACTTCATGATAACCCTTGTATCAGTCCTTAAGGATGTGAGAAATTTGTTTTGAAAATTTGTTTTGAAAGGTGTTTGTGTGAAAAGTTTTATTGAGCAAGTACTTAAGATTCTACCTACTCGAAAAAAGATTGTTCGTTCTATTTCCTTTAGACAGTGCTATCCTACTATTAAGGATTAGGTAGCACCGTCGTTGGATTTGTAAGGGACATTCGAAAGGGATAAGTACAATCACTAAGCAATAGTTAGAAAACTTTAGTAGTAACCCTAGAGTCTTAAGATCTTTTCGAGTCAACATTTCCAAGGAAACATTTCCGAGGCAACATTCGAATGGGACAATTTGATCTTTTAGACTGGAGGGCAACCACTAAAATCTCCTAGCTTAACGATTGTTTACCAAAGACAACCGAAGTGAGGTAAACCCTAGGAGTGAATATGTGCATATGAGTTATTTCAGTTATTTAATCTTTGCACATTAGGTGATCTACCATTTTAAATTTCCAGACATTCTTGCCATACAATCCTATTAGCATACATCTAGATAGTTAAATACTTGCAGGAATTTAAAAGTGCGAGAAAATAAACCTAGCTATTACAAGGCTTTGACAGTTACATAATTATTTTGACAAGAAATAAAAGTGCGAAATTAAAAACCCTAATTAACACTATTACAACCTCGAAATAGTTACAATAATAATAAAGTAAATAAAAGTGTGCGCGGTAAATTAAATACGAGGGATGTTGAAAAATAGCCTAAACCCTAATTGAAAGAAAAAGATTATTTTTGAGAAAAGAATTAATTGAGTTATGTACGACTAAAACCCAAATTCTAATTATTTTAATTATGAAAAAGAAATTGAAATTAACCTAATCTAGCTAAATTAAATAATTTCAAGAAAAATAAAACATTTTACAAAGAAAACAAGATTTTGTGTATTTTGGGTTTTTTATTTGAGAAAAGAAATTTAATTGTAAAATTAAACCTAATTTCTATTTGATTTTAATTATAGAAAAGAAATTAAATTAACCTATATTTCTAATTAAATTAAATAATTTATTAAAAAATGCTTTTCTTTTGGTATTTTATGATTTATTGATTTTATGATTAAATAAAAAAGAGGTGATTAATTTTTGTGGAAAAATAATTAAATGAAGGAAATAAAAATAAGAAAGAATTGAAAATGGGCCTGTATGTTGTTAGCAAATCTGGGGGTGTACTATCTGAATTTCCAAGCCCAAAATGCTCCAAGCCTTGTCAACACTGGATCCTGTGTAGCATTGACTTGAACGTGTACCATGGTCCCTCATGGATGGAGCGTTAAATCTGATGACACACTTTATCAAATGGTTGGACGCAAGTGTGCATGGTGGTCACCAGGAAAGATGATGCGTTGGATCTGTTACAAGAAAGTGAAATAAAGAAAATTTTGTTGGGACCTGGGATCGAACCCAGGTCCTTCCACCCAATACCAAGAACTTTTACCACTGAACCATCTGTGTTGTTTGTTATTAATTCAAGAATAAAACATAATATATGAAAACGTGATTAACTGATCAAAAGCGCGCGAGATTCAAACGGGCAAGTGGTTGGATGACACATAGCTGTCTTCTTCCTTTCTCCGTCATTTTAGACATATGACTTTTACCTACAGTCACATGTTCGTACCCATAGCCTCTGCAAATTTCCAAAATGCACAATACGCACGATAAATGATTTCTAACTACATAGATTCATTCGTGTTGATCTCGTGAACACCATGATACCCTTCTTTTTGGCTAATTTCACCTGTGTAAGAAAGCCCTAAATTGCACATGCAATCCCTAACAATGGCAAAGGCCTGTATAGGCTTCAAAAACGCAATTAAATAATGCAGTTAGCTCGCAAACATGATGAGGATTACAAATATATGACTTAAACATGCTAAAGATGCCAGGAATACAATAATCGATTTTGATTTTTTTTGCAAACCGTGAGAGTGATTATGCGCGTTTCTGGGTGTTTCAAGCCTTGCAAATGATCCAATTGGCTTCTGGGAAGGTCCAAGAAACGATTAGAATCGTTGGAATGGCTTGAATTGGCCTGTGGAGTGAAAACCGATTCACACATTTTCCTTGAATTTTCTGACTTTGCTTTGCCTCTTTCACAATTGCTAACCCTTATTTTTTTCTTTGTTCTTGTCTAATATATACCTAGGGATGAATTAGGGTTATAAACTTGAATTAAATCTTGAAGTTTGATGAGATTTGATTTGATTCTTTAACCATATGCAAACTTGCTATTTTGAGCCAAATCTTCCCTTTCTTGTACCAATTATGCTTGATTCATCTTGGCCTTGATAATTCAGCATATTTTGATTGCCAGCCTGTCCAAAAACCAAATCAAATAATATCTTTGCTATTATTCATCAATTATTTGATTTAATTCCATTTTTAATTAATAAAAAATCAAAATAAATTGAAAAATGAAGAAAATAATGTGTGGATAAACATTTGAGTCGTGGACCACATTATAAGTGAGGTACAAGCATAAAAAGTTTGGCCCATTTAGCAAAAAATGCAATTTTGAGCATATTTGACTTTTGGCAATTTTGCAAAAAGGCCAACTTTGACAAGGAATATCTCTTCCAATTTTAACCCTAGAGAGGTGTTCTTGGAATTTTTAGAAAGCTTAGGATGTCCCCTAAGCAACCCTTTTGGTATCATCTCAATTGACTCTTCCATGTTCATGTAAGAAGCTTTGACCCAAAAGGTGTTTTGTTGACTTTTCAAAAGGACCCATAATGTAAAAATTCCTATATTTTATGAGTGCATATTTTGAACTTGTGGGATGAATATGAGTTGTAGTAAATTTCACCCTCTTCAAAATGAGCTTTGGATGGAAAATTTCTGATAAAGCATGTGAAAGTTATGCTTGGTCAAAATTTGGTTGACTTTTACTGAGAAATCCTAATTTAGCAACTTTTGGGTTTTGATGAATTTGGAGCATTCCTTGGGGAATCATGGTCAGCCCTTGATCAAATGATGAAATCCAATTTAAAATGTTAATGTTGACAAAAATCTTGAAGTTTGACTGTGTGTGGGGCACAATTGACTTTTGACCTAATATAGTCGCTTCTCAAGCATCTTAGCAGTTGAATGAGAAAATTTCTTGTGCAAGGCATGAAACTTGACATGTAGGGTCTTGAGAACACATTAAGACCATGGAGAGCATATGAGACCTTTGGAGTCCACCTATCTTGATGAAAATAGAAACCCTAATTTGAGGTACACTGCCTTAGGAAAGAGTTTGTCTGGTCCACTCTTGGGCAACCTTGAGCAAATTGAAGATCTCAATGGACATGTATTGAGTAAAATGAGAGGGAAAATTTTGGGGTACAACAGCTTCCCCTATTCAATCTTCTTAAACCTGAGGATGTAGATTGGTCCGTCTGCCTTTCGTGATCTGAAGGTGGAAGATGATTGAACACTAGAGTGCCCAGAAATTTGCACTCGCATGAAGTGGCACTTGATTTGTGATATCGGGAATGGGCTTATAGATTCCATTTAGAGGTTGATGATAGAGATTCGTCAGAGATGGGCTTAAAGATGCCATCTAGATAGTGATGATTTCCTGAGACATTCCTTCAACGAGAGTCCCTGTTTCCGTTGAATCTGCTGAGGAACATTGGTGTTTGTCTCAAGAAATAGAGTTTTAGGAGCTTCAGTTGTCCGTTACTCTACTAGGGAAATGCGAAACCAATCGTGTCTGATCAGGTCCCGGTCTTACAGTGTTATGGACTGCTGTTTGGAGATAAGAGAGGAGCAACATGAATAGTAAGGTTATGAGAAGGAACCTGGATAGTAGGGTTGCTTCGATATGAAAAGCCTGGATAGTAAGGCTATGAGAAGGAACCTGGGTAGTAGGGTTACTTCGATATGAAAAGCCTGGATAATAGGGTTGTAAGAAGGAACCTGGATAGTAAGGTTACTTCGATATGAAAAGCCTAGATAGTAGGGCTGTGAGAAGGAACCTGGGTAGTAGGGTTACTTCGATATGAAAAGCCCGGATAGTAGGGCTGTGAGAAGGAACCTGGGTAGTAGGGTTACTTCGATATGAAAAGCCTGGATAATAGGGTTGTAAGAAGGAACCTGGGTGGTAGGGTTAATTCGATATGAAAAGCCTGGATAGTAGGGCTTAGGGGAAGGAACCTGGGTAAGGTTGTTTCGTGAGAAGTTTGGGTAAAATTGCATCTGAACCGAGAAGGAACCTGGGTAAGGTTGCTTTGTGAGGAGTTTGGGTAAAACTTCAGCAGGAACCTGGGTAAGGTTACTTTGAGCTAAGTCTGTGTAAAACTTCAGAAGGAACCTGGGTAAGGTTACTTTGGGATGCGTTCGTGTAAAACTTCGGGAGGAACCGAGGTAAGGTTACTTTGTGATAAGTTCGTGTAAAACCTCAGAATGAACCGGGGTAAGGTTACTTTGAGATAAGTTCGTTTAAAACTTCAGAATGAACCAGTGCAAGGTTATAAGTTTGTGTAAAACTTCAGGAGGAACCGGGGTAAGGTTACTTTGTGATAAGTTCGTGTAAAACTTCAGGAGGAACCGGGGTAAGGTTATAATTTTGTGTAAAACTTTAGGGGGAGCCGGGGTAAGGTTATTTTGATATGACAGCCTGGATAGTAGGGCTGTGAGAAGGAACCTGGGTAAGGTTGTTACTTCGAAGCGATAATGTATTTTAGTTGACCCGTTTGATTTCGGGAATTGAGTTTCTATTAGTTGTCTGTAGATGTGATATGTATAACTGCTGGATTCGTTGAAGCTAATCGTCTTTTCCTGAAAAGATATCAGGGTTAGTTATATGCGATGCATGAAATTCAGGGTGAGATGATGTTCTCAAAATAAATGAGATTATGCTGTATATGATATGTATGCGTATGTCATGATGTATGTTCATGAAATGCTGTCGGGGTATGCTCGCGTCTGGGAAAATAAATCCCTGACGGTTGCTGGAGATTTGCGAATATCCTGCCGGGAAGAGATGCTGGAGAATAACCTCTGCGGAGGACCAAATTTTGGGGGAAGAGATACTCTGTTGGTAGACCTGCCGATTTGGAGGAACAAATTTAGCTGGGGATGAAATTCTGTTGCTGGAAGTGATGAGCTCTGTTGGAGATTGAGCTTCTGTATTTGTAGAAATAAACTCCGCTTGGGGGATGAAATTTATTGACTCGCCTGTAATTACGAACCTCGGTTGGGGATAGTTATATCCTGTTTCAGGAAAGCTGACATCAATGCCTTTGGACCAATAATTACGTTCCAAAGCTGACTCTATCCCGATACCTGCTGCGCAGAGGAACCATCGTGTTTGGTACTTGTTTTTTTCCTGTTTCTGGAATTACAAGTAATTATCTTTTGTTTCTTGTGTAAATATTTATGAGCATAAATCATTTTCAAATGCATATATCAAAAACAAATCATTAGACGTTCTTGCAAAACAAAACAGAAAAGAAAAAAAAACAAATTGAAGTTTCTAGTGAAAGTGACTTGTATTGATTTTGAAGTTGGCCTGTAATAGGCGTTTTGTACAAAGAGGTTGACGCTCTAGTAAGAGAACGCCGCCGAAAGACAAAAATTATACAATTTGTGTAAAGGAAAGAAAAAAAGTTATATGAAACGACCCCATTGGGTTCCAACTCTACTATTGCCTTTATATCTTCAAGCGTCTCATCACTTTGCTACTTGGCCGAAGGCTGATCAGATTGATTGGCGCCGTCCGAGCTTGATAGTTGATACCAAAGTCTGGTTGCAAGATGATCCAATGAGACATAACGATACGCTTCAATCCCTAACTTTTTCTTGGATTGCCCTTTCGGGTTTTCAATCCACCGGGATACCCTTTTTTTCCCAAGCCTCCCTTTCGGGTTTTGAGTTGCCGGGTGTACAAATTTTTCATTTTTAATCCCTTACTTTTTCCCGAATCCTTTTTGTTCGCTGGGAAGCCCTTATTTTTGCCTAGGCCAGTCGACCTAGCGGGTCTTTGATTATGCATAGTATCTTTTCACCATGTCTGCATTGACAGGGTGAGGAAGGTCGTCACCATCCATGGTGGTTAGAATCATAGCTCCTCCCGAGAAAATGTTCTTAACCACAAATGGCCCTTTGTACGTGGGAGTCCATTTGCCCCTGGGATCACCTTGCGGCAGTATGATGCGTTTGATCACCAGATCCCCGACTTTATATTCTTGACGCCTGACTTTCTTGTTAAAAGCCTTGATCATTCGCTTTTGATATGTCTGACCATGGCAGATAGCTGTAAGTCTCTTTTCATCAATTAGATTTAGCTGATCAAGTCGGGTTTGGACCCAGTCGTCTTCGTTCAAACTCGCATCCTTCATAATCCTGAGAGAGGGTATCTGGACTTTTATGGGTAGGACTGCCTTCATGCCATATACCAGCGAGTAAGGTGTTTCCCCTGTCGACGTCCATGCTGAGGTACGTTACCCATGAAGAGCGAATGGTAACATCTCATGCCATTCTTTATATATCACCTTCATCTTTTGTACAATCTTCTTGATGTTCTTGTTAGCTGCTTTAACAACACCACTCATCTTCGGCCGGTAAGGAGAAGAATTATGGCGCTGTATCTTGAACTGTTTGCAGAGCTCGGTGATCATTGCGTTGTTGAGATTTGTACTATTGTCTGTAATAATCCTCTCTGGTACACCGTATCGACAGATCAGATTGTGTCGGATAAACCGCGCCACGACATTCTTGGTTACTGTAGCAAAAAAGGCTGTCTCAACCCACTTTGTGAAATAATCAATGGCCACTAAGATGAAGCGATGTCCATTGGAAGCGGTGGCCTGATTTCTTCAATCATGTAGATACCCCACATCACAAAGGGCCAAGGAGCTGTCAGGACATTCAAATGAACTGGAGGCACATGCACCTTATCATCGTATACTTGGCACTTATGACAAGTTCGAGAGTGCTGATAACAATCGGCTTCCATAGTGGACCAGTAATATCCTGCCCGTAGGATCTTCTTATCCATGGTATGTCCACTAGAATGGGTTCTGAAGGTGCCTTCATGTAGATCTGTCATGATCCTCTCTGCTTCGCTCTTATCTACACACCATAGTAGTGTGGTGTCATGGTTGCGTTTATAGAGGATCCCATTACTGAGGAAGAACTTTGCAGCGAACCTTCTCAGAAACTTCTTATCATTGACAGATGCCCCTTCAGGATACTCCTGAGCCTCGAGGTACCTTTTGACTTCGTGAAACCAGGGTTTGTCTACCCCTTCTTCAATATCGATTTCACAGCAGTGTGCTGGTTCATCCAACCTCTCAATGGTAATTTGGGGAGCTTTATTGTCCCACCTAACCTTGAACATAGAAGACATGGTAGCTAGCACGTCCGCCAACTGGTTCTCTTCTCGTGGGAAATGTTCAAAGGTTACCTCCTCAAAGTGTGGGAGCAATGTCAGTACATACTCTTTGTAAGGAATGATATTCGGGTGTTCGTATCCCACTCGCCTTTGATATGACTTATCACCAAAGAGGAATCCCCGAATACATTTAAGAACTTGATCCTCAAGTTAATAGCAGCTCGAAGACCCATGATACAGGCTTCATACTCCGCCATGTTGTTGGAGCAGTTGAAACATAATCGGGCAGTGAACGAAGTATGATAGCCCTCGGGAGATATGATTACATCACCAATGTCGTTACCCAGTGAGTTTGAGGCTCCATCAAAATACATAGACCATCGGGATCCTTCCTCAGGTCCTTCATCCGGTCCAGGCTCTTTGTAGTCAGTTACTAACATGATATTCTCATCCGGGAACTCGAAATTCATGGAATGGTATTCATCCACGGCCTGATGAGCCAAATGATCAGCCAATACAAACCCCTTTATAGCTTTTTGGGTTGTATATTGTATGTCGTATTCGGTTAAGATCATTTGCCACCTTGCTATCCTTCCGGAGAGAGCGGGCTTCTCGAAATTATACTTGATCGGATACATCTTTGATATCAACAAGGTAGTGTGAGTCAGCATATAATGTCTCAGTCGGCGAGCAGCCCATGCTAAAGCGCAGCAAGTTTTCTCGAGCAATGAGTATCGGGTCTCACAGTCGGTAAAATTTTTGCTAAGGTAATAAATGGCGTGCTCTTTTCGACCAGACTTGTCATGCTGCCCCAACACACACTCCATTGAATTGTCTAGCACTGTTAAGTATAATATCAAAGGTCTTCCTTCAACTGGAGGCATCAGAATTGGTGGTTCTTGAAGGTATTCCTTGATTCTTTCGAAAGCGGTCTAGCATTCATCATTCCAATTTACCACTTGATCTTTCTTCAGAAGCTTGAAGATTGGCTCACAAGTAGCAGTCAGATGCGAAATGAACCTGGAGATATAATTCAGGCGTCCCAAAAACCCTCTAACTTCCTTCTCTAAGCAGGGAACCGGCATCTCTTGTATGGCCTTCACTTTTATGGGGTCTACCTGAATACCCTTATCACTGGCGACAAATCCCAGAAGCTTTCCAGATCTTACCCCAAAGGTACACTTGTTTGGATTCAACCTCAGCTTGTATGTCTTTAACCTGTCAAACAATTTCTGGAGATGATCAAGGTGCTCTTCTTCAGTCTGAGACCTGGCTATCATATCATCAACATAGACTTCGATCTCGTGGTGAATCATATCATGGAACAAAGCGACCATAGCGTGCTGATAAGTTTCCCCAACATTCTTCAACCTAAAAGGCATCACCTTGTAGCAGAAGGTGCCCCACTGTGTAACGAAGGTTGTCTTCTCCATGTCTTCGGGGGCCATTTTGATCTGGTTATAGCCAGAGAAATCGTCCATGAAGGAGAAGATTTTGTGCTGCGCGTTGTTGTCGACCAGAACATCAATGTGAGGAAGTGGGAAGTCATCCTTGGGGCTTGCCCGGTTCAGATCTCTGTAATCAACACACATCTGTACCTTACCGTCCTTCTTAGGTACCGGAACAACGTTGGCAACCCACTATGGATAGGAAGTGCCGGCTAAGAATCCTGCATCGAACTATTTTATGACCTCTTCCTTGATCTTCTCTGACATTTCGGGGTGCATAGAACGGACATTCTGTTTAACCAGAGGACAGTCTTCTTTAGTCGGCAGGCGATGTACCACAATATTAGTGTCCAAACCAGGCATGTCTTCATAGGACCAAGCGAAGATCTCAACATAGTCGTGCAACATCTGTATCAACCTCCATTTGATGCTAAGCTCCAAATTTGCACCTATTTTAACCTCTTTTTAGTCTTCCTGAGTACCCAAATTCACTGTCTCAACCGACTCTTCATGAGGTTGTATGTCCCTTTCTTTATGCAGTAGTAGTCTAGCAAGTTCTCCAGGCACCTCACAATCATCCTCACCTTCGTCCTCGGCTTGGTTGATCAGATTTTTGAAGTCATAACTGGCAATAGCCGAGCTGTTATCAATGGGATCCAGAGTGGATATGGATCTACATTATGATACGTGAGTGTGTGTAAGAGAATAACTGTTTTGATAGAGTGAAAAACAGAAAGGAAAAACAGAGAGCGCAAAATTTGTATGTAAGAAACATCCAATGCTTTATTAATGAGATATGAAATGAAAAATAATATCCCTCACAAGCAAAGCCAAGGTGCCTCGGGCAAGGCACCGAGCCGTAAAGTTTCAAATTATTTATTACAAATCTTAAAACAAATAAGTCAATTATTGCGGAATAAAAGAAATAGGTATGAAGTCCCTAGCCGTCCAGTTACTCGGTCCACCGTTGGTAGTTGGGTAGATCCAGCTGTCAATGTCTGATTCCTCTTCACTATCTTCAATGGCGTTAATCCCACGATTGATGATGCGTAGGGGAGGTCCTCCAGACCGAGCGCGTCTAACAGTCCTTTGAGCCTCTGTAGTAAAGCCCAAACCAAATTTATCAGTTTTATGAGTGTTGTACCCCAAAATTTTCCCTCTCATTTTATCAACATTTCTCATCATAAGGCCCTTGGAACTCAAGATCAAGCCGGGGTTTGCTCTGCTCAAGACACCTCCTTGCACTGTTGACCTAATTCGGGTTTGAATTTGCACAGGGATGTTTTGACATACAATGCCCAAAGTGACTTTCATACTTCATGTTGGACTCATAAGTTTTTGCCCATACCAAGTTTCAAGCCTTGAATCAAATTTTTGCCCAGTCAATTGGACAGTTGACCTAGAAATCAACTGTATTGGGGAAAAAGTCAAATGTGGCCAATTGACAGTCACACCTCATGAATTTTGACCCACATCAACATTATGAACTCATATGAACCATTTGATCAAGTTTGGATCACAATTCCATAAGAAATTTGATCAGATCACCAAAAGGGCAAAATGGTCATTTTTAGGGTTTTGACTGTACAAAGGCAATTTTTGACTGTTTGACCTAGCCAATGGAAAATCAAGCCCAACCATGGACTCAAGGACTCAATGAAATTATCTTGACCCATTCAACAAGTTCAAAAGATCTCAAACGCATAGGATTGACAAATGAATTTTTCAGTCAACTGATCAAAATTTGACTGTACACTGAAAAGTCAAACTTTGACTTTTTGGTCAAAATCAAGTGCCAAGGGTCATTTTTCATCAATACATGTCAAATTATGAAACTTGTTCATCAAGAAACCCAAAATTGCAAATTAGGGTTTAAAATGGAAAATTTTCATAACTTAGAAGTTTTCTAAGTTATAAAATCTTCTTATTTTTTCCTAACTTTGTCCCATATTTTCACCAAGATGTAAATAGATTCAAACAAAACTTACAACATGAAAGTTGTAGTCCATCACAAAGTTTATAACTTTTATTCACAAAGTTTTCTCAAAAGAAGCTTGGATCCCAAGTTATGAGTTTTGGAACAAGGGTCCCTAAAACTTTTAACTTAGAGAAATTTTGCCCTAGTTTAGGCAGGATTTTGACCCATCTTCTTGGCCATTTTTCACATAGTTCCACTTGGAGTCTTGAGTTGCATTTCAAAGATGGATTATAGTACATTTTTCAAGCTTTCCAAATTGTCCAAGAACTCCTCAAACACATTTTTGGTTAGGGAGAATCGAATGCTTGAAGTTGGCAAAAACTCACTTTGTAACCATGGCCAATACATGTTCATACCACTTGCCAAATCTGACCAAACTAGCTTAATACATAATTACAGGACTCTAAACCAATTTACACTCAAAAATTGAATGCAAATACATTGGACATTGGCATTGTTCTGATCAAGAGAGCATTGTACAATGAACATTTCTATTTTGTGCATAAAGGTCACACTTCCATTTTCATAAAGGGAACTTTATGTCAAATTGCATTTTCTTGAGCCTTGGACTTTTTTCCTTGCAGCAAACAAGTTCCCTAATCTCATGCATAGTACACCAACTTGAGCATGCTTGTAACTAGCCTGTACAGGCCATAGCTTGGTCACTTCACATCTTTGCTTTCGAAACAAGTCAAATGGCCAAAAGCTCATAACTCACACATCTGATATATTGAACTCAAGCAAAGTTTTCAAACAAGTTTCTCATATCCTTGTAAGCCAGAAACACGAGTCTTTGACCTCTCAAACACCCTTAAGCACAAAATCTTCATTCTGCCCAAAACAGGGCCAGTTCTGCAAATCACAAGCCACAATCAAATCCCCTCGTGCGTTTTGTCCCAAATCACTTCAAACACATTCTAAACAATATACCTAAGCTATCCAGACCATTCACAAGTTGCTGTAACTCCATTAACACACATCACCATTTTTGTTTGGAAGCTTTGCAGGTTGAGTTCTGTAGCACGATTCAGGCCACTTCAAAACAAACTAAGCATTGGGAAAGGTTCAGGGGACATCAAGCAAGCTCAAAAGAACCTCAGGCCCATTGAAAGTTGCTGCATTGTCCAGCTCGAACTCAACGGAAACAGGTATTTCATGAACTTCTATCTCTCTATTTAGGAATATTTAGACTTAGGTTTATGAATGAAAGATGTTGTATTCATTTCCCTGAAACCATACATGTGCTTAGTTTTCATTTATATTAATCGTGCTAGGAGAATTTCATCCATGAACTTTCTGAAAAAACTAGGTTAGAAATTAGGGCCAGAGAAATTCTCTCTGGTCTTTGAGAGTTAGATTAAGTTTTTTATATGGTTAGAATCGTGGTTTGATGCTCTACAAGTTTCATGTTTTGAGTTTTGTCAAAAGATCACAAATACAGGAGATACGAGTTTGTGTAGCAAGCGCGCATTTTTTCAAAGTCTGGAGGAAGAAGATGAAGTTGATGGGCTGGGCTGGCTTGTTTTTGCTTCTAACACTTGCTTTTTCAGTTTCACACCCCCCTGGCCCATTTCTTTGTATATTTATTATTTTTGCATTTTTATTTCATTTCTGACTTTATTATTTTATTTCCAAAGATAAAAAATTCCAAAAAAATATTTTCATAAATTTTTTACATTTATTTGGTTTTTATTTTAATTATTTCTAACATTAAAATGTTTAAATACTTTATATTATTTTGTTTAAACTTAAAAATAATGTAAAAAATACTTTTATTTTCATTTATTATTTTTATTCACATTTGAAAATATTTTCTTGACATATATACATTTTTGTAAATAATTTATTTTATTTTTATACACACTTAATATATTTAATATATATATATATATATATATATATATATATATATATATATATATATATATATATATATATATATATATATATATATATATATATATATATATATATATATATATACTTTATTTTATTAAAATCATAGAATAAAAAACACAAAAATAATACATTTTTATTTTTATTGATATTTTATACTAAAAATAATTTTTTTTCAATATACTTATATTTTTGTAGATATTGATACATTGTTGTATATAAATATTAAATAATACCATTTCTTTAAGGAATTAGGGTTTACCCTAAAAATAATTAAAAATAACTTTTTATTCATTTCTTTACATTTCTTTCCATTGAAAATACTTTACATACCTAAAAAATATTTTTTGCATAATACATTTTATTTAAATATTTGTTCACTTTGTTTAAATATTATACATTTAAATTTTGATTGCATTTGATATTCAATTTGGATGTAATAGTAATTAGGGTTTTATATTTCTTGTCAAAATAATCCCCTATCCAAAATTGTACCCCCATCCCCATAATCATGTTGTAATAGCTTAAAGTTTAAATTCTCGCACCTTTAAGCTTTCAATTATGCCATGATTAGAGAATTAGGGTTTGTATGCAAAAATAAAAACCAACAAATAGTTTGACCTAATCAAAGACAAAATGCATGAAAATCAAACACAATACACACTTGCACCCCTAGAGTTATAATCCACTTGTTGCCTTAAAAAATGGGCCATGGTATGCATGTTAAGTACTTTGGAAAAACAAAAACAAAACAAAAGATCACAGTCCCTCGATGACACTATCTGAGTTTCCTAAACAAAATGATCAAGTCCCTCAAGAAAATTGCCAAAAATACTTGACACAATTGCTATCATGATCTATACGATGACCCGCGCCTGTCCCGTTTAAACATCCTAACACAAGGTTGTTCACCAAATACAATGGTGAAGCAACACTGTTAAAAGGGTTAAAAATACAAGAAAGATCTTTGAGTAAAATAGGATAGATATCTCTAGTTACTTGATAAAAACTTGCAAAAACATCCTTGCTATTTTCAAAACACACTTCACCACACAATTTCAAAACCCTACTTTCAAACATTGGAAATTTTTCAAAAGACAAAAACATCTTTGTATACATTCAAACAAGAATCATTACAAAGGTTGCCACAACAATGGCCTCTTTTCAAAACATCTTTCAAAACCACACATAAAGCACCATTTCAAACAATTGAAGAGCATCATTTCAAACAATTGAAAAGCAAAGCAAGTGATCTAAACAAGTAACTAAGAGCCCATGGATAACCATGGATAGAAAGGGTGCTAATACCTTCCCTTTCTATAATCTACCCCCCGAACCCAAGAAAACATCTCAAAGGTCTTTCCTGTGCTTTTTGACCATTCCTTAGGATAAAATAAAAAGTCAGTGGCGACTCTTGCTAAACCGAAACATTTGCAAACACAAACGCAAAATCCCAAGTCAGTTCTCCCACCGTACCACAGAACTGGCGACTCTGCTGGGGAATATTTGAAAGTGGAGTAACCTTAGGGCTTAGATCACCCTTTGCATGATTATATTTTTTGCTTTGATTACTTTACATTTGGTTCTCTTGTTTGGGCTTGAAATCCTCCACCCGGATTTGGGAAACATTCATAGGTAAATAGCAATACGTTGTGGAAACTGTGCGGGGTATATCGACATGGTTGAAGCAATAGCTATGTTGGTGCGACATATTTGTGAGTACCGGTAGCCTTTGAGTCAATCAAAGAGAATACGGGGCCGCTGAGTGATGTCATGAAGCACTAATGAACTCTTAGAACCTTACTTGACCATCTTGGCCTTTTATTAGGGGTAGTGAGATGACCGGCTTTGGCGCAGTCCGAAGTTGGTAGATACTCGATACTACACTCATTGAGGGTTGTTTTCTTGGAATATTTTGGTCGCTAGTTAAGTGGCTAAACCAAAACAATGAACATAGAAAACAATCCAGTGATATTGAGCTCCTTAGAACCCGGTTACTATTTATAGGACAAGTTTGAGCCAACTAAACTCAAGAGGGTATTTACCTATGAAACCTCATGCAAGCCTGAAACTAGGGTTTTGTGTGACTTGCTTGTACATGTGCTTGTGCATACATCATGAACATCATAAAGCATCATATGCATCCACTAACCATTTCAAGGGTTTGGATCTTCATCTTTGTTCTTGTTTTGTAGGTCATGGAATCTCTTCGTAGGAAAACAATTCAAGTCAACCTTGTGAGAATCCCTCCTCAACTCAAGGAGCTTACTTCCAGGATTCTAGAGAATTATCTCTTCAGTGAAAGACATGGTAGGCTTCTCAACTTGGTCAACTCCAACATTGAAGAAGACATGGTGAAAGTTCTCTTCCAGTTCTTTGACCCCCTACACTACTGTATCACATTCCTTGATTACCAACTAGTACCTACTTTGGAGGAATTTTCTCAACTCCTGAGAATTCCTATTCTTCATCAACTACCCTACAACGGTACGGAAAAAGAACCAAAGCCTGAAGATGTTGCTCAAGCATTACACTTGCAACCATCTGACATCAAAGGACATTGGGAAACCAGAAGTGGTGTCAAGGGATTCTTGGCAAAGTTTCTGTTTGAGAAGGCACAAGACTGCTGGAATTATCTAGATCTACAAGCCTTTGAAGAGATTGTGGCACTCCTCATCTATGGGTTGGTCTTGTTCCCAAACCCTGATCAACTTATAGATGTGAATGTTGTCAAGATTTTCATATCCCGGAATCCTGTATCTACATTGCTTGGGGACATCCTACACTCATTTTACACACGAACAATGAGGAAAAGAGGTGTTCTCATGTGCTGTACTCCTCTCCTAGCAAGGTGGTTTATTTCTCACCTTCCATAATCAGTTTTGAAGAATGAGCAGGGTTTAAGGTGGTCACAACAATTGATGACCCTCACACATTTTGATGTTCATTTGTGTTCTCGGTCCAGAGAAAATGTCATCATCATTGATCGTTGTGGGGAGTGCCCTAATGTCCCATTACTTGGCATTAGGGGAGGCATTACCTACAACCCCTGTTTAGCTCTAAGACAGTTTGGATATGCTCGGAGGGATGGCCCTCATGAAATGCTGATTCCTGACCTGGTTTTTGACTTCGACAACGATGCGCAAGGACTTCGACAAAGGTTCATCAGAGCTTGGAGGATGCCCAACAAAGTGGATAGTAAGAAACTGGGGCACAAGAATTCCATCCCCCTTGAGCCTTATCTCAAGTGGGTACGAACTCGAGCCTAGAATCTTATGATTCCATACCTTCACATTCTCCCCATGATCAAAGAGCCTGTTATGGAAGGAAAGGTTCCATACACCCTCCTACATCATGACATGCCAACATCATGGGAAGAACTACAAAGGAGTTAGATCCAACTCAAAGAAGAACAGAATACTTTTGAATCCAACTTCTATGCCAGTGAGAAGAAGGTTTTGGAGCTCACCCGCCGACTTCATAAGGAGGAAACTCTCAACACTTACATCGCACCAAAAAGGACGCGCAATGTCTTTTTACATTAAGAATTTTGTAATATTTTTCCCATGGGGCCCTTATGTACTAACAAATTTCTTCTTAATATGACATGTGTTCTTTTTGTTTGCAACAAATTTGAATTTATGAATCCTTGAATGCATTACATGAATAACGCATCATTCATCATATGCATAAACAAGTCTTCACACCAGGTTTCCTTATCTTTCTGCTGTTTATTTCAGCAAGATGGATTTGGAGCAGACGGTTAAGGATCTGCAAGCACAGAATTCTCAATTCCAGCAACTCCTAATGACCTTGGCAAATGGTCAAGAGGACCTTAAAGCTCTGTTGGAGAAAAATAAAGAGAAAAAGAAGAAAAGTCCCGGAGTAGCCACTTTTGGAAGAAGGTTTGAAAGCAATGCTAGAAAAGTTCTCGAGTTCCCCTCAACGTCTGATGAAGGGGCTGGTAAAGGAAAAGGAGCTGCAGGACCTTCTGAATCTGAAGTTGAAGAGGAAGAAGAGGAAGAGGATGAAGACTACTCCGAACAACAATATCCCCCGTCGGATGATAAATATAAAAATCTTGAGGATCGATTGGCAGCCATGGAGTTACAAAGGGTACCTGGTTTAGATTTCGAAGAACTAGGGCTGGTCGCTGGGATCGTCATTCCTCCCAAGTTCAAAGTTCCTACATTTGCTAGGTATGACGGTCTGTCCTGCCCAAAGATGCATCTGAGATCCTATGTCAGAAAGATCCAGCCCCACTCATCTAATAAAGACCTCTGGGTACACTTTTTTCAAGACAGTTTGTCAGGCACACAATTGGACTGGTTCTATCAACTTAAGAGATCGGATGTTTATAACTGGGAAGACTTAGCTGCTACTTTTTACTGTCAATACCAATACAATGCTGATTTGGCGCCCACTCGTACTCAGCTACAGAGTATGGGTATGGCTTCTAATGATGGATTTAAGGAGTATGCCCAGAAGTGGCGTGATCTGGCTGGAAGGGTGCAGCCGCCATTGTTGGATAAAGAGCTAGTTGACATGTTTTTAGGGAATCTGTCTGGCCCTTTCTTCAATCATTTAATCGGGAGTTCTTCCGCAGGATTCACCGAACTAATTTTGACTGGCGAAAGGGTCGAGACTGGTATTAAAAGTGGTAAGATTCAGAAAGATACCTCCGCGTCCACTACTGTTAAGAAAACCTTCCTAGCTAAGAAGGAAGCTTCTGCTGTTTATTCTCAGAAAGCCAAGGAAGAACCGAGCGTCGGCCAACTGTAGGGGCTGTGATGATTCAAAACTCCTCAACCGATCAACCTAGAAATGATCAACCAAGAGCCAACCAACAAAGAGGAGGAAGCCCCCCTAGTCAGTTCACCAAAATCAATATGACGCCAGCTCAGGTCCTTCCTCATCTGTTGAAGTTAAACCTTACAACCTTGAAAGATCCGCCACAAAATCCGAATACAACTTCCCCGCTTTATCGCCCCAATGAAAATTGTGCTTACCACTCTGACACCGTAGGGCATGATACCAATAATTGTTGGGCGCTTAAGAACAAAATCCAAGACCTGATCGACGCCAAGGAAGTATAATTCGATGCGCCCGAAAAGCCAAATGTTATTTCTTCTCCGATGCCCAAGCACAGTCATAATGTTCATGCCGTTATGGAAGACCTTCATGTTACCAATGTTGCTGACCTTTTGACTCCCTTACCAGTTGTTGTACCCCAAAATTTGCCCTCCCATCTCCTCAACATTTTCTCATCACAAGACCCTTGGAGCTCAAGATCAAGTTAGGGTTTACTCTGCTCAAGACTCCTCCTTGCACTGTTGACCCAAATTAGGGTTTGTGTTTGCACAAAGATGTTTGGACCTAAAATGCCTAAGATAACTTTCATGCTTCATGTTGAACTCACAAGTTTATCCATACCAAGTTTCAAGCTTTGATTCCAATCTTTGCCCAGTCAATTGGACAGTTGACCTAGAAATCAGCTGTATTGGGGAAAAAGTCAACTGTGGTCAATTGACAGTCAAACCTCATGATTTTTGACCCACATCAACATTATGAACTCATATGAACCATTTGGTCAAGTTTGGATCACAATTCCATAAGAAATTTGATCAGATCACCAAAAGGGTAAAATGGTCATTTTTAGGGTTTTGACTGCACAAAGGCAATTTTTGACTGTTTGACCTAACCAATGGCAATTCAAGCTCACATATGGACTCAAGAACTCAATGGCATTGTCTTGACACATTCAACAAGTTCAAAAGATCCCAAATGCACAAGATTGACAGATGAATTTTCCAGTCAACTGAGCAAAATTTGACTGTATACTGAAAAGTCAAACTTTGACTTTTTGGTCAAAATCAAATGTCAAGATCCATTTTTCATTAAAACATGCCAAATTATGAAACTTGTTCATCAAGAAATCAAAAATTACAAATTAGGGTTTGAAATGAAGAAATTTCATAACTTAGAAATTTTCTAAGTTATGAAATTTCCTAATTTTTTCCTAACT
The DNA here is from genome assembly GCA_948472305.1 of Vicia faba. Classification (NCBI taxonomy): domain Eukaryota; kingdom Viridiplantae; phylum Streptophyta; class Magnoliopsida; order Fabales; family Fabaceae; genus Vicia; species Vicia faba. The sequence continues at coordinate 1,499,698,651 of OX451736.1, forward strand.
TTGTCCCATATTTTCATCAAGATACATTTGGATTCAAACAAAACTCAAAACATGAAAGTTATATTCCATTTTAAAATCTACAACTTTGATTCACAAAGTTTCCTCAAAATAAGCTTGTAGCTCAAGTTATGATTTTTGGAACAAGGGTGCAAAACATTCTTAACTTAGAAATTTTTTGACCTATTTTAGGCAGAATTTTTGCCCAACTTCATGGCCACTTTTCACATGCTTCCACTTGGAATTTCAACTTGCATTACAAATATGGATTGTAGTACATATTCCAAGCTTTCCAAATTATCCAAGAACTCATCAAACACCCTTGTGGTTAGGGAGAATCGAATTTGTGAAGATGGGCAAAAGTCACTTTGTTCATAAGCCATTTACATGTTCATAACATTGCCATTTTCAAGTCAGCATGTTCTAAGCTAGATTACAGGCCTCTAATCTCATTTACACTCAATAATTTAATGCATATCCTTTGTGTCCAAGTCTTACTTTGTGTGTTTAACCATTACATACAAGATTGAGCCATAAATGGAAAAAGCATTTTATCCATTCTTGTAAAGCATGACTTTATGTCAAACACAAATCTAAGAAGTACCAAAGCAAATCTCTGAGGCACAAGTTCATGAACATATCCCACTGATCAAGACTAACATTTGCAGCATGCTTGAGGGGCATGTGGTAGCCTACAACCTAACTTGGCATTTTTGACTTAAGAAAGAAGAAACTTGCATATGGCAACACAACTCACATTCCTGTCAAGACAAGCCTAAGCAAACATTGTGAACACATTTCATACTCCCAAACTAACCTGAAGCACGACCAAACCATCCCTAAAACCCCTTCATTCATCAAAACACAGTTTTGTGGCAAAACAGGGTACCTTCTGCATTTTGACTTGGCCAGTTCATTCCCCTCGTGCGTTTTCATCCAAACCACCTCAAACACCTTCCATAACATCCATACAAACTATTCCAAGCATTAAACTGGAACTGTAACATCCCTAACATCACTTTCCATTTTCAGTTTTCAACTTTGCAGGTGGACTTCTATAGCTTGATACAGTAAGATTCAAGACACACCAAGCATTGGAGAAGCATCCCTGAACTTCAAGCAAGCTGTACAAGTCCTCAAAATCCATTGAAAGCACCTCCATTGTTGTACACGTTTCAAGCTGAACAGGTAAGTTCTTGAACTTCTATCTCTCTATCCAAGCATATTTAGGCTTAGGTTTGTGAAGAAGTTATGTCCTACTCATGGCCCTGGAGCTACCTGTATCCTCACTTTTCATTTATATTGTGTGTGTTAAGAGAATTTGGAACTTGAACATTAGAAAAAAGTTAGGTCAGGAATTGGGGGAAGAGAAATTCTCTATCATTTCTGAGAGTTAGATCAACTTCTTTATATGTTTAGAATCGTGACATGATGCTCTATAACATTGCTGTTGTGAGTTTTTGTTGAAAAATCAAGGAATCAGAAGATAGCAGGGAAGGAAGAAAACGCGCGTTTTTTGTTTTGAAAATGTCTGGAGGTTGAAGACAAAGTTCTTTTGGGCTGGGCCGGTTTCATTTTTCTGTTTGCACCACCTTTTCACATTCACACCCCCTTGGCCCATTGTGTGATTTTTTAATCATTTTTGACTTTTTCTTTTTTATTCTGACTTGTTATTTTTTGACAAAACATAAAAAATATTAAAAATATTTTTCCATACATTTTTGTATTTTATTTTGAATTTATTTGCTTTGTTTACATTTGTACATATAAATAAATATAATGCTTTTATTTAAAACCTTAGAAATAATGTGAAAATATATACTTTTAGTTATTATTTTTATTTGCATTTTCTGAAAACATTTTCTAAAAAAATATACTTTTTTTTTATAAATAATAAATATTTTTATTTTTGTACATATTTAATATATTTAGTAAATAATATAAATACTTATATATTTATTAGAATATTTAGGATAAAAATACAAAATAATACATTTTTTATTTTTATTAATATTTAACCTCAAAAATACCTTTTTTTACAATATACTTCCTTTTTATTTATTTTTTTTGTACATAATTAATAAATATTATATATAATAAATAATTAATACCTTTTATTTAGCAAAATTAGGGTTTTGCCCTAAACATGAAAATATCCAAAATTAACCTTTTTTTTATTTATTTTTATTTTGCTTGTAAATAAATCACATACACTTACACAACTACATTTACACATACACATTTGTTTATTCTGTACATTACTTTACATTTACATTTACGATTAATTCGATTTGGTTGTAAATATTGGGATACCACTCTCCTATTAAAGTCTCATCCCCATTTGAACATTTGTACCTCCATCCCCATGATTATTGTGTAATAACGTAGGACTTTTAATTCCGCATTTTAAAGCTTTCTAAATATGCCATGATAGACTTAGGGTTTGTATGCAAATCAAATAACAAATAGCTTGACTAAACAAAAGATAAAAAAGCATGAAAATGGACAACACCAATCACACTTGCACCCCTAGTATTACTCCACTTGTTGCCTTCAATAATGGGCCATGTTGCATGTTAGGTGTTTTTGGCAAAACAAAACAATATCAAATGATCATAGTCCCTCGACGATGCTTTCGAAAGTTGCCTAAGAATGATCAAGTCCCTTAAAGAAAAAGTTGCCAAAGACGCTTGGCACCATTGCAATCATGGTCTAAACGATGACCCGCGTCCGTCCCGTTAACATCCTAACACAAGATTGTCCACCAAATATAATGGTGGAACAAAATTGTTAAAAGGGTTAAAACATAGGAAAAACCTTTGAGTAAATTTAGGGGTAGACAACTCTTGGTTACTTGACCAATCTTGCAAAACAATCCTTGCCATTTTTCAAAACCACACATCACAATACACTTTCAAAACAACTTTCAAAAAACATTGAAAACTTTTCAAAAGATACACACCTTTGTATACCTTCAAACATGGATCATTACAAAGGTTGCCACAACAAATGGCCTCTTTTCAAAACATTTTCAAACCCACACACAAAGCACCATTTCAAACAATTGAAAGCACCATTTCAAACAATTGAAAACACAAGGCAAGTGATCTAAGCAAGTAACTAAGAGCCCATGAATAACCATGGATAGAAAGGGTGCTAATACCTTCCCTTTCTATAATCTACCCCCCGAACCCAAGAAAACATCTCAAAGGTTTTTGCTGTGCTTTTTAACCTTTCCTTAGGATAAAATAAAAAGTCGGTGGCGACTCTTGCTCAACCGAAACATTTGCGAAAACAAACACAAAACCTCAAGTCAGTTCTCCCACCGTATCACAGAACTGGCGACTCTGCTGGGGAGTAACTTAAAAGTGGGGTTACCTTAGGGTTAGATCATTTACTTGTTTTGAATTGTTTGCTTTGTTTGCTTTTATATTTGTGGGCTTTGCATCGGAGTTTCATAGATCGTAACCCGGATCTGGGGAATACCCTTTTAGGTAGCATAAGCTGTGAGGGACCTGTCCGGCATAGACCTACATGGGTGAAACAGTGGCTACGTTGGTGTGACACCTTGGTCTGTACCGATATCCCTTATGTTGCAATGAGGAGAATATGGGTCTTCTAAGGAGTCATTAAACACCAACCGACCTTAGAACCCTAAATTGACCCAACTTGGCCATAGAACAGTAGCAGTATGCTACACTCATTGAGGCTAAACTCTCGCGATGGTTCTGGCTGCAAGAAAAGATTACGATGCTGGAGTTATGACCGATTGAGGGTAGTCAATGATATTGAGATCCTCTAGAACCCGGTTACTTTTTATAGGACAGGTCTTAACCAACGAAACTAAAAGAGGGTAATACCTAAACTTCATGCTGGCCTAAACCCTAAGGGTTTGTCTTGTGTGACTTGTGTGCCTTATCATGCTTGCCTTTGTGAATACTTGTGGTGTGCTTTATCATAGCATCATACCATCATACCATTGCATGCATCCTGCATAAGGACTGACCCATTTCAAAGACAAGAGGGTTTCATCTTTGCTCTGTTTTGTAGGACATCATGATGCACGTGCGTATGAACACTATTCGACTCAACTTTGTTCAACCACCTACTTTGCTTAAGGAATTGGTTGATAGGATTCCAAACACTACTTCCTTCATCAAGAGGCATGGTTCTCTCCTTGGTTTAGTCACTTCAAAGTGGGACCAACAATTGATGAGTGTCCTGGTCCAGTTTTATGATCCTCTGTATCATTGCTTCACTTTTCAAGACTTCCAGCTGGTCCCTACCTTGGAAGAATTCTCTGATTTGCTTGGTATCCCTGTTTTGGAGCAGACTCCATTCACTGGTTGGGAGAAGACTCTTAGGCCTGAAGAGATTGCTGCAGTCCTTCCCTTGACCAAAGAAGAGGTAGTGGCTAACTGGGAAACTAGAAGTGGAGTTAAGGGCTTTTTGGCTAAGTTTCTAGTTGGCAAAGCTAATAGTTTCTGGGATGACTTAGACTTCAAGGCGTACAAAGACATTCTGGCTCTCTTAATCTATGGTCTAGTATTGTTTCCAAATCCTGATAACTTTGTCAATATCAACTCCATAAGGATCTTCATGTCTCGAAACCCTGTACCCACTCTCTTGGGTGATATCCTGCAACAACTCTATGCTCGTACTGCCCGAAGACGGGGAACTCTATGGTGTTGTGCTCCTTTGTTAGTGAGGTGGTTTATTTCGCACCTCCCTAAGTTCATGCCGAAGAACAAAGAAGGAATGGGCTGGGCTCGTAGGTTAATGTCTCTCACTGATAATGACATCATTTGGACTCTCAGAGGTTTGGATGAGGTAGCTATTATTGATCGTTGCGGAGAATATCCTAATGTTCCATTGATCGGTACCCAGGGAGGAATCTCTTATAATCCATGTTTAGCTCTCCGTTAGTTTGGAAGAGCCAGAAGAGCAAGGCCTCATGAGATGTTGGTGCCTCACATCAGTTTTGAGTTTCAGGTAGACAGTGACGAGCTGCACCGTAGATTCATCAAGCCTTGGGATAGAATTCACAAAGCTGACCCACATGAGTTGGGATCGAAGACTTCTCTACCAATGGAAACCTATTGCAGATGGGTCCGCATCCGTGCTCAGAAGTTAGGTATGCCATACGAAGCTGTCAGGCCTATCATTCTTGAATTTCCTGATGAAGACGGGGTTCCTCCAACTGTCCTCCATCCTTAGATACCCACTGATGTTGATACACTAAAGAGATCTTGGGCGCAGCTACAGGAAGAACAGGATTTTTATCGGGAAAAGTTCAACGAACAGGAACAAAAGATCCAGAAGCTGACTAAGCAATTGGAAGAGGAGCGGATTCTGAACGACTATATCCGTACCGAGAAGAGGAGGCCATGGGAGCACTGATGGGCTTTGGGTGTTTCTTTTACAGCTTTTATTTCCTTTTCAGTATTTTCATTCTTGTAATGCCTAAGGGCAAATTATTGAACAATTTAAAGTTTGAATCTAATGAAGTATGTTTCCTTTTTGTCTACAAAGTTGAATTCCGATTATCTTTGAAAACATAAATCATAAGCATCTCATTGCATCATATGCATAACAGGTACCCTTCTTCTACAGGTTGCTTAATCTTCTTCGCTGTTTATTTCAGCACTCAATCATCATGTCTTCCGAGCCTACTACCGAACAAGCTATCAAGGCCCTCCAGGCCCATAACGCCCAGTTTCAGGAGCTGGTCATGAGCTTAGCCCAGGGTTAACAGGAGTTGAAGACTCTGCTCTTGAAGAAGAAGAAGAAGAAGAAGAAGAGGACTGCGCTGTTTAACACTGGACGGAGGTTTGGGAATACACTACATAATGAGGCTGATCAGACTACTTCCTCTGCAGAGAAAGACAGTCCCCAAGGGGGAAGGGCTCCTAGTCCTGTGGTCTCCGAAAACGAGACGGATTACAATGAGGAACAGTACCCTCCTGCTGAAGACAGGTACAAGCAACTAGAGGACCGTTTAAGTGCCATGGAGATTCAAAATGTGCCGGGGCTGGATTTTGGAGATCTAGGTTTATCTTCTGGGGTGGTGATCCCACACAAGTTCAAGGCACCTGCCTTTGTGAAATATGACGGGGCTTCCTGCCCTAAGCTGCATCTCAGATCATATGTAAGGAAGATCCAACCTTACACTGCAGACAAGAACCTATGGATCCATTTCTTTCAGGATAGCCTTTCAGGGGCTCAACTCGAGTGGTTCTATCAGCTGGATGGAGCCAGTATCCGAAACTGGGAGGACTTGGCTACTGCATTTTATAAACAGTATCAGTATAATTCTGACCTTGCTCCCACGCGTACCCAACTCCAGGGTATGTCACTGGGGACGGGCGAAGGATTCAAGGAGTATGCACAAAAGTGGAGAGACCTGGCTGACAGGGTGCAGCCGCCGCTGACTGACCGTGAACTTGTTGACATGTTCCTGGGGACCCTGTCCGGTCCATTCTTCAACCATCTGATTGGTAATTCTTCTGCTGGGTTTACAGATTTGATCTTGACTGGTGAGAGAATAAAAGCTGGTATCAAGTCGGGGAAGATACAGAAAGGTGCCTCCTCGAGTACTGAAAAGAAGCCCTTCAAGAAGGAAGCCAGTGCTGTTTATGGTCCCAAAATAAAAATTAAACCGGAACGCCGCCAAGCTGTCAATGCGTTGGTAATTTCAAAGCCTGCTGCTGCTCCTCAGCAGTATAACCAACCAAGGGGCGAGAGGCCCAAAAGGCATTACACTCGGCTCAGTATGGCCCTATCTCAGATTTTGCCGCAACTACTGTCAACCAATCTGGTAATTGTCAAAGAAGCTCCGAAGGTAGTGAACACAGCTTCTCCAAAGTACAACCCCAACGCCCGTTGCGCTTATCACTCTGATAGCCCGGGGCATACTACGGATGATTGATGGGCTTTGAGGAATAAGGTTCAGGACCTTATTGATGCTAAAGAAATACAGTTCGAGGCGCCCGAAAGGCCCAATGTTGTGACCGCTCCCATGCCCCAGCATGGAGTGAATGCTGTGGAAGAAGACCGGTATGTAGCCTCCGTGGATGATATTGTTACTCCGTTGTTGACTGTTAAAAGGAACCTGTTGCTAGCCGGTTTATTTCCGGGATGTGGTAAAGGTTGCCTTCTATGTGCTGTTTCACCTGCTGGTTGTCCTCTGCTGAAGTCAGGCGTCCAAAACCTGATGGATAGCAAAGAGATCTTGTTCGAGAAGATTGTTGTTCCTGCTGTCCCCGCTAAAGAAGTGTCTATTGTTACTATTTTCAACAACCCTCCTAAGGCTCCTTCAAAGAAGCCTGTCAAAACCATGTCCACTCAGAAGATTGCTCCTATCATTATTACTGTTCCGGGGCCTCTCCCTTATACGTCTGACAAAGCTGTCCCGTGGCACTATGGGGCAGATGTTTATGTGCTCGGAGTAAAGCAAGAGTTTGATACTAGTACCGGCGTCAGTAACATCACCGGGCCTGCCAAAGTTACTCGCAGTGGCAGGCTCTTCTCACCAGATATTGCACCTCCATCTATTCAGAGACCTCTTATCATCACACCTGCAAGTGTGCCTGCTTCCCTTCAAGTTCCTGTTTCTACCCCTGCTGCCGAGTCATCTGACGCTCGGGGCAAAGGGATTGCTACTGATTTTCCTGCCCTGACAGAGTCACCAAAGACAACCACTGTTGAAGCTTCCCAGCAAGAGATGGAAGAGATTCTCAAGATCATTATGAAGAGTGATTTCAACGTAGTTGAGCAGCTGAGGTACACCCCCTCTAAAATTTCTATGCTATCACTGTTGTTGTGTTCAGAGGCCCATGCCAAGGCCCTGATTTCCTTCCTGAAGACAGCCCATGTACCACAAGAAACGTCTGCTGATCAATTTACCGATTGTGTGGCCAACTTGACTGCAGATAATGGGTTGGGCTTCTCTGACGCTGATCTGACTGCCAAAGGAAAGAACCATAACGATGCCCTGCATGTCTCCATTGAATGCAGGGGCACTACTCTTGCCCATGTGCTGGTTGACACCAGTTCTTCATTGAACGTATTACCCAAGAAGGCCCTAGACAGGTTGGATTGTGAGGGTTTGGAGCTCAAGCCTAGTAACATTGTTGTCCGGGCCTTTGACGGTTCGAAAAGGATGGTACATGGGGAAGTTGACATTCCAATCAGGGTTGGTTCTCAAGTTTTTGATTCAACTTTCTATGTGATGGATATCCGACCATCCTATTCTTGTTTGCTGGGTCGTCCATGGATCCACAAGGCTGGAGCGGTGACCTCCACACTACATCAGAAGCTTAAGTACCCAGTCAGAGGGAGGATTGTTACAGTTCAGGGGGAGGAAGAGTATATGGTCAGCCACCTCAACTCGTTTCGGTACATAGAAATGGATGGGGAATTCATTGAAATCCCCTTTCAGCACTTTGAAGAAGTTCCTCAGACACTGGCATCAGCTGAAACTGTGATTGAAGACCCTCCTTTGAAGATGGCTTCCTTAAAGGATGCCCGGGCTGTGATTGAGAAGGGTGAGTGCGCAAACTGGGGCCGACTTCCTGATTTCACTCCGAAGACTGAGAAGTTTGGTTTGGGTTTCACTGCGGAAGCTCAGAGGGCTGTTCGTAAGGCAAGGATTAGAAGACCTCCTGTGTTCATCACCAACCCGAGAGTGAATGCTATTGAAGACGACATGGAGGAATCTGAATTCGACAGCTGGATCTACCCAACAACCGACAGTGGACCAAGCAACTGGACCGCCAAAGACTTCACACCTATTACTTTTGTCACTCAGTAATGAACTCTTTTGTTTTGAATTTGTAACAAACAATATTTTGAAACTTTTATGGCTCGGCGTCTTACCCGGGGCACCGTGGCTTCATTTGTGAGGGCTTTTGTGTGTCATTTTCGTATATAATCAATAAAAACATTGGACGTTTGTTGCATTTCAAAATCTTGCGCTCTTTTTCTTTCTTTATTATATATTGCAAAACAGCTATATTTACACACACTCACTTATACAGGTTCCAATCCACTCTGGATCTCACTGGTGACGACTCTGCTACTGCCAATTATGACTTCGAAAATCCGATCAACTTAGCTGAAGACGAAGGTGAAGATGATTGCGAAGTGCCTGGTGAACTTGCAAGACTGTTACTCCAGGAAGAGAGGATCATTCAGCCACATGAAGAGCCGATGGAAATGGTAAATATGGGTACTGAGACAGACAGAAAGGAAGTCAAGATTGGTGCCAATCTAGAGCTCAGTGTGAAACAACGGTTGATTCAGATGCTGCATGACTATGTAGAAATCTTTGCCTGGTCTTACGAAGACATGCTTGGGTTGGATACCGACATTGTGGTTCATCACCTGCCTACCAAGGAAGAATGCCCTCCGGTAAAACAGATGGTCCGCCGTATGCGTCCAGAGATGTCCGAGAAAATCAAAGCTGAGGTTATGAAACAATTCGATGCCGGTTTTCTAGCAGTGACTTCTTACCCTCAGTGGGTTGCCAACGTGGTTCCGGTACCGAAGAAGGATGGTAAGGTCCGAATGTGTGTTGATTACAGGGATTTGAACAGGGCAAGCCCCAAAGATGATTTCCCTCTGCCTCACATCGACGTCCTGGTTGATAACACTGCTCAGCATAAGGTATTCTCCTTCATGGACGGGTTCTCCGATTATAATCAGATCAAGATGGCTCCTGAAGACATGGAGAAGACCACTTTCATCACCTAGTGGGGCATGTTTTGCTACAAGGTCATGCCTTTTGGGTTGAAGAATGCTGGGGCAACCTACCAACGTGCCATGGTTGCTTTATTTCATGATATGATCCATCACAAGATAGAAGTATACATTGATGATATGATTGCAAGGTCCCAAACTGAGGAGGAACACCTTGACCATCTACGGAAGCTGTTTGACCGTCTGAAGTTGTACAAGCTGAGGTTGAACCCAAACAAGTGCACCTTCGGGGTGAGATCTGGAAAATTGTTAGGCTTCGTCGTAAGCGACAAAGGCATTCAAGTGGACCCTGCCAAAGTGAAAGCCATACAAGAGATGCCAACTCCCAAGATAGAGAAAGAAGTCAGAGGCTTTCTAGGATGTTTGAACTACATTGCCCGATTCATCTTGCATCTAACTGCTACTTGTGAACTAATCTTCAAGCTGCTGAAGAAAGATCAAGTAGTACGTTGGAACGATGAATGTCAGGCCCCTTTCGAAAAGATCAAAGAGTATCTCCAAGAACCACCCATTCTTATGCCGCCGGTTAAAGCGAGACCTCTAATCTTATACTTGACAGTACTGGACCACTCAATGGGGTGTGTGCTGGGGCAGCATGACGAGTCTGGCCGAAAAGAACACACCATTTATTACTGTTGTACCCCAAAATTTGCCCTCCCATATTCTTCAAGAAATTGCCAAGCCAAGTCACAAAATTCCCCAAGGGCTACACAGTGCAAAGGCCTCCTATACAGTCAAAACTAGGGTTTGTAGTCTGATCAAGAAATTGAAATTTCAAAGGTCCAAGCAAGTCTCACATGCCTACAAATATGGTCAAGCATCCTTATATCAAGTTTCAAAACATTCAGCTCAAAATTGCACAGTCAAAACCCTAAATTGCACTACAGTCAACTGTAGGGGCAAAATGGTCATTTGACAGTCAAAAGTTCAAATTTTTGGTCAACATATCATTTTGAAGCCACAAACATCATTTGATCAATGCTTGATCATGATTCTCAAAATTTGGCTCAGAAATCATCAAGATGCAAAAGTTTCCTTATTTGGACAGCTGAAAAAGTCAACTGAAATTGACCAGGGCATAACTTTCACATGGATTATCAGAAAAATTCCATCCAAAGCTCATTTTGAAGAGAAAGACATTTCCTACAACTCATCTTCATACTTCAAGTCCAAGAAATTCTCTCACAAAAAGTTATCAATTTCAACATTATAGGTCATTTCCAAAAGTCAACAAAAAGGGACTTTAAGTCAAAGGCCATAACTTGAGATTGGTAAATCAAAATGACATGGGACCAAAGACATTGGTTAGAGGACTCAAAGACCTTTCCAAAATATCCAAGAACATGAGAAAATCTTAAAAATTGAGCAAGTTATGCCTTGTGGAAGTTGGGAAATTTTTGGATATTTTGAAAAGTCAACATTGATTCAAATGACCTAAAATTGCTAATGGGCCCATTTTTCTTCCATGATTCATCATTCTAAGCATGTGCACGACCATTTGGCCCAAAAGGAAGTATTTTCTCATTTTTTATTTATTTATTTGAATTTTTATTTATATTAATTCATTTAAATCATTTAAATATGTGGAAAATATTTAATTTGACCTAACCAATCTTTTTATACATGTTTTAGCCTCAATATTTCGTGCCTAATCAAACAGGGAAAGATTTGGAGCAAATTGATCATAATTGACACAAGAACACATGGAAAAGATATGAAAAGATCCTTAGAAAATCAAATCTTCAAAAACCATTAATTCAAGAGATTTTGATCAATATTGTTGACCTAATGCACTCAGTACATAAGCACAATCATAAACCTAATCATGCTAGACAAAAAAGCTGCGCAAGAAAGCTCTTCACCAACTTGAAAAAATTGTCAAAAAAGTCAATTCCGAAAACATCATTCCAGGACGATTCAAGACCTAAGACTTGTTTCAATAGCTTCCTCAAGGTCCCCTGAACACATTCCAATCAAAGACAACCATCAAAGCACGAGGAATTGGTATACAGAACCTGGAATACCTTGTGAAAAATTTGTGATCGTGTTTTCAAATTTATGCATCTTCATGACATATTATTTATTGATTTACATTCCTTGTGAAGTTTTGAAGCTAACCATTATATTTAATTGAATTATTATGCTGTATATACGATTTCGCCATGACTGTTTTCTAGGGTTTACAAAGCTTCAAATTAGGGATTCTTAAAAGAGGAAAAATTGGCCCTCAAGACCATGACCATTAGAATCAGTGCATCTGGACGAAGAAGATACCACACTCGCGATCAATTTATGAACACTATAGTGCTATTCGCTATTTTCTCTAAAGCCACCTAATAGAACGCGTCTAAAACCGTTGCAATATGTTCTTGTTTCAGAAAAAAGAAAACACGCGAGGAAGATGATGTGTTGGCAAACGTTGGTTGGCTCTTTTAAATCAGCGCGCGTTTTTATGTTTTTTGTGGCCACTAACCAATTTTTATTTTTGTTATTTATTCGTTATTGTATATACAAAGTGCGCGTTTGGATCAGATGGCAAGCGTGAGGTTTGGCAAAGCATATGACCTGGGTTCGAGCCCCATGTCTTCAGTAATTTCCATGTTATTTTTCTATTAACCATCACATGCAGCTTCGCTCACTGGAGTCCATGGTACATCTCCTCATCAGGCCAGCCACGCGTATGTCTAAGACAATCCAAGGGTGCAAAATTGATGAACACCATAAACTCAGGTCAACGTTGCTACACGCTACCTGGAAAGTCAAACGGACCCATGTCTTATTGGGCCTGGATTTCTAAAGCATACCTCCATATTGGGGCCTGAACCCCCCCTAGTTTGCAAATTCTCTATATTTTCTTTATGTTTTATTTTCAATTATTATTTTATTTTCTTTATTATTTTAATTAATTAATTGTTTTCACAAAATATAAAAATACACAAAAAAAATCAGAAAAGATAAAAAAAACATAATAAATATTTTATTTTAATATTTTCTTGTAAATAAATGCATGTAAATAAATTTAGTTTTAAATTAGGTTGCAATTTTAATTCTTTTCATAATAAAATCTAAAAAAGAAGTAGAATTAGGTTTAATTAAGGTTTTTATTCCCTTTTAATTTTTCTTTCTTATAATAATATTTATTTTATTTATTTTTATAATCAAATTTGCATGTAAAAGTTAGGTTTAATTTAGGTTAAAAACTTCAACATTTTTCTTAATAAATTAAAAATAATTAGGATTAGGGTTTGCATCTTATTTTAATTTTAATTAATTCTCTTTTTTCATGTAAATCCTAAAATACTAAAAAACACCAAAAACAAATTCTTGCCTTCTGTTAATTAATTCATCGTTAATTTTAATTTTTTGCAAAAGGGTCCAACGCCCACGTTCTTAACTTCTTATTAATTCGCATTATTATTTTTATTCCGCTTAAATAATTATGTACCTCTCCCGAAGCCTTGTAATTACTTCTCGCACTTTTCAATTCTTTATTTTAATTCCTTTACTTATTTTCTGTCAAATCGGGTTCGAGAAACTTTTGGCGATGTGGACCCGCGCCATTTGTAATAGCTTTAGATTTACTTTTCCTCGCAACTTTTAACTGTTAAACAAAGCATGCAAGAATGAATGGACATAAATAAAATCAAGCGTAGATCACCAATAACATGACAAGATAAATGCAAATGAAAACGACACACAAATCGCACACACCACCCCTAGGGTACGCCTCACTGTTGCCTTGCCTCGAAAGGTGATCGTCGAGTAGAGGATGTCTTAGTAAGTCCTCATGATCCGGGAACCTGGCATGAGGGTAGCTTCTAAGGTGTCTTCCCATTGCTCTGGTGATCACCATGTCCCGAACCTCGAATTGACCCGAACACCTCCAACGGTGGTGCTACCTACCTCTCAATGGTGGGATGGCACTACTTTAAAGGACATTTACACAGACGAATTCCTTAGGGTAGGTAGACGACTCTAGATACTTGCTCTAAACTTCAAAACAAATTCAAAAATATTTTTCACACCAACACATTTTCAAAAAGCTTTCGAAAGCAATTTTTCAAACACTCTTGAGGACCGATACCAGAGTCGAACTGGAATTTTCAAAGAAACTTTTTAAAAAAACCCACAGTTGAAAAGCAAACAAACCATTTTGAAAACACAAATGAGCAAGTATCTAAGAGCCCATGGATAACCATGGATAGAAAGGGTGCTAACACCTTCCCTTTCTATAATCTACCTCCCGAACCGAGAGCAATCTCTTTAAGGAATTTTTTTGTGCTTTTGTCCTTTCCATTTGGAGAAAATAAAAGACGGTGGCGACTCTTGCTTCCGCGACATTTCGCGAACCAGCGTTAAACAGTCAGTTCCAGATCCACCGATCACAGAACTGGCGACTCTGCTGGGGAAAAACTTAAAGTGGGGTGTACCTTAGGACTAAGATCACTGTGTTTTCAATTGTTTTCCTTGTGTGCTTTAAATTGTGGGTTGCTTGGGAGTTCTATAGATCCTAACCCGGATCTGGGGGATACCTTTCTTAGAAAGTAGCAACAAGGCTGTGAGGGAACTGTGCGGGGTATACCGACATGGTTGAAACAGTCTGCTACGTTGATGTGGCACTTTGGTGTGTACCGGTAACCCTTGAGTTCAGTCAAGGAGAGTACGGGGCCTCCGCGTGGTGTCGTGAAGCATCAACAGACCTTAGGAACCTTAATTGAACTATCTTGGCCTCTTTAGGGTAGTGAGATAACTGACTTTGGTGCAGTCCGAGGTTGGTTGATACTCGATACTACGCTCAATTGAGGGTTGCTTTCCTGGAATATTTCGGTCGCCAGTTCAGTGGCTAAATCAAAACGATGAACAATGAAAGCAATCCCGTGATATTGGGAACCTTAGAACCCGGTTACTTTTGATTAGGACAGGTATGAACCAACAAACTGAAAGAGGGTAGTACCCAGACCTCATGCTGGCCTAAACTTTAGGGGCTTGTCTTGTGTGACTTGTGTGCCTTCCAACTTGACTATTTGCATGCTTGTTATCTGACACTTGAGTTCCCTGCAGGTTTTGTTTATTGTCCTTAACTAGGACTCATAACAGGGTTTGCTGAGTGTTTTGCAGGTTTTATTTAGTCCTTAACTAGGACTCATAACAAGGTTTACCGAGTTTCTTGCAGGACTTGTTTATAGTCCTTAATTGGGACTCATAACAGGGTTTACCTACATTACCCCATGCATACCATAACATCATACCATTGCATACATCTTAACCCATTTCAAGGATCTCAAGGGCTTGTGATGCAGGTCATGATGAATCAAACATCTAGCAAGGGGCCAAGGGGATTTATTTTCCTCTAGCCAAGGTTGTCAGGGGCTATGACCCACTTGATATGGTGAGCTCTGACTCTTGAAGAAGGTTCCCCTAACCAAGGTTGATTGGAAATCAAAACCAGACATGATGACTAAAGTCAGGGGCTATGACCCACTGGATATGGTGAGCCTTTGACCCTTGAAGAAGAATTCTCAACAACATGGGTTTCCTTCAATCAAGCTACCGGACCCAAATTCTAACAAATTTTCTTGTTTACCCCGCGAGGTCCTTGAAAACATTGCATGCATGTCATACACATCATTACATAACAGGTATCTTTGTTGCAGGTCACTTACCTTTCTCGCTGTTTATTTCAGCAATGGCCTTCCAACCACATAACCAGGATCTTCTTGCTCAAGAGACTCGGTTCGGGGATATCCTCCTGAATCTATCCAAGGGGCAGGAGGAGCTAAGGACACTTCTCATGGGGACCTTTGTCAAGAACAGTGCTGAGGATGAAAGGCTGAAACACCTACAAGCTGAGGTGGATGCATTGAAGGTCCAGATGCTGGGGCAGGTGACTGCCATTCAAGGGTTAGCTCAAAGACAAGATGAGCTCTGGTTTCTCGTCAACCAACTGCTTCAGGGTAACCAACTGGGGCAAAAGTCTAAGGGTAAAAAGCCAGTCATCGTTCGACCATCTTTGAGACAAAGAGGCAAGGAGAGAACTCCACAAATGGCTCCAGTGTCACAAATTCAACATCACAACCAACAAAAGAGCGAGAGGAGGCAGTTCACTCAGCTCAGCATGACCTTATCCCAGATATTGCCACAGTTGCTGGAGACCAAGCTGGTAACTCTAAAAGAGGCTCCGAAGTTTCAAAATACAACGTCACCAAAGTATAACCCCAACGCTCGCTGCGCTTATCATTCTGATAGCCCGGGGCATGCTACAGAGGATTGTTGGGCTTTGAAGAATAAGATTCAGGACCTGATTGATGAAGGGGCATTAGAATTTGCACAAGATGGTCAGGCCGAGTTCTTCTACTATCCCTGCAAGACTCACCATTTGAAGTGACAAATCCTGAGACTGGAAAACTTTTGTTCATTCGAATGTTCAAGTTGCAGTTTTCTTTTGTTCAAACATTTACTCATGTTAAACATTGTTATTTCATTAATGCATCGCATATGTCTGTTCTGAAACAATATATTCGTATCCACTATGTGCAAATTATTTTCATATTTTTTCTGATTGTCAACTCTCGATTAATAATTCTAAGCCTCTTGAGGGAGGATGACGAAAACGATACCATAATCTACAGTATGCTCTTGAACAGACCCCGCTGATGAGGTACAGGCATTGTTTCAATTCCTAAACACTGGAGTTATAAGGAAGATAATCCCTCGTCAACCCATCTGAGCCAAAGAAGTAGGAGTTTTTTCTTTTCGAAATTTAAAAACCGTAATCATAACCTGGGGCAGGGTAGTCTCTCAGTTGATCCAAGTGCATAACGAATGGCACTGAAGAAGTCCTTATGAAACAAAAGACAGTGATGGTTCCGAATAATCATAAAGACAGGCAGTCATTACCAAAATCAAAAACCCATTAAGTCAAAACCTATGAAGGAGACTCACAAAACTGGGGCATTCCGCTGACTGTAATTCCAAAAAAGGAAACAGTTCAGGCAAAAAAGAAAGGGATAACAAAAATCAAGAAAGAGGTCTTACAAACCCTCAACAAAAAAAGGAATGACTGCCTATTCAAAATAAGTTATCAACATCCGAATCATCACCAGAAAATCAGAGCAAAGACTCAAACAAGGTCTAACGTATGATCAACTGAGTTTAGGTTTGGAGAACATCACGAAGAGCGGGTGGGTACAAATAATTTGAGCCTTTATCCTTTGTTTCTTAAACCGTGAACCCGGCCACGTTATAACCCTTAAAAGTCCTAGCTGAAGCATGGGTTAGTTCGAAAGCATACTGTTACGAAAGGTATCCTGACTCCTTAAGGCCTACGGTAAATACGGGGTTGGCATCACATTTTACAAACATTCACTTGTTTTATGAAAAAGAATGCATTTTCAAAATCTTCAAGACAGACATAAGCTTTGCATTTTTGATATAACATTGTTTGCATATGACTATTTGTTTGAACAGCAGGGAAATTCGCACAATGAATACCTAGTGAACAAAAGCACTTCCAATCAAGGGGCAGACGTGATTATTGTCCATCATCTGGGGCAATCCAATCAAGATTCGGAGAATCTCTCAAAGGTCAAATAGCCTGGGGCAAATCTCCGCCTGAGTCACTTGGGGCATTTCAACAACGAATCTGGCCTGATCAAACACCTTCTGGTGGCATGACTAAATACTTCTAAACAGGGGCAACTCCCTACGTTCTGAGAACCTGGACATAGTCGAAAAGATACTACGCATAATCAAAGACCTGCTAGGTTGACACACCTAGGCAAAAATAAAGGCTTCCCGGCGAACCAAAAGGGTTCGGGCAAAATGAAGGGATGAAATAAAAAATCAGTACACCCGGCAAGTCGAAAACCTGAAAAGGCGGCTTGGGCAAAAATGGGTATCCCGGTGGACTGAAAACCCGAAAGGGCGGTCCAGGAAAAAGTTAGGGATCAAAGCATACGACTATGTCCTGTCATCTTATCACCTGCCTACCAGAAGAAGGTTTGTCCATCAACAACTATCAGCACCTCACAGGTCTTCCTCTCATACCTCAGAAACAGGGGCAATAAAGAGTTGTCCAAGCGATCTAATTGTTCTGTCCTCCAAGGTATCAAGGTAGGTCCAGCTGAAGAATACAACCAGGTATCTTAATTCCCCAGAGAGTGAGCCAGCAAGCAGTACACTCTTCTCCAGCAAAGCTACTACCAAATCTTAAAGAAGTTGAGTATCCTTCAGCAGATATCAACCTTCCCCAGCAGCATACATGTATTCATAACAAGCATCCCCGGCAGTCTTGGTCTAAAGATTGTTCCCCGGAGGCGTACCAATATTCGAAGGAATCACTTTCCCCAGCATATCAAAACTTCCCCGAAAGAGAGTCCAATCCAGTTCCCCAGGAAGGTTGGAAGTCATCTCCCCAAGCAATAAGCATATCCCCAGTAGATTCTGGAAGCTTATCCCCTCGCGGAACGCGAACGTGTCTTCCGGCTTGATTTAAAGAGTTATTTCCGTAACAGGATATAATTGGGTTATCCTCAGCCAAAAGCCACGGAAAGAGCGTCCTCGACGAAGTCTTCTTACCCCAGCAAAGTCTATCAACACTTCCAGCACAACAAAGATATCCTCAGCAAGTTATCAACAACTCAGCAAAGCATCCCTCTTCCCACAGAGTATTGCTTCCCAGCAAGATCGTTATAGTACTGTTCTCCCCGCAGAGTAATCCATTCGCCAAGTTTATTCCCTAACGGAGTCATCTTCTCCTACCGGTATTCTTGCAGTTATCATCCCCAGCGGAAGCAAAATCTATTCCTCAACATCAGCCCAGGATACGACTTCCCGGCACCCGTCAAAGATTTACTTTCCTAGACAAAAGCATACATAAGACATCACATACGTCATTATAACATGCATAGACGCATCATATCATACAAGTCTCATTTATATTGAGAACATCATTGCTTGATCCATATCATGCATTGCATATGACTGACCTTTACCTTTCAGGAAAGAGCCAGTTAAATTCTTAGCTATATTCAAAGGCCTTCTCTGGTTCAGTCAGATCGACCCTAAGATCTCCCTGATGCTTATCCAGTTGAAGATATTCCAAGACCTAGCCTGGTTCAGTCAGATCGACCCTAAGATCTCCCTGATGCTTATCCAGTTGAAGATATTCCAAGACCTTGTCCGGTTCAGTTAAATCGACCCTAAGATTTTCCTGATGCTTATCCAGTCAAAGGCCTTCTCTGGTTCAGTCAGATCGACCCTAAGATCTCCCTGATGCTTATCCAGTTGAAGATATTCCAAGACCTAGCCTGGTTCAGTTAAATCGACCCTAAGATTTTCCTGATGCTTATCCAGTCAAAGGCCTTCTCTGGTTCAGTCAGATCGACCCTAAGATCTCCCTGATGCTTATCCAGTTGAAGATATTCCAAGACCTAGCCTGGTTCAGTTAGATCGACCCTAAGATCTCCCTGATGCTTATCCAGTTGAAGATATTCCAAGACCTTGTCTGGTTCATCTAAATCGACCCTAAGATTTTCCTGATTCTTATCCAGTCAAAGGCCTCCTCTGGTTCAGTCAGATCGACCCTAAGATCTCCCTGATTCTTATCCCAGTAGAAGACACCCAAGACTCTCTCAACGTTCCTGTTGGGGTAGTAATCGTCCAAGGTTCTCTCACCATCCCGTTGAGGTAGTAACCATCCATAGGTCATTCATCATCTTTCGAAGCTCCAGACCTAGCTCCTGCAACCAGTCAGGACATATCTATACCAAGCATCTAAAAATCAGCTCCTGCAACGTGTCAGATACTCATTTTCTGTTTTGCAGGTATGCAGGTTCTCGCTAAGGAATCTCCTACGCGATCAACATCCAGGTGGCATCTATAAGCCCATCATCCTATCCAGCAACCTCTAAATGGCATCTATAAGCCCATTCCCACGACACTGCCACTATGTGAGCGCAAATTTCTGGGCACTCTAGTGTCCAATCATCTTCTACCCTCGGATTACGAAAGGCACGTCAGCCAATCTGCTTCCTCAGGTCTAAGAAGATTGAACAGGGGCAACTGTTGTACCCCAAAATTTGCCCTCCCATATTCTTCAAGAAATTGCCAAGCCAAGTCACAAAATTCCCCAAGGGCTACACAGTGCAAAGGCCTCCTATACAGTCAAAACTAGGGTTTGTAGTCTGATCAAGAAATTGAAATTTCAAAGGTCCAAGCAAGTCTCACATGCCTACAAATATGGTCAAGCATCCTCATATCAAGTTTCAAAACATTCAGCTCAAAATTGCACAGTCAAAACCCTAAATTGCACTACAGTCAACTGTAGGGGCAAAATGGTCATTTGACAGTCAAAAGTTCAAATTTTTGGTCAACATATCATTTTGAAGCCACAAACATCATTTGATCAATGCTTGATCATGATTCTCAAAATTTGGCTCAGAAATCATCAAGATGCAAAAGTTTCCTTATTTGGACAGCTGAAAAAGTCAACTGAAATTGACCAGGGCATAACTTTCACATGGATTATCAGAAAAATTCCATCCAAAGCTCATTTTGAAGAGAAAGACATTTCCTACAACTCATCTTCATACTTCAAGTCCAAGAAATGCTCTCACAAAAAGTTATCAATTTCAACATTATAGGTCATTTCCAAAAGTCAACAAAAAGGGACTTTAAGTCAAAGGCCATAACTTGAGATTGGTAAATCAAAATGACATGGGACCAAAGACAGTGGTTAGAGGACTCAAAGACCTTTCCAAAATGTCCAAGAACATGAGAAAAGCTTAAAAATTGAGCAAGTTATGCCTTGTGGAAGTTGGGAAAGTTTTGGATATTTTGAAAAGTCAACATTGATTCAAATGACCTAAAATTGCTAATGGGCCCATTTTTCTTCCATGATTCATCATTCTAAGCATGTGCACGACCATTTGGCCCAAAAGGAAGTATTTTCTCATTTTTTATTTATTTATTTGAATTTTTATTTATATTAATTCATTTAAATCATTTAAATATGTGGAAAATATTTAATTTGACCTAACCAATCTTTTTATACATGTTTTAGCCTCAATATTTCGTGCCTAATCAAACAGGGAAAGATTTGGAGCAAATTGATCATAATTGACACAAGAACACATGGAAAAGATATGAAAAGATCCTTAGAAAATCAAATCTTCAAAAACCATTAATTCAAGAGATTTTGATCAATATTGTTGACCTAATGCACTCAGTACATAAGCACAATCATAAACCTAATCATGCTAGACAAAAAAGCTGCGCAAGAAAGCTCTTCACCAACTTGAAAAAATTGTCAAAAAAGTCAATTCCGAAAACATCATTCCAGGACGATTCAAGACCTAAGACTTGTTTCAATAGCTTCCTCAAGGTCCCCTGAACACATTCCAATCAAAGACAACCATCAAAGCACGAGGAATTGGTATACAGAACCTGGAATACCTTGTGAAAAATTTGTGATCGTGTTTTCAAATTTATGCATCTTCATGACATATTATTTATTGATTTACATTCCTTGTGAAGTTTTGAAGCTAACCATTATATTTAATTGAATTATTATGTTGTATATACGATTTCGCCATGACTGTTTTCTAGGGTTTACAAAGCTTCAAATTAGGGATTCTTAAAAGAGGAAAAATTGGCCCTCAAGACCATGACCATTAGAATCAGTGCATCTGGACGAAGAAGATACCACACTCGCGATCAATTTATGAACACTATAGTGCTATTCGCTATTTTCTCTAAAGCCACCTAATAGAACGCGTCTAAAACCGTTGCAATATGTTCTTGTTTCAGAAAAAAGAAAACACGCGAGGAAGATGATTTGTTGGCAAACGTTGGTTGGCTCTTTTAAATCAGCGCGCGTTTTTATGTTTTTTGTGGCCACTAACCAATTTTTATTTTTGTTATTTATTCGTTATTGTATATACAAAGTGCGCGTTTGGATCAGATGGCAAGCGTGAGGTTTGGCAAAGCATATGACCTGGGTTCGAGCCCCAGGTCTTCAGTAATTTCCATGTTATTTTTCTATTAACCATCACATGCAGCTTCGCTCACTGGAGTCCATGGTACATCTCCTCATCAGGCCAGCCACGCGTATGTCTAAGACAATCCAAGGGTGCAAAATTGATGAACACCATAAACTCAGGTCAACGTTGCTACACGCTACCTGGAAAGTCAAACGGACCCATGTCTTATTGGGCTTGGATTTCTAAAGCATACCTCCATATTGGGGCCTGAACCCCCCCTGGTTTGCAAATTCTCTATATTTTCTTTATGTTTTATTTTCAATTATTATTTTATTTTCTTTATTATTTTAATTAATTAATTGTTTTCACAAAATATAAAAATACACAAAAAAAATTAGAAAAGATAAAAAAAACATAATAAATATTTTATTTTAATATTTTCTTGTAAATAAATGCATGTAAATAAATTTAGTTTTAAATTAGGTTGCAATTTTAATTCTTTTCATAATAAAATCTAAAAAAGAAGTAGAATTAGGTTTAATTAAGGTTTTTATTCCCTTTTAATTTTTCTTTCTTATAATAATATTTATTTTATTTATTTTTATAATCAAATTTGCATGTAAAAGTTAGGTTTAATTTAGGTTAAAAACTTCAACATTTTTCTTAATAAATTAAAAATAATTAGGATTAGGGTTTGCATCTTATTTTAATTTTAATTAATTCTCTTTTTTCATGTAAATCCTAAAATACTAAAAAACACCAAAAACAAATTCTTGCCTTCTGTTAATTAATTCATCGTTAATTTTAATTTTTTGCAAAAGGGTCCAACGCCCACGTTCTTAACTTCTTATTAATTCGCATTATTATTTTTATTCCGCTTAAATAATTATGTACCTCTCCCGAAGCCTTGTAATTACTTCTCGCACTTTTCAATTCTTTATTTTAATTCCTTTACTTATTTTCTGTCAAATCGGGTTCGAGAAACTTTTGGCGATGTGGACCCGCGCCATTTGTAATAGCTTTAGATTTACTTTTCCTCGCAACTTTTAACTGTTAAACAAAGCATGCAAGAATGAATGGACATAAATAAAATCAAGCGTAGATCACCAATAACATGACAAGATAAATGCAAATGAAAACGACACACAAATCGCACACACCACCCCTAGGGTACGCCTCACTGTTGCCTTGCCTCGAAAGGTGATCGTCGAGTAGAGGATGTCTTAGTAAGTCCTCATGATCCGGGAACCTGACATGAGGGTAGCTTCTAAGGTGTCTTCCCATTGCTCTGGTGATCACCATGTCCCGAACCTCGAATTGACCCGAACACCTCCAACGGTGGTGCTACCTACCTCTCAATGGTGGGATGGCACTACTTTAAAGGACATTTACACAGACGAATTCCTTAGGGTAGGTAGACGACTCTAGATACTTGCTCTAAACTTCAAAACAAATTCAAAAATATTTTTCACACCAACACATTTTCAAAAAGCTTTCGAAAGCAATTTTTCAAACACTCTTGAGGACCGATACCAGAGTCGAACTGGAATTTTCAAAGAAACTTTTTAAAAAAACCCACAGTTGAAAAGCAAACAAACCATTTTGAAAACACAAATGAGCAAGTATCTAAGAGCCCATGGATAACCATGGATAGAAAGGGTGCTAACACCTTCCCTTTCTATAATCTACCTCCCGAACCGAGAGCAATCTCTTTAAGGAATTTTTCTGTGCTTTTGTCCTTTCCATTTGGAGAAAATAAAAGACGGTGGCGACTCTTGCTTCCGCGACATTTCGCGAACCAGCGTTAAACAGTCAGTTCCAGATCCACCGATCACAATTACCTTAGCAAAAAGTTTACCGACTGTGAGACCCGGTACTCACTGCTCGAGAAAACTTGTTGTGCTTTGGTATGGGCTGCTCGCCGGCTGAGACAGTATATGTTGACTCACACTACTCTGTTGATTTCAAAAATGGATCCAATCAAGTACATATTCGAAAAGTCTGCTCTGTCTGGAAGAATAGCAAGATGGCAAATGATCTTGACGGAATATGACATCCAGTACATGACTCAAAAAGCAATCAAGGGAAGTGTATTGGCAGACCATTTGGCACACCAGGAAGTGGACGATTACCAGTCGATGAACTTTGAATTTCCAGAAGAGGATATCATGGTAGTGACTGATTGTGAAGTACCTGGACCAGATGAAGGACCTGAGGAAGGATCCCAATGGTCTATACACTTTGATGGAGCCTCGAACGCTTTGGGTAATGGTATCGGTGTTGTGATCATATCCCCTAAAGGCACTCATACTCCACTCACCGCCCGTTTATGCTTCAACTGCACCAACAACATGGCAGAGTATGAGGCATGCATCATGGGTCTTCAAGCTGCAATTGACTTAAGGATCAAGTTTCTGAGTGTCTTCGGAGATTCCGCTCTCGTGATCAATCAGGTCAAAGGCGAGTGGGATAAGAAACACCCAAATCTTATTCCTTACAAGGAGTATGTGTTGACGTTGATTCCCCACTTCGAGGAGATAACCTTTGAACACTTCCCAAGAGAGGAGAATCAGTTAGCGGACGCGTTGGCCACGATGTCTTCTATGTTAAAAGTAAAATGAGACAACGAGGCGCCCCAGATCATCATTTGGCAGATGGATGAACCTGCACATTGCTGCGATCTCGAGACCAAAGAGGTAACAGAAAAACCCTGGTATCATGAAGTAAAGAGGTACCTTGAAGCTCAAGAATACCCCGAAGGCGCATCTGTTAATGACAAGAAGTTCCTGAGAAGGTTCGCGGCAAAGTTCTTCCTCAGCAATGGCATTCTCTACAAGCGAAACCATGATTCAACCTTACTGCGTTGTGTGGATAAGATTGAAGCATAAAGGATCATGGCAGAGCTACATGAAGGTACCTTCGGAACACATTCCAGTGGACATACCATGGCAAAGAAAATCCTTCGGGCGGGATATTTCTGGTCCACAATGGAAGCCGACTGTTATCAGCATTCTCGAACTTGTCATAAATGCCAGATCTATGCTGATAAGGTGCACATTCCTCCGGTTCCTCTGAACGTCTTGACAGCACCTTGGCCTTTTGCAATGTGGGGCATTGATATGATCAGCGAAATCAGACCTACGGCATCCAACGAGCATCGCTTCATCTTAGTAGCGATTGATTACTTCACAAAATGGGTTGAAGCAGCTTCCTATGCTGCGGTAACCAAGAACGCCGTGGCACGGTTCATTCGGCACAACCTGATCTGTCGATACGGCATACCTGAAAGGATCATTACGGATAATGGTACCAATCTAAACAACAAGATGATCACTGAGCTCTGCGACCAATTCAAGATACAACACCACAATTCTTCTCCCTACCGGCCGAAGATGAATGTGGCTGTAGAAGCAGCGAATAAGAACATCAAGAAGATTGTGCAGAAGATGACAGTGACTTACAAAGATTGGCACGAAATGTTACCATTTGCTCTTCATGGGTACCGTACCTCAGCGCGGACGTCAACAGGGGCAACTCCCTTTTCCTTGGTCTATGGCATGGAGGCAGTCTTGCCTATTGAAGTCCAGATACCCTCTCTCCGGATAATGAAAGATGCAGATTTGAGCGAAGATGACTGGATCCAGACTCGGCTTAATCAACTAAACCTAATTGACGAAAAGAGACTCACTACTATTTGTCATGGTCAAACGTACCAAAAACGGATGATCAAGGCATTTAACAAGAAGGTCAGACGACAAGAGTATCAAGTCGGAGACCTGGTAATCAAGCGCATCATTCTTCCTCAAAGTGATCCCAGGGGCAAATGGACCCCTACGTACGAAGGGCCATTTGTGGTTAAACATATCTTCTCAGGAGGAGCGATGATTCTAACCACCATGGATGGTGACGACCTTCCTCACCCCGCCAATGCAGACATAGTAAAAAGATACTACGCATGAATTAAAGACCCGCTAGGTTGACACACCTAAGCAAAAATAAGGGCTTCCTGGCGGACCAAAAGGGTTCGGGCAAAAATAAGGGATGAAATGAAAAAAGATCTGTACACCCGGCAAGTCGAAAACCTGAAAAGGCGGCTTGGGCAAAAATGGGTATTCCGGTGGACTGAAAACCCGAAAGGGCGGTCCAGGCAAAAGTTAGGAATAAAGCGTAACACTATGTCTCATTGGATCACCTTGCATCCAGAATTCGGCATCAACTATCGGGCTTAGATGACTCCAATCAATCAGCTTCATCTTCAACTAAGCAGCAAAGTGATGAGACGCTTGAAGACATAAAGGCGATAGCAGAGTTGGAACCCAGTGGGATTATTTTTCACATAGCTGTTTTGTTTCCTTTTCACAAAATTGTATAAACTCTATTTTTCTCGGCGGCGTTCTCTTACTAGGACGTCAGCCTCCTGTACATAAAACGCCTATTTACAGGCAAATTTCAAAATCAATACAAGTTCAATTTCTCAGACAAATTACCCATCGTTTTTCCTTTTTCTATTTTGTTTTGCAAAGAACGTCCAACATTCATTTTTGATATATGCGTTTGACATTAATTGCTAATCATGAATATTTGCATACGAAACAAAGGACTAATTACAGGTGACATCAGAAACAGGGGCAATAATAAAGAATTGTCTAAGCGATCTAGTTGCTCTGTCCACCAAGGTATTAAAGTAGATTCGGCTGAAGAACGTAACCAAGTTACCTCAACTCCCCACAGAGTAAGACAAGATTCAGCAATACTCTCCCCAGGAAGAGTTGGTCCCCCATCAGCCTTAAAAAGGGCACAGTATCTCCAGCAAGTCAGCGATACTCTCCCCAAGCAGAGTTAGTCTACTGTCAGCCTTAAGGAAGTTGGGCATCCCCAGAAGATCTCAACATTCCCCAGCGGAATATAGACATTCCTCAGCAAGCATCCCCGACAGTCTTAGTATAAGATTGTTCCCCGGCGGAATGCAGACATCCAGTGGAACCATTCCCCGGTACAGCCTGAAAAGTTTCCCCAGGAAAGTTGAATCATCCTCCCCAGTAGATTCTGAAGCTTATCCCCTGCAGAGTACGAGTGTCTCTCCACGACTTTATTCAAAGGTTATTTCCCCACCAGGGCTTATAACTGGGTTATCCTCAGCTAATCACCACGGAAAGATCGTCTCGGCGAAGTTCTTCCTATCCCCAACGGAGTTCATCAAATTCCCAAACTTAACTTATCAGTGGAATCCCCAGCGGAGCTCTCATCAAAACCTCAGCGAAGTATCTCTTCCCACAGAGAAATTCCCCGCAGAGTAATCTCTCCAACAAGTTTATTCCCCAACGGAGTCATCCTCTCCTACCGGTTTATTCTTGCAACCATCATCCCCAGCGGAAGCGAAGAACTCTACTCTTCAACATCAGCCCAGGATTCCACAAACTCCCGGCAGTCGTCAAGGATTTATTTTCCTAGAAAAAAATACATTCATCACATTATCATACACCATGACGCATGCATATACGCATAATATCACACAATCTCATTTATTTTTGAGAACAACATGACCTCATGCATTTCATACATCATGACATTGCATACAACTGATGTCTTGCCTTTTCAGGAAAAAGGACAATCCAAAGATGATTACTATCAACTGACAAATTCCAGATTTGATTTCTGTATCCAGCCAGGGCATATCTGTAGACGAAAAATTCCAGATTCGATTCCTGTATCCAGCCAGGGCATATCTGTAAACGACAAATTCCAGATTCGATACCTGTATCCAGCCAGGGCATATCTGTAGACGACAAATTCCAGATTTGATACCTGTATCCAGCCAGGGCATATCTTTAGACGACTAATTCCAGATTCGATTCCGGTATCCAGCCGGGGCATATCTGCGAGTATTTGATTGTGGATTCGACGCCTGTATCTATCCAGGGCATATCTGCATGAATAGTTTAGAGATTCGATACCTGTATCCAGCCAGGGCACGTCTGTAAGCAACCTTTTGAAGTTCCGGATTCGATTCCTGTATCTAGCCAGGGCACATCTGTGAGCAACTAATTGTAGATTCGATACCTGTACCAAGCCAGGGCATATCTACATGAAGAGACTGAAGATCAACACCTGTAGCAAGCCAGGAAACCATATTTCTTTCTCAAGTACGCAAGTTCTCGCTAAGGAATCTCTTACGCGATCAACACTTCCAAATGGCATTTATAAGCCCATTCCCGACAAGGTTCTGTCACACCTCCAGATGGCATCTATGAGCCCATCCTCCTATCCATCATCTCTCCAAATGACATCTATAAGCCCATTCCCGCCATTACATTGCTGATACTCCATTATGCGAGTGCAAATTTCTGGGCACTTTAGTGTTCAATCATCTTCCACCTTCGGATCACGAAAGGCACGCAAGCCAATCTACATCCTCAGGTCTAAGAAGTTTGAACAGGGGCAACTGTTGTACCCCAAAATTTGCCCTCCCATCTCCTCAACATTTTCTCATCACAAGACCCTTGGAGCTCAAGATCAAGTTAGGGTTTACTCTGCTCAAGACTCCTCCTTGCACTGTTGACCCAAATTAGGGTTTGTGTTTGCACAAAGATGTTTGGACCTAAAATGCCTAAGATAACTTTCATGCTTCATGTTGAACTCACAAGTTTATCCATACCAAGTTTCAAGCTTTGATTCCAATCTTTGCCCAGTCAATTGGACAGTTGACCTATAAATCAGCTGTATTGGGGAAAAAGTCAACTGTGGTCAATTGACAGTCAAACCTCATGATTTTTGACCCACATCAACATTATGAACTCATATGAACCATTTGGTAAAGTTTGGATCACAATTCCATAAGAAATTTGATCAGATCACCAAAAGGGCAAAATGGTCATTTTTAGGGTTTTGATTGCACAAAGGCAATTTTTGACTGTTTGACCTAACCAATGGCAATTCAAGCTCACATATGGACTCAAGAACTCAATGGCATTGTCTTGACACATTTAACAAGTTCAAAAGATCCCAAATGCACAAGATTGACAGATGAATTTTCCAGTCAACTGAGCAAAATTTGACTGTATACTAAAAAGTCAACTTTGACTTTTTGGTCAAAATCAAGTGTCAAGATCCATTTTTCATTAAAACATGCCAAATTATGAAACTTGTTCATCAAGAAATCAAAAATTACAAATTAGGGTTTGAAATGAAGAAATTTCCTAATTTTTTCCTAACTTTGTCCCATCTTTTCATCAAGATACATTTGGATTCAAACAAAACTCAAAACATGAAAGTTATAGTCCATTGCGAAATCTACAACTTTGATTCACAAAGTTTCCTCAAAATAAGCTTGTAGCTCAAGTTATGAATTTTGGAACAAGGGTGCAAAACATTCTTAACTTAGAAATTTTTTGACCTATTTTAGGCAGGATTTTTGCCCAACTTCATGGCCACTTTTCACATGCTTCCACTTGGAATTTCAACTTGCATTACAAAGATGGATTGTAGTACACATTCCAAGCTTTCCAAATTGTCAAAGAACTCATCAAACACCCTTGTGGTTAGGGAGAATCGAATTTGTGAAGATGGGCAAAAGTCACTTTGTTCATAAGCCATTTACATGTTCATAACATTGCCATTTTCAAGTCAGCATGTTCTAAGCTAGATTACAGGCCTCTAATCTCATTTAAACTCAATAATTTAATGCATATCCTTTATGTCCAAGTCTTACTTTGTGTGTTTAACCATTACATACAAGATTGAGCCATAAATGGAAAAAGCATTTTATCCATTCTTGTAAAGCATAACTTTATGTCAAACACAAATCTAAGAAGTACCAAAGCAAATCTCTTAGGCACAAGTTCATGAACATATCCCACTGATCAAGACTAACATTTGCAGCATGCTTGAGGGGCCTGTGGTAGCCTACAACCTAACTTGGCATTTTTGACTTAAGAAAGAAGAAACTTGCATATGGCAACACAACTCACATTCTTGTCAAGACAAGCCTAAGCAAACATTGTGAACACATTTCATACTCCCAAACTAACCTGAAGCACGACCAAACCATCCCTAAAACCCCTTCATTCATCAAAACACAGTTTTGTGGCAAAACAGGGTACCTTCTGCATTTTGACTTGGCCAGTTCATTCCCCTCGTGCGTTTTCATCCAAACCACCTC
Source organism: Vicia faba (assembly GCA_948472305.1). Classification (NCBI taxonomy): domain Eukaryota; kingdom Viridiplantae; phylum Streptophyta; class Magnoliopsida; order Fabales; family Fabaceae; genus Vicia; species Vicia faba. The sequence continues at coordinate 1,499,728,546 of OX451736.1, forward strand.
AAACACCTTCCATAACATCCATACAAACTATTCTAAGCATTGAACTGGAACTGTAACATCCCTAACATCACTTGCCATTTTCAGTTTTCAACTTTGCAGGTGGACTTCTATAGCTTGATACAGTAAGATTCAAGACACACCAAGCATTGGAGAAGCATCCCTGAACTTCAAGCAAGCTGTACAAGTCCTCAAAATCCATTGAAAGCACCTCCATTGTTGTACACGTTTCAAGCTGAACAGGTAAGTTCTTGAACTTCTATCTCTCTATCCAAGCATATTTAGGCTTAGGTTTGTGAAGAAGTTATGTCCTACTCATGGCCCTGAAGCTACCTGTATCCTCACTTTTCATTTATATTGTGTGTGTTAAGAGAATTTGGAACCTGAACATTAGAAAAAAGTTAGGTCAGGAATTGGGGGAAGAGAAATTCTCTCTCATTTCTGAGAGTTAGATCAACTTCTTTATATGTTTAGAATCGTGACATGATGCTCTATAACATTGCTGTTGTGAGTTTTTGTTGAAAATCAAGGAATCAGAAGATAGCAGGGAAGGAAGAAAACACGCGTTTTTTGTTTTGAAAATGTCTGGAGGTTGAAGACAAAGTTCTTTTGGGCTGGGCCTGTTTCATTTTTCTGTTTGCACCACCTTTTCACATTCACACCCCCTTGGCCCATTGTGTGATTTTTTAATCATTTTTGACTTTTTCTTTTTTATTTTGACTTGTTATTTTTTGACAAAACATAAAAAATATTAAAAATATTTTTCCATACATTTTTGCATTTTATTTTGAATTTATTTGCTTTGTTTACATTTGTACATATAAATAAATATAATGCTTTTATTTAAAACCTTAGAAATAATGTGAAAATATATACTTTTAGTTATTATTTTTATTTGCATTTTCTGAAAACATTTTCTAAAAAAATATACTTTTTTTTTATAAATAATAAATATTTTTATTTTTGTACATATTTAATATATTTAGTAAATAATATAAATACTTATATATTTATTAGAATATTTAGGATAAAAATACAAAATAATACATTTTTTATTTTTATTAATATTTAACCTCAAAAATACCTTTTTTTTACAATATACTTCCTTTTTATTTATTTTTTTTGTACATAATTAATAAATATTATATATAATAAATAATTAATACCTTTTATTTAGCAAAATTAGGGTTTTGCCCTAAACATGAAAATATCCAAAATTAACCTTTTTTTTTATTTATTTTTATTTTGCTTGTAAATAAATCACATACACTTACACAACTACATTTACACATACACATTTGTTTATTCTTGTACATTACTTTACATTTACATTTGCGATTAATTCGATTTGGTTGTAAATATTGGGATACCACTCTCCTATTAAAGTCTCATCCCCATTTGAATATTTGTACCCCCATCCCCATGATTATTGTGTAATAACTTAGGACTTTTAATTCCGCATTTTAAAGCTTTCTAAATATGCCATGATAGACTTAGGATTTGTATGCAAATCAAATAACAAATAGCTTGACTAAACAAAAGACAAAAAAGCATGAAAATGGACAACACCAATCACACTTGCACCCCTAGGGTTACTCCACTGGTTGCCTTCAATAATGGGCCATGTTGCATGTTAGGTGTTTTTGGCAAAACAAAACAATATCAAATGATCATAGTCCCTCGATGACGCTTTCGAAAGTTGCCTAAGAATGATCAAGTCCCTTAAAGGAAAAGTTGCCAAAGACACTTGGCACCATTGCAATCATGGTCTAAACGATGACCCACGTCCGTCCCGTTAACATCCTAACACAAGATTGTCCACCAAATACAATGGTGGAACAAAATTGTTAAAAGGGTTAAAACATAGGAAAAACCTTTGGGTAAATTTAGGGGTAGACAACTCTTGGTTACTTGACCAATCTTGCAAAACAATCCTTGCCATTTTTCAAAACCACACATCACAATACACTTTCAAAACAACTTTCAAAAAACATTGAAAACTTTTCAAAAGATACACACCTTTGTATACATTCAAACATGGATCATTACAAAGGTTTCCACAACAAATGGCCTCTTTTCAAAACATTTTCAAACCCACACACAAAGCACCATTTCAAACAATTGAAAGCACCATTTCAAACAATTGAAAACACAAGGCAAGTGATCTAAGCAAGTAACTAAGAGCCCATGAATAACCATGGATAGAAAGGGTGCTAATACCTTCCCTTTGTATAATCTACCCCCCGAACCCAAGAAAACATCTCAAAGGTTTTTGCTGTGCTTTTTAACCTTTCCTTAGGATAAAATAAAAAGTCGGTGGCGACTCTTGCTCAACCGAAACATTTGCGAAAACAAACGCAAAACCTCAAGTCAGTTCTCCCACCGTATCACACCAGTGATTAAAGTGAATTTGATGAGAGCCGGGATATTCCCAGGCTGTGGAAAAGACTGCTACTTTTGTTTAAACATACAAGCTGACTGCCCAATGTTGAAATCAGGTATCCAATGCCTGATGGATACCCAAGAGATACTCTTCCAAAAGACCCCTGTTGATACCTTCACTCTTGTTACTCCTGCTACTTTTGCTACTTCAACCAATGATATTGCAATAATAACCATTTCCGACAATCTTCCTAAGGCTTGCAAAAGGCCTGTCAAGATTACACCTGATCCTGAGTTTGTACCATTAAAAATCACCATGCCGGGGCCTGTCCCGTATCAATCTAACAAAACGATAGCATGGAACTACGGAGGAGAAATATTCTATCATGGTATCAAACAGATTGAAGCAGTCCAAGAGAATTCTGAAGAGGAAACCCCTGATATAGGGAACATTGCGGGTACAAGCAAGATAACTCACAGCGAACAAATTATTTCTCCGGAGATTGCTCCCCCTCGAGCAGTTTTCGGACCCTCGAAAGCTTCTGTGCCTGTTAAGCCATCTGTGCAAGGCCCGATAATTGAAAAATTGGATACTCCTGAAGTAAGACCATCTGTTGATACTACCAATAAGGGTAAGGGGATACTAGAAGCGTCTGTCAGGATGAAGGCTCATACTGTGGTTATCCACGAAACCACCCAGAAAGAAATGGAAGAAATATTGAAGATAATCAGAAGGAGCGACTACGACATCGTGGAACAGCTAGGGCAGACCCCTTCCAAAATCTCCATGTTGGCTCTTCTACTCTGCTCTGAGGCCCATGCTAAGGCCTTAATCAAATTTTTAAAGACGACACACGTGCCCCAAGAAATTTCGGCTGACCAGTTTCAGGAGTGCGTGGCCAGCCTTACTGCTGATAATGGCCTTGGTTTTTCTGATGCTGATCTGACTCCCAAGGGAAGGAAACACAACGACGCACTACATGTCTCAATTGAATGAAGGGGAACCACCCTCGTCCATGTCTTAGTTGATACCGGTTCTTCTTTGAATGTGCTGCCGAAGAAAGCGTTGGACCGTTTGGACTGCAAAGGATTGACCCTCAAACCCAGTAACATCGTTGTTAGGGCCTTTGATGGGTCCAAAAGAATGGTTCACGGATAGGTTGACATTCCTATCAAAGTGGGCACAGAAGTTTTCAACTCCACCTTTTATGTGATGGACATCCGTCCTTCATATTTGTGTTTGTTGGGAAGACCGTGGATCCATTATGCTGGGGCAGTTACCTCCTCTTTACACCAAATGTTGAAATATCCTGTTAAGGGTAAGATTATAACGGTGCACGGCGAGGAAGAGTACATGATAAGTCACCTCAACTCCTTCCGCTATGTGGAGTTGGATGGCGAATTCATCGAAATGCCTTTCCAGCATTTTGAGGAAGTTTCTCTTGAGGTCGCAGTTGCAAAGACAATGGTTGAGGTGCCTATCATTCCCAAGCATGTATCTAGGATGGCATTTCTCAAGGATGCAAAGGCGGTAATCAAAGAAGGAAAGAGCACAGTGTGGGTGCAACTGCCCGATTTTCCCCATAAGACAGACAAGTTTGGATTAGGGTTTACTGCTGTAGGACAAAAGGCTATGCGTCGCTCCAAGACTGGAGGACCACCCGTAAAAATCACCTACCATGGAATTAATGCTGTAGAAGATGAGGCTGAAGATAACAACTTTGAAGATTGAATCTTTCCAACCGTCGAAGGGGGTTTAAGCAACTGGGAAGCAAAGGATTTTATTCCCATCACCTTCATCAACCAGTAAATTTATCTTTGAACAATTTCCCATTTTTGTTCTGTAATAACTAAACAATTCGTACACTATTTTCACCTCATGCCTTGCCTGGGGCATGTAGGTCCATTTGTAAGGGCTTGATTTTCTTCATTATCATATGCCATGTTTTAATGAATCATTGGACGTCTTCATCTATAAACTGTTGTGTTCATTTTCTTTCCTTTTGCATTTTGTTTTGTTTAAGGATGGCTATCCCTTACACACACCCACACTCACAAATGCAGGTACCCATCCACTCCGGCTTCCATGGGTGACTATTCTGTTTGAAATTCTGGCAGCATATACTCAATGTCACAGTGAATGTTATGACACCGTATCTGACTTTCTATAAGACAGTAAATAAAAAAAAATAGTAAAGAACACAGTCAATTGTTTACCCAGTTCAGTGTGAAACAACACCTACTCTGGGGGCTACCAAGCCAGGGAGGAAATCCACTATAAGAGATATTAATTCAGGAATAAACCAACCAGTTTATCTCCTTCACTTAAGACCTACCCAATGCAACTTCAATCTAAGTTCAACTTAAACCTGAGTTCCTACTCACTCCCCCTCAATCACAACAGTGATACTAAACAATTGACTAATGAATTAATGAAGACACTCTTCAGAACATACACTTGATTATGCTTCACAGCTTTTAATCAAGTAACACAACCACTTGTGCTTCAAAGCTTTGAGTGATACATAAACCTAACTTGACCTTGCTTCAAAGCTTTAGTCAAGTGACACAAACACTCTTACTTCAAAGCTTTGAGTGATACACAACCCTTACAATCAAAACCTACTCCAAGTCACTTATCACAATGATACTTGCTTGGATTACAGTAGTTAAAACTATACAGCCCCTAATTGATCTTCTGTCAAAGAGTTAATTTCCATTCAGCTTTTTTGTTGAATATATATGCAGTTGTTTCTTCAGTTAGGGCTTCCACGGAAAGCTAGGGTTAATTAGGGTTAACCTCAAGACTTGGTCACAAGACTTTATCAACCAGATTAGGGTTGAGCTCAGTTAACCTAAAGTCCACGTGAGATTTGTTCTGGAATGTATGAACCAAATTCCTGAAAAATCTCAGAATTAACCAAACTGCATAACTGTTAGATCAGTACAGGATGTCTTAACATTTGTTATGACAACAGAAATCATGTTTACTGATTTTGGTAGAAAGTAATAAATGTGATCATTGCAAAATGCTCAAATACACACTCATAAATAGCAGCTTCTGTATGCCATTCTTTTTCTGCATAACGTACCTAATAACCCAGAATGTTATGACATCAGTCATGACATTCACACACCTGGTTTTACCAAAAATACATGCCAATAACTAAACACTTACAAACTCCCCCTTTGGAATTTTTTTGGCTAAAACCCCTAAGCAATCAGAGAATAGAGAGCAGCATAATGAATATGTCTGCAGAAAAAAAATAATGTCTACCAAGTAATTAACACAAAATATCTCCCCCTCTTTAGCCACAAATAGGCCAAAGATACATGTACTTATATGTTATACAGTCATCCAAAATGAGTAATAAAATAACAAAAATGAAATCACTTGCAGCAACAGGAATCAGAAGCAAGCTTGACAACTCCACCAAACTTCAAGCACTGTCATCTTCATAGGAGGCACTTTCTTCAGCATTAAGCTGATCTTCATCAGCATCCTCTTCCCTTCATTGTCCTTCAGTCTCCTCCTGTTCTAATCTGGCAATTAGGTTCTCAAGAGTCCTTTTCCTTGTCTCCAGCTCTTTGCAGGTTTCTTTCAGCACAGCTATAACATCAGATGTCTTGGACTGGGTTTTAACAGATGATGTCTCAGCTGATGTCATGACAATGTCAGGAACATGAGTTCCCTGAAATAGCTTATAGTGCACCCCAAGAGCAGGGGCTCTTTTGCATAAAATATCTCTTTCCACTAGGATGTCAGTGTGATATGGTGGGAGAACTGACTAGGGTTTTGCGTTTGTATTCGCAAATGTTTCGGTTGAGCAAGAGTCGCCACCGACTTTTTATTTTATCCTAAGGAAAGGTTTAAAAAGCACAGCAAAAAACCTTTGACATGTTTTCTTGGGTTCGGGGAGTAGATTATAGAAAGGGAAGGTATTAGCACCCTTTCTATCCATGGTTATCCATGGGCTCTTAGTTACTTGCTTAGATCAACTTGCCTTGATTTTCAATTGTTTGAAATGGTGCTTTGTGTGTGGTTTTGAAAATGTTTTGAAAAAGATGCCTTGTCTAGGCAACCCTTGTAACAATTCTTTACTCGAATGTTTTACAAAAGGTGTTTGTCTTTTTGAAAAGATGTTTCAAGGTTTTTGAAAGTTGTTTTTGAAAGTGTAGTGATATGTGGTTTGAAAAATAGGCAAGCGTTTTTATTTTGCAAGTTGACAAGTACTCAAGAGCTATCTACCCTAAAGTTCTCAAAGATTTTTGCTATGTTTTAACCCTTTTAACAATTTTGTTCCACCATTGCATTTGGTGGGCAATCTTGTGTTAGGATGTTAACGGGACGGGTGCGAGTCATCGTTTAGACCATGAGTGCAATGGCGCCAAGTATCTTTGGGCAATTTTCTTTTAAGGGACTTGATCATTTTTAGGCAACTTTCGAAAGCGTCATCGAGGGACTATGATCATTTGATTTGTTTTGCTTTGCCCAAAGAGACCTAACATGCAATATGGCCCATTATTGAAGGCAACAAGTGGAATACCCTAGGGGTGCAAGTGTGATTGGTGTTGCCCATTTTCATGCTTGTTTATCTTGAATTTAGGTCAAACTATTTTTGGTTAATTGGTTTGCATACAAACCCTAATTCTAACATGGCATAATTAGAAAGCTTTAAAGTGCGAAAAATAAAGTTCCTAAGTTATTACAACACAATATATGGGAAGGGGGGTACAAATGTTCAAATGGGGATATTTTGACAAGAATTAAAACCCTAGACTATTACATCAAACTTGGAATTTTGCAAGATATTTATTTACACAATATTCAAATAAAAATAAGATAAATATGCAAAAATGCAAAAAAAAGGTTTTTCATATGTATGTAAAAAAGTATTTATCATGTATCAAATAAGCAAAAATAAAATTAATTAATTTTTGGTATTTTTATGCATTTAGGGCAAAAACCCTAATTTTTACAAATAAAAGTATTTATTGTATGATATATGCAATATTTATTAATTATTTACAACAAATAAATAAAAGAAGGTATTTTATATAAAAAGTATTTTTGAGGTCAAAATATTAATAAAAACAAAATGTATTAATTCTTTGTATTTTTCTAAATATATTAATAAATATGTATAAGTATTTTACTTTATTTATTAAATATGTATTATATGTACAAAAATAAAATGTTTAATATTATAGAAAAAATATATTTTTATTATAAGAGGTTTTCAAGAGATAACATAAAAATAAAAAAGAAATAAAGTATGTTTGTCTTACTTTTGTATTTTTAAATAAAAGTATATTTATTTATTTATCTACAAAACTAACTAAAGTCAAATAAATATCAAAATAAATGCAAAAAATATGGAAAAAATGTTTTTAATGTTTTTTATGATTTAAATAAAAATATGGAAACAAAATCAAAAAGAAAAAAAATGGAAAATAACAAGTAATTTTCAAAATGGGCCAGGGGGGTACATGTGCAATACAGTGGTGTGAAAAGAAAAGATAAATCTCAGGCCCAGCCCAAGACCCTGTCTTCTTCAACCTCCAGCATCTCTGTTAAACAAAAACACGCGTTTGCTATCTCCAGATTCCCTGATTTTTAGCACAAACTCACAACACAAGAAATGTAGAGCATCAAACCATGATTCTGGACATATAAAGAACTCATCTTAACTCTCAGAAATGAGAGAGAATTTCTTCTCCCCCAATTCCAAACCTAGTTTTTATTCAATATTCAGACTTAAAATTCTCTAAGCACACATAACATAAATGAAAACTAACGATATGGGCATGTTCAGGGCTATGAATGTGACATAATTTCTTCACAAATCTAAACCTAACTATGCCTGGATAGAGAGATAAGAGTTCATGAACTTACCTGTTCAGTTGGAAATGTGTGCAACAATGGAGATGCTTACAAGGCAAGGTAATGATTTGTATAACTTCCTTGATGTCCCAGGATGCTATTCCAACCTTTAGTTTGCTTCAAAACCAAGTGAATCCTGTTATGGCACTTCAACTGCAAAACAGAAAATATGAAAATGGTGATGTTAGCTAGGGGTGTTACAGGTCGTGTTTAGGGCTTGGAACAGTTTCAAGGGATGATATGGGATGTGTTTGAAGTGTTTTTGGTCAAGGTGCACGAGGGAAATGAGCTATGGAAGTCCAACTACAGCTTATGCCATGTTTTTGCAGTTTTATGGTGATTCTGCGTTTGAGAAGGTATTGGAAGTGGTGGGCTTGTGTTTCAGTTTAGGGTTTGTGTTTAAAAAGTGTTCACAATCTTTGCTTAAGCTCTTGTTGACAGGAATGAGAGTTGGGAGTTGTTATGTCAAGTTTCTTCTTACTTAAGCAACAAAGTGTCAAGTTGTGTTTTAGACTTATGCAGGCCCCCAACCTATGCTGCATACATTAGTCTTGGTCAGTGTGTTATGCTCCTTAACTTGTGCCTCAGAGATATGCTTTGGTACTTCTTGGATTTGCTTTTGACATAAAGCCATACCTTTTCAAAAATGGATAATTTGCTTTTTCTATTTTAAGACTAAACCTTCATGTAATGCTTAAACACATAATGCAAGGCTTGAACACAAAGGGTTTGCATTTAATTATTGAGTGCAAATGGGATATAGGACCTGTAATCAAGGAATGCAAGCTGAGTTCAAAATGGCACAAGTGTATGAACATGTAAATTGGCCATAAACAAAGTGAGTTTTTCCCAACTTGCCAAATTCGATTCTCCCTAACCATGAGGTTGTTTGATGAGTTCTTGGACATTTTGGAAAGCTTGGAATGTGTACTACAATCCATATTTGTAATGCAAATTGAAATTACAAGTGGAAGCATGTGAAAAGTTGCCATCAAGTTAGGCAAAAATCCTGCCTAAAATAGGTCAAAAATTTTCTAAGTTAAGAATGGTTTGGTACCCTTGTTCCAAAAATTGTAACTTGAGCTACAAGCTTCTTTTAAGGAAACTTTGTGAATCAAAGTTGTAGATTTTGCAATGGACTACAACTTTCATGTTTTGACTTTTCCTTGAATCCAAATGCATCTTGATGAGAAAATGGGACAAAGTTAGGAAAAAATTAGGGTTTTTCATAACTTAGAAAAATTCTAAGTTATGAAAAATCTTCATTTCAAACCCTAATTTGCAATTCTTGATTTCTTGATGAACAAGTTTCATGATTTGGCATGTTTTGATGAAAAATGAATCTTGACACTTGATTTTGACCAAAAAGTCAAAGTTTGACTTTTCAGTATACAGTCAAAAATTGATCAATTGACTGGAAAATTCAACTGTCAATCTTGTGCATTTGGGATCTTTTGAACTTGTTGAGTATGTCAAGACAATTCCATTGGGTCCATGAGTCCATATGTGAGCTTGGTTTGCCATTGGCTAGGTCAAACAGTCAAAAATTGCCTTTGTGCAGTCAAAACCCTAAAAATGACCAATTTGCCCTTTTGGTGATCTGATCAAATTTCTTGTGGAATTGTGATCCAAACTTGATCAAATGGTCTATATGAGTTCATAATGTTGATGTGGATCAATTTTCATGAGGTTTGACTGTCAATTGGCCACAGTTGACTTTTTCCCCAATACAACTGATTTATAGGTCAACTGTCCAATTGACTGGGCAAAGGTTGGAATCAAGGCTTGAAGCTTGGTATGGATAAACTTGGGAGTCCAACATGAAGCATGAAAGTCATCTTAGGCATTTTAGGTCAAAACATCTTTGTGCAAACACAAACCCTAATTTGGGTCAACAGTGCAAGGAGAAGTCTTGAACAGAGGAAACCCTAACTGGATCTTGAGCTCCAAGGGCCTTGTGATGAGAAAATATTGAGAAAATGGGAGGGAAAATTTTGGGGTACAATAGTTGCCCCTGTTCAATCTTCTTGAATCCGAAGAGTTAGATAGGCAAGTTTGACTTTTCGCGACTCGAGGGTAAAAGGAGATTGGACACTAGAGTGCCCTTAAATTTGCACTCGTCAAAGCAATGGATGTGGGAATGGGCTTAGAGATGCCATTTGGAGATGGGCTTAAAGATGCCATCTGGAGGGGTGACAAAATCTTGTCGGGGATGGGCTTAAGGATGCCATCTGGAATGAGTATCAGAAAGGTGTCCATGTTTCGGACCACCTCTGAACTGGGGGTCTGAATAAGCAATAGATTGACATCCGTATCTGGAGGCATCCGTAAACTGTTTTCAAGAGTTGAGAAGAGTCTGAACAAGTGATAGGTTAACATCCGTTACTGGAGAACCCGTGAACTGTTTTCAGAAGTCTTGAAGTTGAATAAGCAATAGAGCAGCATCCGTTGTTGGGAAGCGTCCGTAAACTGTTTTCAAAAATTGCATCTGAACAAGTGATAGATTAACATCCGTTGTTGGGAAGAATCCATAAACTGTTTTCAGAAGTCTTGAGAAGAATTTGAACAAGCGATAGGTTAACATCCGTTACTGGAGAACGCGTGAACTGTTTTCAGAAGTCTTGAAGTTGAATAAGCAATAGAGTAGCATCCGTTGTTGGGAAGCGTCCGTAAACTGTTTTCAAAAATTGCATCTGAACAAGTGATAGATTAACATCCGTTGTTGGGAAGAATCCATAAACTGTTTTCAGAAGTCTTGAGAAGAATCTGAACAAGCGATAGGTTAATATCCGTTACTGGAGAACCCGTGAACTGTTTTCAGAAGTCTTGAAGGTGAATAAGCAATAAAGCAGCATCCGTTGTTGGCAAGCGTCCGTAAACTGTTTTCAAAAATTGCATCTGAACAAGTGATAGATTAACATCCGTTGTTGGGAAGAATCCATAAACTGTTTTCAGAAGTCTTGAGAAGAATCTGAACAAGCGATAGGTTAACATCCGTTACTGGAGAACCCGTGAACTATTTTCAGAAGTCTTGAAGTTGAATAAGCAATAGAGCAGCATCCGTTGTTGGGAAGCGTCCGTAAACTGTTTTCAAAAATTGCATCTGAACAAGTGATAGATTAACATCCGTTGTTGGGAAGAATCCATAAACTGTTTTCAGAAGTCTTGAGAAGAATCTGAACAAGCGATAGGTTAACATCCGTTACTGGAGAACCCGTGAACTGTTTTCAGAAGTCTTGAAGTTGAATAAGAAATAGAGCAGCATCCGTTGTTGGGAAGCGTCCGTAAACTGTTTTCAAAAATTGCATCTGAACAAGTGATAGATTAACATCCGTTGTTGGGAAGAATCCATAAACTGTTTTCAGAAGTCTTGAGAAGAATCTGAACAAGCGATAGGTTAACATCCGTTACTGGAGAACCCGTGAACTGTTTTCAGAAGTCTTGAAGTTGAAGGAGGAACCGGTGTAGGGTTCCCTGATGATGAGTTCGTGTAAAACTGCATCTGGAATAAGCATCAGAATGTTGCCATGTCTAGGTCACATCTGAACTATTTCTAGAAAGAATCTTGGAAGATAATGATTTTTGTCTGTCGACTGATCTTACCTGAAAAGGTAAAGAGTTAGTTATATGCAATGCCATGATGCATGATGTAATGTATGTTATATGATATGAATGTAAATGAATGTGCATGTAAGCTGGAGAGCTGTCTTGCGGATGATAAATGAACCCTAGATGGCTGAAGAGTAAAAGCATCTTGACTGCTACCGGGAAGAATAATTCCTTGGCTGTTTCTGGGGAATACCAGATCTTCAATTATTGAGGGGCCTCAGGACCACCACGGGGAATTGGAATTTCCTTGGTGACTTGCAGGGTAAGAGAATTTCTGATGATTTCTACCGGGGAGTTCAGAACCTGATAGACTCATGATGGGAAGGTAGGGCTGGGCATCCTCAGCTTGGTGGGAAGTATCTCTGTGGGGAAAAGGTTCACTAGCTTGGTTCAGTTGGGGATACTGAAACTTGACTCTGAGGGGAATCGAGTTCTGAAAGGCTCTTTGACGGGAGAAATCAGTATCGAGAGAGTTTTTTTTTGATGAGGATCCTGAAGTCTGACTTTGTTTAGGGAATTAAGTTATAACTGAGGAATTTGGATTTCAAATCTGCTCGGGATTTCCTTTGAAAGGGTATCGAGATATCTAACTGTACCTTCAACTTACTAGTAATCACTCTTTCTTGATTCATAAGGAAATGATTATGTTCAAATGGATATGCCTATTTAACAAAACATTGGACGTTTCTCAAATAAAACATAAGTGCAAAAGAAAAGAGAAAAGGAACGACGCGAATTTCTGGAAAAGTATTTGTATTAACTTTCTATGAGTATATTTGTACAAAGGAGACAATCATCCTAGTAAGAGGATTTCGTCGTAAATATTGAAAAATTTATACAAAAGAAAGATGGCTATGTGAAATAATTCCATGGGATTCCATTCCGCTATAGCCTTCACAATTCTGAATATCTGTCCATTCAATGCTTCGTCTGCCGATGGCTGGATTGATCAGAAGCTTGGAACTGGTTGGTGAAGAGATTGTCCTTAAAGTGATCCGAAGAGACATAGTCATACGCTTTAATTCCCTAAGTTTTTCCTGAATCGCCCTTTCAGGTTTTCGATCCACCGGGAAACCCCTTTTTGCCCAAGCCGCCCTTTCGGGTTTTCAACTTGCCGGGTGTACATATTTTGTTTTATTTTTATCCCTAACTTTTACCTGAACCGCCCTTTCGGGTTTTCGGTTCACCGGGATGCCCATTTTTTCCCAAGCCGCCCTTTCGGGTTTTCGACTTGTCGGGTTATTTTATGCGTAGTATCTTTTGAATATGTCTGCGTTTGCAGGGTGCGGCAAATCGTCGCCGTCCATGGTGGTCAGAATCATTGCACCACCAGAAAATATGCTCTTGATCACAAATGGTCCTTCGTATGTAGGAGTCCATTTGCCCCTGGGATCACTTTGCGGCAAGATAATCCGCTTGATTACGAGATCTCCGACTTGATATACCTGACGTCTGACTTTCTTGTTGAATACCTTGATCATCCGCTTTTGATACGTCTGACCATGGCATATAGCCGCGAGTCGCTTCTCGTCAATCAAATTGAGTTGATCAAGTCGGGTCTGAATCCAATCATCTTCATTCAAACATGTGTCCTTCATAATCCTTAGAGAAGGAATCTGAACTTCCATAGGCAGGACAACTTCCATGCCATATACCAAAGAAAATGGGGTTGCCCCGGTTGAAGTACGTGCCGTCGTACGGTATCCATGTAGAGCAAACGGTAACATCTCATGCGAGTATTTGTAAGTGACTGTCATTTTCTGAATGATCTTCTTAATATTTTTGTTCGCAGCTTCAACAACACTGTTCATCTTCGGCCGATAGGGAGATGAGTTGTGATGATAAATCTTGAACTGTTTGCACAAAGCGGTGATCATCGTGTTATTCAGATTTGTACCGTTGTCCGTGATGATCCTGTCTGGAACACCATACCGGCATATGAAATTTTGCTTGATGAAGCGGGCAACCACATTTTTAGTAACAGAGGCGAAGGAAGCCGCTTCGACCCATTTGGTGAAATAGTCAATGGCAACCAGGATGAAACAATGTCCGTTGGATGCCGTGGGCTTGATCTCTCCAATCATGTCAATGCCCCACATTGCAAATGGCCATGGAGCTGTCAAAACGTTGAGAGGAACCGGAGGGATATGAACCTTGTCAGCGTAGATTTGACACTTGTGGCAAGTACGGGAATGTTGATGGCAGTCAGCTTCCATGGTAGACCAGTAATAGCCTGCCCTTAGGATCTTCTTAGCCATTGTATGCCCGCTCAAGTGAGTGCCAAATGTGCCGCTGTGTATCTCGGTCATGATCAACTCTGCCTCAGCTTTGTCTACGCATCGGAGTAAAACACAATCATGGCTTCGTTTGTAAAGGATGCCGTTGCTCAGGAAGAATTTGGCAGCAAATTTCCTTAAGAACTTCTTGTCATTTACGGAAGCTCCTTCGGGATAATCTCTAGTCTGGAGATACCTTTTGATTTCATGGAACCAGGGTTGTTCCACTACTTCTTCGGTATTAATCTCGTGACAATGTGGGGGTTCATCCATTCGCTCGATGGTGATTTGGGGAGCCTCGTTATCCCAGTTGAGTTTAAACATGGAGGACATTGTAGCTAGAGCATCTGCTAGCTGATTCTCTTCTCGCGGGAAATGCTCGAAGGTAATTTGCTCGAAATGAGGCAACAATGTCAAGATATGTTCTTTGTATGGGATAAGATTAGGATGCTTGGTATCCCACTCTCCTTTGATTTGACTGATAACCAAAGCCGAGTCCCCGAATACGATCAAAGATTTGATCCCCAAGTCTATAGCAGCCTTGAGACCAAAGATGCAAGCTTCATATTCAACCATGTTGTTTGTGCAGCTGAAGCAAAGTCGGGCCGTGAAAGGTGTGTGACAACCTTCCGGGGAAATGAGCACCGCACCGATACCGTTTCCAAGTGCATTTGAAGAACCATCAAAGTACAAGGTCCATCGGGATCCCTTTTCGGGTCCGTCATACGGTCCGTTACCTTCAATGTTGTCCAAATTCATGATGTCTTTGTCTGGGAAGTCAAATCTCATGGGTTGGTAATCTTCGATAGCTTGATGAGCCAGATGGTCAGCCAGTACACTCCCTTTTATAGCTTTTTGAGTGGTGTACTGGATGTCATACTCAGTTAGGATCATTTGCCATCTAGCTATTCTTCCAGATAAAGCAGGATTTTCGAAGATATACTTGATAGGATCCATTTTGGAAATCAACAAGGTAGTATGAGTCAACATATACTGCCTTAGTCGGCGAGCAGCCCATACCAAAGCGCAACAAGTTTTCTCGAGCAGTGAGTAGCGAGTCTCACAGTCGGTAAACTTTTTGCTAAGGTAATAAATAGCATGCTCTTTTTGACCAGACTCGTCATGCTGGCCCAAAACACACCCCATTGAGTTATCCAAGACGGTCAGATACATGATCAATGGTCTTCCTTCGACGGGTGGCATCAGAATAGGAGGTTCTAGCAAATACTCCTTGATCTTATCAAAAGCAGTTTGGAAATCTTCGTTCCATTCTACTACCTGATCTTTCTTTAATAGTTTGAAAATTGGCTCACAGGTAGAAGTCAGATGAGAGATGAATCTGGCAATATAATTCAAGCGCCCCAAGAACCCTCTAACCTCCTTTTCAATACGGGGAGCAGGCATCTCTTGTAATGCTTTCACTTTTGCTGGATCGACTTCAATGCCTTTGTTTCTTACAATGAATCCTAGGAGTTTACCAGACCTAACTCCAAAAGTACACTTACTTGGATTCAGCCTGAGTTTGTATTCTTTCAACCTGGCAAACAGCTTCTCTAGATGTTCAAGGTGCTCCTCCTCTGTTTGTGACCGAGCTATCATATCGTCTACGTAAACTTCAATCTCATGATGTATCATATCATGAAACAAAGCTACCATGGCGCGTTGATAAGTTGCCCCTGCGTTCTTCAGTCCGAACGGTATCATCTTGTAACAGAAAGTACCCCATTGTGTGACAAAAGTTGTCTTCTCCATATCTTCGGGGGCCATTTTGATTTGATTGTAGCCCGAGAATCCATCCATGAAGGAAAACACTTTGTGCTGAGCTGTATTGTCGATTAAAATGTCAATGTGTGGTAGCGGAAAATCATCTTTGGGGCTGGCCCTATTCAAATCCCGGTAGTCCACACACATCCTGACTTTGCCATCTTTTTTAGGTACTGGCACGATGTTAGCGACCCATTGAGGATAAGATGTAACAGCCAGAAAGCCAGCATCGAATTGCTTCATCACTTCTGCTTTGATCTTTTTAGACATGTCAGGCCTCATTCGGCGGACTTTTTGTTTGATCGGTGGACAATCCTCTCTTGTGGAGAGACGGTGAACCACGATGTCTGTGTCTAAACCCGGCATGTCTTCATAAGACCAAGCGAAGATTTCAACGTACTCATTTAACAACTGTATCAGGCGTTCCTTGACACTTGGTTCCAGATTGGCACCCACCTGTACCTCCCTCCGGTCTTCCTTGGTTCCTAAGTTGACAGTTTCCAACAACTCTTCATGAGGTAAGATGGCCCTTTCCTCTTGCTGTAGAAGTCTGGCTAGTTCCCCTGGTACTTCACAACCTTCGTCATCTTCATACTCGGCTTGATTGACTAGATCTTCAGAGTTATTGAAGGATATAGCAGAATAGTCACCCATGGAATCCAGAGTGGATGGGTACCTGCATTTGTGAGTGTGGGTGTGTGTAAGGGATAGCCATCCTTAAACAAAAAATGCAAAAGGAAAGAAAATGAACACATCAGTTTATCAAATGAAAAACGTCCAATGAATCATTAAACATGGCATATGGATATGAAGATAATCAAAACCCTTACAAATGGACCTACATGCCCCGGGAAAGGCATGAGGTAAAAAAAGTAGTGTGCGGATTGTTCAAAAGTAATTATTACAGACCACAGGAAATGTTTGACAGATAAATTACTGATTAATAAAAGTAATGGGGACAAAGTCTTTTGCCTCCCAGTTGCATAGTCCTCCTTTGATAGTCGGGTAGATCCACTCTTCAATGTTGTCCTCTTCGTCTTCACCCTCCAAAGCGTTGATCCCGTAAGGAGAAATCTTGATTGGCGCTCTTTCAATCTTTGAACGGCGCATAGCTTTCTGGCCCGCGGCAGTGAATCCTAATCCAAATTTGTCTGTTTTATGTGGAATATCAGGCAACTTCCCCCATGTTGAATTCTTCCCTTCCTTCATTGCGGCCTTCGCGTCTTCCAGAGATGCCATCCTGGTCGTCTGCTTTGGTACTTCAGCTACCAATTTTGCTACTGTTATTTCAGGAGGGACTTCTTCGAAATGCTGGAATGGTGTCTCAATGAACTCACCTTCTACCTCCACATACCGAAAGGAGTTCAGGTGGCTGATCATATACTCCTCTTCACCATGGACGGTTATGATCTTTCCCTTGACAGGATACTTCAACATCTGATGTAAGGAAGAGGTGACTGCCCCGGCATTGTGTATCCAAGGCCTACCCAACAAGCAAGAGTATGACGGACGGATGTCCATCACATAGAAAGTAGATTTAAACACCTCAGTGCCTACCTTGATGGGAATATCAACTTCCCCATGGACCAACCTCTTTGAACCATCAAAAGCTCTGACAACAATATCACTCGACTTCAGCTCTAAACCTTCACAATCTAGTCGGTCCAACGCTTTCTTAGGCAGTACATTCAGCGAAGAACCAGTGTCGACCAAGACATGTGCGAGAGTAGTTCCTCGGCACTCGACTGAAATGTGCAAAGCATCTTTGTGGTTTCTACCTTTAGGAGTTAGGTCGGCATCAGAGAAACCTAATCCATTGTCCGCAGTAAGGCTGGCCACGCAATTTTGGAATTGGTCTGCAGAGGTTTCCTGGGGCACATGGGCTGCCTTTAGGAATTTTATCAAAGCCTTGGCATGCGCTTCTGAGCAAAGTAGTAGTGCTAACATGGAGATCTTCGAGGGGGTTTGCCCTAGTTGTTCTACCACGTCGTAATCACTCCTTTTAATTATCTTCAAGATCTCTTCTATTTCTTTCTTGGAGGTTTCCGGGATGACCAAGGGTTGAGCCCTCGTCCTGACGAGCTCATCTTGGGTTCCCTTACCTTTATTAGTGGAGGTAGGAGGGACAATACTAGGAACAATAACATCTTCAATCAATGGGGTTCTAGCAGAGAGTTTTATTGGTGTGGGAAGAACTTTGGCAGCATATGAGGGTCCAAAGATTGCTTTTGGGGGGGGAAATCTCTGGAGAAAATATTCTCCCGCTCCGGGTGATCTTGCTTGTGCCCGCAATGTTTCCAATGCTGGCTTCTTCTTCATCCGAGCTTCCTTTAGTTACTTCAACTTGTTTGATACCATGGTAGTAGACGTCACCGCCGTAGTTCCATGGTATTGACTTCTCATAAATGTAGGGGACATGCCCTGGCATTGTTATCTTTAGAGGAACAGACTTCGTAGCTGGTGTAATCTTAACAGGCTTTCTGACGGCCTTGGAAAGATTGGCGTGAATGGTTATAATTGAGACATCTTCAGTATGGGTTGGAATAGCAGAAACTTTTTCAAACAAAATTTGTCGACTGCTGTGATCGGTGGATCTGGAACTGACTGTTTAACGCTGGTTCGCGAAATGTCGCGGAAGCAAGAGTCGCCACCGTCTTTTATTTTCTCCAAATGGAAAGGACAAAAGCACATAAAAATTCCTTAAAAGAGATTGCTCTCGGTTCGGGAGGTAGGTTATAGAAAGGGAAGGTGTTAGCACCCTTTCTATCCATGGTTATCCATGGGCTCTTAGATACTTGCTCATTGTGTTTTCAAAATTGTTTGCTTGCTTTTCAATGTGGGTTTAAAAGTTTCTTTGAAAAATTTCAGTTCGACTCGTACGTCAGAGTGTTTGAAAAGTTTGCTTTGCTTGGCTTTTGAAAAGTGTCGGTGTGAAAAGATTTTGATTTGTTTTTGTTTTAAAGAGAGCAAGTATCTACGAGAACCTACCTACCCTAAGGAATTCGTCTGTGTAAATGTCCTTTAAAGTAGCGCCATCCCACCATTGAGAGGTAGGTAGCACCACCGTTGGAGGTGTTCGGGTCAATTCGAGGGTTCGGGACGTGGTGATCACCGGAGCAATGGGAAGACACCTTAGAAGCTACCCTCATGCCAGGTTCCCGGATCATGAGGACTTACTAAGACATCCTCTACTCGACGATCACCTTTCGAAAGGCAACAGTGAGGCGTACCCTAGGGGTGGTGTGTGCGAATCGTGTGTCATGTTTCAGTTATTTGTCTTGTCATGTTTGTTGTGATCTACGCTTGATTTTAATTAAGGCCATTCATTCTTGCATGCGTATTTAACAGTTTATAAAGTTTGCGAAAAATAAATCTAAGGCTATTACAAATGGCGCGGGTCCATATCGCCAAAATTAAACCGGACCCGATTTAGCGGAAAATAAATAAAGCGCGAATAAAATAAAAGTACGAAAAGTAAAGTTACATGGCTTTGGGAGATTTACATAATTACAATGAACGATAAAAATAAATGTGCGCAATTAAATTAAAACAATGGGCGTTGGACCCTTTTGCAAATAATTAAAATTAACAAGGAATTTAAAATTAAAATTAAATGAAAATGGTGTTTTTGTGTTTTTTAGATTTAATGAGAAAAAGGAGTTAATTGAAATTAAAGTAAAATATCTAAACCCTAATTCTAATGTTTTCTTTATTTATTATGAAAGAATTAAAATAAAATCTACATTAAACCCTAATTTATTTATGTACAATTTTTAATCATAAAAATAAAATAATAAATAAATAATATTGTTAGAAAAAAGGAAAAATTAAAAAGATATAAAAATTATCAATTAACCTAATTCTACATTTTTTTGGATTTTTATTGAAAAGGAATTAAAGTTGAAAACCTAATTAAACTAAATAATTTACATTTTAATTTATTTATGAAAGTAATCAAAATTAATTATATTTTTTGTCTTTTCTGTATTTTTAATGTTTTTATATTTTGTAAAAAATAATTAACTAAATAAATAGAAAATAAAAGAAATAAAAAGAAAAATTAAAGAAAGAATAAAAAAATAATAAGGCAAACCAGGGTGGGGTGTAGACCCAAATGTGAGGTTCAGGCCCAAGGACGTTGGCCCATCAATATTCAGAATTTTGTTGACCTTCTGGATCGTGTATGATGCGTTTGACCTGATGTATGATGCACCTTCAATATCAGCCCTTGATCTGGGACCATTAGGCATGTGTACGCTTGGATGAGGGGACATAGGGTATGTCTGCATTACTGAAGCTGCATGGGATTCATAAGTGAAAAATAATATTGAATTTTTGCCAGACCTGGGACTTGAACCCAGGTCTTTGATGTTACCAACACGTATCCCTGCCACTGAGCCATCACGTTCTAATTAATATATTATATCAAACAAACAACAAAAAGCAAAACTAACGCTTAATGGTTAAAACGCGCGCAAATTTGAAACACCCAACCATGGTCTGCCAACGCATCATCGTCTTCGCCTCGTTTTTTTTTCTTCTGAAACATAAGCATACAGCAACGGTTTTAGAAACGTTGCCTTAGGCCAGTTTACAAGAAATAGCGATTAGCTCGTTTCTCAACATAAATTAGGCGCGAGGATGCATTCTTCTTCGTCTCCATGCCCTGAATACAACCATGGTATTGGGAACGTCCAATTTTGCCGTACCTGGAAACCCCTAATTCCAAAACTGAAAAACCCTAATGCTCGTTAATGGTGAAATCACATGTATTGCACAAAAACGAAATTCATTGGCATGGTTAGCATCAGAACACTATAAGGAACAAGAATCAACAAACAAAATGTTATGAGGATGCATAAATTATGTTATACGATTTCAAAATTTCTATGATACAACTTGAACATTATCTACCAATTCTTGGAGTGTTAATGGGTGTTTCTGATTGGAATTCGTTCAGTAAGCCTTCAGGAAACTGTTGGAATAAGATTTGCACTTTGAATCGCCTCCTAAAGCTGATTTCAGTTTTTACTTTTTGGAGAAATTTTGCAAGTTTGTAATGTCAATTGCTGCGCAGTATGGAGTCCCCTTGCATTAGGTCTTTGATTCTGATCATATAGGGAAGCTATTAGGTTAAAAATATTGAATAAAATCCAAAGCAATAATTGATTTCAATCTTTGATTTTGGAAGATCTTTTTTGAATCTTTTTTCATGGTTTTTGGTTCAATCATGCTCAAATCTCATCAAAACTTGCCTAATTGGGATATGCACGTGATATTGAGAATAAACATGCATGAAAAGATTTTTTTAGGTTAAGTTTGATATTTTTCATGTATTAAAATAATTTAAATGAATTAATATTAATATAAATTCAAATAAATAATTAAAAAATATGAAAATACTTCCCTTTGGGCCTAATGGTCGTGCATAGGCTTGGCATGAAGAAACTTGGAAGAAAAATGGGCCCATTTGCATTTTTAGGCCTTTTGCATCAATGTTGACTTTTCAAAATTCCCAAAAATTTCCCAACTTCCACAAGGCCTATCTTGGTCAATTTTTAAGCTTTTCACATGTTCTTGGACATTTTGGAAAGGTCTTTGAGTCCTCTAACCAATGCCTTTGGTCCCATGTCATTTTGATTTACCAATCTCAAGTTATGGTCTTTGACTTAAAGTCCCTTTTTGTTGACTTTTGAAAATGACCTATAATGTTGAAATTGATAACTTTTTGTGAGAGCATTTCTTGGACTTGGAATATGAAGATGAGTTGTAGGAAATGTCTTTCTCTTCAAAATGAGCTTTGGATGGAATTTTTCTGATAATCCATGTGAAAGTTATGCCCTGGTCAATTTCAGTTGACTTTTTCAGCTGTCCAAATATAGCAACTTTTGCATCTTTGATGATTTCTGAGCCAAATTTTGAGAATCATGATCAAGTATTGATCAAATGATGTTTGTGGCTTCAAATTGATATGTTGACCAAAAATTTGAACTTTTGACTGTCAAATGACCATTTTGCCCCTACAGTTGACTGTAGTGCAATCTAGGGTTTTGACTGTGCAATTTTGAGCTGAATGCCTTGAAACTTGACATGAGGATACTTGACCATCTTTGTAAGCATATGAGACTTGATTGGGCCTTTGAAAAGTTCATTTGCTTGACCAGAACTCAAACCCTAGTTTTGACTGTATAGGAGACAGTTGAGCTGCACAACCCTTGACTTGGCAATTTCTTGATGAATATGGGAGGGCAAATTTTGGGGTACAACAGTTGCCCCTGTTCAATCTTCTTAGACCTGAGGATGCAGATTGGCTGACGTGCCTTTCGTAATCCGAGGGTAGAAGATGATTGGACACTAGAGTGCCCAGAAATTTGTGCTCACATAGTAGCAATGATGATGAGGGAATGGGCTTATAGATGCCATTTGGATGTTGCTTGGATAGGATGATGGGCTTATAGATGCCATCTGGACGTTGATCGCGTAGGAGATTCCTTAGCGAGAACCTGCATACCTGCAAAACAGAAAATGAGTACCTGACACGTTGCAGGAGCTGATTTTGGATGCTTGGTATAGATGTGTCCTGACTGGTTACAGGAACTGAGTCTGGAGCTTCAAACGCTGATGAATGAACCAGGGATGGTTACTGCCTTAGCATGAATGGTAAGAGAATCCTGAATGATTTCAACCTCAACAACGCTCGTTGAGAAAATCTTGGTGAGAATTACCATCTTCGTAGTGCCAGGAAGAGAACCAAAGGACATCATAATCTCAAAGGGAGTCACCTCACTCACCGTTGGAGAGGGAACTATAGGAGATTATAATCTGAAAGGAAATATCGCCTCACTCGCCGTTGGAGAGGGAAACATCTTGAAAGGGAATTACCACCTCACTCGCCGTTGGAGAGGGGACCATAAGAGAATATCACCTCACGCTCATGCCGGAGAGGGGAACATCTGAAGAAGGAATTACCACCTCTCTCGCCGTTGGAGAGGGGACCATAAGAGAATATCACCTCACGCTCATGCCGGAGAGGGAAACATCTGAAGAAGGAATTACCACCTCACTCGCCGTTGGAGAGGGGACCATAAGAGAATATCACCTCACGCTCATGCCGGAGAGGGAAACATCTGAAGAAGGAATTACCACCTCACTCGCCGTTGGAGAGGGGACCATAAGAGAATATCACCTCACGCTCATGCCGGAGAGGGGAACATCTGAAGAAGGAATTACCAACTCACTCGCCGTTGGAGAGGGGACCATAAGAGAATATCACCTCACGCTCATGCCGGAGAGGGGAACATCTGAAGAAGGAATTACCACCTCACTCGCCGTTGGAGAGGGGACCATAAGAGAATATCACCTCACGCTCATGCCGGAGAGGGAAACATCTGAAGAAGGAATTACCACCTCACTCGCCGTTGGAGAGGGGACCATAAGAGAATATCACCTCACGCTCATGCCGGAGAGGGAAACATCTGAAGAAGGAATTACCACCTCACTCGCCGTTGGAGAGGGGACCATAAGAGAATATCACCTCACGCTCGTGCCGGAGAGGGAAACATCTGAAGAAGGAATTACCACCTCACTCGCCGTTGGAGAGGGGACCATAAGAGAATATCACCTCACGCTCGTGCCGGAGAGGGAAACATCTGAAGAAGGAATTACCACCTCACTCGCCGTTGGAGAGGGGACCATAAGAGAATATCACCTCACGCTCATGCCGGAGAGGGAAACATCTGAAGAAGGAATTACCACCTCACTCGCCGTTGGAGAGGGGATCATAAGAGAACTTCTACTGAGTCTTTATCAGAAAAATCTGTTTGGAGTCGATTTAACTGGACTAGAGAAGTCCTTGAAATATGTTTGAGAATTTCAACTGCATCTTTCCTGCAAGGTAAAGGTCAGTTATATGCAATGCATGATATGGATCAAGCAATGATGTTCTCAATATGGATGCGATTTATATGATATGATGCGTACATGCATGCTATAATGATGTATGTGATGATTCATGTATGTTTTTGTCTAGGAAAATAAATCCTTGACGGGTGCCGGGAAGTCATATCCTGGGCTGATGTTGAGGAAGAGATTTTGCTTCCGCTGTGGATGATTCGTTGCAAGAATACCGGTAGGAGGAGATAACTCCGTTGAGGAATGAAATAATTCTGTGGGAGAAAAGATACTCTAGCGATCATGCTGGGGAGTGCTACTCTGTGGGGATAGCGATGCTTTGCTGAGTTGATGAAGATAACTCCGCTGGGGATACCGTTGATGAGTTATGCTGGGAGATTTGATGAATTCCGCTGGGGATGTCCTTGTTGTGCTGGAAGTGTTGATAGACTTCGCTGGGGGTAGGAAGATACTTTGCCGAGGACGCTCTTTCCGTGGCTTTTGGCTGAGGATAACCCAGTTATATCCTGTTACGGAAATAACTCTTTAAATCAATCCGGGACGACGCGTTCGTGCTCTGCGAGGGATAAGCTTTCAGAATCTACTGGGGATAAGCTTGCTGCTTGGGGAGATATGAATTCCAACTTTCCTGGGGAAACTGGATTGGACTCTCCTGGGGGAAGTTTTAGACTGCGGGGAAGTGATTCCTTTGAATGGCGGTATACCGCCGGGGAACAATCTTTAGACCAAGACTGCCGGGGATACTTGTTAAGAATATATGTATTGCTGCTGAGGAATGTTTGAGATCGGCTGGAGGATACTCAATTCCCTTGATATTTGACAATTTTGCTTGGAGAGAGATGTACTGTTTTGCTGAACTACTCTCTGGGGAATTAAGATCCTCGGTCATGTTCTTTAGCTGAACCTACCTTGGTACCTTGGAGGATAGGACAATTAGGCCGCTCAGACGACTCTTTATTGCCCCTGTTTCTAGTGTCACCTGCAATTAATTCCTTTGTTTCGTATGCAAATATTTATGAGTTAGCAAATTATTGTCAATGCATACATCACAAATTGAACCTTGGACGTTCTTCGCAAAACAAAACAGGAAAAGAAAAAACACTTGGCACGTTTAACTGAAGATATATTTGTATTGATTTTTGAATGGCCTGAAAATAGGCGTTTGGTGTACAAGAGGCTGACGTCCTAGTAAGAGGTACGTCGCCGATCAAAAGAGTTTATACAAGTTTTGTACAAATGAAAATAAAACAGCTGTGTGAAAGATGAATGATCCACTGGGTTTCAACTCTGCTATTGCCTTCATATCTCCGAGCGTCTCATCACTTGATGACCTTGGTTGAAGGTGAAGCTGACTGATCGATGTCGTTTGAGTTTGATGCAGATACCGGATTCTGGATGCAAAGTGATCAATGAGACATAGTTTTACGCTTTATCCCTAATTTTTGCCTGGACCGCCCTTTCGGGTTTTCAGTCCACCGGGATACCCATTTTTGCCCAAGCCGCCTTTTCAGGTTTTCGACTTGCCGGGTGTACAGATTTTTTCATTTTCATCCCTACATTTTGCCCGAACCCTTTTGGTTCGACGGGAAGCCCTAATTTTTGCCTAGACATGTCAGCCTAGCGGGTCTTTTTTCATGCGTAGTATTTTTTAACTATGTCTGCATTGGCGGGGTGAGGAAGGTCGTCACCATCCATGTTGGTCAATATCATTGCTCCTCCTGAGAACACATGTTTAACCACAAATGGCCCTTCGTAGGTAGGGGTCCATTTGCCCCTTGGATCACTCTGAGGAAGGATGATTCGCTTGATAACCAGATCCCCAACTTGATATTCCTGTGGTCTGACCTTTTTGTTAAATGCCCTGATCATCCGTTTCTGATACGTCTGACCATGACAGATAGCAGCAAGTCTCTTCTCGTCAATGAGGTTGAGTTGGTCAAGTCGTGTCTGGATCCAATCATCTTCGTTCAGATTTGCATCCTTCATTATCCGGAGAGAAGGAATTTGCACTTCGATCGGCAAGACTGCCTCCATGCCATAAACCAGAGAGAAAGGAGTTGCCCCGATTGACGTCCTAGCTGAGGTACGGTACCCATGCAGAGCGAACGGTAACATCTCGTGCCAATCTTTGTAAGTTACTGTCATTTTTTGCACGATCTTCTTGATGTTTTTGTTAGCTGCTTCTACAGCCCCATTCATCTTCGGTCTGTAAGGAGAAGAATTATGGTGCTGTATCTTGAACTGTTCGCAGAGCTCAGCAATCATCTTGTTGTTCAGATTGGTACCGTTGTCTGTAATAATCCGTTCAGGGACGCCGTATCGACAAATCAGATTGTGCCGAATAAACCGTGCCACAACAGTCTTGGTTACTGTAGCATAGGATGCTGCTTCAACCCACTTCGTAAAATAATCAATCGCCACTAGGATGAAGCGATGTCCATTGGATGCCGTAGGTTTTATCTCGCCGATCATGTCTATGCCCCACATTGCAAACGGCCACGGCGCAGTCAGAACATTCAGGGGAACCGGAGGAACGTGCACCTTATCCGCATAGATCTGGCACTTGTGGCACGTCCTAGAATGTTGGTAGCAATCAGCTTCCATTGTGGACCAGTAGTATCCTGCCCGTAGGATTTTCTTAGCCATAGTGTGCCCACTGGAATGCGTACCAAAAGTCCCTTCATGTAGCTCTTCCATGATCCGTTCTGCTTCAGTCTTATCCACACAACGCAGTAAGGTTGAATCATGGTTTCGCTTGTACAAAATGCCGTTGCTTAGGAAGAACTTGGCTGCGAACCTCCTCAGGAATTTCTTATCGTTGATAGAGGCACCTTCAGGGTATTCCTGAGCTTCCAGATATCTCTTCACTTCGTGGTACCAAGGCTTCTCAGTTACCAATTCAGTTTCGAGATCACAACAGTACGCCGGTTCGTCCAGTTTCCAAATGATGATCCGGGGAGCTTCATTATCCCATTTGACCTTGAACATTGAAGACATTGTAGCTAACGCGTCCGCTAACTGATTCTCTTCTCTTGGAAAGTGCTCGAAGGTTATCTCTGTGAAGTGGGGAATCAGGGTCAACACACATTCTCTGTAAGGAATCAAGTTTGGATGTTTCGTATCCCACTCTCCTTTGATCTGATTGATCACAAGAGCGGAATCTCCGAAGACACTTAGAAATTTGATCCTTAGGTCGATCGCAGCTTGAAGACCCATGATACACGCCTCATACTCCGCCATGTTGTTGGTACAGTTGAAACATAGCCGGGCAGTGAGTGGAGTATGAGTACCTTGTGGAGATATGATTATGGCGCCGATACCATTTCCCAAAGCATTGGAAGCTCCGTCAAAGTGCATAGACCATCGGGATCCTGGTTCGGGTCCTTCATCCGGTCCAGGTACTTCACAATCAGTTACAATCATGATGCTTTCATCCGGAAACTCGAAGTTCATTGATTGGTAGTCATCTACAGCTTGATGAGCTAAGTGGTCTGCCAATACACTCCCCTTGATGGCTTTCTGGGTTGTGTACTGAATGTCGTATTCCGTCAAGATCATTTGCCATCTTGCAATTCTCCCAGACAGAGCAGGCTTTTCGAATATGTACTTTATAGGATCCATTTTTGAGATCAACAAAGTAGTGTGAGTCAGCATATACTGTCTCAGCCGGCGAGCAGCCCATACCAAAGCGCAGCAAGTTTTCTCAAGCAGTGAGTATCGGGTCTCACAGTCGGTAAACTTTTTGCTAAGGTAATAAATGGCATGCTCTTTTCGGCCAGACTCGTCATGCTGCCCCAGCACACACCCCATTGAGTTGTCCAATACTGTCAGGTATAATATCAGAGGTCTCCCTTCAACCGGTGGCATAAGGATGGGTGGTTCTTGGAGATACTCTTTGATTCTGTCGAAAGCAGCCTGACATTCATCGTTCCAACGTGCTACCTGATCTTTCTTCAGCAGCTTGAAGATTGGCTCACAGGTAGCAGTCAGATGAGAGATGAATCGAGCAATGTAATTCAGGCGTCCTAAAAAGCCTCTGACTTCCTTCTCTGTCTTAGGAACTGGCATCTCTTGAATAGCTTTGACCTTAGCAGGGTCCACTTGAATACCTTTATCACTGACCACGAAGCCTAGTAATTTTCCCGATCTTACCCCGAAGGTGCACTTGTTCGGGTTCAATCTCAACTTGTACAGTTTCAACCGGTCAAACAACTTCTGTAGGTGATCTAGATGCTCTTCCTCAGTCTGGGACCTAGCGATCATGTCGTCCACATACACCTCGATCTCATGATGGATCATATCATGAAATAAGGCAACCATGGCACGTTGGTAGGTTGCCCCAGCGTTCTTTAATCCGAACGGCATGACCTTGTAACAGAAGGTGCCCCACTGAGTAACAAACGTAGTCTTTTCCATGTCTTCAGGTGCCATCTTGATCTGATTGTAGCCTGAAAAGCCATCCATGAAAGAGAATACTTTGTGTTGGGCTGTATTATCAACAAGGACATCAATGTGAGGTAAGGGGAAGTCATCCTTGGGGCTGGCCCTGTTCAGATCCCTGTAATCGACACACATTCTGACCTTGCCGTCCTTTTTAGGTACTGGCACCACATTAGCAACCCACTGAGGGTAAGAAGTCACTGCAAGGAACCCGGCATCAAACTGTTTCATGACCTCGGCCTTAATCTTCTCGGACATCTCTGGACGCATCCGACGAACCTTTTGTTTAACTGGAGGGCAGTCTTCTCTAGTCGGCAAATGATGGACAACAATATCGGTATCCAACCCTGGCATGTCTTCGTAGGACCAGGCAAAGATCTCCATATAGTCATGTAACATCTTGGTTAACCGTTGCTTCACGCTGAGCTCTAGGTTGGCACCAATCTTTACCTCTTTCCTGTCTGCCTCGGTACCTAGGTTTATGGTTTCCACTGGCTCTTCATGGGGTTGAATTGCCCTCTCTTCCTGAAGTAACAGTCTTGCGAGCTCGCCAGGCACTTCGCAATCATCTTCACCTTCGTCTTCGGCTAAGTTGATCGGATTTTCGAAGTCATAATTGGCATTAGCGGAGCTGTTATCAGTGAGATCCAGAGTGGATTGGAACCTGTATGAGTGAGTGTGTGTGTAAATACAGCTGTTTTGAAAATTATGTAAAGGAAAGGAAAGATAGAAAAGGAACACAATATTTGTAATGCAAAAAGTACGTCCAAGATTTTCATTCATAATGTATAAAATGACAGTTTGTATGCCCTCACAAATAGAACCACGGTGCCTCGGGTAAGACACCGGGCCATAGAGTTTATCATTGTTTATTACAAAATAACAAAACATAGGAATTCATTACTGTGTCACAAAGGTAACAGGGGTATGGTCCTTTGCACTCCAATTGTTTAATCCGTCTTCGGCCGTCGGATAAATCCAGCTGTTGAATTCAGCTTCGTCTATTTCAAGGTCTTCCCCGACAGCATTCACTTCTGAACCCTTAATAAATACCGGAGGCCTTCCGATCTTCTCTTTCCTCATAGCTCTCTGCCCTTCTGAGGTGAAACCCAGCCCAAGTTTATCAGTCTTCTGGGTGAAGTCTGGAAGTCTGCCCCAGTTGGCACCTTCACCCTTCTGCACCACAGCCCTGGCATCCTTTAGGGAAGCCATCTTCAGAGGACCACCTGCTTCTGCTGTTTCTGCTGCGATTGGAAACACCTCCTCGAAATGCTGAAAGGGGGTCTCAATGAACTCCCCATCCATCTCAATGTATCTGAACGAGTTTAGGTGGCTCACCATGTATTCTTCCTCTCCTTGCACGGTGACAATCTTCCCTCTGACGGGGTACTTCAGCTTTTGATGCAAGGTAGAGGTCACTGCCCCAGCCTTATGTATCCAGGGTCGACCCAGCAGACAAGAGTAAGATGGACGGATATCCATCACATAAAAAGTGGAGTCGAACACCTGAGAACCCACACGAATCGGAATGTCAACCTCCCCGTGGACCATCCTCTTCGAACCGTCAAAGGCCCTGACAATGATGTTGCTGGGTTTCAAATCCAGGCCTTCACAATCTAGACGATCCAGAGCCTTCTTGGGTAGCACATTCAAAGATGACCCAGTATCAACCAACACATGTGCCAAGGTGGTGCCCCTGCATTCGATTGAGACATGCAGAGCATCATTATGATCTTTCCCCTTCGTGGTCAAATCAGCGTCTGAAAAACCCAAGCCATTGTCTGCCGTTAGACTTGCCACGCAATCAGTGAATTGGACTGCAGAGGTTTCATGTGGCACATGGGCCGTCTTGAGGAATGAGATGAGGGCCTTTGCATGGGCCTCAGAGCACAGCAGTAAAGAGAGCATGGAGATCTTGGAGGGCGTATGCCCCAACTGTTCCACAACATTAAAATCGCTCTTCTTTATAATCTTCAAAATCTCCTCCATCTCTTGTGGGGAGGCCTCAGCAGCTATAGGTATGGGCGCCTCCATCTGGGCAGGCTCAGTTTCAATTCCCTTGCTCCGAGCATTGGATGACTCGGCAGCAGGAGAAACAATTGGATCAGCAGCAGGAACAACAACTTGATCAGTAACGGGAGTAGGTGTACTTGCAGGAATTATCAGGAGTGGTCTTCGGGCAGCCGGTGGCGCAATGTCAGGCGAGAAGAGCCTGCCACTGCGGGTAACTTTGGCCGGGCCAGTGATGTCACAGATGCTGGCGCCAGCGTTGAGCTCTTGTTTAATCCCGTTTATATATACATCTGCCCCATAGTGCCAAGGGACAGCTTTATTAGATACATAGGGCAGGGGCCCAGGAACAGTGATAGTAATAGGTGCCACGGTCAGAATTTGGACAGGCTTCTTCTGGAGAGCTGGGATCGGATTGTTGAAGATAGTCACCACAGAAACTTCTTCCATTGGAGCCAAACGAACAGCAGACTTCTTGAATAGAATCTCCTTGCTATCCATTAAGCTTTGGATGCCTAACTTTAGCAAGGGACAACCGGATGGGGACACAACACAGAACAGGCAACCCTCACTACAACCCGGAAATAAACCGGCCTGCAGTAGGTTCTTCTTAACGATCTTTAGAGGAGTGGCTAGATCATCCACAGAAACAGCATAAACGTCTTCATCAACAGCATTTACCCCGTGTTGAGGCATAGGGGCAGTAACTACATTCGGTTTTGCAGGCGCTTCGAATTGTATCTCTTTAGCATCGATAAGGTCTTGCACCTTATTCTTTAACGCCCAACAGTCATCAGTGGCATGCCCCGGGCTGTCTGAATGGTAAGCACAACGGGCATTCGGGTTGTACTTAGGAGAGGTAGTGTTTGAGAACTTTGGCGCCTCCTTGACAGTCACCAAATTGGTGGATAGTAACTGTGGCAGGATTTGCGATAGGGTCATGCTTAACCGGGTAAACTCTCTCCGGGGTCTATCAGCCCTTTGAGGATTATTTGGCCGGGGAGCGGCAGCAGGCTTAGCGATCATTACCGCGCTGACAGATTGGCGGCGATCAGGTCTTTCTGATTTCCTAGAACCATACACGGCACTAGACTCCTTTTTAAACGGCTTCTTCTCTGAACTAGAGGATGATGCCCCCTTTGCAATCTTCCCAGATTTCAGCCCAGCTTCAATCCTTTCTCCAGTCAAGATCAAATCGGTGAAACCAGCAGAAGAATTCCCAATGAGATGGTTGAAGAATGGCCCAGATAGGGTCCCCAAGAACATGTCCACTAACTCTCGATCAGTCAAAGGTGGCTGCACCCTGCCAGCCAGATCTCTCCACTTCTGCGCGTACTCTTTAAAACCTTCACTTGCACCTAACGACATACCCTGGAGTTGGGTACGTGTGGGGGCAAGGTCGGCATTATACTGATACTGCTTGTAGAAAGCAGTAGCCAGCTCCTCCCAGTTACGAACCTTGGTCCCATCCAGCTGATAGAACCATTCGAGATGAGTCCCTGAAAGACTCTCCTGGAAGAAGTGGATCCATAGATTCTTGTCCGTAGAGTACGGCTGAATCTTCCGAACATAGGACCTCAAATGCAGCTTGGGACAGGATGCCCCGTCATACTTGGAGAAGGTGGGTGCTTTGAATTTATGTGGGATAATCACACCAGTCGACAAACCCAGATCTCCGAAGTCCAGCCCAGGTGCCTGTTGAACTTCCATTGCCTTCAACCTGTCCTCCAGTTGTTTGTACCTGTCATCTGCAGGAGGGTACTGCTCTTCATCAAAATCTGTCTCGTTGTCGGAGACTTCTGGAGTAGGAACCTTTACTTCTGCCTGAGAAGGACTCTTGCCAACAGAAGAAACAGCCTCTTCATGTTGCAGAGTATTACCCAACCTTCGGCCCGAATTGAACAGAACAGTTCTTCTCTTCTTCTTCTTCTCCTTTTTTAGGAGCATAGTCTTCAGTTCTTCTTGGCCTTTAGCTAGACCCATGATTAGTTCTTGAAACTGCGCATTCTGCGCCTGGAGAGCCTTGATTGATGTCTCTGTAGATTCAGATCCGGGATTCATGATGCTGAAATAAACAGCGAAGAACTGTAAGCAACCTGAAAAGAGGAAAACCTGCTATGCACATGATGTATGAAATGCGTATGAATTATGTTTTCAAAGACAATCGGGAATCAACTTTGTAAACAAAAAAGGAACACACTTTATTAGATTTAACTTTGCAACTGAGATTATTCAACAAGTTGCCCTTAGGCGTTTACATGAAATGAAACAACTGGAAAGGAAATAAAAACTGTAAAGGCACATTCAGCATTCCTCATTGATCCCATGGTCTCCTCTTCTCAGTACGGAGGTAGGCATTCAGAGCTCTCTCATTCTCCAACTGCTTTGTCAGCTTCTGGATCTTTGATTCCTGCTCGTTGAACTTTTCCCGGTAAGAATCCCGTTCTTCTTGCAGTTGCGACCAAGATCTCTTCAATGTCTCATAATCAGTAGGTATCTGAGGAGGAAGGACAGTTGGAGGAACACCATCTTTATCAGGATACTCAAGAATGACGGGTCTGACAGCTTCATACGGCATACCTAACTTTTGAGCACGGATGCGGACCCATTTGTAGTAGGCTTCCATAGGTAAAGAAGTCTTTGGCCCTAGCTCTTGTGGGTCAGCTTTATGAACCTTGTCCCAAGCCTTGATGAACCTACGACGCAGCTCGTCACTATCCACCTGAAACTCGAAACTGATGTGAGGCACCAACATCTCATGGGGGCCTGCTCTTCTTGCTCTTCCAAACTGACGGAGTGCTAGACATGGATTGTAAGAGATCCCTCCTTGAGTACCAATCAGAGGAACATTAGGATACTCCCCGCATCGATCAATAATAGCTATCTCATCCAAACCTCTGCAAGTCCAAATGATGTCTTTATCGGTGAGAGACATTAACCTGTGAGCCCAACCTCTTCCTTCTTGGTTCTTCAGTACGAACTTAGGGAGGTGCGAAATAAACCACCTCACCAACAAAGGGATACAACACCATAGGGTTCCTCGTCTTCGGGTAGTACGGGCATGAAGTTGTTGCAAGATGTCACCCAAGAGAGTGGGCACAGGGTTCTGAGACATAAAGATCCTAATGGAAGTGACATTGATGAAGTTGTCAGGATTAGGAAACAGGACTAACCCATAGATTAGGAGAGCCAAGATGTCTTCATATGCCCTAAAGTCCAAGTCATTCCAGAAGCTGTTAGCTTTACCAATCAGAAACTTGGCCAAGAAACCCTTAACTCCGCTTCTAGTTACCCAGTTGTCTGTTACCTCTTGATGGGTCAAAGGAAGAGCTGCAGCAATGTCCTCAAGCCTGAGGGTCTTTTCCCAACCAGTAAAGGGAGTCTGATCCAAGATAGGGATACCAAGCAGATTAGAGAACTCTTCCAGGGTAGGGACCAGCTGGAAGTCTTGAAAGGTGAAGCACTGGTACTGAGGGTCATAGAATTGGGTCAAAACACTCATCAACTGTTGATCCCGCTTTGCAGTGACTAAACTGAGAAGAGAACCATGCCTCTGAATGAAGGAAGTGGTGTTTGGAATTCTGCTAACCAACTCATCAATCAACTCAGGTGAACGAACAAAGTTGAACCGGATAGTATTCCTTCGCACAGGCATCATAATGTCCTACAAAACAGAGCAAAGATGAAACCCTCTTGTCTTTGAAATGGTCAGTTCTTATGCAGGATGCATGCAATGCTCATGATGCTATGATGTTATGATAAAGCACACCACATACAGATACAAAGGCAAACATAGTAAGGCACACAAGTCACACAAGACAAGCCCCTAAAGTTTAGGCCAGCATGAGGTCTAGGTACTACCCTCTTTCAGTTTGTTGGTTCATACCTGTCCTAATCAAAAGTAACCGGGTTCTTAGAGGATCCCAATATCATTGACTACCCTCAATCGGTCATAACTCCAGCATCGCAATCTTTTCTTGCGGCCAGAACCATCACGAGAGTTTAGCCTCAATGGGCGTAGCATACTGCTACTGTTCTAAAGGCCAAGTTGTGTCAATTAAGGTTCTAAGGTTGTTGGTGCTTAATGACTCCTTAGAAGACCCATACTCTCCTCGTTGCAACACAAGGGATATCGGTACAGACTAAGGTGCCACACCAACGTAGCCACTGCTTCACCTGTGTCGGTCTACGGCGGACAGGTCCCTCACAGCTTATGCTACCTAAACAGGGTCTCCCCAGATCCGGGTTAGGATCTATGTATCTCCGATGCAACCCACAATAGTAAAGCAAGCAAAACAATACAAGTGAAAACACAGTTATGACTTAGCCCTAAGGTACACCTCACTTTATAAAGTATCCCCAGCAGAGTCGCCAGTTCTGTGATCGGTGGATCTGGAACTGACTGTTTAACGCTGGTTCGCGAAATGTCGCGGAAGCAAGAGTCGCCACCGTCTTTTATTTTCTCCAAATGGAAAGGACAAAAGCACAGAAAAATTCCTTAAAAGAGATTGCTCTCGGTTCGGGAGGTAGGTTATAGAAAGGGAAGGTGTTAGCACCCTTTCTATCCATGGTTATCCATGGGCTCTTAGATACTTGCTCATTGTGTTTTCAAAATTGTTTGCTTGCTTTTCAATGTGGGTTTAAAAGTTTCTTTGAAA
This sequence comes from Vicia faba, assembly GCA_948472305.1. NCBI lineage: Eukaryota > Viridiplantae > Streptophyta > Magnoliopsida > Fabales > Fabaceae > Vicia > Vicia faba. Next base: position 1,499,763,477 of record OX451736.1, read on the forward strand.
AATTTCAGTTCGACTCGTACGTCAGAGTGTTTGAAAAGTTTGCTTTGCTTGGCTTTTGAAAAGTGTCGGTGTGAAAAGATTTTGATTTGTTTTTGTTTTAAAGAGAGCAAGTATCTACGAGAACCTACCTACCCTAAGGAATTCGTCTGTGTAAATGTCCTTTAAAGTAGCGCCATCCCACCATTGAGAGGTAGGTAGCACCACCGTTGGAGGTGTTCGGGTCAATTCGAGGGTTCGGGACGTGGTGATCACCGGAGCAATGGGAAGACACCTTAGAAGCTACCCTCATGCCAGGTTCCCGGATCATGAGGACTTACTAAGACATCCTCTACTCGACGATCACCTTTCGAAAGGCAACAGTGAGGCGTACCCTAGGGGTGGTGTGTGCGAATCGTGTGTCATGTTTCAGTTATTTGTCTTGTCATGTTTGTTGTGATCTACGCTTGATTTTAATTAAGGCCATTCATTCTTGCATGCGTATTTAACAGTTTATAAAGTTTGCGAAAAATAAATCTAAGGCTATTACAAATGGCGCGGGTCCACATCGCCAAAATTAAACCGGACCCGATTTAGCGGAAAATAAATAAAGCGCGAATAAAATAAAAGTACGAAAAGTAAAGTTACATGGCTTTGGGAGATTTACATAATTACAATGAACGATAAAAATAAATGTGCGCAATTAAATTAAAACAATGGGCGTTGGACCCTTTTGCAAATAATTAAAATTAACAAGGAATTTAAAATTAAAATTAAATGAAAATGGTGTTTTTGTGTTTTTTAGATTTAATGAGAAAAAGGAGTTAATTGAAATTAAAGTAAAATATCTAAACCCTAATTCTAATGTTTTCTTTATTTATTATGAAAGAATTAAAATAAAATCTACATTAAACCCTAATTTATTTATGTACAATTTTTAATCATAAAAATAAAATAATAAATAAATAATATTGTTAGAAAAAAGGAAAAATTAAAAAGATATAAAAATTATCAATTAACCTAATTCTACATTTTTTTGGATTTTTATTGAAAAGGAATTAAAGTTGAAAACCTAATTAAACTAAATAATTTACATTTTAATTTATTTATGAAAGTAATCAAAATTAATTATATTTTTTGTCTTTTCTGTATTTTTAATGTTTTTATATTTTGTAAAAAATAATTAACTAAATAAATAGAAAATAAAAGAAATAAAAAGAAAAATTAAAGAAAGAATAAAAAAATAATAAGGCAAACCAGGGTGGGGTGTAGACCCAAATGTGAGGTTCAGGCCCAAGGACGTTGGCCCATCAATATTCAGAATTTTGTTGACCTTCTGGATCGTGTATGATGCGTTTGACCTGATGTATGATGCACCTTCAATATCAGCCCTTGATCTGGGACCATTAGGCATGTGTACGCTTGGATGAGGGGACATAGGGTATGTCTGCATTACTGAAGCTGCATGGGATTCATAAGTGAAAAATAATATTGAATTTTTGCCAGACCTGGGACTTGAACCCAGGTCTTTGATGTTACCAACACGTATCCCTGCCACTGAGCCATCACGTTCTAATTAATATATTATATCAAACAAACAACAAAAAGCAAAACTAACGCTTAATGGTTAAAACGCGCGCAAATTTGAAACACCCAACCATGGTCTGCCAACGCATCATCGTCTTCGCCTCGTTTTTTTTTCTTCTGAAACATAAGCATACAGCAACGGTTTTAGAAACGTTGCCTTAGGCCAGTTTACAAGAAATAGCGATTAGCTCGTTTCTCAACATAAATTAGGCGCGAGGATGCATTCTTCTTCGTCTCCATGCCCTGAATACAACCATGGTATTGGGAACGTCCAATTTTGCCGTACCTGGAAACCCCTAATTCCAAAACTGAAAAACCCTAATGCTCGTTAATGGTGAAATCACATGTATTGCACAAAAACGAAATTCATTGGCATGGTTAGCATCAGAACACTATAAGGAACAAGAATCAACAAACAAAATGTTATGAGGATGCATAAATTATGTTATACGATTTCAAAATTTCTATGATACAGCTTGAACATTATCTACCAATTCTTGGAGTGTTAATGGGTGTTTCTGATTGGAATTCGTTCAGTAAGCCTTCAGGAAACTGTTGGAATAAGATTTGCACTTTGAATCGCCTCCTAAAGCTGATTTCAGTTTTTACTTTTTGGAGAAATTTTGCAAGTTTGTAATGTCAATTGCTGCGCAGTATGGAGTCCCCTTGCATTAGGTCTTTGATTCTGATCATATAGGGAAGCTATTAGGTTAAAAATATTGAATAAAATCCAAAGCAATAATTGATTTCAATCTTTGATTTTGGAAGATCTTTTTTGAATCTTTTTTCATGGTTTTTTGTTCAATCATGCTCAAATCTCATCAAAACTTGCCTAATTGGGATATGCACGTGATATTGAGAATAAACATGCATGAAAAGATTTTTTTAGGTTAAGTTTGATATTTTTCATGTATTAAAATAATTTAAATGAATTAATATTAATATAAATTCAAATAAATAATTAAAAAATATGAAAATACTTCCCTTTGGGCCTAATGGTCGTGCATAGGCTTGGCATGAAGAAACTTGGAAGAAAAATGGGCCCATTTGCATTTTTAGGCCTTTTGCATCAATGTTGACTTTTCAAAATTCCCAAAAATTTCCCAACTTCCACAAGGCCTATCTTGGTCAATGTTTAAGCTTTTCACATGTTCTTGGACATTTTGGAAAGGTCTTTGAGTCCTCTAACCAATGCCTTTGGTCCCATGTCATTTTGATTTACCAATCTCAAGTTATGGTCTTTGACTTAAAGTCCCTTTTTATTGACTTTTGAAAATGACCTATAATGTTGAAATTGATAACTTTTTGTGAGAGCATTTCTTGGACTTGGAATATGAAGATGAGTTGTAGGAAATGTCTTTCTCTTCAAAATGAGCTTTGGATGGAATTTTTCTGATAATCCATGTGAAAGTTATGCCCTGGTCAATTTCAGTTGACTTTTTCAGCTGTCCAAATATAGCAACTTTTGCATCTTTGATGATTTCTGAGCCAAATTTTGAGAATCATGATCAAGTATTGATCAAATGATGTTTGTGGCTTCAAAATGATATGTTGACCAAAAATTTGAACTTTTGACTGTCAAATGACCATTTTGCCCCTACAGTTGACTGTAGTGCAATCTAGGGTTTTGACTGTGCAATTTTGAGCTGAATGCCTTGAAACTTGACATGAGGATACTTGACCATCTTTGTAAGCATATGAGACTTGATTGGGCCTTTGAAAAGTTCATTTGCTTGACCAGAACTCAAACCCTAGTTTTGACTGTATAGGAGACAGTTGAGCTGCACAACCCTTGACTTGGCAATTTCTTGATGAATATGGGAGGGCAAATTTTGGGGTACAACAACTGCCCATTAGGCCTTGGATGCCTTTCTTCAGTAACGGACAGTCAAACGGTAGAGAGTAACAGCAGTAGCAATCTTCTTTACATCCCGGGAAAATCCCGGCCTTTAACAGATTCAACTTGATGGTTAACAACGGAGTCATCAGATCATTAACATCAGCAACATACAAATCTTCTTCAATAGCATTGACATTTCGACCGTGCTTCGGCATCAGAGCAGATATCACGTTCGGCTTCTCTGGAGCGTCGAACTCCACCTCTTTCGCCTCTATCAGGTCTTGGATTTTATGCTTGAGTGCCCAACAATCGTTGGTGTCGTGCCCGATACTGTCAGAATGGTAGGCGCATTTAGCATTAGGATGGTAATGCGGAGAGGACGTATTCACATTTTTTGGTGCCTCTTTGATAGTGGCGAGATTCAACTTTATCATATGGGGAAGCACTTGCGCTGGCGTCATATTAATGCGGGTGAACTGCCGTTGTGGCCGTTCCACCCGTTGTTGATTTGGTCTGGACTGGTTATAGCGAGGCTGCTCACTTGAAGGGTTTTGGATCATTACGGCCCCCACAGTCGGCCGGCGCTCAGTCTTCCCTGTTCTTCTTTGAGAGTACACAACAGCCGTTTCCTTCTTGAAAGGTTTCTTCTCAACACTTGCAGCGGCACCCTTCTGTATCTTTCCTGACTTGATGCCGGCTTCTATCCTCTCCCCAGTTAAGATCAAATCTGTAAACCCCGCGGAAGAATTACCAATTAGATGGTTGAAGAATGGACCAGATAGGGTCCCCAGGAACATGTCAACCAGCTCCCGGTCAGTCAAAGGCGGCTGCACCCTTCCAACCAAGTCTCTCCATTTTTGTGCATACTCTTTGAATCCTTCGCCCGTTCCTAGTGACATACCCTGAAGTTGGGTATGCGTAGGAGCAAGGTCAGAATTGTACTGATATTGTTTATAAAAAGCGGTGGCCAAGTCTTCCCAGTTTCGGATACTGGCTCCATCCAGTTGATAGAACCATTCAAGTTGAGCCCCAGAAAGGCTATCCTGAAAGAAGTGAATCCAAAGGTTTTTGTCCGCGGTGTAAGGTTGGATCTTCCTTACATAGGACCTGAGATGCATTTTTGGACAGGACAGTCCGTCATACCTCACAAAAACTGGCACTTTGAACTTTGGGGGAATCACAATTCCGACAACTAAACCCAAGTCTTCGAAATCCAAACCCGGCACTCTCTGCAGCTCCATGGCTGCCAACCTGTCTTCTAAACCTTTGTACTTATCATCAGCCGGAGGGTATTGTTGATCAGAGTAGTCTTCGTCCTCTTCAGCCTCCTCTTCTTCCATATCGGACTCGGAAGGCACCGCAGCCGCACCCCCTTTACTGGTTCCCTCCTCAGAAGTAGGAGGAAATTCAAGCACTCTTCTGGCTTCTCCTTCAAATCTTCTCCCTAAAGTAGCCACCCCGAGTCTCTTTTTCTTCTTTTTCACTGGGTCTTTATTCCATAGTAGGGCCTTTAGATCCTCCTGACCCTTAGCCAAGGTCATCAGGAGTTGCTGAAACTGTGCATTTTGAGCCTGCAAGTCCTTGACTGTTTGCTCGAGATCCATCTTACTGAAATAAACAATAGACAGATAAGGAAACCTGGTGTGAGACCTGCTTATGCACATGATGAATGGTATGCTTATGTATGCAATGCATTCAAGGATTCAGAATATTCAAAATTGTTGCAAACAAAAGAGAACGCACGTCATATTAATAAGAAGAAATTTGTCAGTACATAAATGCCCCATGGGCCAAATATTACAAAACTTCTCAAGGTAAAAAGACATTGCGCATCCTCTTTGGTGTGATGTAGGCGTTGAGGGTCTCTTCCTCGTGGAGTCGGCGGGTAAGCTCTAGAACCTTCTTCTCACTGGCGTAGAAGCTGGCTTCAAATGTGTTCCGTTCCTCCTTGAGTTGGATCCAACTCTTCTGCATTTCCTCCCACGATGTAGGCATGTCAGGATATAGGATGGTGTAGGGAACCTCTCCTTCCATAACGGGCTCTTTAATCACAGGGAGAACATGAGAATAAGGCATCAAAAGACTCTGGGCTCGGGCTCGTACCCACTTGAGATAAGGCTCAAGAGGGATAGAGTTCTTGTGCCCCAGTGTCTTGCTATCAACCTTGTTGGGCATCCTCCAAGCTCTGATGAACCTTTGGCGAAGTCCTTGCGCATTGTTGTCGAAGTCAAAAACTAGGTCAGGAATCAACATGTCGTGAGGGCCATCCCTCCAGGCATATCCAAATTGCCTCAAAGCTAGACAAGGATTGTAGGTATTGCCCCTTCTAATGCCAAGTAATGGGACATTAGGGAACTCTCCACAACGATCAACGATGATGACATTTTCTCTGGATCGAGAACACCAATGTACATCAGAGTGAGTAAGAGTCATCAACCGTTGGGACCACCTTGAGCCTTGGTCATTCTTCAAGACAGATTGTGGAAGGTGCGAAATAAACCACCTTGCAAGGAGAGGAGTACAGCACATGAGAACACCCCTCTTTCTCATTGTTCGTGTGTAAAATGAGTGAAGAATGTCCCCAAGCAATGTTGGTATTGGATTTCTGGATAAGAAGATTTTGACGGCGTTGACATCTACCAGCTGGTCAGGATTTGGGAACAAGACCAAACCATAGATAAGGAGTGCCACAATTTCTTCAAAGGCTTGTAGGTCCAATGAATTCCAACATTCTTGTGCCTTCTCAAACAAGGATTTTGCTAAGAATCCTTTGACGCCGCTTCTAGTTTCCCAATTCCCCTTGATGTCAGATGGCTGTAGATGTAGAGCTCGAGCAACATCTTCAGGCTTTGGTTCCTTTTCCGTACCGTTGTAGGGTAGTTGATTAAGGATAGGAATTCTCAGGAGTTGAGAAAACTCCTCCAAGGTGGGCACCAACTGATAGTCGGAGAAAGTGAAACAGTGGTGAAGAGGGTCAAAGAACTGGAATAGCACTTTCATCATGTCCTCTTCAATGTTGGTGTTGACTAGGCTGAGCAGTCTACCATGTCTTTCACTGAAGGATGAGCTTTCCGGAATCCTTGATGTGAGCTCCTTGAGTTGAGGAGGGATTCTCACAAGGTTGACTTGGATGGTTTTTCTTCGAAGAATTTCCATGACCTACAAAACAAGAACAAAGATGAAGATCTAAACCCTTGAAATGGTTAGTGAATGCATATGATGTTTTATGATGTTTATGATGTATGCACAAACATATGTATAATCAAATCACACCAAACCCTAGTTTCAGGCTTGCATGAGGTTTCATAGGTAAGTACCCTCTTGAGTGTAGTTGGCTTAAAAACCTGTCCTATAAATAGTAACCGGGTTCTAAGGAGCTCAATATCATTGGATTGTTTTCATTGTTCATTGTTTTGGTTTAGCCACTTAACTAGCGACCAAAATATTCCAAAAAAACAACCCTTAATGAGTGTAGTATCGAGTATCTACGAACTTCGGACTGCACCAAAGTCGGTCATCTCACTACCCCTAATAAAAGGCCAAGATGGTCAAGTAAGGTTCTAGGTCATTAGTGCTTAGTGACATCACTCAGCGGCCCCGTACTCTCCTTGATTGAACTCAAGGGTTACCGGTACTCACAAATATGTCGCACTAATATAGCTATTGCTTCAACCGTGTCGGTATACCCCGCACAGTTTCCACAACGTATTGCTATCTATGAATGTTTCCCCAAATCCGGGTGTAGGATTGCAAACCCAAACAAGAGAACCAAGATATAAAGCAATCAAATCAAACAATTAGTCATGCAAGAGGGTGATCTAAGCCCTAAGGTTACTCCACTTAAAACATAGTCCCCAGCAGAGTCGCCAGTTCTGTGATACGGTGGGAGAACTGACTAGGGTTTTGCGTTTGTATTCGCAAATGTTTCGGTTGAGCAAGAGTCGCCACCGACTTTTTATTTTATCCTAAGGAAAGGTTTAAAAAGCACAGCAAAAAACCTTTGAGATGTTTTCTTGGGTTCGGGGAGTAGATTATAGAAAGGGAAGGTATTAGCACCCTTTCTATCCATGGTTATCCATGGGCTCTTAGTTACTTGCTTAGATCAACTTGCCTTGATTTTCAATTGTTTGAAATGGTGCTTTGTGCGTGGTTTTGAAAATGTTTTGAAAAAGATGCCTTGTCTAGGCAACCCTTGTAACAATTCTTTACTCGAATGTTTTACAAAAGGTGTTTGTCTTTTTGAAAAGATTTTTCAAGGTATTTGAAAGTTGTTTTTGAAAGTGTAGTGATATGTGGTTTGAAAAATAGGCAAGCGTTTTTATTTTGCAAGTTGACAAGTACTCAAGAGCTATCTACCCGAAAGTTCTCAAAGATTTTTGCTATGTTTTAACCCTTTTAACAATTTTGTTCCACCATTGCATTTGGTGGGCAATCTTGTGTTAGGATGTTAACGGGACGGGCGCGGGTCATCGTTTAGACCATGATTGCAATGGCGCCAAGTATCTTTGGGCAATTTTCTTTTAAGGGACTTGATCATTTTTAGGCAACTTTCGAAAGCGTCATCGAGGGACTATGATCATTTGATTTGTTTTGCTTTGCCCAAAGAGACCTAACATGCAATATGGCCCATTATTGAAGGCAACAAGTGGAATACCCTAGGGGTGCAAGTGTGATTGGTGTTGTCCATTTTCATGCTTGTTTATCTTGAATTTATGTCAAACTATTTTTGGTTAATTGGTTTGCATACAAACCCTAATTCTAACATGGCATAATTAGAAAGCTTTAAAGTGCGAAAAATAAAGTTCCTAAGTTATTACAACACAATATATGGGAAGGGTGGTACAAATGTTCAAATGGGGGTGTTTTGACAAGAATTAAAACCCTAGACTATTACATCAAACTTAGAATTTTGCAAGATATTTATTTACACAATATTCAAATAAAAATAAGATAAATATTCAAAAATGCAAAAAAAAGGTTTTTCATATGTATGTAAAAAAGTATTTATCATGTATCAAATAAGCAAAAATAAAATTAATTAATTTTTGGTATTTTTATGCATTTAGGGCAAAAACCCTAATTTTTACAAATAAAAGTATTTATTGTATGACATATGCAATATTTATTAATTATTTACAACAAATAAATAAAAGAAGGTATTTTATATAAAAAGTATTTTTGAGGTCAAAATATTAATAAAAACAAAATGTATTAATTCTTTGTATTTTTCTAAATATATTAATAAATATGTATAAGTATTTTACTTTATTTATTAAATATGTATTATATGTACAAAAATAAAATGTTTAATATTATAGAAAAAATATATTTTTATTATAAGAGGTTTTCAAGAGATAACATAAAAATAAAAAAGAAATAAAGTATGTTTGTCTTACTTTTGTATTTTTAAATAAAGGTATATTTATTTATTTATCTACAAAACTAACTAAAGTCAAATAAATATCAAAATAAATGCAAAAAATATGGAAAAAATGTTTTTAATGTTTTTTATGATTTAAATAAAAATATGGAAACAAAATCAAAAAGAAAAAAAATGGAAAATAACAAGTAATTTTCAAAATGGGCCAGGGGGTACATGTGCAATACAGTGGTGTGAAAAGAAAAGATAAATCTCAGGCCCAGCCCAAGACCCTGTCTTCTTCAACCTCCAGCATCTCTGTTCAACAAAAACACGCGTTTGCTATCTCCAGATTCCCTGATTTTTAGCACAAACTCACAACACAAGAAATGTAGAGCATCAAACCACGATTCTGGACATATAAAGAACTCATCTTAACTCTCAGAAATGAGAGAGAATTTCTTCTCCCCCAATTCCAAACCTAGTTTTTATTCAATATTCAGACTTAAAATTCTCTAAGTACACATAACATAAATGAAAACTAACGATATGGGCATGTTCAGGGCTATGAATGTGACATAATTTCTTCAGAAATCTAAACCTAACTATGCCTGGATAGAGAGATAAGAGTTCATGAACTTACCTGTTCAGTTGGAAACGTGTGCAACAATGGAGATGCTTACAAGGCAAGGTAATGATTTGTATAGCTTCCTTGATGTCCCAGGATGCTATTCCAACCTTTAGTTTGCTTCAAAACCAAGTGAATCCTGTTATGGCACTTCAACTGCAAAACAGAAAATATGAAAATGGTGATGTTAGCTAGGGGTGTTACAGGTCGTGTTTAGGGCTTGGAACAGTTTCAAGGGATGATGTGGGATGTGTTTGAAGTGTTTTTGGTCAAGGTGCACGAGGGAAATGAGCTATGGAAGTCCAACTGCAGCTTATGCCCTGTTTTTGCAGTTTTATGGTGATTCTGCATTTGAGAAGGTATTGGAAGTGGTGGGCTTGTGTTTCAGGTCAGGGTTGGATTTTAGAAAGTGTTCACAATCTTTGCTTAAGCTCTTGTTGACAGGAATGAGAGTTGGGAGTTGTTATGTCAAGTTTCTTCTTACTTAAGCAACAAAGTGTCAAGTTGTGTTTTAGACTTATGCAGGCCCCCAACCTATGCTGCATACATTAGTCTTGGTCAGTGTGTTATGCTCCTTAACTTGTGCCTCAGAGATATGCTTTGGTACTTCTTGGATTTGCTTTTGACATAAAGCCATACCTTTTCAAAAATGGATAATTTGCTTTTTCTATTTTAAGACTAAACCTTCATGTAATGCTTAAACACATAATGCAAGGCTTAAACACAAAGGGTTTGCGTTTAATTATTGAGTGCAAATGGGATATAAGACCTGTAATCAAGGAATGCAAGCTGAGTTCAAAATGGCACAAGTGTATGAACATGTAAATTGGCCATAAACAAAGTGAGTTTTTCCCAACTTGCCAAATTCGATTCTCCCTAACCATGAGGTTGTTTGATGAGTTCTTGGACATTTTCGAAAGCTTGGAATGTGTACTACAATCCATCTTTGTAATGCAAATTGAAATTCCAAGTGGAAGCATGTGAAAAGTTTCCATGAAGTTAGGCAAAAGTCCTGCCTAAAATAGGTCAAAATTTTTCTAAGTTAAGAATGGTTTGGTACCCTTGTTCCAAAAATTGTAACTTTATCTACAAGCTTCTTTTGAGGAAACTTTGTGAATCAAAGTTGTAGATTTTGCAATGGACTACAACTTTCATGTTTTGACTTTTCCTTGAATCCAAATGCATCTTGATGAGAAAGTGGGACAAAGTTAGGAAAAAATTAGGGTTTTTCATAACTTAGAAAAATTCTATGTTATGAAAAATCTTCATTTCAAACCCTAATTTGCAATTCTTGATTTCTTGATGAACAAGTTTCATGATTTGGCATGTTTTGATAAAAAATGAATCTTGACACTTGATTTTGACAAAAAAGTCAAAGTTTGACTTTTCAGTATACAGTCAAAAATTGATCAATTGACTGGAAAATTCAACTGTCAATCTTGTGCATTTGGGATCTTTTGAACTTGTTGAGCATGTCAAGACAATTCCATTGGGTCCTTGAGTCCATATGTGAGCTTGGTTTGCCATTGGCTAGGTCAAACAGTCAAAAATTGCCTTTGTGCAGTCAAAACCCTAAAAATGAATAATTTGCCCTTTTGGTGATCTGATCAAATTTCTTGTGGAATTGTGATCCAAACTTGATCAAATTGTCTATATGAGTTCATAATGTTGATGTGGATCAATTTTCATGAGGTTTGACTGTCAATTGGCCACAGTTGACTTTTTCCCCAATACAACTGATTTTTAGGTCAATTGTCCAATTGACTGGGCAAAGGTTGGAATCAAGGCTTGAAGCATGGTATGGATAAATTTGGGAGTCCAACATGAAGCATGAAAGTCATCTTAGGCATTTTAGGTCAAAACATCTTTGTGCAAACACAAACCCTAATTTGGGTCAACAATGCTAGGAGAAGTCTTGAACAGAGGAAACCCTAACTGGATCTTGAGCTCCAAGGGCCTTGTGATGAGAAAATATTGAGAAAATGGGAGGGCAAATTTTGGGGTACAACAGTCAGGATACTGAGCAAGGACAATACCACATAGGAGGGAGGGAAAGGCAATAGGGCCTTTAACAGCATAGCTTCCAGCATGTTTTAAAGTTTGATCAAAGATATACCTGCTGTTGTACCCCAAAATTTTCCCTCCCATTTCTCATTAATTTCTCATCACTAAGCCCTTGGAGCTCAAGATCCAGTTAGGGTTTCATCTGCTCAAGACTTCTCCTTGCACTGTTGACCCAAATTAGGGTTTGTGTTTGCACAAAGATGTTTTGACCTAAATTGCCTAAGATGACTTTCATGCTTCATATTGGACTCCCAAGTTTATCCATACCAAGTTTCAAGTCTTGATTCCAGGTTTTGCCCAGTCAATTGGACAGTTGACCTAGAAATCAGCTGTATTGGGGAAAAAGTCAACTGTGGCCAATTGACAGTCAAATCTCATGAAAATTGACCCACATCAACATTATGAACTCATATGGACCATTTGATCAAGTTTGGATCACAATTCCACAAGAAATCTGATCAGATCACCAAAAGGGCAAAATGGTCATTTTTAGGGTTTTGACTACACAAGGGCAATTTTTGACTGTTTGACCTAGTCAATGGCAAACCAAGCTCACATATGGACTCAAGGACCCCATGGAATTGTCTTGACATGCTCAACAAGTTCAAAGGATCCCAAATACACAAGATTGACAGTTGAATTTCCCAGTCAATTGATCAATTTTGACTGTATACTGAAAAGTCAAACTTTGACTTTTTGGTCAAAATCAAGTGTCAAGATTCATTTTTCATCAAAACATGCCAAATCATGAAACTTGTTCATCAAGAAATCCAAAATTGCAAATTAGGGTTTAAAATGAAGATTTTTCATAACTTAGAATTTTTCTAAGTTATGAAAAACCCTAATTTTTTCCTAACTTTGCCCCACTTTCTCACCAAGATTCCTTTGGATTCAAGCAAAAGTCAAAACATGAAAGTTGTAGCCTATTGCATAATCTACAACTTTGATTCACAAAGTTTTCCCAAAAGAGGCTTGTATCTCAAGTTACAATTTTTGGAACAAGGGTACCAAACCATTCTTAACTTAGAGAAAATTTGACCTATTTTAGGCAGGATTTTTGCCTAACTTCAAGACCATTTCTCATACACTTCCACTTGGAATTTCAGTTTTCATTTCAAAGATGGATTGTAGTACACATTCCAAGCTTTCCAAAATGTCCAAGAACTCATCAAACAACCTCATGGTTAGGGAAAATCGAATTTGGCAAGTTGGGAAAAAGTCACTTTGATTCATGGCCATGTACATGTTCATAACTTGTGCAATTTTTCAAATCAGCTTGTACAACTTGATTACAGGTCCTATATCCCATTTGCACTCAATAATTAAATTCAAACCCTTTGTGTTCAAGCCTTGCATTATGTGTTCAAGCATTGCATATTGGTTTAATCCCAAAATAGATAAAGCACTTTAACCATTTTTGCAAAAGTAAGCTTTATGTCAATATGCAAATCCAAGAAGTACAGTTCAAATCCCCTTGGCACAAGTTTAGGAACTAATTACACTGATCAATGCCAAGGTTTGCAGCACATTAGGGGGGCCTCTACCTGTCTAGAACACCAACTTGCCATCTCTTGCTTAAAGTGTAAGAAACATAACATTTTAAACAACAACTTTCATCTCAGCTAAAGAACCCTTAAGCAAACTTGTCAAACATATCCTAAACATCCTAACTGAGATAGAACACGAGCCAAGCATCCCTCATACCTCCCCATTCCCAGAATCACCCTCAAACTGCCCAAACAGAGCATTTGCTGCAGTTTGAGTTCCATAGCTCAAACCTTCCATGCATTCTTGCTAAAAACTTGTCAAACACATCCCATAGTATCCCTTGAAGCTAATCAAAACCTCAAACACGACCTGTAACACTCCCAGGCAAGATCACCATTTTCATTTTCTTGTTTTGCAGCTGAAGTTCCATAGCACGATTCAAAAGGTTTCAAGACAAAGTAAAGCTTGGAATAGCATCCCTGGACATCAAGGAAGCTGTACCAATCATCACCTTGCATTGAGAGTACCTCCATCATCAGATACAACTTCAACTGAACAGGTATATTCTTGAACTTTTATCTCTCAATGTAGACATCATTAGCTCTAAGTTTGTGAATAAGAAGTGTTCTACTCATGCCCCTGAAACTGTACATACCTTTACTTTTCATTTATTTTGCATATGCTGTAATAATTTAAGGTTTGAATATTGATAAAAAGTTAGGTTAAGATTTGGGAATGATAAAATTCTCTCTCATTTCTGAGAGTTAGGAGGAGTTCTTTACATATTCAGAATCGTAATTCAATGCTTAACATTTCTGGTGTTGTAAGTTTGTGCAAAAAGTCAAAGAATCCAGATGTTTGAATCAGTGTACAGGCGCGCGTTTTTTGAACAATTTCTGGCTGGAGGTTGAAGAAGGACTTGGTGGGCTGGGCCTGTTTTTGTATTTCTTTTCACACACTTTTTTTTTACTTTGACACCCCCTAGGCCCATTTGGTTTCTTTTTATGATTTTTTGACTTTTGTTTTTTATTCCTGACTTATTTATTTTTCCTCATGATATTAAAAATATAAAAATAATTTTTTAAACCATCTTTGAATTTTTTAGGCATTTATTTGTTTATATTGATATTTGTACACAAATAAATAAATAAACACTTTTTACTTAAAATACTAAAAAATAATGTAAACGCATTTTATTTTCATTTGTATTTTGTTTTATCTTCTTAAAATATTTTATATAAAATATACTTTTTTTATAAATATTAAATATTATTATTTTTGTATATATAATACATATTTAGAAAATAACACAAATATATATATATATATATATATATATATATATATATATATATATATATATATATATATATATATATATATATATATATATATATATATATATATATATATATATATATATATATATATATATATATATATATATATATATATATATATATATATATATATATATATATATATATATATATATATATATATATATATATATATTAGATTATTTAGTAAATAATACAAAAATATATACATTTTATTTTTTATTAATATTTGATAGTAAAAATACATTTTTGACAAACATACTTCATTTTTATTTTATTTAGTACATAATTAATAAATATTTGTACATATTAAATAATTAATGCATTTCACTTAATAAAATTAGGGTTTTGCCCTAAACATAAAAAAGCTCCAAAAATAATACTTTTTTTATTTTGTTTATTTGACATAAAAAATACCTTTTTTCCATACATATAAAAACCCTTTTTACATTTTGCATATTTATCTTATTTCTATTTAATTTGTGCAATCAATTATCTTGTAAATAATTCCAAATTGATGTAATAGCTAGGTTTAAATTCCTTGTCAAATACCCCCCATTTGAACATTTGTACCCCCCTTCCCATATTGTGTTGTAATAGTTTAGAACTTTAAATTTCGCACTTTATTGCTTTCTAAATATACCATGTTAGAATTAGGGTTTGTATGCAAATAAAAAACGACAAAAATAGTTTGACCTAATTTCAAGATAAACAAGCATGAAAATGGACAACACTAATCACACTTGCACCCCTAGGGTATTCCACTTGTTGTCTTCAATAAATGGGCCATATTGCATGTTAGGTCTCTTTGGGCAAAAACAAAACAAACAATTCAAATGATCATAGTCCCTCGATGACGCTTTCGAAAAGTTGCCTAAAATGATCAAGTCCCTTTTAAGGAAAAATTGCCCAAAGATACTTAACACCATTGCAATTATGGTCTAAACGATGACCCGCGCCCGTCTCTTCCACCTCCTAACACAAGATTGTCCACCAAATACAATGGTGGAACAAAATTGTTAAAAGGGTTAAAACATAGCATAAATCTTTGAGAACTTTAGGGTAGATAGCTCTTAAGTACTTGTCAACTTGCAAAACAAAAACACTTGCCCATTTTTCAAACCACACTTCACAAACACTTTCAAAACAAACTTTCAAAAAACCTTGAAACATCTTTTCAAAAAGACAAACACCTTTTGTAAAACATTCGAGTAAAGAATTGTTACAAGGGTAGCCTAGACAAGGCATATTTTTCAAAACATTTTCAAAACCACACACAAAGCACCATTTCAAACAATTGAAAACCAAGGCAAGTTAATATAAGCAAGTACCTAAGAGCCCATGGATAACCATGGATAGAAAGGGTGCTAATACCTTCCCTTTCTATAATCTACTCCCCGAACCCAAGAAAATATCTCAAAGGTTTTTGCTGTGCTTTTTAAACCTTTCCTTAGGATAAAATAAAAAGTCGGTGGCGACTCTTGCTCAACCGAAACATTTGCGAAAACAAACGCAAAACCATAGTCAGTTCTCCCACCGTATCACAGAACTGGAGACTCTGCTGGGGACAAATTTAAAAGTGGAGTAACCTTAGGGCTTAGATCACCCTCTTGCATGACTAATTGTTTGAATTGATTGCTTTATTCTTGGCTCTATTGTTTGGGTTTGCAATCCCACACCCGGATTTTGGGAAACATTCATAGATAGCAATACGTTGTGGAAACTGTGCGGGGTATACCGACACGGTCGAAGCAATAGCTATATTAGTGCGACATATTTGTGAGTACTGGTAACCCTTGAGTTCAATCAAGGAGAGTACGGGGCCGCTGAGTGATGTCACTAAGCACTAATGACCTAGAACCTTACTTGACCATCTTGGCCTTACATTAGAGGTAGTGAGATGACCGGCTTTGGTGCAGTCCGAAGTTGGTAGATACTCGATACTACACTCATTGAGGGTTGTTTTCTTGGAATATTTTGGTCGCTAGTTAAGTGGCTAAACCAAAACAATGAACATTGAAAACAATCTAATGATATTGAGCTCCTTAGAACCCGGTTACTATTTATAGGACAGGTTTTTAAGCCAACTACATTCAAGAGGGTACTTACCTATGAAACCCCATGCAAGTCTGAAACTAGGGTTTGGTGTGATTTGCTTGTACATATGTTTGTGCATACATCATAAACATCATAAAACATCATATGCATTCACTAACCATTTCAAGGGTTTGGATCTTCATCATTGTTCTTGTTTTGTAGGTCATGGAAATTCCTCGCAGAAAAACCATCCAAGTCAACCTTGTGAGAATATCTCCTCAACTCAAGGAGCTCACCTCAAGAATTCCGGAAAGCTCATCCTTCAGTGAAAGACATGGTAGACTGCTCAGCTTAGTCAACACCAACATTGAAGAAGACATGATGAAAGTGCTATTCCAGTTCTTTGACCCTCTTCACCACTGTTTCACTTTCCCTGATTACCAGTTGGTGCCCACTTTGGAGGAGTTTTCTCAACTCCTGAGAATTCCTATCCTTAATCAACTACCCTTCAACGGTACGGAAAAGGAACCAAAGCCTGAAGATGTTGCTCGAGCATTACATCTACAGCCTTATGACATCAAGGGGCATTGGGAAACCAGAAGCGGCGTCAAAGGATTCTTAGCAAAATTCTTGTTTGAGAAGGCACAAGAATGTTGGAATTCATTGGACCTACAAGCCTTTGAAGAAATTGTGGCACTCCTTATCTATGGGTTGGTCTTGTTCCCAAATTCTGACCAATTGGTAGATGTCAACACCGTCAAAATCTTCTTGTCCAGAAATCCAATACCAACATTGCTTGGGGACATTCTTCACTCATTTTACACACGAACAATGAGAAAGAGGGGTGTTCTCATGTGCTGTACTCCTCTCCTTGCAAGGTGGTTTATTTCGCACCTTCCACAACCTGTCTTGAAGAATGACCAAGGTTCAAGGTGGTCCCAACGATTGATGACTCTTACTCACTCTGATGTACATTGGTGTTCTCGGTCCAGAGAAAATGTCATCATCGTCGATCATTGTGGAGAGTTTCCTAATGTTCCTTTACTTGGAATCAGAGGAGGTATCACCTACAACCCTTGCCTAGCTTTGAGGCAATTTGGATATGCTCGGAGGGATGGCCCTCATGATATGTTGATTCCTGACCTAGTTTTTTACTTCGACAACGATGCGCAAGGACTTCGCCAAAGATTCATCAGAGCTTGGGGGAGGCCCAACAAGGTTGATAGCAAGACTCTGGGACACAAGAACTCCATCCCTCTTGAGCCTTATCTCAAGTGGGTACGAGCCCGAGCCCAAAGTCTAATGATGCCTTATCCTCATGTACTCCCTGTGATTAAAGAGCCCGTCAAGGAAGGAGAGGTTCCCTACACCGTCCTATATCCTGACATGCCTACATCGTGGGAGGAAATGCAGAAAAGTTGGATTCAGCTCAAGGAGGAACGAAACACTTTTGAAGCTAGCTTCTACGCCAGCGAGAAGAAGGTTCTAGAGCTTACCCGCCGACTCCATGAGCAAGAGGCCCTCAACACCTACATTGCACCAAAGAGGATGCGCAACGTCTTCTTACCTTGAGAAATTGTTTTTGTAATATTTGGCCCATGGGGCATTTATGTACTAACAAATTTCTTCTTATTAATATAACGTGCGTTCCTTTTTGTCTACAACAATTTTGAATGTTCTAAATCCTTGAATGAATTGCATACATAAGCATACCATTCATCATGTGCATAAACAGGTCTCACGCCAGGTTTCCTTATTTGTCTGCTGTTTATTTCAGTAGGATGGATCTCGAGCAAACAGTCAAAGACCTGCAAGCTCAAAATGCACAGTTCCAGCAACTCCTGACGACCTTGGCTAAGGGTCAGGAGGATCTCAAGACCTTGCTGGGGAACAAAGACCCAGTGAAAAAGAAGAAAAAGAGACTCGGGGTGGCTACTTTAGGGAGAAGATTTGACGGAGAGGCCATGAGAGTGCTTGAATTTCCTCCTACTTCTGATGAAGGAACCAGTAAAGGAGGTGGGGCTGCGATACCTTCCGAGTCCGATGTGGAAGAAGAAGAGGTCGAAGAGGATGAAGACTACTCTGATCAGCAATACCCTCCAGCTGATGATAAATACAAAGGTTTAGAAGACAGGTTGGCCGCCATGGAGCTACAGAGAGTACCGGGTTTGGATTTTGAAGACTTGGGTTTAGTTGCCGGGATTGTGATTCCCCCAAAGTTCAAAGTGCCAGTTTTTGTGAGGTATGATGGGCTGTCCTGTCCAAAAATGCATCTCAGGTCCTACGTAAGAAAGATTCAACCTTATACGGCAGATAAAAACCTTGGGATCCATTTCTTTCAAGACAGCCTTTCTGGGGCTCAATTGGAGTGGTTTTATCAGCTAGAGGGAACCAGCGTCCGAAATTGGGAAGACTTGGCCACCGCCTTTTACAAATAATACCAGTATAATTCTGACCTTGCTCCCACACGTGCCCAACTTCAGGGTATGTCACTGGGAACCGGCGAAGGATTCAAAGAATATGCACAAAAATGGAGGGATTTGGCTGGCAGGGTGCAGCCTCCTTTAACCGACCGTGAACTTGTTGATATGTTTCTAGGGACCCTATCTGGGCCATTTTTCAATCATCTGATTGGTAACTCTTCCGCGTGGTTTACCGATTTGATCTTAACAGGCGAAAGAATAGAAGCTGTCATCAAGTCAGGAAAAATTCAGAAGGGTGTTGCTGCAAGTGTTGAGAAGAAGCCTTTTAAGAAGGAAACGACTGTGGTATACTCCCAAAGAAGAGCAGGGAAGACTGAGCGCCGGCCAACTGTGGGGGCCGTAATGATCCAAAACCCTTCAAGTGAACAGCCTCGCTATAACCAATCCAGACCAAATCAGCAACGGGTGGAACGGCCGCAACGACAGTTCACCCGCATTAATATGACGCCAGCGCAAGTGCTTCCCCATCTGTTAAAGTTAAATCTCGCCACTATCAAAGAGGCACCAAAAAATATGAATACGTCCTCTCCGCATTATCATCCTAATGCTAAATGCTCCTACCATTCTGACAGTGTCGGGCACGACACCAATGATTACTGGGCACTCAAGCATAAAATCCAAGACCTGATAGAGGCGAAGGAGGTGGAGTTTGACGCTTAGGAGAAGCCTAATGTGATATCTGCTCCCATGCCGAAGCACGGCCGAAATGTCAATGCCATTGAAGAAGATTTGTATGTTGCTGATGTCAATGATCTGATAACTCCATTGTTAACCATCAAGTTGAATCTGTTAAAGGCCGGGATTTTCCCGGGATGTAAAGAAGACTGCTATTGTTGTTACTCTCTGTCGTTTGATTGTCCGTTACTGAAGAAAGGCATCCAAGGCCTAATGGACAGTCGACAAATTTTGTTTGAAAAAGTTTCTGCTACTCCAACCCATACTGAAGATGTCTCAATCATAACCATTCACGCCAATCTTTCCAAGGCCGTCAAAAAGCCTGTTAAGATTACACCAGTTACGAAATCTGTTCCTTTGAAGATAACAATGCCAGGGCCTGTCCCCTATATTTCTGAGAAGTCAATACCATGGAACTATGGCGGTGACGTCTACTACCATGGTATTAAACAAATCGAAATAACTGAAGAAAGTTTGGATGATGAAGAAGCCAGCATTGGAAACATTGCGGGCACGAGCAAAATCACCCGGAGCGGGAGAATATTTTCTCCAGAGATTGCCCCTCCAAGAGCAATCTTTGGACCCTCATCTGCCGACAAGGTCATCCCTGCACCAATAAAACTCTTCGCCAGAACCCCATTGATTGAAGATGTTGTTGTTCCTAGTATTGTCCCTCCTACCGCTGCTGACAAAGGTAAGGGAATCCAAGATGAGCTCGTCAGGACGAGGGCTCAACCCTTGGTCATCCCGGAGACCTCCAAGAAATAAATGGATGAGATCTTGAAAATAATCAAAAGGAGTGATTACGATGTGGTAGAACAACTGGGGCAAACCCCCTCAAAGATCTCCATGCTGGCACTACTACTTTGCTCGGAAGCGCACGCTAAAGCTCTGATAAAATTCCTGAAGGCAGCCCATGTGCCCCAGGAAACCTCTGCAGATCAATTTCAAAATTGCGTGGCTAGCCTTACCGCGGACAATGGATTAGGTTTCTCTGATGCCGACCTAACTCCTAAAGGTAGAAACCACAATGATGCTTTGCACATTTCAGTCGAGTGCCGAGGAACTACTCTCGCACATGTCTTGGTCGACATCAGTTCGTCGCTGAATGTACTGCCTAAGAAGGCCTTGGACCGACTAGATTGTGAAGGGTTGGAGTTGAAACCGAGTGATATTGTTGTCAGAGCTTTCGATGGTTCGAAGAGAATGGTCCATGGGGAGGTTGAGATTCCCGTCAAGATAGGCACTGAGGTGTTTAAATCTACTTTCTATGTGATGTACATCCGTCCGTCATACTCTTGCTTGTTGGGTAGGCTTTGGATACACCATGCAGGGGCAGTCACCTCCTCCTTACATCAGATGTTGAAGTATCCTGTCAAGGGAAAGATCATTACTGTCCATGGCGAATAAGAGTACATGATTAGCCACTTGAACTCTTTCCGGTATGTGGAGGTAGAAGGGGAGTTCATTGAGACGCCTTTCCAGCATTTCGAAGAAGTCCTTCCTGAAATAACAGTAGAAAAGTTGGCAGCTGAAGTACCGAGGTGGATGGCCAGGATGGCATTGCTGGAGGACGCATGGGCCGCAATAAAGGAAGGGAATAATTCAGCATGGGGGCAGTTGCCTGATATTCCACATAAAGCAGACAAATTTGGATTAGGGTTCACAGCCACGGGCCAGAAAGCTATGCGCCGTTCGAAGATTGAAAGAGCGCCAGTCAAAATTTCTCCCTACGGAATCAACGCTTTGGAGGACGAAGACAAAGAGGGCAACATCGAAGAGTGGATTTACCCAACTGTCAAAGGAGGATTGTGCAACTGGGAGGCAAAAGACTTTGTCCCCATCACTTTTATTCATCAGTAATTTATCTGTCAAACATTTCCTATTTGGTCTGTAATATTTATTTTCAAACAATCCGTACACTATCTTTTCACCTCATGCCTTGCCCGGGGCATGTAGGTCCATTTGTAAGGGTTTTGATTATTTTTCATATCCATATGCCATGTTTAATGATTCATTGGACGTTTTTCATTTGATAAACTTCTTGTGTTCATTTTCTTTCCTTTTGCATTTTTTGTTTAAGGATGGCTATCCCTTACACACACCCACACTCACAAATGCAGGTACCCATCCACTCCGGATTCCATGGGTGACGATTCTGCTATATCCTTCAATAACTCTGAAGATCTGGTCAATCAAGCCGAGTATGAAGATGACGAAGGTTGTGAAGTACCAGGGGAACTAGCCAGACTTCTACAGCAAGAGGAAAGGGCCATCTTACCGCACGAAGAGTCATTGGAAACTGTCAACTTAGGGACCGAGGAAGACCGGAAGGAGGTGCAAGTGGGTGCCAATCTGGAATCAAGTGTCAAGGAACGCCTGATACAGTTGTTGAATGAGTATGTTGAAATCTTCGCTTGGTCTTATGAAGACATGTCGGGTTTAGACACAGACATCGTGGTTCACCGTCTCCCCACAAGAGAGGATTGTCCACCGATCAAGCAAAAAGTCCGCCGAATGAGGCCTGATATGTCTGAAAATATCAAAGCAGAAGTAATGAAGCAATTCGACGCTGGTTTTCTGGCTGTTACGTCCTATCCTCAATGGGTCGCTAACATCATGCCAGTACCTAAGAAAGATGGCAAAGTCAGGATGTGTGTGGACTACCGGGATTTGAATAGGGCCAGCCCCAAAGATGATTTTCCACTCCCACACATTGACATTTTGATCGACAACACAGCTCAACACAAAGTGTTTTCCTTCATGGATGGATTCTCGGGCTACAATCAAATCAAAATGGCCCCCGAGGATATGGAGAAAACAACTTTTGTCACACAATGGGGCACTTTCTGTTACAAAGTGATGTCGTTCGGGCTGAAGAACGCAGGGGCAACTTATCAACGCGCCATGGTAGATTTGTTTCATGATATGATACATCATGAGATTGAAGTTTACGTAGACGATATGATAGCTCGGTCACAAACAGAAGAGGAGCACCTTGAACATCTAGAAAAGCTGTTTGCCAGGTTGAAAGAATACAAACTCAGGCTGAATCCAAGTAAGTGCACTTTTGGAGTTAGGTCTGGTAAACTTCTGGGATTCATTGTAAGCAACAAAGGCATTGAAGTCGATCCAGCAAAGGTGAAAGCAATCCAAGAGATGCCTGCTCCCCGTACTGAAAAGGAGGTTAGAGGGTTCTTGGGACGCTTGAACTATATTTCCAGATTCATCTCTCATCTGACTTCTACCTGTGAGCCAATTTTCAAACTCTTGAAGAAAGATCAGGTAGTCGAATGGAACGACGATTGCCAAGATGCTTTTGATAAGATCAAGGAGTATTTGCTAGAACCTCCTATTCTGATGCCACCAGCCGAAGGAAGACGATTGATCATATATCTGACCGTCTTGGATAACTCAATGGGGTGTGTTTTGGGCCAGCATGACGAGTCTGGTCGAAAAGAGCATGCTATTTATTACCTTAGCAAAAAGTTTACTGACTGTGAGACTCGCTAATCACTGCTCGAGAAAACTTGTTGCACTTTGGTATGGGCTGCTCGCCGACTAAGGCAGTATATGTTGACTCATACTACCTTGTTGATTTCCAAAATGGATCCTATCAAGTATATCTTCGAAAAACCCGCCTTATCTGGAAGGATAGCTAGATGGCAAATGATCCTAACTGAGTATGACATCCAGTACACCACCCAAAAAGCTATAAAAGGGAGTGTACTAGCCGACCATCTGGCTCATCAAGCTATCGAAGATTATCAACCCATGAGATTTGACTTCCCAGACGAGGATATCATGAATTTGGACAACATTGAAAGTAACGGACCGTATGACGGACCCGAAAAGGGATCCCGATGGACCCTGTACTTTGATGGTGCTTCAAACGCACTTGGAAACGGTATCGGCGCAGTACTCATCTCTCCGGAAGGCTGTCACACACCTTTCACGGCCCGACTTTGCTTCAGCTGCACAAACAACATGGATGAGTATGAAGCTTGCATCTTTGGTCTCAAGGCTGCTATAGACTTGGGGATCAGATCTTTGATTGTATTTGGGGACTCGGCTTTGGTTATCAGTCAAATCAAAGGAGAGTGGGATACCAAACACCCTAATCTTATCCCATACAAAGAACATGTCTTGACATTGTTGCCTCATTTCAAGCAAATTACCTTCGAGCATTTCCCGCGAGAAGAGAATCAGCTAGCAGATGCTCTAGCTACAATGTCCTCCATGTTTAAACTCAACTGGGATAACGAGGCTCCCCAAATCACCATCGAGCGAATGGATGAACCTGCGCATTGTCACGAGATTAATACCGAAGAAGTAGTGGAACAACCCTGGTTCCATGAAATCAAAAGGTATCTCGAGACTAGAGATTATCCCGAAGGAGCTTCCGTAAATGACAAGAAGTTCTTAAGGAAATTTGCTGCCAAATTCTTCCTGAGCAACGACATCCTTTACAAACGAAGCCATGATTGTGTATTACTCCGATGCGTAGACAAAGCTGAAGCAGAGTTGATCATGACCGAGATACACAGCGGCACATTTGGCACTCACTTGAGCGGGCATACAATGGCTAAGAAGATCCTAAGGGCAGGCTATTACTGGTCTACCATGGAAGCTGACTGCCATCAATATTCCCGTACTTTCCACAAATGTCAAGTCTACACCGACAAAGTTCATATCCCTCTGGTTCCTCTCAACGTTCTGACTGCTCCTTGGCCATTTGCAATGTGGGGCATTGACATGATTGGAGAGATCAAGCCCACGGCTTCCAACGGACATCGCTTCATCCTAGTTGCCATTGACTATTTCACCAAGTGGGTTGAAGCAGCTTCCTTCGCCTCTGTTACTAAAAATGTGGTTGCCCGCTTCATCAAGCAAAATCTCATATGTCGGTATGGTGTTCCAGACAGGATCATCACAGACAACGATACAAATCTGAATAACACGATGATCACCGCATTGTGCGAACAGTTCAAGATTTATCATCACAATTCATCTCCCTATCGGCCGAAGATGAACGGTGCTGTTGAAGCTGCGAACAAAAACATTAAGAAGATCATTCAGAAAATGACAGTCACTTACAAAGACTGGCATGAGATGTTACCGTTTGCTCTACATGGATACCGTACGACGGCACGTACTTCAACCGGGGCAACCCCATTTTCATTGGTATATGGCATGGAAGCTGTCCTGCCTATGGAAGTTCAGATTCCTTCTCTAAGGATTATGAAGGACACAGGTTTGAATGAAGATGATTGGATGCAGACCCGACTTGATCAACTCAATTTGATCGACGAGAAGCGACTCGCTGCTATATGCCATGGTCAGGCGTATCAAAAGCGGATGATCAAGGCCTTCAATAAGAAAGTCAGACGTCAAGTGTATGAAGTCGGAGATCTCGTAATCAAGCGGATTATCTTACCGCAAAGTGATCCCAGGGGCAAATGGACTCCTACATATGAAGGACCATTTGTGATCAAGAGCATATTTTCTGGTGGTGCAATGATTCTAACCACCATGGACGGCGACGATTTGCCGCACCCTGCGAACGCAGACATAGTCAAAAGATACTACGCATAAAATAACCCGACAAGTCGAAAACCCGAAAGGGCGGCTTAGGCAAAAATGGGCATCCCGGTGAACCGAAAACCTGAAAGGGCGGTTCAGGCAAAAATTAGGGATAAAAACAAAAAAAATCTGTACACCCGGCAAGTTGAAAACCCGAAAGGGAGGCTTGGGCAAAAAGGGGTTTCCCGGTGGATCGAAAACCCGAAAGGGCGATTCAGGCAAAAGTTAGGGAATTAAAGCGTATGACTATGTCTCGTCGGATCACTTCGAAGACAATCTCTTCATCAACCAGTCCCAGATTTCTGATCAATCCAGTCATCGGCAAATGAAGCATTGAATGGACAGATATTCAGAGTTGTGAAGGCTATAGCGGAATGGAATCTCATGAAATTATTTCACACAGCCATCTTTATTTTGTATAAATCTTTCAATATTTACGACAAAATCCTCTTACTAGGATGATTGTCTCCTTTGTACAAATATACTCATAGAAAGTCAATACAAATACTTTTCCCAGAAATTTGTGTCATTTCCTCTTCTTTTCTCTTGCACTATTTGTTTTATTTTGAGAAACGTCCAATGTTTTGTTAAATAGGCATATGCATTTGAACATAATCATTTCCTTATGAATCCAGAAAGAGGATTACTGATAGGTTGAAGGTGCAGTTGGATATCTTGATACCCTTTCAAAGGAAGTCCCCAGGAGATTTGGAATCCATATCCCCAGCAAGTCTTGAAGCTTATCCCTAGTAGATTCTGGAAGCTTATCCCCTGCAGGCTTATTGCCATGGAAGATCGCACTCGGCAAAATTCTTCCTGTCCCCAGCGGAGTTCATCAAAGTTCCCCAACATAACTTATCAATACAATCCCCAGAGGAGTTTATCTTTGTTATCCCCAGCCAGAGAATCCTCCAGAACTCAATTCCCCTCAGAACTAAGTTCCAGTATCCCCAGCAGAGCTAAAACTTCAAACTATCAATCCCCAGCGGAGCCAGACTAGTGAACCTTTTCCCCATAGAAATGCTTCTCACTAGACTAGAGATTCTCAGTCTTATCTCCCCAGCTTAAGTCTACCAAGTTCTAAAATCCCCGGTAGAAATCATCAGAAATTCTTTTACCCTGCAAGTCACCAAGGAAACTCCAAATCCCCGCAGCTGGTTCTAAGGCCCCTCGATGTTTGAAGGACTGGTATTCCCCAAGCAAATTTGAAGACTTTCAGTTTTCAGTTCCTCATTGATTTCTCCAGTGAAGATCTCCTCGAGACAGGAATTCCCTAGAAGATTGGTATACAACCCAAGCTCCTTATTCTCCAGCAACAACCAGGAATTATTCTTCCCAGCAGCAGTCAAGATACTTTTATCTTCAGCCATCTCGGATTCATCTATCCTTTGCAAGACAGTTCTCCAGCTTACATGCGCATCCATTTACATTCATATCATATAACATACATTGTATCATGCATCATGACATTGCATGTAACTAACTCTTTGCCTTTGCAGGTAAGATCAGTCGACAGACAAAAAATCATTATCCTCCGATGCAACTTTTGAAAATAGTTTACGGACGCTTCCCAACAACGAATGTTGCTCTATTGCTTATTCAACTTCAAGACTTCTGAAAACAGCTTATGGATTCTTCCCAACAACGGATGTTAATCTATCAACTTGTTCAGATGCAACTTTTGAAAACAGTTTACGGACGCTTCCCAACAACGGATGCTGCTCTATTGCTTATTCAACTTCAAGATTTCTGAAAACAGTTCACGGGTTCTCCAAGTAACGGATGTTGACCTATCACTTGTTCAGTTTCTTCTCAAGACTTTTGAAAACAGTTTACGGACGCTTCCCAACAACGGATGCTGCTCTATTGCTTATTCAACTCCAAGATTTCTGAAAACATTTCACGGGTTCTCCAAGTAACGGATGTTAACCTATCGCTTATTCAGATTCTTCTCAAGACTTCTGAAAACAGTTTATGGATTCTTCCCCACAACGGATGTTAACCTATCGCTTGATCAGACTCTTCTCAACTTTTGAAAACAGTTTATGGATTCTTCCCCACAACGGATGTTAACCTATCGCTTGTTCAGACTCTTCTCAACTTTTGAAAACAGTTTACGGATGCCTCCAGATACGGATGTCAATCTATTGCTTATTCAGGCCCCCAGTTCGGAGATAATCCAAAGCATGGACACCTTTCTGACACTCCCTCTAGATGGCATCTTTAAGCCCATCTCCAAATGGCATCTTTAAGCCCATCTCCAAATGGCATCTCTAAGCCCATTCCCGCATCCATTGCTTTGACGAGTGCAAATTTAAGGGCACTCTAGTGTCCAATCTCCTTTTACCCTCGAGTCACGAAAGGCAAACCTGCCAATCTAACTCTTCGATTCAAGAAGATTGAACAGGGGCAACTGTTGTACCCCAAAATTTGCCCTCCCATTTCTCATTAATTTCTCATCACTAAGCCCCTGGAGCTCAAGATCCAGTTAGGGTTTCATCTGCTCAAGACTTCTCCTTGCACTGTTGACCTAAATTAGGGTTTGTGTTTGCACAAAGATGTTTTGACCTAAATTGCCTAAGATGACTTTCATGCTTCATATTGGACTCCCAAGTTTATCCATACCAAGTTTCAAGTCTTGATTCCAGGTTTTGCCCAGTCAATTGGACAGTTGACCTAGAAATCAGCTGTATTGGGGAAAAAGTCAACTGTGGCCAATTGACAGTCAAATCTCATGAAAATTGACCCACATCAACATTATGAACTCATATGGACCATTTGATCAAGTTTGCATCACAATTCCACAAGAAATCTGATCAGATCACCAAAAGGGCAAAATGGTCATTTTTAGGGTTTTGACTACACAAGGGCAATTTTTGACTGTTTGACCTAGTCAATGGCAAACCAAGCTCACATATGGACTCAAGGACCCCATGGAATTGTCTTGACATGCTCAACAAGTTCAAAGGATCCCAAATACACAAGATTGACAATTGAATTTCCCAGTCAATTGATCAATTTTGACTGTATACTGAAAAGTCAAACTTTGACTTTTTGGTCAAAATCAAGTGTCAAGATTCATTTTTCATCAAAACATGCCAAATCATGAAACTTGTTCATCAAGAAATCCAAAATTGCAAATTAGGGTTTAAAATGAAGATTTTTCATAACTTAGAATTTTTCTAAGTTATGAAAAACCCTAATTTTTTCCTAACTTTGCCCCACTTTCTCACCAAGATTCCTTTGGATTCAAGAAAAAGTCAAAACATGAAAATTGTAGCCTATTGCATAATCTACAACTTTGATTCACAAAGTTTTCCCAAAAGAGGCTTGTATCTCAAGTTACAATTTTTGGAACAAGGGTACCAAACCATTCTTAACTTAGAGAAAATTTGACCTATTTTAGGCAGGATTTTTGCCTAACTTCAAGACCATTTTTCATACACTTCCACTTGGAATTTCAGTTTGCATTTCAAAGATTGATTGTAGTACACATTCCAAGCTTTCCAAAATGTCCAAGAACTCATCAAACAACCTCATGGTTAGGGAGAATCGAATTTGGCAAGTTGGAAAAAAGTCACTTTGATTCATGGCCATGTACATGTTCATAACTTGTGCAATTTTTCAAATCAGCTTGCACAACTTGATTACAGGTCCTATATCCCATTTACACTCAATAATTAAATGCAAACCCTTTATGTTCAAGCCTTGCATTATGTGTTCAAGCATTGCATATTGGTTTAATCCCAAAATAGATAAAGCACTTTAACCATTTTTGCAAAAGTAAGCTTTATGTCAATATGCAAATCCAAGAAGTACAGTTCAAATCCCCTTGGAACAAGTTTAGGAACTAATTACACTGATCAATGCCAAGGTTTGCAGCACATTAGGGGGTCCTCTACCTGTCTAGAACACCAACTTGCCATCTCTTGCTTAAAGTGTAAGAAACATAGCATTTTAAACAACAACTTTCATCTCAGCTAAAGAACCCTTAAGCAAACTTGTCAAACATATCCTAAACATCCTAACTGAGCTAGAACACGAGCCAAGCATCCCTCATACCTCCCCATTCCCAGAATCACCCTCAAACTGCCCAAACAGAGCATTTGCTACAGTTTGAGTTCCATAGCTCAAACCTTCCATGCATTCTTGCTAAAAACTTGTCAAACACATCCCATAACATCACTTGAAGCTAATCAAAACCTCAAACACGACCTGTAACACTCCCAGGCAAGATCACCATTTTCATTTTCTTGTTTTGCAGCTGAAGTTCCATAGCACGATTCAAAAGGTTTCAAGACAAAGTAAAGCTTGGAATAGCATCCCTGGACATCAAGGAAGCTGTACCAATCATCACCTTGCTCTGAAAGTACCTCCATCATCAGATACAACTTCAACTGAACAGGTATATTCTTGAACTTCTATCTCTCAATGTAGACATCATTAGCTCTAAGTTTGTGAATAAGAAGTGTTCTACTCATGTCCCTGAAACTTTACATACCTTTACTTTTCATTTATTTTGCATATGCTGTGAGAATTTAAGGTCTGAATATTGATAAAAAGTTAGGTTAAGATTTGGGAATGATAAAATTCTCTCTCATTTCTGAGAGTTAGGAGAAGTTCTTTACATATTCAGAATCGTGATTCAATGCTTAACATTTTTTGTGTTGTAAGTTTGTGCAAAAAGTCAAAGAATCCAGATGTTTGAATCAGTGTACAGGCGCGCGTTTTTTGAACAATTTCTGGCTGGAGGTTGAAGAAAGACTTGGTGGGCTGCGCCTGTTTTTGTATTTCTTTTCACACACTTTTTTTTACTTTGACACCCCCTAGGCCCATTTGGTTTATTTTTATGATTTTTTGACTTTTGTTTTTTATTCCTGACTTATTTATTTTTCCTCATGATATTAAAAATATAAAAATAATTTTTTAAACCATCTTTGAATTTTTTAGGCATTTATTTGTTTATATTGATATTTGTACACAAATAAATAAATAAACACTTTTTACTTAAAATACTAAAAAATAATGTAAACGCATTTTATTTTCATTTGTATTTTGTTTTATCTTCTTAAAATATTTTATATAAAATATACTTTTTTTATAAATATTAAATATTATTATTTTTGTATATATAATACATATTTAGAAAATAATACAAATATATATATATTTATTAGAATATTTAGTAAATAATACAAAAATATATACATTTTATTTTTTATTAATATTTGATAGTAAAAATACATTTTTGACAAACATACTTCATTTTTATTTTATTTAGTACATAATTAATAAATATTTGTACATATTAAATAATTAATGCATTTCACTTAATAAAATTAGGGTTTTGCCCTAAACATAAAAAAGCTCCAAAAATAATACTTTTTTTATTTTGTTTATTTGACATAAAAAATACCTTTTTTCCATACATATAAAAACCCTTTTTACATTTTGCATATTTATCTTATTTCTATTTAATTTGTGCAATAAATTATCTTGTAAATAATTCCAAATTGATGTAATAGCTAGGTTTAAATTCCTTGTCAAATACCCCCCATTTGAACATTTGTACCCCCCTTCCCATATTGTGTTGTAATAGTTTAGAACTTTAAATTTCGCACTTTATTGCTTTCTAAATATACCATGTTAGAATTAGGGTTTGTATGCAAATAAAAAACGACAAAAATAGTTTGACCTAATTTCAAGATAAACAAGCATGAAAATGGACAACACTAATCACACTTGCACCCCTAGGGTATTCCACTTGTTGCCTTCAATAAATGGGCCATATTGCATGTTAGGTCTCTTTGGGCAAAAACAAAACAAACAATTCAAATGATCATAGTCCCTCGATGACGCTTTCGAAAAGTTGCCTAAAATGATTAAGTCCCTTTTAAGGAAAAATTGCCCAAAGATACTTAACACCATTGCAATTATGGTCTAAACGATGACCCGCGCCCGTCCCTTCCACCTCCTAACACAAGATTGTCCACCAAATACAATGGTGGAACAAAATTGTTAAAAGGGTTAAAACATAGCATAAATCTTTGAGAACTTTAGGGTAGATAGCTCTTAAGTACTTGTCAACTTGCAAAACAAAAACACTTGCCCATTTTTCAAACCACACTTCACAAACACTTTCAAAACAAACTTTCAAAAAACCTTGAAACATCTTTTCAAAAAGACAAACACCTTTGGTAAAACATTCGAGTAAAGAATTGTTACAAGGGTAGCCTAGACAAGGCATCTTTTTCAAAACATTTTCAAAACCACACACAAAGCACCATTTCAAACAATTGAAAACCAAGGCAAGTTGATCTAAGCAAGTACCTAAGAGCCCATGGATAACCATGGATAGAAAGGGTGCTAATACCTTCCCTTTCTATAATCTACTCCCCGAACCCAAGAAAATATCTCAAAGGTTTTTGCTGTGCTTTTTAAACCTTTCCTTAGGATAAAATAAAAAGTCGGTGGCGACTCTTGCTCAACCGAAACATTTGCGAAAACAAACGCAAAACCATAGTCAGTTCTCCCACCGTATCACACCTGCCATAGTCAAATTCTGTCCTGGTTCCAACAGCATAAAGGAATCTTCCCAATCCTGTGGAGATGGTTGATTTATGGTTGGTAGGAACCCAGTTGGCTGCACCAATCTTGTGCAGGATGGCAAATTTCATTCTTAGCTTTCTTGCATTCAGCTTGCCTTTTAAAGGTCAGCTCCTTACTTGATTTGCAGTGATGGTTTGGCATACTTGGTTGTCAGTAACCTCTAGTTCAGGGCAAGCCTCATCTGGTCTTCCAAGGAATTTGTTTATTTCAGAGGGAGAGAAATTAACTTTTCTTCCTCTCACATAGACACATTTAAAGTCAGCTGACCTTCCATCAACACATCCATCAGATAAATTCACTATGAGTTCTTTGACAAGATTTTCATAGCATTTGGTAAACTTTACCACATTATTCATTAGTCCAGCAGCTTTGATTAGGTCCATGATTTACCTACATTCCATGGCCCCATTGTTCAGTTCTCTTTCCAAGGCTATTCTTTTCAAGCAAACATACTTCCATCTGTTGGCATTTTCAGGGTGGTGAAAAGAAATGTTGTCAGTGGGGACTTCAGGAACTTTAGCCATTTTGCTTGAAGGGAGTTTCCTTCTGAGAGGAATGTCTTCAGCATCAATTTCAAAATCTGATTCCTCATCAGAATCAGAAGGTTCAGGCTCTTTCCTTTTCTTTGCTATTGGTTGTCTCACAGGCTTTGAGAGACTCCCAGCATGTACTCGGGTTTTCACCTTCCCTTTGGACAGTCCAGTCTTCACAGTTTCTACACCAGTCTTGCCTTCAGACCTGGTTTTCTTGTGAGCAACATCAGCAGTCTTCTCTTTGGTCAGACATTTTGCAGCATCCTGCTTGCCTTTTCTGTTCATCATTCTCCTAGCTATGCTAGGGTTGATAGTTGAAATTAGGTCATTGTCAGAGTAGTCTTCATCCACATCAATAACCGGGGGTTCAACATCCTTCTTTGAAGGGTTCTGGAGATCATCAAGATTTTAAGATGATTTCTGAATGTTGTCATTTGGTGTCTCAACATTCTCAGAGACATCTGGATTTATTTTAACATTTGGACTTGCTGATTCTTGATTTAAAGGAACAGAAATGCCGGGTACAGAGTGGTTCTCACTCAGAATTCTTGTAACAAGCCTAGCTATTGCTTGATGAACATAAGCTGAGCCTTCCCTATTTGGAACAGAAGATGAAGGTTGAGAGGGATTACCGGATGAAGTAGCTTGAGACCTTCCTGCATGCCTTGTTCTCAGCTTTTTAACCTTAGAGGGGTTAGTTGCCAGTACTCTAAGAGGAGTAATCTCCAGGACTCCAGAATCCATGCATGATGGGATTGCCCTAGAATCTCGATCAGAGGATGAGGATGAAACAGTCGTCTTGGAAGAGGATGATGTTTGAGACATTTTGATAGTCTTAGAAAACCAGTAGCAACGAGAGAGAAACTTTTGGTTGAGAGAATGGGGATTGTTGTAGAGCCGAGAGAGGAAGGAGGTAAATGAGTGTCTATTCAACTTCTTAACAATTTTGAAAGAATTAGGAAAACATATGATTAACCCAATCAAAATAGACTTAACACAAAACACTCCTTCATCCCTTGTTTTAAGCAAAATTAATTGCTACATTTCCTCATGTTGGCAAATATCCAACTTGCCCCTCAAATTTTCAAATTGATTTGCATCAAGTGCTTTGGTAAAAATGTCAGTCAGCTGTAGTTCAGTGGCAACATGTTCCAGTTTAATCGTCTTCTCCTCTACAAGATCTCTGATAAAATGTTGTCTAATGTCAATATGATTGGTCCTGCTATGCTGAATAGGATTCTTGGAAATGTTGATTGTACTCAGATTGTCACAGTACAATGTCATAACATCTTGTGTGACATTATACTCAGTAAGCATCTGTTTCATCCAGATCATTTGAGAACAGCTACTACCAGCTGCAATGTATTCACCTTCAGCAGTAGAGAGAGACACACAGTTCTGTTTCTTGCTGAACCAGGAGACCAGATTATTTCCTAAGAAGAAACATCCTCCAGAGGTGCTTTTTCTATCATCAGCACTTCCAGCCCAATCAACATCACAATAACCAGTCAGAGTTGGTTCACAACCATGAGAGTACAGCAAACCATAGTTGTAAGTTCCACTTACATACTTCAAAATTCTCTTCACTTGGTTGATATGGCTGATTTTAGGATCAACTTGGTATCTTGCACATACTTCAACTGCAAAAGCAATGTCAGGTCTGCTGGTTGTTAAGTACAACAGACTTCCTATCATGCTTCTGTACAGGCTTTGGTCCACCTTAACCCCACTTGAATCTTTGGATAGCTTTAAATGAGTAGGTGCAGGAGTCCTTTTGTGACTGGCATTCTCCATACCAAACTTCTTGACAATGTTATTTGCATACTTGCTTTGAGATAGAAAAATTGAGTCTTCCATCTGTGAGACTTGCAATCCAAGAAAGTAGGTCAGTTCTCCCATGAGACTCATTTCGAATTCAGCCTGCATCTGGTCAGCAAAATGTTTAACCATTTGATCTGACATTCCCCCAAACACTATGTCATCAACATAGATTTGAGCTACCATTATCTTTCCTCCTTCATTTTTGACAACAAGGGTTTTATCCAAGCCTCCTTTTCTGTATCCTTTGTCAGAGAGAAATTTTGTCAGCCTGTCATACCATGCTCTAGGAGCTTGTTTCAGGCCATATAAAGCTTTCCTCAATTTGTAGACATGATCAGGGTAGTTTGGATCCACAAAGCCTTTAGGTTGTTCCACATAAACTTCCTCATTTAAGTACCCATTTATGAAGGAACTTTTTACATCCATCTGAAATAACTTAAACTTCAGAAGACAAGCAATTCCCAATAGGAGTCTGATAGATTCCAGTCTGGCTACAGGGGAAAAGGTGTCATCAAAATCAACCCCTTCAACTTGAGTGTATCCTTGGGCAACAAGTCTTGCCTTATTTCTGGTGACAACTCCTTCAGCATCTGATTTGTTCTTGTATATCCATTTTGTGCCAATGATGTTTGTTCCCTCTGGTCTAGGAACTAACTCCCATACTTCATGTTGCTTAAAT
Source organism: Vicia faba (assembly GCA_948472305.1). NCBI lineage: Eukaryota > Viridiplantae > Streptophyta > Magnoliopsida > Fabales > Fabaceae > Vicia > Vicia faba. Next base: position 1,499,798,179 of record OX451736.1, read on the forward strand.
TGGTTCAATTCATCTTGCATTGCACCAATCCAGTATTCATCAGTTAAGGCCTCCTTAACATTTCTTGGTTCAATTTTAGACACAAAGCAAGAGTTTGAGATGATTTCTCTAGATCTTGTAATGACTCCACTGTTAGGATCTCCTATGATGAGTTCTTTAGGATGATCTTTCTAAATTCTGATGGAAGGGATTTTGCTAGCTTCCTTGGATTCAGAGTCTGCTGCAGTGGTGTTAGGTAGGTCATTCTGTTGAGTTGGAGTCTCAAAGAATGTCTCAACATTACAAGGGACATCTGTTTCCTCATGATAATCATCAACTATGACATTTATTGATTCCATCATGACTTTGGTCCTGGAATTGAATACCCTATAAGCTCTGCTGTTGGTGGAGTATCCTAGAAATATTCCTTCATCACTTTTAGGGTCCAGCTTTCTCCTTTGTTCACGATCTGCCAGAATATAGCATTTGCTACCAAATACATGGAAGTACTTCACAGTTGGCTTTCTTCCTTTCCAGAGTTCATAAATGGTGGATGAGGTTCCCTTTCTCAAAGTGACTATGTTATGGACATAACAGGCTGTATTCATAGCTTCAGCCCAAAAATGAATAGGAAGTCTTTTGGCATGTATCATTGCTCTAGCAGATTCCTGTATGGTCCTATTTTTCCTTTCTACAACTCCATTTTGTTGAGGAGTTATAGGAGAAGAGAATTCATGACTAATTCCTTCTGAGGAACAGAACTCATTAAACTTACTGTTTTCAAATTCCTTGCCATGATCACTTCTGATTCTGACAATACACCCTTCTTTTTCTCTTTGAATTCTTTTGCACAGTTCTTTAAAAACTTCAAATACATCAGATTTTTCCCTAATGAAGTTAATCCAGGTGAATCTGGAAAATCATCCACAACAACATAGGCATATCTTTTTCCACCAAGATTTTCCACCTGCATTGGTCCCATCAGATCCATATGAAGAAGTTCTATAACCTTAGAGGTGGTCAGATGTCTTGACTTTGGATGTGACATCCTAGTCTGCTTACCAACCTGACATTCACCACAAACTCTCCCTTCATCAATTTGTAGTCTTGGAATCCCTCTGACTGCCTCCATGGATATAATCCTTTTCATTCCTCTTAGATGAAGATGGCCAAGTTTTTGGTGCCACAATTTCACCTCTTTTTCTTCTTTGGCAATAGAACACACAGTGGAGTAGTTAGTGTTCTCAGGCTCCCACAAGTAACAGTTGTCTTTAGATCTGACTCCTTTCATTACAACTTCTTGTTTCTCATTAGTTACAAGACATTCAGATTTTGAGAAGTTGACCTTGAATCCTAGATCGCATAATTGACTGATACTAATGAGATTAGCAGTCAGGCCTTTTACCAATAATACTTCATTTAGATTTGGAACTCCAGGGAAGTCCAAGTTACCAACTCCTTTGATTTCTCCTCTAGCACCATCTCCAAAGGTCACATAACTAGTGGTGTGAGGTTTAACATGATTGAGAAGGTTCTTGATTCCAGTCATGTGCTTAGAACACCCACTGTCAAAGTACCAGTCTTCCTTTGCAGAGACTCTAAGGGAAGTGTGGGCTATCAGGGCAGTAGCCTTTTTCTTCCACTGTGGAGTATGTGGTACCTTGTTAGACTTAGGTTTGACACCTGGGTTCTGATTAGGGTATCCATACAATCTGAAGCAGAATGGCTTTATGTGACCAAACCTCCCACAATGATGACATATCCATCTTTGGTACTTTTTCTTCATATTTCTCTGTTCCCGATGTTGAGTGCTATGTTGTGACATCTGCTTTGACATTTGTTTATCAGGCCTGATCTTCTTGTCTGCACCAGATTTCTTTGCTGCCACAAATCCTAGACCAGACTTGTTTCCCACATTTTGTCCAACCTGAAGGATTTCTTCCAATTTGTCAGTTCCATTTGTCAGCATCTTGACAGATTTGGTCATCTGGTTCAGTTTTGAGTTCAGCATTTGAACTTCCCCTTCTAGATGACTTATAGTTTCAATGTCTGCCCTTTTCTCAGCCTCCAACTTTATTATGAGTTTAGTTTGTCTCTCATTTTGCTGACAGACTTCAACACTTCTGATACATAATTTCTTGTAGGTATCAGCCAGTTCTTCAAATGTCACTTCCTCATCACTAGTGTCACTTTCAGAGGTACAAACACCAGTTAGTGCAGTAACTAGTTTGGCAGATTCTTCTTCAGATTTACTTTCTGAATCACAGTCAGACCAGGTAACAGACATTCCTTTCTTTTGTTTCTTAAGAAAGGTAGGACATTCAGCTCGAATGTGCCCATATCCTTCACATCCATGGCATTGAATTTCTCTGCTTTGATTTCCCTTCTCTTCAGACTTTAATCTTCTGTTGGAGTCATAAGATCTGTTAATGTCAGAAGGAATGTTCTTAGCATTTGACCTTGACTTTGGATCCATTCTCTTGATGAGTTTGTTGAATTGTCTTCCAAGCATGGCTATAGCTTCTGAAATATTTTCTTCTTCATCCTCCTTGTTTTCATCTTCAGTGTTGGATACAAGTGCTATGCTCTTGTTTTTCTTGTCAACATTGTCACTGATCCCCATCTCAAAGGTATGAAGAGACCCAATGAGTTCATCCACCTTCCACTTGCTGATATCCTGGGCTTCCTCTATAGCAGTTACCTTCATTGCAAATCTTTTAGGCAAGGATCTGAGAATCTTTCTCACCAGTTTTTCTTCTGACATCTTTTCTCCCAATGCTCCTGAGGTGTTGGCAATCTCCAAGATGTTCATGTGAAACTCATGAATGGTTTCATCTTCCATCATCCTTAGGTTCTCAAATTTGGTAGTCAGCATCTGAAGCCTTGACATTTTTACTTTGGATGTGCCTTCATGGGTAGTTTTGAGAGTGTCCCAAACTTCCTTGGCCAGTTCACATTGATGTACTAGTCTGAATATGTTTCTATCAATTCCATTGAACAAGGCATTTAATGCTTTGGAATTACCCAGGGCTAACTCATCTTCTTCTTTGCTCCATTCTTCCTCAGGCTTCAGACTGATTGTCCCATCTTTCTCAGGTATGGTGGGATGGTTCCATCCTTTGTCAGCAGCTCTCCAAGCCTTTTTGTCCAGTGATTTTAAGAAGGAAATCATACGAGGTTTCCAGTAGTCATAATTTGATCCATCCAGAATGGGTGGTCTGTTTCCAAAAACTCCTTCTTTGTCCATAGCGCCAGAAAGTGATATCCCTAGATCTCACCCAGTAAGACAGGCATGGTGCCTGCTCTGATACCAATTGAAATTATGGCAGAAGATACTCAATGTCACAGTGAATGTTATGACACCGTATCTGACTTTCTATAAGACAGTAAATAAAAAAAACAGTAAAGAACACAGTCAATTGTTTACCCAGTTCAGTGTGAAACAACACCTACTCTGGGGGCTACCAAGCCAGGGAGGAAATCCACTATAAGAGATATTAATTCAGGAATAAACCAACCAGTTTATCTCCTTCACTTAAGACCTACCCAATGCAACTTCAATCTAAGTTCAACTTAAACCTGAGTTCCTACTCACTCCCCCTCAATCACAGCAGTGATACTAAATAATTGACTAATGAATTAATGAAGACACTCTTCAGAACATACACTTGATTATGCTTCACAGCTTTTAATCAAGTAACACAACCACTCGTGGTTCAAAGCTTTGAGTGATACATAAACCTAACTTGACCTTGCTTCAAAGCTTTAGTCAAGTGACACAAACACTCTTGCTTCAAAGCTTTGAGTGATACACAACCCTTACAATCAAAACCTACTCCAAGTCCCTTATCACAATGATACTTGCTTGGATTACAGTAGTTAAAACTATACAGCCCCTAATTGATCTTTTGTCAAAGAGTTAATTTCCATTCAGCTTTTCTGTTGAATATATATGCAGCTGTTTCTTCAGTTAGGGCTTCCACGAAAAGCTAGGGTTAATTAGGGTTAACCTCAAGACTTGGTCACAAGACTTTATCAACCAGATTAGGGTTGAGCTCAGTTAACCTAAAGTCCACGTGAGATTCTGTTCTGGAATGTATGAACCAAATTCCTGAAAAATCTCAGAATTAACCAAACGGCATAACTGTTAGATCAGTACAGGATGTCTTAACATTTGCTATGACAACAGAAATCCTGTTTACTGATTTTGGTAGAAAGTAATAAATGTGATCATTGCAAAATGCTCAGATACACACTCATAAATAGCAGCTTCTGTATGCCATTCTTTTTCTGCATAACGTACCTAATAACCCAGAATGTTATGACATCAGTCATGACATTCACACACCTAGTTTTACCAAAAATACATGCCAATAACTAAACACTTACACTGTTTTAGCCTTCAGTAACTCTGAAGATTTGGTCAATCATGCTGAGTACGAAGTTGACGAAGACTGTGAAGTGCCGGGAGAGTTAGCCAGACGTTTGCAACAAGAAGAGATGGCTATTCTTCCTCATGAAGAGTTGCTAGAAACCATCAACTTGGGGACAGAGGAAGACAAAAAAGAGGTAAAAGTGGGTGCTAACCTGGAACCAAGTGTCAAAGAGCGCTTAGTGCAGTTGTTGAATGAATATGTTGAAATCTTCGCCTGGTCTTATGAAGACATGCCGGGATTGGACACAAATATCGTGGTTCACCATCTCCCTACAAGAGAAGACTGTCCACCGATCAAGTAAAAGGTTCGCCGAATGAGGCCCGACATGTCTGAGAAGATCAAAGCTGAGGTAATGAAGCAATTCAACGCTGGCTTTCTGGCTGTTACTTCCTATCCATAATGGGTTGCTAACATTGTGCCCGTGCCTAAGAAGGACGGCAAAGTCAGAATGTGTGTGGACTATCGGGATTTAACCAGGGCTAGCCCTAAGGATGATTTTCCACTGCTACATATTGACATCTTGGTTGACAACACAACTCAACACAAGGTATTTTCCTTCATGGATGGATTCTCGGGATACAACCAGATCAAAATGGCCCCCGAGGACATGGAGAAAACTACTTTTGTCACGTAATGGGGTACCTTCTGCTACAAAGTGATGCCACTCGGACTGAAGAATGCCGGGGAAACCTATCAACGCGCCATGGTAGCTTTGTTTCATGATATGATACATCATGAGATCGAAGTTTACGTAGACGACATGATAGCTCGATCACAGACGGAAGAAGAACACCTTGATCATTTGCAAAAGCTGTTTGCCAGGTTGAAGGAGTATAAGCTCAGACTGAACCCAAGCAAGTGCACTTTTGGAGTTAGGTCTGGTAAACTTTTGAGATTTATTGTCAGCAACAAAGGCATTGAGGTTGATCCAGCTAAAGTAAAGGCTATACAAGAAATGCCTTCCCCCCGCACTGAAAAGGAGGTTAGGGGATTCTTGGGACGCTTAAACTATATCGTGAGGTTCATCTCTCACCTGACATCTACCTGTGAGCCAATTTTCAATCTGTTGAAGAAAGATCAGGTAGTTGAATGGAACAATGATTGTCAAGTTGCTTTTGATAAGATCAAGGAGTATTTACTGGAACCTCCTATTTTGATGCCACCCGTCGAAGGAAGGCCGTTAATCATGTATCTGACTGTGTTGGATAACTCAATGGGGTGCGTACTGGGCCAACATGATGAGTCTGGCCGAAAAGAGAATTCCATTTATTACCTTAGCAAAAAGTTTACCGAATGTGAGACTCGCTACTCACTGCTCGAGAAAACTTGCTGCGCTTTGGTATGGCCTGCTCGCCGGCTAAGGCAGTATATGTTGACTCATACCATTCTGCTACTTTCCAAGATGGACCTGATCAAGTATATCTTCGAGAAGCCTGCTTTATCTGGAAGAATCGCTAGATGGAAAATGATCCTGACTGAGTATGATATCCAGTATACTACCCAAAAAGCTATAAAGGGGAGTGTACTGGCTGACCATCTAGCTCATCAAGACGTCGAAGATTACCAATCTATGAGATTCAACTTCCCTGACGAGGACATCATGACATTGGACAACATTGAAGGTAACAGACCATATGACAGACCTGAACAAGGATCCAGATGGACCCTGTACTTTGATGGTGCTTCAAATGCACTTGGCAACGGTATCGGTGTGGTACTCATTTCTCTGGAAGGTTGCCATACACCCTTCACTGCCCGACTTTGCTTCAGCTGTACCAACAACATGGCTGAATATGAAGCTTGCATCTTTGGACTCAAGGCTGCTATAGACTTGGGAATCAAATCTTTGGTCGTATTTGGGGACTCGGCTTTGGTTATCAGTCAAGTCAAAGGAGAGTGGGACACCAAACATCCTAATCTTATCCCATACAAAGAACATGTCTTGACATTGTTGCCTCATTTCGAGCAGATTACTTTCGAGCATTTCCCGCGAGAAGAAAATCAGTTAGCCGATGCTCTGGCTACAATGTCTTCCATGTTTAAACTCAACTGGGTTAACGAGGCTCCCCAAATCACCATTGAACGAATGGACGAACCTGCACACTTTCATGAGATTAACACCGAAGAAGTAGTGGAACAACCCTGATTTCATGAAATCAAAAGGTATCTCCAGACTAGAGAATATCCTGAAGGAGCTTCAGTCAATGATAAAAATTTCTTAAGGAGATTTTCTGCGAAGTTCTTCCTAAGAAATGGCATCCTTTATAAGCGCATCCATGATTGTGTTCTACTTCGTTGTGTGGAAAAGGTTGAAGCAGAGTTGATCATGACCGAAATACATAGTGGCACATTTGGCACCCACTTGAGCGGACATACGATGGCTAAGAAGATTCTAAGGGCAGGCTACTACTGGTCTACCATGGAAGCTGATTGTCATCAACATTCCCGTACCTGCCACATATGTCAAGTCTATGCCGACAAGGTACATATTCCTCCTGTTCCTCTCAATGTTCTGACAGCTCATTGGCCATTCGCAATGTGGGGCATTGACATGATTGGAGAGATCAAGCCTATGGCATCCAATGGACATCGCTTCATCTTGGTCGCTATTGATTATTTTACCAAGTGGGTCGAAGCAGCTTCCTACGCCTCAGTTACAAAGAATTTGGTTGCCCGCTTCATTAAGCAGAACCTCATATGCCGGTATGGTATACCCGACAGGATCATTATAGACAACGGTACAAATTTGAACAACACTATGATCACCACTCTGTGCGAGCAGTTCAAGATTTATTATCACAATTCATCTCCTTATCGGCCAAAGATGAACGGTGCTGTTGAAACCGCAAACAAAAATATCAAGAAGATTATTCAAAAGATGATTGTCACCTACAAGGACTGGCATGAGATGTTACTGTTTGATCTGCATGGATATCGTACCACGACACGTACTTCAACAGGGGAAACTCCATTTTCTTTGGTATATGGCATGGAAGCTGTTCTACCTATGGAAGTTCAGATTCCTTCCTTGAGGATTATGAAGGATGCCGGTTTGAGTGAAGACGATTGGATTCAGACCCGGCTTGATCAACTTAATTTGATCGACGAGAAGCGACTTACTGCTGTTTGTCATGGTCAGACGTATCAAAAACGAATGACCAAGGCTTTCAACAAGAAAGTCAGACGCCAGGTATATCAAGTCGGAGATCTTGTAATCAAGCGGATCATCTTACCGCAAAGTGATCCCAGGGGGAAGTGGGCTCCTACTTACGAAGGACCATTTGTGATCAAGAGCATCTTCTCTGGTGGGGCAATGATTCTAACCACCATGGACGGCGACGATTTGCCGCACCCTGCGAACACAGACATAGTCAAAAGATACTACGCATAAAACGTCCTGACAAGTTGAAAACCCGAAAGGGCGACTTGGGCAAAAATGGGCATCCCGGTGAATCCAAAACCCGAAAGGGCGGTTCAGGCAAAAATTAGGGATAAACAAAAAAAAAATCTGTACACCCAGCAAGTTGAAAACCCGTAAGGGCGACTTGGGCAAAAAAGGATTTCCCGGTGGATCGAAAAACCGAAAGGGCGGTCCATGCAAAAGTTAGGGAATTAAAGTGTATGGCTATATCTCGTCAGATCACTTTAAGAACAATCTCTTCACCAACAAGCTCCAAGCTTCTGATCAATCCATTCATCGGCGGACGAAGCAGCGAATGGACAAGATATTCAGAGTTGTGAAGGCTATAGCAGAATGGGAACCCCATGGAATTATTACACATAGCCATCTTTCTGTTGTATAAAATTTTTCTCAATTTTTACGACAACATTCTCTTACCAGGATGTCAGTCTCCTTTGTACAAAGATACTTACGAAAGTTAATACAAAAATACTTCAAAGTGCAGAAATTTGCTTGCCTTTCTTTTCTTTTTACACTTATGTTTTATTTGAAAAATGTCCAAATGTTTTGTTAAAAAGGCATATGCATTTGAACATGATCACTGCTTACAAATAAAACGAATTTTAGAAAGGATAATTACTGATAGGTTGAAGGTGTAGGAAGATATCCTTGTGCTATTTCAGAAGAAATGCCCTACAGTACACCATTCAGATCCTCAACAAAGCTAAAAATTTGGAGTATATTTCCCCAGCGGAGTTAAATTTAAAGATCCCCAGTGGAGCCCGAAAACCCTGAAATACCTATCCCCAACAAAGCCAGAATATTCTAAACCTATTTCCCAGCAGGTTATCTTAAAAAATCTGAAAACCAAGCAGATAACAGTTAACTTCTTGGCTTATCCCCAACTAGGATGCTTCCCCAATAGATTGGTGTACAACCCAAGCTCCTGATTTCACCGACCGAGTAAACATTCTCCCCACAAAGTTATCTCCCAGCAGATATAATATTCTCGGTCTCATTTCTCCAAGCAGAAGCCTCCCAGGTTTTAACTCCCCAGTAGATATTTTCGAAGTTTTCCTTATTTCCCAGGAAAGTCATGAAGGGTTCTCATTCCTCTCAGAAGTTGTCAAAGACTTTTAATCCCCAAGCAGTCAGCAAGGATTTCTCATCTTCAACAATCAAGGATTTTCAATCTCCAGCAGCAGTCAAGAATTTATTTCCCCCGACAGCAGTCAAAGATTTTATTATCTCCAGCTATCTGGGACTTATTTTCCTCAATAAGACAGCTCTCCAGCTTACATGTGTATACATTACATTCATATATCATAGACAGTTGATGAAACACATCTTACAGCATCATACAACACAATATCATTTATTATGAGAGCATCATTTGCTTGATACATATCATGCATTGCATACAACTAACCTTTTCCTTTCAGGAAGGATCCTCACAAAAAAATTTTCAAGCGACAAAACTTTTACTTCAGTTGAATTACGGACGAGTTCCTAAATCTCAGCAAAGTGTTTCCTCAGTTGAATTACGGGTAGGTTCCTAAATCTCAGCATGGATGTTTTCTCAGTCGAATTACGGACAGGTTCCTAAATCTCGACAAAACTTTTACTTCAGTTGAATTACAGACGAGTTCCTAAATTTCAGCAAAGTATTTCGTCAGTTGAATTATGGACATGTTCCTAAATCTCAGCATGGATGTTTTCTCAGTCAAATTATGGGTAGGCTCCTAAATTTCGACAAAACTTTTACTTCAGTTGAATTACGGACGAGTTCCTAAATCTCAGCAAAGTGTTTCCTCAGTTGAATTACGGGCAGGTTCCTAAATCTCAGCATGGATGTTTTCTTAGTCGAATTACGGGCAGGCTCCTAAATCTCGACAAAACTTTTACTTCAGTTGAATTACAGACGAGTTCCTAAATCTCAGCAAAGTGTTTCCTCAGTTGAATTACGTGCAGGTTCCTAAATCTCAGCATGAATGTTTTCTCAGTCGAATTACGGACAGGTTCCTAAATCTCGACAAAACTTTTACTTCAGTTGAATTACGGATGAGTTCCTAAATCTTAGCAAAGTATTTCCTCAATTGAATTACGGATGAGTTCCTAAATCTCAATAGAGACGACCCACCAGCGGAATGACGGACGACGGAGCTTCTAAAATTCTACTATTCTCAACAAAGATCAGTTTTTTCCAGCAGGATCCCCCTCAACAACAGATATACAAGCTCTCGCTAAGGAATCTCTTACGCGATAGACACTCCTGAAGATGACATCCTTAAGCCCATCCCCTCGCCAACCATATCTAAATGGGATCTTTAAGCCCATTCCCTCTGTTACAATTTGACGAGTGCAAATTTACGGGCACTCTAGTGTCCAATCCTCTTTTACCTTCGAGTCACGAAAGGCAAGCCTGCCAATCTAAATCTTCAGGTTCAAGAAGATTGAACAGGAGCAGCTGTTGTACCCCAAAATTTTCCCTCTCATTTTATCTACATTTCTCATCACAAGGCCCTTGGAACTCAAGATCAAGCTGGGGTTTGCTCTGCTCAAGACACCTTCTTGCACTGTTGACCTAAATTAGGGTTTGAATTTGCACAGGGATGTTTTGACCTCCAATGCCTAAAGTTACTTTCATACTTCATGTTGGACTCATAAGTTTTCCCATACCAAGTTTCCAGCCTTGAATCCAATTTTTGCCCAGTCAATTGGACAGTTGACCTAGAAATCAATTGTATTGGGGAAAAAGTCAATTATGGCCAATTGATAGTCAAACCTCATGAATTTTGACCCACATCAACATTATGAACTCATATGAACCATTTGATCAAGTTTGGATCACAATTCCACAAGAAATTTGATCAGATCACCAAAAGGGCAAAATGGTCATTTTTAGGGTTTTGACTGTACAAAGGAAATTTTTGACTGTTTGACCTAGCCAATGGCAAATCAAGCCCAACCATGGACTCAAGGAATCAATGACATTATCTTGACCCATTCAACAAGTTCAAAAGATCTCAAATGCATAGGATTGACAGATGAATTTTTCAGTCAACTGATCAAAATTTGACTGTACACTGAAAAGTCATACTTTGACTTTTTGGTCAAAATCAAGTGCCAAGGGTCATTTTTCATCAAGACATGTCAAATTATGAAACTTGTTCATCAAAAAACCCAAAATTGCAAAATAGGGTTTAAAATGGAAAATTTTCATAACTTAGAAATTTTTTAAGTTATAAAATCTTCTTATTTTTTCCTAACTTTGTCCCATATTTTCACCAAGATGCAAATGGATTCAAACAAAACTTACAACATGAAAGTTGTAGTCCATCACAAAGTCTACAAATTTTATCACAAAGTTTTCTCAAAAGAAGCTTGGATCTCAAGTTATGAGTTTTGGAACAAGGGTCCCTAAAACTTTTAACTTAGAGAAATTTTGCCCTAGTTTAGGCAGGATTTTGACCCATCTTCTTGGCCATTTTTCACATAGTTACACTTGGAGTCTTGAGTTGCATTTCAAATATGGATTATAGTACATGTTTCAAGCTTTCCAAATTGTCCAAGAACTCCTCAAACACATTTGTGGTTAGGGAGAATCGAATGCTTGAAGTTGGCAAAAACTCACTTTGTAACCATGGCCAATACATGTTCATACCACTTGCCAAATCTGACCAAACTAGCTTAGTACATAATTACAGGACTCAAAACCAATTTACACTCAAAAATTGAATGCAAATACATTGGACATTGGCATTGTTCTGATCAAGAGAGCATTGTACAATGAACATTTCCATTTTGAGCATAAAGGTCACACTTCCATTTTCATAAAGGGAACTTTATGTCAAATTGCATTTTCTTGAGTCTTGGACTTTTTTCCTTGCAGCAAACAAGTTCCCTAATCTCAGGCATAGTACACCAACTTGAGCATGCTTGTAACTAGCCTGTACAGGCCATAGCTTGGTCACTTCACATCTTTGCTTTCAAAACAAGTCAAATGGCCAAAAGCTCATAACTCACACATCTGATATATTGAACTCAAGAAAAGTTTTCAAACAAATTTCTCATATCCTTGTAAGCCAGAAACACGAGTCTTTGACCTCTCAAACACCCTTAAGCACAAAATCTTCATTTCTGCCCAAAACAGGGCTAGTTCTGCAAATCACAAGCCACAATCAAATCCCCTCGTGCGTTTTGTCCCAAATCACTTCAAACACATTCCAAACAATATACCTAAGTTGTCCAGACTATTCACAAGTTATTATAACTCCATTAACACACATCACCATTTTTGTTTGGAAGCTTTGCAGGTTGAGTTATGTAGCACGATTCAGGCCACTTCAAAATAAACTAAGCATTGGGAAAGGTTCAGGGGACATCAAGCAAGCTCAAAAGAACCTCAGGCCCCATTAAAAGTTGCTGCATTGTCCAGCTCGAACTCAACTGAAATAGGTATTTCATGAACTTCTATCTCTCTATTTAGGAATATTTAGACTTAGGTTTATGAGTGAAAGATGTTGTATTCATTGCCCTGAAACCATACATGAGCTTAGTTTTCATTTATATTAATCGTGCTAGGAGAATTTCATCCATGAATTTTTTGAAAAAACTAGGTTAGAAATTAGGGCCAGAGAAATTCTCTCTGGTCTTTGAAAGTTAGATTAAGTTTTTTATATGGTTAGAATCGTGGTTTGATGCTCTACAAGTTTCATGTTTTGAGTTTTGTCAAAAGATCACAAATACAGGAGATACGAGTTTGTATAGCAAGCGCGCGTTTTTTCAAAGTCTGGAGGAAGAAGATGAAGTTGATAGGCTGGGCTGACTTGTTTTTGCTTCTAACACTTGCTTTTTCAGTTTCACATCCCCTGGCCCATTTCTTTGTATATTTATTATTTTTGCATTTTTATTTCATTTCTGAATTTATTATTTTATTTCCAAAGATAAAAAATGCCAAAAAAATATTTTCATAAATTTTTTTATTTTATTTGGTATTTATTTTAATTATTTCTAACATTAAAATGTTTAAATACTTTATATTATTTTTTTTAAACTTAAAAATAATGTAAAAAATACTTTTATTTTCATTTATTATTTTTATTCACATTTGAAAATATTTTCTTGACATATATACATTTTTGTAAATAATTTATTTTATTTTTATACACACTTAATATATTTAATATATATATATATATATATATATATATATATATATATATATATATATATATATATATATATATATATATATATATATATATATATATATATATATACATATATAATTTATTTTATTAAAAGCATAGAATAAAAAACACAAAAATAATACATTTTAATTTTTATTGATATTTTATACTAAAAATAGTTTTTTTTTCAATATACTTATATTTTTGTACACATTGATACAGTGTTGTATATAAATATTAAATAATACCATTTCTTTAAGGAATTAGGATTTACCCTAAAAATAATTAAAAATAACTTTTTATTCATTTCTTTACATTTCTTTCCATTGAAAATACTTTACATACCTAAAAAATCTTTTTTGCGTAATATATTTTATTTAAATATTTGTTCACTTTGTTTAAATATTATACATTTAAATTTTGATTGCATTTGAGATTCAATTTGGATGTAATAGTAATTAGGGTTTTATATTTCTTGTCAAAATAATCCTCTATCCAAAATTGTACCCCCATCCCCATAATCATGTTGTAATAGCTTAGAGTTTAAATTCTCGCACCTTTAAGCTTTCAATTATGCCATGATTAGAGAATTAGGGTTTGTATGCAAAAATAAAAACCAACAAATAGTTTGACCTAATCAAAGACAAAATGCATGAAAATCAAACACAATACACACTTGCACCCCTAGGGTTACAATCCACTTGTTGCCTTCAAAAATGAGCCATGGTATGCATGTTAAGTACTTTGGCAAAACAAAAACAAAACAAAAGATCACAGTCCCTCGATGACGCTATCTGAGTTGCCTAAACAAAATGATCAAGTCCCTCAAGAAAATTGCCAAAAATACTTGACACAATTGCTATCATGGTCTATACAATGACCCGCGCCTGTCCCGTTTAAACATCCTAACACAAGGTTGTTCACCAAATACAATGGTGAAGCAACACTGTTAAAAGGGTTAAAACACAAGAAAGATCTTTTAGTAAAATAGGGTAGATATCTCTTAGTTACTTGATCAAAACTTGCAAAAACATCCTTGCTATTTTCAAAACACACTTCACCACACAATTTCAAAACCCTACTTTCAAACATTGGAAATTTTTCAAAAGACAAAAACATCTTTGTATACATTCAAACAAGAATCATTACAAAGGTTGCCACAATGATGGCCTCTTTTCAAAACATCTTTCAAAACCACACACAAAGCACCATTTCAAACAATTGAAGAGCACCATTTCAAACAATTGAAAAGAAAAGCAAGTGATCTAAACAAGTAACTAAGAGCCCATGGATAACCATGGATAGAAAGGGTGATAATACCTTCTGTGATCGGTGGAAATAGAACTGACTGTTTTTAATGCTGGTTTGCGAAATGTCGCGGTAAGCAAGAGTCGCCACCGTCTTTTATGTTCTCCAACAAGGAAAGGACAAAAGCACAACAAAATTCCTTTTCGAGATGTTTCTCGGTTCGGGAGGTAGATTATAGAAAGGGAAGGTGTTATCACCCTTTCTATCAGTGGTTATCCACGGGCTCTTAGGTACTTGCTCACTATGTTTTCAAAAATTGTTTGCTTTTCTTGTGTTTGTGGGTTTTGAAAAAGTTTTGTTTTGAAAACTTCTAGGTAACTCTTGTATCAGTCCTCAAGAGTGTATGAAGTATTAGTTTGAAAACTTCTGTTTGAAAGTGTGAGTGCGAAAAGTTGTTTTTGTTTTTGAAAGAGCAAGTACCCAGGAGAAATCTACCTACTCTAAGGAATTAAGCTGTGTAAGAGTCCTTTAGACAGTACTATCCCACTATTGAGAAGTAGGTAGCACCGTCGTTGGAGTTATTCGGGTCAATTCGATTATAGGGACATGTGGTCACTAAAGCAATAGTAGGACGCCTTAGCGGTAACCCTAATGTCCTAGATCCTTTTTATCCGAGGCAACCGTTTCGAGGCAACTGGATCTTTAGACAGGAGGGCGACCTCTAAAACACCATATACTCAATGACCACCTCGAGGCAACCAAGTGAGGTGTACCCTAGGAGTGGCATGTGCGAGTGTGTCAGATTTCATGTTAAGTTATCTTTGCACATGTATTATAGTGAGCTACGAATTGATTTTATTTTTCAAGCAAGTCTTGTCATGCATAGTTAACAGTTAATAGTTGTGCGAAAAGTAAATTGCGGAAAGTAAATCTACGCTATTACAAGGCGTCGGGTATTTACATCGCCAAAACATAACCCTTAAAAATAAATGCGAGAAAATAAAGAAAGCGATAAAAGAGATCCTAATTATCTATTACATTCACGGAGCAGATACATAAATATAATCAAAATAAATATGCGCGAGTAAGAAATTAACTCAGGGCGTCCTTAGGGTTTTGACCCTTTTTAAGAAAAGAACGGAATTTTGGTCCTTTTTTGCATTTAATTAAAATTAAGCCTAATAACTAATTAATTAATTAATTAAAAGAAAAAGTATTTTTGTGTTTCTTATGTCTTAATGAAATAAATAAAAAGAAATTAAAATTATCAAAACCCTAATTCTAGGCTAATTTTATTTATTATAAAAAAAGTCAAAATTAAACCTAATTAAACTAAATTAATTATATTTAGACTTTATTTATAAAAATAATTAATAGTGAAATTAATAAATAATGATAATAATAAGAAAATATTGTTTTTTGAATTAATTATGAAAATTAATTAATTTGTGAGTTAAATAATAATAATGATAATTAAATAATAAGAATAAAAATTAAAATGTAAAAGATAAAAGAGAAAAAATAAGAAAACAAAACCCAGGGGGTGTTGGGCCCAGATGGAGGTGAGTTTGGCAATTCTGGCCCATTTGTACATTCAGCCACGTTTGACTTTCTGGTTGTCCAGCGCATGGTTGACTAGGGAACATCATGGTCACCACTTCATGGCCATTGGATTGGTGCATGTAGACACATGGCGTTTGGATGAGTGAAGAGCATGGTGGAACGCTGCTTAAAGCCTGCATACAATCACGTTGAACAAAATAATATAGAGTTTTGGGTGGACCTGGGAATCGAACCCAGGTCCCAATGATACACAACCAGCGCACCATCCACTGAACCACTTGCCTGCATTTGATATTATAGTGACAATTGAAAATAATATATAAAAACAAACCCATATGCTGTACAAACAAAACAAGCGCGCGTTTCATTTGAACGTTCAAATGGCATGCTTACACGTCTTCATCTCTTTGACTGAACCTGCAAAATAACAAACAGATAGCGGGGGTTTTTAACCCCCACAATCTAACATGAGGAATAATAGCGAATAGGTCTGTGTTCAATATAAATTGTTCGCGAGGGTAGGGTTAAATTCGTCTGGTTCTCAGGATTACAACCATATGCCTCATGCATCCTAATTTTACTTGATTCACAAAGCCCCAACTCCAGAATTGAAGAACCCTAAAACTCGTTCATGGCAAATTCTGATTCTGTGTGTTTTAATGCAATCAACCTATTCCAAAAGCTTCATATGGTCCCTATTAACACAAAACAACCAATAAAATATGTCAAATGCACATGAATAATGAGATGCGATTCTGGAAAATATGTTCAAACCGTGAAACTGTTTCTTTGGATTCTTTGAGCTTTAGCACTTGGTTTTGATTCCTGCACGTTCCTGGGAACCCCTGCAATGTATTAGAAACAATAAAATGCTTTGAATCATGCTGGAACCTGGAAAATAGTTTTGAGTTTTCTTTGGATTTTCTTGAATGGCTATGGCTTTTTTTAGCAGAGATTTCACGTTCAATGCATTAGGGTTGAGTTGTGTATATATAGAGGAATAGAACTAGGTTAAATCTTGGCCAAGAAATCCATGGAATTATAGTTTCAATATTTGATTGAAAATCAAATATTTTTCAATCTTTTTGATTGAAAAAACTTGCTAAATTGGGAGATTCTTGTCCCCTTGATGTGTACACGAGTTTGCCAGCATATCTTGAGCTTATTTGCTTCACAAAATATTGAAAAAACCATATCTTTATATTTCCTACATTTTAAATTAATTAAATGAATTAAAATCAATTAAAAATCCAATTAATTAATAAAAAATAAGAAAATAAGTTCAAATAATCTCAATGGGTCGTGCATAAGCCTTGGACAAAGTTTCAAGAAGGAATTTGAGGCCTATTAGCAAAAACAAAGTGTTTTGAGCAAAGTTGACTTTTGCAAATTCACAAAAATTTCTCAACTTATCCAATGCATATATTGCTCAATTTTGATCATATGAACATGTTCTTGGACATTTTGGAAAGGTCTTGAAGTCCTCTAACCAATGCCTTTGGTCCCATGTCATTTGGATTTACCAATCTCAAGTTATGGTCTTTGACTTAAAGTGCATTTTTGTTGACTTTTGAAATTGACCTATAATGTAGAAATTGATAACTTTTTGTGAGAGCATTTCTTGGACTTGTAATGTGAATATGAGTTGTAGGAAATGTCATCCCCTTCAAAATGAGCATTGGATGGAATTTTTCTGATGAACCATGAAGAAGTTATGCCCTGGTCAAGATACAGTTGACTTTTCTACTGTCCAAAAATAGTAACTTTTGCATCTTTGATGATTTTTGAGCCATGCTTGTGGAATCATGATCATGACTTGATCAAATGATGATTGTGAGCTCAAAATAAGATGTTGACAAAAAATTTTGACTTTTGACTATAAAATGACCATTTTGCCCCTACAGTTGATTGTGAACTAAATAGGGCTTTTGACTGTGGAATTTGGCACTGTGAGTCTTGAGACTTGACATATAGATGCTTGACAATGTATATAGACCTATGGGACATGATTGAGCCATTGAAAACCTCAAATTCCTTGAAAGAACCAAAACCCTAATTTTGACTGGCTTAGGAGGCATTTGGACCGTGCAACCCTTGAGAAATCTTGAGCCACTTGGAGATGATTCTTGATAAATCTTGAAGAATATGGGAGGGAAAATTTTAGGGTACAACAGTTGCCCCTGTTCAATCTTCTTAGACCTGAGGATGTAGATTGGCTTGCGTGCCTTTCATGATCCGAAGGTGGAAGATGATTGAACACTAGAGTGCCCAAAAATTTGCACTCACATAGTAGAATATCAGCAATGTGATGGCGGGAATGGGCTTATAGATGCCATTTGGAGAGATGGTGGATAAGAGGATGGGCTTATAGATGCCATCTGGAGATGTGACATAATCTTGTCGGGAATGGGCTTATAGATGCCATTTGGAACTGTAATGGATAATTTTGGAGATGGGCTTAAAGATGACATCCGGAGGTGTCGATCGCGTAAGAGATTCCTTAGCGAGAACTTGCGTACCTGAGAAAGAGAGATAATTTCCTGGCCTGTTACAGGGGTTGATCTTCAAACTCTTCATGCAGATACTTTTCCTGGCTATATACAGGTATAGATCCATAATCAATCGCTCACAGACATGCCCTGGCTAAATACAGGTATCGAATCTGGAACTTCAAAAGGTTGGTAGAGATAGCTTTCCTGGCTAGATACAGGTGTAAACCTCTAATCCGTCGCTCACAGATATGCCCTGGCTAGATACAGGTATCGAATCTGGAACTTCAAAAGGTTGATCGAGATAGCTTTCCTGGCTGGATACAGGCGTAGACCTCTAATCAGTCGCTCACAGACATGCCCTGGCTAGATACAGGTATCGAATCCGGAACTTCAAAAAGTTGATCGAGATAGCTTTCCTGGCTGGATACAGGCATAGACCTCTAATCAGTCGCTCACAGACATGCCCTGGCTAGATACAGGTATCGAATCTGGAATTAGTCGTCTACAGATATGCCCTGGCTAGATACAGGTATCGAATCTGGAATTAGTCGTCTACAGATATGCCCTGGCTAGATATAGGTATCGAATCTGGAATTAGTCGTCTACAGATATGCCCTGGCTAGATACAGGAATCGAATTTGGAATTAGTCGTCTACAGATATGCCCTGGCTAAATACAGGTATCGAATCTGGAATTAGTCGTCCACAGATATGCCCTGGCTAGATACAGGTATCGAATCTGGAACTTCAAAAGGTTGATCGAGATAGCTTTCCTGGCTGGATACAGGCGTAGACCTCTAATCAGTCGCTCACAGACATGCCCTGGCTAGATACAGGTATCGAATCTGGAACTGTGAAAGTTAATGGTAATCGTCTTTTGATTGACCTTTTCCTGAAAAGGCAAAACATTAGTTGTATGCAATGTCATAATGTATGAAATGCATGATGTCATGATGTTCTCAAAAATAAATGAGATCGTGTCGTATGCACTTTATCATGTATGTAAGCAGGATGTATGAAATGTGAAATGTCTATGAATGTATTTTCGTCTAGGAAAATAAATCCTTGACGAATGCCGGGAGCTTGTTGAATCCTGGGCTGATGTTTGAAGAGTAGAGTTCTTCGTTTCCGCTGGGGATGATGATTGCAAGAATAAACCGGTAGGAGAAGATGACTCCGTTGGGGAATAAACTTGGTGAAGAGATTACTCTGCGGGGAATTACTCTGTGGGAAGAGATTCTTCGCTGATATTTTGATGATAACTCCGCTGGGGATTCCTGTTGATAAATTTTGTTGAGGGGTTTGATGAACTCCACTAGGGATAGGAAGAACTTCGCCGAGGACGATCTTTCTGTTGTAATTTGCTGAGGATAACCCAGTTAGGCTCTGGTGGGGAATAACCTCTGAATATGGCTGGAGAGATGTATGTACTCTGCAGGGGACCAGCTTCCAGACTCTACTGGGGATAAGCTTCCAGAATCTACTGGGGATAAGCTTCCAGAATCTACTGGGGATAAGCTTCCAGAATCTACTGGGGATAAGCTTCCAGAATCTGATGGGGAGATGGTTCAACTCTCCTGGGGAAACTTTTGAACTGTACTGGGGAAGTGGCTCCATTGGGGTGTCTGTATTCCGCCGGGGAACAATCTTATATTTCTGTCGAGGAATATTAAGACTGCCGGGGATGCTTGTTGAAGAATATATGTATACTCTGCTGGAGAATATTGAGATTTTATGGGGATATCCAACTTCCTTAGGGCTGACAGTAGCCTAACTCTGCTTGGGGAGAGTATTGCTGACTTGTTATGGGTACTGTGCCTTTTCAAGGCTGATGGTAGACCAACTCTGCTTGGGGAGAGTATTGTTGATTTGTCCTACTCCCGGGGAGTGAAGGTATCCTGGTTACATTCTTCAGTCGAACCTACCTTGATAACTTGGTGGACATAGCAACTAGATCGCTTAGACAATTCTTATTGCCCCTGTTTATGATGTCACCCATAATTAGTCTTTTGTTTCGCATGCAAATATTTATGATCAGCAATTAATGTCAAATGCATATATCAAAAATGAACATTGGACGTTCTTTGCAAAACAAAACAGATAAAGGAAAAACAATTGGCAATTTGTCTGAAAAAGTGAGTTTGTATTGACTTTGAAATTTGCCTGTAAATAGGCGTTTGTGTACAAGAGGCTAACATCCTAGTAAGAGAACGCCGCCGAACAGAATAAAGTTTATACAATTTGAAAAGGAAAACAAAACAGCTATGTGAAAAAAATCCCACTGGGTTCCAACTCTGCTATCGCCTTTATGTCTTCAAGCGTCTCATCACTTTGCTGCTTAGTTGGAGATGAAGCTGACTGATTGGTGTCGTCTGAGCCTGATGGTTGATACCGAAGTCTGGATGCAGGGTGATCCAATGAGACATAGTATTACGCTTTAATCCCTAACTTTTGCCTGGACCGCCCTTTCGGGTTTTCAGTCCACCGGGATACCCATTTTTTCCCAAGCCGCCTTTTCAGGTTTTCGACTTGCCGGGTGTACATATTTTTTCATTTCATACCTTATTTTTTCCCGAACCCTTTTGGTTCGCCGGGAAGCCCTTATTTTTGCCTAGGTATGTCAACCTAGCGGGTCTTTAATTATGCGTAGTATTTTTTTACTATGTCTGCATTGGCGGGGTGAGGAAGGTCGTCACCATCCATGGTGGTTAGAATCATCGCACCTCTTGAGAAGATGTTCTTAACCACAAATGGCCCTTCGTACGTAGGGGTCCATTTTCCCCTGGGATCACCTTGAGGTAGAATGATGCGCTTGATTACCAGGTCCCCAACTTGATACTCTTGTCGTCTGACTTTCTTGTTAAATGCCTTGATCATCCGTTTTTGGTATGTCTGACCATGGCAAATAGCAGTGAGTCTCTTTTCGTCGATTAGGTTTAATTGATCAAGCCGAGTCTGGATCCAGTCATCTTCGCTCAAACCTGCATCCTTCATTATCCGGAGAGAGGGTATCTGGACTTCAATAGGCAAGACTGCCTCCATGCCATAGACCAAGGAAAAGGGAGTTGCCCCTGTTGACGTTCTTGCTGAGGTACGGTACCCGTGAAGAGAAAATGGTAACATCTCGTGCCAATCTTTGTAGGTCATTGTCATCTTCTGCACGATCTTCTTAATGTTCTTGTTCGCCGCTTCTACAGCCCCATTCATCTTCGGTCGGTAAGGAGAAGAGTTGTGGTGCTGTATCTTGAATTGCTCGCAGAGCTCAGTAATCATCTTATTGTTAAGATTGGTACCATTGTCCGTAATGATCCTCTCTGGTACACCGTATCGACAGATCAGGTTGTGCCGAATGAACCGTGCCACGACGTTCTTGGTTACGGTAGCATAGGAGGCTGCTTCGACCCACTTTGTGAAGTAATCAATCGCCACCAGAATGAAGCGATACCCGTTGGATGTCGTAGGTATGATCTCGCCGATCATATCAATCCCCCACATTGCAAAAGTCCAAGGGGCTGTCAAGACGTTCAGAGGAACCGGAGGAACATGCACCTTATCAACATAGATCTGGCATTTGTGACACGTCCGAGAATGTTGATAACAGTCAGCTTCCATTGTGGACCAGTAATATTCTGCCCGAAGGATTTTCTTTGCCATGGTATGTCCACTAGAATGCGTTCCGAAGGTACCTTCATGCAGCTCTGCCATGATCCTTTCTGCTTCAGTCTTATCCACACAACGCAGTAAGGTTGAATCATGGTTTCGCTTGTATAGAATGTCATTGCTGAGGAAGAACTTTGCCTCGAACCTTCTCAGAAACTTCTTGTCATTAACAGATGCGCCTTCGGGGTATTCTTGAGTTTCCAAGTACCTCTTCACTTCATGATACCAAGGTTTTTCTGTTACCTCTTCAGCCTCAAGATCACAGCAATGTGCAGGTTCATCCAATTTCCAAATAATGATCCGGGGAGCCTCGTTGTCCCATTTAACTTTGAAAATAGAAGACATCGTAGCCAGCGCGTCCGCCAACTGATTCTCCTCTCTTGGGAAGTGTTCAAAAGTTATCTCCTCGAAATGGGGAATCAACGTCAGTACATACTCCTTGTAAGGAATAAGATTTGGGTGTTTCGTATCCCACTCGCCTTTGATCTGACTGATCACGAGAGCGGAATCTCCGAAGACACTCAGAAACTTTATCCTTAGGTCAATTGCAGCTTGAAGACCCATGATCATGCTTCATACTCCGCCATGTTGTTGGTGTAGTTGAAACAAAGTCGGGCGGTAAGTGGAGTATGAGTGCCTTTAGGGGAGATGATCACAGCGCCGATACCATTACCCAAAGCGTTTGAGGCTCCGTCAAAGTGCATAGACCATCGGGATCCTTCCTCAGGTCCTTCATCCGGTCCAGGTACTTCACAATCAGTCACTACCATGATATTCTCGTCTGGAAATTCAAAGTTCATAGATTGGTAGTCATCCACTGCCTGATGTGCCAAATGGTCTGCCAATACACTTTCCTTGATTGCTTTCTGAGTCGTGTACTGGATGTCGTATTCAGTCAAGATCATCTGCCATCTTTCTATTCTTCCGGACAAGGCAGGCTTTTCGAAGATGTACTTGATTGGGTCCATTTTTGAAATCAAGAGAGTAGTGTGAGTCAACATATACTGTCTCAGCCGGCGAGCAGCCCATACCAAAGCGCAACAAGTTTTCTCGAGCAGTGAGTATCGGGTCTCACAGTCGGTAAACTTTTTGCTAAGGTAATAAATGGCGTGCTCTTTTCGGCCAGACTCGTCATGCTGCCCCAACACACACCCCATTGAGCTGTCAAGTACTGTCAAGTATAAGATTAGAGGTCTCCCTTCAACCGGTGGCATAAGAATGGGTGGCTCTTGGAGATACTCTTTGATTCTTTCGAAAGTGGCCTGACATTCATCGTTCCAACGTACCACTTGATCTTTCTTCAGTAGCTTGAAGATTGGTTCACAAGTAGCAGTTAGGTGCGAGATGAATCGGGCAATGTAATTCAACCGTCCTAGAAAGCCTCTGACTTCTTTCTCTGTCTTGGGAACTGGCATCTCTTGTATGGATTTCTCTTTGGCAGGGCCCACTTGAATACCTTTATCACTCATGACGAAGCCTAGCAATTTTCCAGATCTCACCCCAAAGGTGCACTTGTTTGGGTTCAACCTCAGCTTGTACAACTTCAAACGGTCAAACAGCTTCTGTAGATGGTCAAGGTGTTCCTCCTCAGTTTGGGACCTTGCAATCATATCTTCGACATATACTTCAATCTCATGATGGATCATGTCATGAAATAAAGCAACCATGGCACGTTGGTAGGTTGCCCCAGCATTTTTCAACCAAAAAGGCATGACCTTGTAGCAAAAGGTACCCCACTGAGTAACAAAAGTGGTCTTCTCCATGTCTTTAGGAGCCATCTTGATTTGATTATAACCGGAGAACCCGTCCATGAAGGAGATTACCTTATGCTGAGCAGTGTTGTCAACTAGAACGTCGATGTGAGGCAGAGGGAAGTCATCCTTAGGGCTCGCCCTTTTTAAATCCCTGTAATCAACACACATTCTGACTTTACCATCTTTCTCCGGCACTGGAACCACGTTGGCAACCCACTGAGGGTAAGAAGTCACTGTTAGAAACCCGGCATCAAATTGTTTCATAACCTCAGCCTTGATTTTCTCAGACATCTCTGGACGCATACGGAGGACCTTCTGTTTTACCGGAGGACAGTCTTCCTTGGTAGGCAAGTGATGAACCACAATGTCAGTATCCAACCCAGGCATGTCTTCGTAAGACCAGGCAAAGATTTCCACATAGTCATGCAGCATCTGAATCAACCGTTGTTTCACACTAGCCTCCAGATTGGCACCAATCTTGACTTCCTTTCTATCTGTCTCAGTACCCAGATTTACCGTTTCCACTGGCTCTTCATGTGGCTGAATGGCCCTCTCTTCCTGCAGTAGCAGTCTTGCAAGCTCACCAGGCACTTCACAATCATCTTCACCTTCGTCTTCGGCTAAGTTGATCGGATTTTCGAAGTCATAATTGGCAGTAGCAGAGTCGTTACCAGTGAGATCCAGAGTGGATTGGAACCTGTATAGGTGAGTGTGTGTAAATATAGCTATTTTGCAATATGTAATAAAGAAAGAAAAGGAGCGCAAGATTTGAAATGCAAAAAACGTCCAATGCTTTTATTAATGATATATGCAAATGACACACAAAAGCCCTCACAAATGAAGCCACGGTGCCCCGGGTAAGACACCGGGCCATAAAGTTTCACATTATTGTTTGTTACAAATTCAAAACAAATGAGTTCATTACTAAGTGACAAAAGTAATAGGTGTGAAGTCTTTGGAAGTCCAGTTGTTCGGTCCACCGTTGGTTGTTGGGTAGATCCAGCTGTCGAATTCGGATTCCTCCACGTCGTCATCATCCCTAATAGCATTTACTCCATGGTTGGGCATGGGAGCTGTCACCACATTGGGCCTTTCGGGCGCCTCGAACTCAACCTCTTTAGCATCAATAAGGTCTTGAACCTTATTCCTCAGAGCCCAACAATCATCTGTGTTATGCCCTGGGCTGTCAGAGTGATAAGCGCAGCGGGCATTGGGATTGTACTTTGGAGATGTTGTGTTTACAACCTTCGGAGCTTCTTTGACCGTTACCAGATTGGTTGACAGTAGTTGTGGCAATATCTGAGACAGGGTCATACTAAGCCGAGTGTACTGCCTTTTGGGTCTCTCACCCCTTGGCTGGTTATATTGCTGAGGAGCAGCAGCAGGATTTGAAATTACCACCGCGTTGACAGCTTGGCGGCGTTCTGGTTTATTTTGTCTCCTTGAACCATAAACAACACTAGATTCTTTCTTGAAGAGCTTCTTTTCAGAGCTCGAGGAGGCACCTTTTTGTATCTTCCCAGACTTGATACCAGCTTCTATCCTCTCACCAGTCAAGATCAGATTTGTAAACCCAGCAGAAGAATTCCCAATCAGATGGTTGAAGAACGGACCAGACGTGGTCCCCAGGAACATATCAACGAGCTCACGGTCAGTCAAAGGTGGCTGCACCCTTCCAGCCAGGTCTCTCCACTTTTGCGCATATTCCTTGAATCTTTCACCCGTCCCTAGTGACATACCCTGGAGTTGGGTACGCATAGGAGCGAGGTCGGAATTATACTGATACTGCTTGTAAAATGCAGTAGCCAAATCCTCCCAGTTACGAATACTGGTTCCATCCAGCTGATAGAACCATTCGAGTTGAGTCCCTGAAAGACTATCCTGGAAGAAATGGATCCATAAATTCTTATCAGCAGTGTACGGTTGGATCTTCCTTACATATGATCTGAGATGCAGCTTAGGACAGGAAGCTCCGTCGTACTTTGCAAAAGCAGGTGCCTTGAACTTGTGGGGGATCACCACCCCAGAGGATAATCCTAGATCTCCAAAGTCCAACCCGGGCACATGTTGAATCTCCATAGCACTTAAACGGTCCTCCAGCTGCTTGTACCTGTCCTCAGCAGGAGGGTACTGTTCATCATTGTAACCTGTCTCATTGTCGGAGACCACGGGACTAGGAACCCTTCTCTCTTGGGGACTGTCTTTCCCTACAGAGGAAGTAGCCAGATCAGCCTCATTTTGAAGTCCATTCCCGAATCTGCGTCCGGTGTTAAACAGCACAGTCCTCTTCTTCTTCTTCTTCAGAATCAGAGTCTTCAACTCCTGTTGACCCTGGGCTAAGCTCGCGACCAACTCTTGGAACTGGGCGTTCTGGGCCTGGAGGGCCTTGATAGCTTGTTCAGTAGTAGGTTCAGAAGACATGATGATTGCTAAAATAAACAGCGAAGAAGATGAGTGACCTGTAAAAAAGAGTACTTGTTATGCACATGATGCATGATATGTTATTTATGCAATGCATTCAAGGGTTCGAGAATTCAAATTCGTTGTAGACAAAAAAGGAACAGACGTTATATTAAGAAATAATCTGTTCAGTACATCAATGCCTCATGGGCGAAATATTACAAAATACTTAATCCCAAAAGATACTGCGCATCCTCTTTGGAGCGATGTAGGTGTTGAGAGTCTTTTCCTCGTGAAGTAGGCGGGTAAGCTCCAAGACCTTCTTCTCACTGACATGTAGACTGGTTTCAAGAGAATTCCGCTCTTCCTTGAGTTGGATCCAGCTCCTTTGCATTTCTTCCCAAGACGTTGGCATGTCGGATGTTGAATGGTGTACGGAACCTCTCCTTCCAAACCTGGCTCTTTGATCACGGGGAGCACGTGAGGATATGGCATCATAAGCTTCTAGGAGCGGGCTCGTACCCACTTGAGGTAAGGCTCAAGGGGGATGGAGTTCTTGTGCCCCTGTGTCTTACTGTCCACCTTGTTAGGCATCCTCCAAGCTCTGATAAACCTCTGGCGAAGTCCTTGCGTATCGTTGTCGAAGTCAAAAACTATGTCAGGAATCAACATGTCATGAGGGCCATCCCTCCGAGCATATCCAAATTGTCTCAAAGCCAGACAGGGGTTGTAAGTAATGCCTCCTCTGATTCCAAGTAAAGGAACATTAGGAAACTCTCCGCAACGATCAATGATAGTGACATTTTCTCTGGACCGAGAACACCAATGTATATCAGCATGTGTAAGAGTCATTAATCGTTGTGACCATCTCAAACCCCGCTCGTTCTTCAAAACTGATTATGGAAGGTGCGAAATAAACCACCTTGCCAGGAGAGGAGTGCAGCACATGAGAACACCTCTTTTTCTCATGGTTCGAGTGTAACATGAGTGGAGGATGCCCCCAAGCAACGTAGGTATAGGATTCCTGGACATGAAAATCTTGACAGCATTGATATCTACAAGCTGATCCGGATTCGGGAACAACACCAACCCATAGACAAGGAGTGCCACAACTTCTTCAAAGGCTTGTAGGTCAAGGGAATTCCAACATTCTTGTGCCTTCTCAAATAGGAACTTTGCCAAGAATCCTTTGATACCACTTCTGATTTCCCAATGCCCCTTGATGTCAGATGGTTGTAGGCGTAATTCTTTAGCAACCTCTTCAAGTTTTGGTTCCCTTTCTGTACCGTTGTAGGGTAGTTGACTAAGAACAGGAACCTTCAGAAGTTGAGAAAATTCTTCCAAAGTAGGCACCAATTGATAATCCGGGAAAGTAAAACAGTGGTGCAAAGGGTCAAAGAACTGGAAGAGAACTTTTATCATATCTTCTTCAATGTTGGTGTTGACCAAGCTGATGAGTCTACCATGCCTTTCACTGAAGGAAGAGTTCTCAGGAATCCTGGATATAAGCTCCTTAAGCTGAGGAGGGATCCTTACAAGGTTGACCTGAATTTTCTTTCTACGGAGAGATTCCATGTCCTACAAAACAAGAACAAAGATGAAGATTCGAGCCCTTGAAGTGGTTAGTAAATGCATATGATGCTTTATGATGTTATGATGTTATGATAAAAACACACCACAAGTATTCACAAAAGGCAGACATGATAAGGCACACAAGTCACACCAGACAGCCCTTAGAGTTTAGGCCAGCATGAGGTTTAGGTACTACCCTCTTGAAGTTGGTCGGCTCAAAACCTGTCCTATGAATAGTAACCGGGTTCTAAGGAGCTCAATATCATTGGATTGTTTTCTATGTTCATTGTTTTGATTTAGCCACTTAACTGGCGACCAAAATATTCCAAGAAAACAAACCTCAATGAGTATAGTATCGAGTATCTACCAACTTCGGACTGCACCAAAGTCGGTCATCTCACTACCCCTAAAGAGGCCAGGATGGTCAAGTAAGGTTCTAAGGTCAGTTGATGCTTCGCGACACCACGCGGCGGCCCCGTACTCTCCTTGACTTAACTCAAGGGTTACCGGTACTCACCAAAGTGCCACATCAACATAGCAACTGCTTCAACCGTGTCGGTATACCCCGCACAGTTCCCTCACAGTTCCCTCACAGTTTGTTGCTACTTCTAAAAGGTATCCCCCAGATCCGGGTTAGGATCTATGAAACTCCGATGCAAGCCCACAATATTAAAGCAAACAAAACAAGCAATTGAAAACAAGAATGGTCTAATCCTAAGGTACAACTCACCTATTAAGTCTCCCCAGCAGAGTCGCCAGTTCTGTGATCGGTGGAAATAGAACTGACTGTTTTTAATGCTGGTTTGCGAAATGTCGCGGTAAGCAAGAGTCGCCACCGTCTTTTATGTTCTCCAACAAGTAAAGGACAAAAGCACAACAAAATTCCTTTTCGAGATGTTTCTCGGTTCGGGAGGTAGATTATAGAAAGGGAAGGTGTTAGCACCCTTTCTATCCGTGGTTATCCACGGGCTCTTAGGTACTTGCTCACTATGTTTTCAAAAATTGTTTGCTTTTCTTGTGTTTGTGGGTTTTGAAAAAGTTTTGTTTTGAAAACTTCTAGGTAACTCTTGTATCAGTCCTCAAGAGTGTATGAAGTATTTGTTTGAAAACTTCTGTTTGAAAGTGTGAGTGCGAAAAGTTGTTTTTGTTTTTGAAAGAGCAAGTACCCAGGAGAAATCTACCTACTCTAAGGAATTAAGCTGTGTAAGAGTACTTTAGACAGTACTATCCCACTATTGAGAAGTAGGTAGCACCGTCGTTGGAGTTATTCGGGTCAATTCGATTATAGGGACATGTGGTCACTAAAGCAATAGTAGGACGCATTAGCGGTAACCCTAATGCTCTAGATCATTTTTATCCGAGGCAACCGTTTTGAGGCAACTGGATCTTTAGACAGGAGGGAGACCTCTAAAACACCCTATACTCAATGACCACCTCGAGGCAACCAAGTGAGGCGTACCCTAGGAGTGGCATGTGCGAGTGTGTCAGATTTCATGTTAAGTTATCTTTGCACATGTATTATGGTGAGCTACAGATTGATTTTATTTTTCAAGCAAGTCTTGTCATGCATAGTTAACAGTTAATAGTTGTGCGGAAAGTAAATTGCGGAAAGTAAATCTACGCTATTACAAGGCGTCGGGTATTTACATCGCCAAAACATAACCCTTAAAAATAAATGCGAGAAAATAAAGAAAGCGATAAAAGAGATCCTAATTATCTATTACATTCTCGGAGCAGATACATAAATATAATCAAAATAAATATGCGCGAGTAAGAAATTAACTCAGGACGTCCTTAGGATTTTGACCCTTTTTGAGAAAAGAACGGAATTTTGGTCCTTTTTTGCATTTAATTAAAATTAAGCCTAATAACTAATTAATTAATTAATTAAAAGAAAAAGTATTTTTGTGTTTTTTATGTCTTAATGAAATAAATAAAAAGAAATTAAAATTATCAAAACCCTAATTCTAGGCTAATTTCATTTATTGTAAAAAAAGTCAAAATTAAACCTAATTAAACTAAATTAATTATATTTAGAATTTATTTATAAAAATAATTAATAGTGAAATTAATAAATAATGATAATAATAAGAAAATATTGTTTTCTGAATTAATTATGAAAATTAATTAATTTGTGAGTTAAATAATAATAATGATAATTAAATAATAAGAATAAAAATTAAAATGTAAAAGATAAAAGAGAAAAAATAAGAAAACAAAACCCAGGGGGTGTTGGGCCCAGATGGAGGTGAGTTTGGCAATTCTGGCCCATTTGTACATTCAGCCACGTTTGACTTTCTGGTTGTCCAGCGCATGGTTCACTAGGGAACATCATGGTCAGCACTTCATGGCCACTGGATTGGTGCATGTAGACACATGGCGTTTGGATGAGTGAAGAGCATGGTGGAACACTGCTTAAAGCCTGCATACAATCACATTGAACAAAATAATATAGAGTTTTGGGTGGACCTGGGAATCGAACCCAGGTCCCAATGATACACAGCCAGCGCACCATCCACTGAACCACTTGCCTGCATTTGATATTATAGTGACAATTGAAAATAATATATAAAAACAAACCATATGTTGTACAAACAAAACAAGCGCGCGTTTTATTTGAACGTTCCAATGGCATGCTTACACGTCTTCATCTCTTTCACTGAACCTACAAAATAACAAACAGATAGCGGGAGTTTTTAACCCCCACAATCTAACATGAGGAATAATAGCGAATAGGTCTGTGTTCAATATAAATTGTTCGCGAGGGTAGGGTTAAATTCGTCTGGTTCTCAGGATTACAACCATATGCCTCATGGATCCTAATTTTACTTGATTCACAAAGCCCCAATTCCAGAACTGAAGAACCCTAAAACTCGTTCATGGAAAATTCTGATTCTGTGCATTTTAATGCAATTAACCTATTCCAAAAGCTTCGTATGGTCCTTATTAACACAAAACAACCAATAAAATATGTCAA
Source organism: Vicia faba (assembly GCA_948472305.1). Classification (NCBI taxonomy): domain Eukaryota; kingdom Viridiplantae; phylum Streptophyta; class Magnoliopsida; order Fabales; family Fabaceae; genus Vicia; species Vicia faba. The sequence goes on from OX451736.1 coordinate 1,499,828,851, forward strand.
ATGCACATGAATAATGAGATGCGATTCTGGAAAATATGTTCAAACCGTGAAACTGTTTCTTTGGATTCTTTGAGCTTTAGCACTTGGTTTTGATTCCTACACGTTCTTGGGAACCCCTGCAATGTATTAGAAACGATAAAATGCTTTGAATCGTGCTGGAACCTGGAAAACAGTTTTGAGTTTTCTTTGGATTTTCTTGAATGGCTATGGCTTTTTTTAGCAGAGATTTCATGTTCAATGCATTAGGGTTGAGTTGTGTATATATAGAGGAATAGAACTAGGTTAAATCTTGGCCAAGAAATCCATGGAATTATAGTTTCAATATTTGATTGAAAATCAAATATTTTTCAATCTTTTTGATTGAAAAAACTTGCTAAATTGGGAGATTCTTGTCCCCTTGATGTGTACACGAGTTTTCCAGCATATCTTGAGCTTATTTGCTTCACAAAAGATTGAAAAAACCATATCTTTGTATTTCCTACATTTTAAATTAATTAAATGAATTAAAATCAATTAAAAATCCAATTAATTAATAAAAAATAAGAAAATAAGTTCAAATAATCTCAATGGGTCGTGCATAAGCCTTGGACAAAGTTTCAAGAAGGAATTTGAGGCCCATTAGTAAAAACAAAGTGTTTTGAGCAAAGTTGACTTTTGCAAATTCACAAAAATTTCCCAACTTCTCCAATGCTTATCTTGCTCAATTTTGATCATATGAATATGTTCTTGGACATTTTGGAAAGTTCTTGAAGTCCTATAACCAATGCCTTTGGTCCCATGTCATTTGGATTTACCAATCTCAAGTTATGGTCTTTGACTTAAAGTGCATTTTTGTTGACTTTTGAAATTGACCTATAATGTAGAAATTGATAACTTTTTGTGAGAGCATTTCTTGGACTTGGAATGTAAAGATGAGTTGTAGGAAATGTCATCCCCTTCAAAATGAGCATTGGATGGAATTTTTCTGATGAACCATGAAAAAGTTATGCCCTGGTCAAGATACAGTTGACTTTTCTACTGTCCAAAAATAGTAACTTTTGCATCTTTGATGATTTTTGAGCCATGCTTGTGGAATCATGATCAAGACTTGATCAAATGATGATTGTGAGCTCAAAATAAGATGTTGACCAAATTTTTTTACTTTTGACTGAAAAATGACCATTTTGCCCCTGTAGTTGATTGTGAACCAAATAGGGCTTTTGACTGTGGAATTTGGCAATGTGAGTCTTGAGACTTGACATATAGATGCTTGACAATGTATATAGACCTATGGGACCTGATTTATCCATTGAAAAACTCAAATTCCTTGAAAGAACCAAAACCCTAATTTTGACTGGCTTAGGAGGCATTTGGACTGTGCAACCCTTGAGAAATCTTGAGCCACTTGGAGATGATTCTTGATAAATCTTGAAGAATATTGGAGGGCAAATTTTGGGGGTACAACACCGTCCCTTTCTATAATATACTCCCCGAACCCAAGAAAACATCTCAAAGGTCTTTCCTGTGCTTTTTGACCATTCCTTAGGATAAAATAAAAAGTCGGTGGCGACTCTTGCTAAACCGAAACATTTGCGAATACAAATGCAAAATCCCAAGTCAGTTCTCCCACCGTATCACAATGTGTGAAATCATGGAGCTGACCCCAATTGGCACACCCACATTCTTCAACCACGGCCCTGGCGTCCTTGAGAGAAGCCATCTTCAAAGGAGGTTTGTGGCTAGTAGTTTCAGTCGATGCCAAGATCTGAGGGACCTCTTCAAAATTCTGACAAGGAGTTTCTATGAATTCCCCGTCCATCTCTATGTAGTGGAAGGAGTTGAGGTGACTCACCATATATTCTTCTTCACCCTGCATTGTGACAATCTTCCTTTTTACCGGATACTTCAGCATTTAGTGGAGTGTGGAAGTGACTGTCCCAGCCTCATGGATCCAAGGACGACCCAACAAACAAGAATACGATGGCCTGATGTCCATCACATAGAAAGTGGACCCAAAAATCTGAGAACCTACTTTGACAAGGATGTGCACCTCCCCGTGCACCATTCTCTTTGATTCGTCAAAAGCCCTTACCACAATGTTACTAGGCTTTAGAGTCAAACCTTTACAATCCAACCGGTCCAACACCTTCTTTGGCAGAACATTCAGTGAAGACCCAGTATCTACCAGCACATGAGCCATAGTGGTACCCCTGCATTCAATCGAGACATGCAGAGCATCATTATGCTTCCTTCCTTTTGGTGTCAAATTCGCATCTAAAAAACCCAGCCCATTATCAGCAGTCAGGCTGGCCACACAATCTTTGAACTGATCAGGTGAAGTCTCTTGCGGCACATGTGTAGTTTTGAGGAATGCGATCAAAGCCTTCACATGGGCCTCAGAGCACAACAGCAAAGACAACATGGATATTTTCGATGGGGTCTGCCCCAATTGCTCGACTACATTGTAGTCGCTCTTCTTAATGATTTTCAGTATTTCCTCCATTTCTTGCTTAGAGGATTCCACAACAATTTTCTTAGGTGAATCCGTCCGAGAATGCTCACCTATAATCTCCTTGCCGCCGGTATCAGACGATTCGCCGACAGGGGTAGTAACTGGAGCAAGAACAGGAACAGTAGCAGATGTACTAGCAGGAACAGCAAATGGAATGACAACAGGTTTGTTGACAGTCTTAGGGGAAATTTCAGGAGAGAAGACCCTTCCACTTCGGGTAACTTTGCTGGTTCCGACAATGTTACCAATATCAGGATCAGCTTCTTCATCTTTCAAATCTTGTTTGATGCCATGATAGTACACATCAGCACCATAATGCCAGGGGACAGCTTTGTCCGAGACATACGGGACAGGAACAGGAACATTGATTACCAGTGGAGCAATTCTTAGAGCAGATGTAATCCTAACAGTTCTTCGCGAGGAAACCTTGGAAGGATTGGCGGAAATGGTTATAATGGCAACGTATTCAGATGGAACAATGGGAACCAAAGTTTTCTCAAACAAAATTTCTTTGCTATCTATCAAGCGTTGAACACCTAACTTCAGCAAACGACAACCAGAGGGTAGAAACGAACACATGTGGCAACCTTCACCACAATCCGGAAATAAACAGCCAACAACAAATTCTTCTTGACAGTCATGAGAGGAGTAGAAACTTAATCAACAGAGGTAACGAATAAATCAGTATCAACAACATTAACTCCACGGCCGTGCTTAGGCATGGGAGCAGTTATGACATTTGGCTTCTCTGGAGCATCAAAATCTATTTCCTTGGCTTCAATCAAGTCTTGTACTTTGTTTCTCAAAGCCCAGTAGTCATTTGTATCGTGGCCAGGACTCTCAGAATGATAGGCACACCGGGCATTTGGATTATATCAGGGAGATGCAGTATTTGGATTCTTGGGAGCCTCTCTCAAGGTTGCCAAGTTGGATCTCAACAGATGAGGTAGAACTTCAGCCAATGTCCTGTTGATGCGGGTAAACTGTCGTTGTGTTCTTTCCACCCTTTGTTAATTGTTGCATTATGGAGAAAGTGCAGATCTAGGTATCATCACGACACTCACTGTCTGATTGTTCAGCCCTGTTTTGGCCCCTTGGGATGTAGATGGAATTGGCTTCTTTCTTACCAACAAAAGGCTTCTTTACTGAACTTGAAGAGGCATCCTTCTGTATTTTGCCTCTTTGAATCCCAGCTTCTACTCTTTCCCCAGTTAGGATCAACTCAGTGAAACTAGATGATGAGCTGCCGATCAAATGATTGAAAAATGGACCAGATAGTGTCCCTAGAAACATATCAACCAACTCCCTATCAGACAATGGGGGTTGAACTCTCCCAGCCAAGTCTCTCCATTTTATGCATAATCTTTAAAACCTTCACATGCACCCATGGACATACTCTGGATTTGAGTACAAGTGGGAGCAAGGTCGACATTGTACTGATACTTCTTGTAGAAAGCAACAACCAGATCTTCCCAGTTTCAGATATTTTCTCCCTCCAGCTGGTAGAACCATTCAAGTTGAGTCCCTGACAGACTATCTTGAAAGAAGTGAACCCACAGATTTCTATCAGCTGTCTGGGGCTGGATCTTTCTGACATAAGAATGGAGATGAAGTTTTGGGCAGGACACCCCATCATACTTAGCAAAAATTGGAGCTTTGAACTTCTGCGGGATGACTACTCCCGACACCAATCCCAATTCTTCAAAATCCAGTCCAAGTATCCTCTGAACTTCCATGGCACTTAGACGATCTTCTAACAGCTTGTATCTATCCTCAGCAGGAGGATATTGCTCATCATTATAATCAGTATCATTGTCAGAGACTGCAGGACTAGGGTCCTTCTCTTCTTCCTGATTCTCCCCTTCCTTGGATGAAGAGGTCAGATCAGTTTGTCTCTTTAACCGCTCTCCAAACCTTCTGCCCATATTTAGAATAACGAAAGCCTTCTTCTTTTTCTTCTTTTCTTTCAGGATGAGGGCTTTCAGATCCTCCTGCCCTTTTGCCAGACTTATAAACATTTGTTGGAAGTGGGCGTTCTGTGCCTGAAGGTCCTTGATGGTTTGCTCAAAAGACATCTCGTGCTGAAATAAACAGCGAAGAAGATGAGAAACCTGTAATGGTACCTGCAATGATGTGTATGATAATGGGATGCGCATGCAATGATTTCAAAGACTTTGGGAAATTTAAATTTGCAAATCAAAATAAACAAAAACTTTATTAGTTGAATTTGAAGTTCAAAATGCCTTTTAGGCGTTACAATTAAAAATAAATTTGAAACTATAAAGACATTAAAGTTCCCATGGATGCTTCCTCTTTGTGCGGAGATAGTCATTGAGTCCTCTTTCTTCATGCAACTGCTTTGTGAGCTCTAAAACCTTCCTCTCCTGAGCATGGAACTGATCACTGTAAGTATCCCGCTCCTTCATCAACTGAATCCAAGACCTCTGTAATTATCCAAGATCAGTGGGCATATAAGGATAGAGAATTGTGTAAGGAATACCCTCTTCCGTAGTGGGTTCCACAATCACTGGTAAAACGGGAACATAGGGCATCATAAGTTGCTGGGCACGAGCTCATACCCATTATAGGTAAGGTTCCATAGGAATGGAAGTCTTTGGCCCTAAAGCCTTGGCGCCAGATCTGTTTACCATGCCCCAGGCTCGTATGAACCTCCGGCGATACTCTTTAACATCCTCCTCATAGTTGAATACAATACCCTCGATAAGTAACTCATGGGGACCATCCTTTCGAGCGTAACCAAATTGTCGCAGAGCTAAACAAGGGTTGTAGGTTATACCCCCTCTGATGCCAAGTAACAGGACATTAGGGTACTCTCCGCAGCCGTCAATAATAGCAGTATTTTCCATAGCTCGAGAACACCAAAGAACATCTGTATGAGCGAGTGACATTAACCTTTGAGACCAACCCAAACCTTCTTCATTCTTCAGTATGGACTTAGGGAGGTGAGAAATAAACCACCTCGATAGCAATGGCATACAACACATAAGAATCCCTCTTCTCTTCATGGTACGAGTATGGAGAGTGTGCAAAATATCTCCGAGCAAAGTAGGCACCGGGTTGCGAGAGAGAAAGATCTTGATAGCATTCACATCTACGAATGAGCCCGGATTAGGGAATAGGACTAACCCATATATTAGAAGATCCAAGACCTCCTCGAAAGCCTGAAAATCCATATCATCCCAAAACAGCTGGGCTTTGTCTATCAAAAACTTAGCTAGAAAACCCTTGACTCCGCTTCTTGTTTCCCAATTAGATACCATGTCGGCCCGTTTCAGGTGTAAAGCTGAGGCAATGACTTCTGGATTAGGAGCTTCTTCTAAACTTGTGAAGGGTAACTGCTCAAGAATGGGTATATCCAACAGCTGAGAGAATTCTTCCAAGGTGGGTACCAACTGATAGTCTGGAAAGGTGAAGCAATGGTACTTGGGATCAAAGAACTGAAAAAGTACACTCATCATCTTTTCATTAAAGTTTGAAGTAACCAGGTTGAGAAGTCGACCATGTCTCTTGGTGAACGCAGAAGTTTCAGAAACCCTTGATGCTAGCTCTTTGAGTTGGGAAGGCATCTTCACAAAGCTGATTCAGATAGTGTTTCTATGAACAGAATCCATGATCTGCAAAACAGGGCAAAGATAAATTCCCTTGGTCTTTGAAATGGTTAGTGCAATAAGAATGGATGCTATGTTATGATGCATGATGTCATGATAAAACACAGGTATAACAAACACAGGTATAGAAAGCACAATCAAGTCACACAAAGTCCTTAGGTATAAGGCTTACATGAGGTCACAGGTAGTACTATCTTAAAGTTTAGTTGGTTTCAAACCTGTCTTAAAAAGTAGTCGGGTTCTAGAGGATCTCAATATCACTGACCATCCTTTATCGAGCATTGTCTCAACTCAAGCAATCTTTTCTTGCGGCCGAAATATCCCGAAAGTCTGATCTTAATGAGTGTAGCATAGAGTATAAACCAGTTCTGAGCTCTATACCGAGGCCGACTGTTGTACCCCAAAATTTTCCCTCCCATTTTTCTCAATACATTTCAAGTGAGGTCCTCAAATTGCTCAAGAAAGTCCAAGGGTTGGCCAGACAAACTCTCTCCTAAGGCAGTCTACCTCAAATTAGGGTTTCATATTGCATCAATATACTTGAGTCCAAGGGATCCCAAATGCTCACCATTTATCCTAATATGTTCTCAAGATCATCCATGTCAAGTTTCAAGCCTTGCAGAGGAAGTTTGCTCAGTCAATTGCTCAAAGGCCTGAAAATCGACTGTGCTAGGGCAAAAGTCAATGTGGCCCACATGCAGTCAAACTTCAATATTTTTGGCCAACATTCTCATTTTGAAGTATTATTCATCATTTGATCAAGGATTGATCATGATTCCTCAAGGATTGCTCACAATTCATCAAAACCCAAAAGTTGCTAAATTAGGGGTTTGTAGGAAAAGTCAACCCAACTTTGACCAAGCATAACTTTCTCATACTTTATCAAGAAGGACCCATAAAAAAATCATTTTTAAAAGGATGCAATGCCCTACAATTCATCTTCAGCTCCCAAGTTCAAAATATGCACTCACAAGAAGTTATGAATTTGGACATTATAGGTCATTTTGAAAAGTCAATAAAAACACCTTTTTTTGTCAAAGCTTCATACATGAACATGGAAGAATCAATTAAGATGAGACAAAAAGGGTTGTTTAGAGGACATCTTGAGATTTCTAAAAAGTCCAAGAACACCTTCATAGGATCAAAATTGAGGAAGTTATGCATTGGTGAAGTTGACCTTTTTTACAAAATTGCCAAAAGTCAAAAGTGCCTCAAATTGCAATTTTTGTCAAATGGGCCCAACTTTTTGTACTTGTCTTGAGTTTGTAACATGGTCCAAGACCCGTGATCCTTCCCACTTGCCTTTATTTTATTTTCGCCATTTATTTTGATTTTTATTTCAATTAAATCAAATTAAATCAAAATAAAATAATGGAAATATAAAAATCATTTAAACCTTGAGATTTTGTGCATATTTCAGGTCTCTTATACAGCTAGCAATGAAATCAAATCGTGCAAGGCATGTTTGTACACAAAAAGATTGGTTTTTGGCTTGTTTTGGAAAGATTTACATGAGAATCAAATCTTGATCAATCACCTTAATTGAAAAATATTTGGAACAAATTTATAAACCTAATTCACTCAAGGCTACATATAGAACATTGGAAGACCAAAAGTACAAGGGTTAGAGGCGTGTAGAGTGAAGAACAACTTTCAAAAAATCAAGAAAAAGTAGCAATCTGATTTCATAATTTCAGGCTATCTCAAGCCTTCCAAGCTATCTCATTCGTTTCATGGGTGTTCAAGGAGTCTATACCAATCACCAACAAGGGTTTTCGTGCCCAGAAACGCAATGTAAGTGCTTCACGACATCCCTCCTTTTTTGAAATCCAATATCATTATTTTGGCATTTGTAGCATGAGTTATTTATATATTATTGTTCAGTGAATCATTTGCAAGTTATTGGTAATGATTAATTGCATTTTTGCTAACCATACAGAGATCCACCATCGTTAGGTTTTCTTGGTTCATTTTAGGGTTTTCTTATGCAGGTAAAATTGGCCCAAAAGAGAGGTACCATGATGTTCATAAGGCCAAGACGAACTGGCCTGTGGCATTAGTTTTCTTTTATCATGCTTGTAGGTGATTCTGGAAACACGCAGGGTTATAGCTACAGACTTATGTCTGGAGGTAAAAGTCCTTGACTTTTACCAACGAAGAGAGGAAGAAGAAGGTGGCATGGCAACACACCATTCGTCCATTCAAAATTCACACGTTTCTTTATGAGTTGATTTACTTTTCCAATATAATAATTGCTTGTTTCTCTTTGTACAACAAGACATGCCAGCTCAGTTGGTTAGTTGGAGAGAGAAAAAGCTAAAGGGCCTGGATTCGATCCCCATGTCCCTTCGTGCTTCAATATTATTTTTCCATATTTGATCCCATGCGCAGGTTTCCCCTAGATCCATCATGGACCATCAACTTGCAACCACTGGATCTAAAGCAGATCAAATCCAACACTTGGCATGTGAGGGTCTACCAAAGGCCCTAGTCAACTTGCAACGTGGAATCATGAGAAGTCAAACATGGATCCAGGCTATTGGGCTCAGATTGCTATGGACACCCCCTGATGCTTTGGATACCAGACCCAATTCTTTCTTTTTCTTTCTATATTTTCTTTTATTTAATTATTTTGATTAAATTATTTTCTAACATACAAATTAATTCTTTTTTTTTATTTTATAAAAACTCACAAAAATCAATTTCATCAAATTTAGGGTTTTTACATATTTTGTCAAAATTAATTTAATTAGTTTAATTTAATTTTAGGGTAACTTTAATTCTTTTTTTGTAAATAAATTAAAATCAATTAGAAAATTAGGGTTTTTGTTTAATTTAATTTTTATTTTCTTTTCTTAAAAATAACCAAAATACAAAAATAGGTCAAAATTAATTATTTCTCTTAAATTAAATTAATTAGTAATTAGGTTTGTACATATTTAATTAAAACCTTTTTTTTTCCAAAATAATCAAAAACAACAAAAAATGATTTTTCTTTTAATTAGATTTAGGCGGGGTCAAAATCCTAATTTTTTCTCGTTCTCGATTCATCACGCGCGTTTATTTATTTTTTACAATATTAAGTTAACTGCTTATGGGATGTAATAGTTTAATTAGGACTTTTCGTTTATTTATCGTTTTACGGGTTTTTGGCTATGTAATTAATCCCCCTCCCCGAAGCCTTGTAATAGCGTAGTTTTATTTCTCGCATTTTAATTTTCGCAAATATTAACTGTTAGATGTATGATAATAGGATTGAATGATAAGAATGTATGTTAATTTTAAAATGGTTAGCACCCTAAATGTGCAAAGATAATAATTGAAATTGAATAACTCGCAAATGCGCACTCCTAGGGTATACTCTCACTTCGGTTGCCTTCGGTAAACGATCATTAAGTATAGGGCATTTTAGTGGTTGCTCTCTTGTCTAAACAAAGATCAAATGTCCCGTTCGGAAATGTTGCCTCGGAAAGGTTGCCTCGGATATGTTGCCTCGAATATGATCTTAAGACATTAGGGTTATTACTAAGACATCCTAACATTGGTTTAGTGATCGTACGTCCCTTTCAAATTGACCCTTACAACTCCAACGACGGTGCTACCTACTCACTAATAGTAGGATAGCATTGTCTAAAGGAAACAAGAACATAAACATTCTTTTTTCGAGTAGGTATATGCTAGTAGGTACTTGCTCAAAATCAAACTTTTCCACACTTACACTTTTTTCAAACCAAGTTTTCAAAAATACTTCGTAACACTCTTGAAGACAGAAGCAAGGGTTAAAACGAAGTAAAACAAAAAACTTTTCAAAACACACAAACACAGACAAATTTTTTTAAAATGATGAGCAAGTACCTAAGAGCCCGTGGAAAACCACAGATAGAAAGGGTTCTAATACCTTCCCTTTCTATAATCTACCCCCGTACTCAAAATCTCGAAAAAGGAATTTTTCTGTGCTTTTTTCCTTTCCAGGTGGACAAAATAAAAGTCGATGGTGACTCTTGCTTACCGCAACATTTTGCAAACACAAACGCAAAACACAAACCAGCATTTTCTCAAAACAGTTCTGGTTCTGCCACCGTATCACAGAACTAGCGACTCTGCTGGGGAGTATAAGTGGGGTATACCTTAGGATTAGTTCATCATAAATTGTTTCTCTTGTTTGATTTGATTGCTTTAATTTTGAGGGTTTTGTATTGGGAGTTACTATAGATCCTAACTCGGATCTGGGGAACACCTTTTAGGTAAGTAGCAATAAACAGTGAGGGAACTGTACAGCATAGACCGATACGGTTGAAGCAGTAGCTACGTTGATGTGGCACATTGGTTGGTACCGGTATCCCTTATGGAGAAACGAGGAGAATACGGGGCTGATATGTGTGTCATTAAGCATTGTGATACGGTGGGAGAACTGACTTGAGGTTTTGCGTTTGTGTTCGCAAATGTTTCAGTTTAGCAAGAGTCACCGCCGACTTTTTATTTTATCCTAAGGAAAGGTCAAAAAGTACAGGAAAGACCTTTGAGATGTTTTCTTGGGTTCGGGGAGTAGATTATGAAAAGGGAAGGTACAAGCACCCTTTTCATCCATGGTTATCCATGGGCTCTTAGTTACTTGTTTAGATCACTTGTTTTGCTTTTCAATTGTTTGAAATGGTGCTTTGTGGGTGGTTTTGAAAGATATTTTGAAAAGAGGCCATCGTTGTGGCAACCTTTGTAATGATTCTTGTTTGAATGTATACAAATATGTTTTTGTATTTTGAAAATTTTTCAATGTTTGAAAGTTAGATTTAGAAATTGTGTTGTGAAGTGTGTTTGAAAATAGCAAGGATGTTTTTGCAAGCTTTTGATCAAGTAACTAAGAGCTATCTACCCTATTTTACTCAAAGATCTTTCTTATGTTTTTAACCCTTTTTAAAAGTGTTGTTTCACCATTGCATTTGGTGAACAACCTTGTGTTAGGATGTTAAACGGGACAGACGCGGGTCATCGTATAGACCATGATAGCAATTGAGTCAAGTATTTTTGGCAATTTTCTTGAGGGACTTGATCATTTTGTTTAGGCAACTCAGATAGCGTTATCGAGGGACTATGATCTTTTGTTTTATTTTTGTTTTGCCAAAGCACTTAATATGCATACCATGACCCATTTTTGAAGGTAACAAGTGGATTGTAACCCTAGGGGTGCAAGTGTGCATTGTGTTTGTTTTTCATGCATTTTTTGTCTTTGATTAGGTCAAACTATTTGTTAATTTGATTTTGGCATACAAACCCTAATTCTCTAATCATGGCATAATTGAAAGCATTAAGTGCGAGAATTTAAATTCTAAGCTATTACAACATGATTATGGGAACGAGGGTATAATTTTGCATAGGGGGGTATTTGACAAGAAATATAAACCCTAGTTACTATTACATCAAAATTGAATTACAATGCATAAATATTTAAATGTACAATATTTAAATAAACAAAATAAATAAATATTAAGTAAAATGTATTATGCAAAAAAAAAGAAGTTTTTATGTATGTAAAGTATTTTTAATATAAAGAAATATAAATAAATAAATAAATAAATAAATAAAAAAGATTAATTTTATTTATTAAAGGGGCAAACCCTAATTCTTTTAAGAAAATAATATATTATATTATTTATATACAAAAAATATACTAATATGTACAAAATAAGATATATTGGAAAAAATGTTTTTTAGTATAAATAATAATAAAAAATAAAAATGTAATATTTTTGTATTTTTATTCTATGTTTTTAATAAAATAAAGGTATATATATATATATATATATATATATATATATATATATATATATATATATATATATATATATATATATATATATATATATATATATATATATATATATATATATATATATATATATATATATATATATATATATATATATATATATATATATATATATATATATATATATATATATATATATATATATATATATATATATATATATATATATATATATATATTAAATATATTCAATATGTATAAAATAAAATAAAATATTTACAAAAATAAAATATATTCAAGAAAATATTTTCAGTGTGAATAAAAATAAGAAATATTAATATTAGTATTATTTACATTATTTTTATGTTTTTATAATTAATATAAAGTATTTAAATTGTTTTTATGTTAGAAAAATCAAAATAAAATACCTAATAAATGTAAAAAAAAAAGTGAAAATATTTTTAAGCATTTTTTATGTTTGAAAATAAAATATCAAAGTCAGAAAAGAAAACAAAAATTCAAAAATGCAAAAATATGAGAAATTGGGCCAGGGGGTGCAAAAAGAAAAGAGAGGGGGGGTGTTAGAAGCAAGAAGGCGAGGCCCAGACCAGACTTCATCTTCAACCTCCAAGCGATGTGCACAAACTTGTTTGTAATATTGGCAAGAGTTGAATATATCAGATGTACAAGTTCTTGACTTTTTGCATAATTACTTGGTTTTGAAGTAAAAGTGAGAGTTGACAATGCTATGGTTGTACTGGCTTGTACCCTAGCTGCACAAAGTGGTTGAGCTTTGCCTGACATTAGGGAGCCTTGTTTGCAGTAAAGGGCTTGGTGTATGGCTTAAGAAATGGAATTTGACATAAAGCATGCTTTATGTAAATGGAAGTGTTATCTTTATGCCAAAAATGGATTTATTCATTGTGCCAAGCTCTAATGGTCAGAATAACACCAATGTCCAATGAGTTTGCATTCAATTTTTGAGTGTTGGAGGGTTTAGAGACCTGTAATTAAGTACAAAGCTAGTTTGGACATATTTTGCAACTTGTATGAACATGTATTGGCCATGGATACAAAGTGAGTTTTTGCTAACTTCAAGCATTCGATTCTCCCTAACCACAAATGTGTTTTAGGAGTTCTTGGACAATTTGGAAAGCTTGCAATATGTAATATAATCCATATTTGAAGTGTAACTTGAGACTCCAAGTGGAACTATGTGAAAAATGGACAAGAAGATGGGTCAAAATCCTGCCTAAACTAGGGCAAAATTTCTCTAAGTTAAAAGTTTTAGGGACCCTTGTTCCAAAAATTATAACTTGAGATCCAAGCTTCATTTGAGAAAACTTTGTGCATAAAAGTTGTAGACTTTGTGGAGGACTATCACTTTCATGTTGTAAGTTTTGTTTGAATCCATTTGCATCATGGTAAAAATGTGGGACAATGTTAGGAAAAATTAAGAAAATTTTATAACTTAGAAAAATTCTAAGTTATGAAAATTTTCAATTTCAAACCCTAATTTGCAATTTTGGGTTTCTTGATGAACAAGTTTCATAATTTGACACATCTTGATGAAAAATGACCCTTGGCACTTGATTTTGACCAAAAAGTCAAAGTTTGACTTTTCAGTGTACAGTCAAATATTGATCAGTTGACTGAAAAATTCATCTGTCATATCCATGCATTTGAGATCTTTTGAACTTGTTGAATAGGTCAAGATAATTTCATTGAGTCCTTGAGTCCATGGTTGAACTTGATTTTCCACTGGCTAGGTCAAACAGTCAAAAATTGCCTTTGTACAGTCAAAACCCTAAAAATGACCATTTTACCCTTTTGATGATCTGATCAAATTTCTTGTGGAATTGTGGTCCAAACTTGATCAAATGGTTCATATGAGTTCATAATGTTGATGTGGGTCAAAATTCATGAGGTTTGACTGTAAATTGGCCACAGTTGACTTTTTCCCCAATATAGGTGATTTCTAGGTCAACTGTCCAATTGACTGGGCTAAAATTTTATTCAAGGCTTGAAACTTGGTATGGATAAACTTATGAGTCTAACATGAAGTATGAAAGTCAATTTGGGCATTGAAGGTCCAAAAATCCATGTGCAAACTCAAACCCTAATTTAGGTCAACAGTGCAAGGAGGTGTCTTGAGTAGAGCAAACCCTAGCTTGGTCTTGAATTCCAAGAGCCTTGTGATGAGAAATGTTGATAAAATGAGAGGGAAAATTTTGGGGTACAACAGTTGCCCCTGTTCAATCTTCTTGAACCTGAAGAGTTAGATTGGCAAGTTTGCCTTTCGTGGCTCGAGGGTAAAAGAGGATTGAACACTAGAGTGCCCGTAAATTTGCACTCGTCAAAATATTATTGAGGGAATGGGCTTAAAGATGCCATTTGGAGATGGTAGAATCTTCCTGGAGATGGGCTTAAAGATGCCATCTAAGAATGTTTGTTGAACCGCAATGTTGTAGGTCAGAAGAATGAGCATCAAAATGGTATTCGTGTCTGGAATGCATTTGAACTGTATCTGGAGACTAAGTCTGTATGAGCAAAGGAATGGCGTCCGTGTCTAGAGTGTATCCGAGCTGTAACTGTATTTGATTCTTGAATGAATGTCAGAATGACTGCCGTGTCTGAAGTGTATCTTTATTCTAAATGGGTAACAGAGAAACATCTGTGTATGGAGCAACTGGGTGCTGGGGATAAGTTATGAATGAGTGATAGAATGGCAACCGTGTCTGGAGCGTATCTGGACTGTATCTAAAGTTGAGATTTGTATGAGTAGCAGAATGACTTCCGTGTCTGGAGTGTATCTGAAACTGTAACTGGGATCTGAATAAGTGACAGAATGACTTCCGTGGCGACTGCACTGGGGAGAATCAAACTTATGGTGTAAGGGCCAGAATGGCATCCGTGTTTGGAGCGTATCTGAACTTGAAGTTGTTAGTTGAATCTGAATGAGAAATAGAATGGCTGCCGTGTCTGGAGCGTATCTGGTCTGTATCGGATTGCTGAAGTCTGAATAGGTAGTAGAATGACCGTCGTGTCTAGGGTGTATCTGTACTGTATTTTGACTTGGAATTCTGAATGAGTAATAGAATGACCTTCGTGTCTGGGGTGTATCCATACTGTATCTGAATAATTGTTAACGATAGCCTTTTAATCTTATCCTGAAAAGGGTAAAATGTTAGCTAAAACACAAAGTTATGTTGCATGATATGTATGATGCAATGAACTGTGTTTCATCAATGTTTATGATATATGAATGTAATGGTTATGCATGTAAGCTGAGTAGCTGTCTTGCTGAGGAAAATAAATCCTTGATAGACGGAGATAATGAAATCTTTGACTGCTGCCAGGGAAAGTGAATCCTGACTGATGCTGAGGACTCAAAAATCTTTGATTGTTGAAGATGAGAAATCGTTGTTGACTGCTTGGGGATTAAAGATCTTTGATTTTTAAGAATGAGAAATCCTGGGACCACCGCTGGGGATTGAAAACCCTTGGTGACTTGTGGGGATTCAACAAGAGCTTTGACAACTTATGCGAGGAATGAGAATCCTTCATGACTTTCCTGGGAAATAAGGAAAACTCTGAAGACCTCTACTGGGGAATTAAAACCTGGGAGGCTTCAAATGGAGAAACAGGAGCTAGAATCCTCAGTCTGTTGAGGAGTAACTCTGTGGGGAGAGTGTTTACTTGGCCAGGGAAATCAGGAGCTTGGGTTGTACGCCAATCTACTGGGGAAGTTGGGGAAAATTGAATGGTTCCTAATGGGGATTGATAGTTTGGAAAATTGACTTTGTTGGGGAAGAAGGTTTAGAATATTCTAGCTCCGCTGGGGGATAGGTATTTCAGGGTTTTCAGGCTCCACTGGGGATCGGGAGTTTGAACTCTGATGGGAACTTTGAAACTTAACTCTGTTGAGGAATAAAGTTTTAAATATACTGGCTCCGTTGGGGATTTTGAAATTTAAACTCCGCTGGGGATGTATACTCCAAGGTTTTAGCTTTGTTGAGGATCTGAATGACATACTGTAGGGGATTTCTTCTGGAATAGCCTAAAGATGTCTGCCTACCCTTTCAACCCACCAGTAATTATCCTTTCTCAATTCGTTTTATTTGTAAGCAGTGATTATATTCAAATGCATATGCCTATTTAACAAAACATTGGACGTTTTCAAATAAAACATAAGTGCAAAAGGAAAGGAAAGGCAAGAAAATTTTGCACTTTGAAGTATTTTTGTATTAACTTTTGTAAGTATCTTTGTACAAAGGAGACATACATCCTAGTAAGAGAATGTTGTCGTAAATTGGGAAAATATTTATACAAAAGAAAGATGGTTATGTGCAATAATTCCATGGGGTTCCCATTCTGCTATGGTCTTCACAACTCTGAGTATCTTGTCCATTCGCTGCTTCGTCCGCTGATGATTGGATTGATCATAAGCTTGGAGCTTGTTGGTGAAGAGATTGTTCTTAAAGTGATCCGACGAGACATAGTCATACGCTTTAATTCCCTAATTTTTTCCTGGACCGCCCTTTCGGGTTTTCAGTCCACCGGGAAACCCTTTTTTGCCCAAGTTGCCCTTTTGGGTTTTCAACTTGCCGGGTGTACAGATTTTT
Organism: Vicia faba; assembly: GCA_948472305.1. Lineage (NCBI taxonomy): Eukaryota > Viridiplantae > Streptophyta > Magnoliopsida > Fabales > Fabaceae > Vicia > Vicia faba. The sequence goes on from OX451736.1 coordinate 1,499,845,360, forward strand.
TTGTTTATCCCTAATTTTTTCCTGAACCGCCCTTTTGGGTTTTCGACTCACCGGGATGCCCATTTTTGCCCAAATCGCCCTTTCAGGTTTTCAAATTGTCGGGTCATTTTATGCGTAGTATCTTTTGACTATGTCTGCATTCGCAAGGTGCGGCAAGTCGTCGCCGTCCATGGTGGTCAGAATCATTGCCCCACCAGAAAAGATGTTCTTGATCACAAATGGTCATTCGTAAGTAGGAGTCCACTTGCCCCTGGGATCACTTTGCGGTAAGATAATCCGCTTGATTACAAGATCTCCGACTTGATATACCTGACACCTGACTTTCTTGTTGAAAGCTTTGATCATCTGTTTTTGATACGTCTGACCATGACAAACAGCAGTAAGTCATTTCTCATCGATCAAATTAAGTTGATCAAGTCAGGTCTGAATCCAATCATCTTCACTCAAACCGGCATCTTTCATGATCCTTAAGGAAGGAATCTGAACTTCCATAGGTAAAACAGCTTCCGTGCCATATACCAAAGAAAAAGGGGTTGCCCCTGTTGAAGTACGCGCCGTGGTACGATATCCATACAGAGAAAACGGTAACATCTCATGTCAGTCCTTATAGGTGATTGTCATCTTTTGAATGATCTTCTTGATATTTTTGTTCGCGGCTTCAACAACACCGTTCATCTTTGGCCGATAGGGAGATGAATTGTGATGATAAATCTTGAACTGTTCGCACAGAGCGGTGATCATAGTGTTGTTCAAGTTTGTACCTTTGTCCGTGATAATCCTGTCGGGGATACCGTACCGGCATATGAGATTCTTCTTAATGAAGCGGACAACCACATTCTTTGTAACTGAGGCGTAGGAAGCTGCTTCGACCCATTTGGTGAAATAATCAATAGCCACCAGAATGAAGGGATGTCCATTGGATGCCGTAGGCTTGATCTCTCCAATCATGTCGATGCCCCACATTGCGAATGGCCAAGGAGCTATTAGAACGTTGAGAGGAACAGGAGGAATATGTACTTTGTCGGTGTAGACTTGACATTTGTGGCAAGTACGGGAATGTTGATGACAATCAGCTTCCATGGTAGACTAGTAGTAGCCTGCCCTTAGAATCTTCTTAGCCATCGTATGTCCGCTTAAGTGGGTGCCAAATGTGCCACTATGTATTTCGATCATGATCAACTCTGCTTCAACCTTGTCCACACAACGAAGTAGAACACAATCATGGATGCGCTTATAAAGGATGCCATTGCTCAGGAAGAACTTGGCAGAAAATCTCCCTAAAAACTTTTTGTCATTGACGGAAGCTCCTTCAGGGTATTCTCGAGTCTGGAGATACCTTTTGATTTCATGAAACCAGGGTTGTTCCACTACTTCTTCGGCATTAATCTCATGACAGTGCACAGGTTCATCCATTCTTTCGATAGTGATTTGAGGAGCCTCATTATCCCAATTAAGTTTAAACATGGAAGACATTGTAGCTAAAGCATCTGCTAACTGATTTTCTTCTCGCAGAAAATGCTCGAAGGTAATCTGCTCGAAATGAGGTAGCAATGTCAGGACATGTTCTTTGTATGGGATAAGATTAGGATGTCTAGTGTCCCACTCTCCTTTGATTTGACTGATAACTAAAGCCGAGTCCCCAAATACGACCAAAGATTTGATTCCCAAGTCTATAGCAGCCTTGAGACCAAAGATGCAAGCTTCATATTCGGCCATGTTGTTGGTACAGCTGAAGCAAAGTCGGGCAGTGAAGGGTGTATGGCAACCTTCCGGAGAAATGAGTACCGCACCGATACCGTTGCCAAGTGCATTTGAAGCACCATCAAAGTACAGGGTCCATCGGGATCCTTTTTCAGGTCCGTCATACGGTCCGCTACCTTCAATGTTGTCCAATGTCATAATGTCCTCGTCAGGGAAGTCGAATCTCATAGATTGGTAATCTTCGACGGCTTGGTGAGCTAGATGGTCAGCTAGTATACTCCCCTTTATAGCTTTTTGGGTAGTATACTGGATATCATACTCAGTCAGGATCATTTGCCATCTAGCGATTCTTCCAGATAAAGCAGGCTTCTCGAATATATACTTGATCGGATCCATCTTGGAAATCAGCAAAGTGGTATGAGTCAACATATACTGCCTTAGCCGGCGAGCAGCCCATACCAAAGCGCAACAAGTTTTCTCGAGTAGTGAGTAGCGAGTCTCACAATCAGTAAACTTTTTGCTAAGGTAATAAATGGCATGCTCTTTTCGGCCAGACTCGTCATGTTGGCCCAGTACGCACCCCATTGAGTTATCCAAAACAGTCAGATACATGATTAACGACCTTCCTTCGATGGGTGGCATCAAAATAGGAGGTTCCAATAAATACTCCTTGATCTTATCAAAAGCAACTTGACAATCATTGTTCAATTCGACCACCTGATCTTTCTTCAACAGCTTGAAGATTGGCTCACAGGTAGATGTTAGGTGAGAGATGAACCTCGCAATATAGTTTAAGCGTCCCAAGAAACCTCTAACCTCCTTTTCAGTGCGGGGGGAAGGCATTTCTTGTATAGCTTTGACTTTAGCAGGATCAACCTCAATGCCTTTGTTGCTGACGATAAATCCCAAAAGTTTACCAGACCTAACTCCAAAAGTGCACTTGCTCGGGTTTAGTCTGAGCTTATACTCCTTCAATCTGACAAACTGCTTCTGCAGATGATCATGGTGTTCTTCCTCTGTCTGTGAACGGGCTATCATGTCGTCTACGTAGACTTCAATCTCATGATGTATCATGTCATGAAATAAAGCTACCATGGCGCGTTGATAGGTTGCCCCGACATTCTTCAGTCTGAATGGCATCACTTTGTAGCAGAAGGTACCCCACTGCGTGACAAAAGTAGTTTTCTCCATGTCTTCGGGGGCCATTTTGATCTGGTTGTATCCTGAGAATCCATCCATGAAGGAAAATACCTTGTGTTGAGCTGTATTGTCAACCAAGATGTTAATGTGTGGCAATGGGAAATCATCTTTAGGGCTATCCCTGTTTAGGTCCCTATAGTCCACACACATTCTGACTTTGTGTCCTTTTTAGGCACGGGCACAATGTTAGCAACCCATTATGGATAGGAAGTAACAGCCAGAAAGCCAGCATTGAATTGCTTCATCACCTCAGCTTTGATCTTTTCAGACATGTCGGGCCTCATTCGGTGGACTTTTTGTTTGATCGGTGGACAGTCTTCTCTTGTAGGGAGACGGCGAACCACAATATCTGTGTCTAGTCCCGACATGTCTTCATAGGACCAGGCGAAGATTTCAACATATTCATTCAACAACTGCACTAAGCATTCTTTGACACTTGGTTCCAGGTTGGCACCCACCTTAACCTCTTTCTTGTCTTCCTCTGTTCCCAAGTTGATGGTCTCTAGCAACTCTTCATGGGGCAGAATAGCCCTCTCTTCTTGTTGCAAAAGTCTGGCTAACTCTCCCGGCACTTCACAGTCTTTGTCAACTTCGTACTCAGCATAATTGACCAAATCTTCAGAGTCACCAAAGGCTAAAGCAGAATAGTCACCCATGGAATCCGGAGTGGATGGGTACCTGTATTTTGTGAGTGTGGGTATGTGTAAGGGATAGCCATCCTTAAACAAAACAAAATGTAAAAGGAAAGAAAATGAACACAACAATTTATAGATGAAAATTTCCAATGATTCATTAAACATGGCATATGATAATGAAGAAAATCAAGCCCTTACAAATGGACCTATATGCCCCGGGCAAGGCATAAGGTGAAAATAGTGTACGAATTGTTTAGTTATTACATACCAAAATAGGAAATTGTTCAAAGATAAATTACTGGTTGATGAAAGTGATGGGAATAAAGTCCTTCACTTCCTAGTTGCTTAATCCTCCTTCGACGGTTGGAAAGATCCAATCTTCAAAGTTGTCTTCTTCATCATCATCTTCAAAGGCATTAATTCCATGGTGAGTGATTTTTACGGGTGGTCCTCCGGCCCTGGAGCGACGTACAACTTTCTGGCCAGCAGCAATAAAACCTAGTCCGAACTTGTATGTCTTGTGAGAAAACTCAGGCAGTTGCCCCCACATTGTACTCCTTCCTTCTTTGATTACAACCTCTGCATCTTTGAGGCTTTCCATTCTAGACACAGGCTTGGAAATAACAGGCACATTAATCATTGTCTTCGCCACTGCGACTTCAAGAGGAACCTCTTCAAAATGTTGGAAAGGCGTTTCTATGAACTCGCCATCCAACTCCACATAGCAGAAGGAGTTGAGGTGACTTATCATGTACTCTTCCTCCCCATGAACCGTTATAATCTTTCCCTAAACTGGATATTTTAGCATTTGGTGCAGAGAGGAAGTGACTGCCCCAGCATTGTGGATCCACAACCTTCCCAACAAGCAAGAATATGAAGGACGGATGTCCATCACATAAAAGGTGGAGTTGAAGATTTCTGTGCCCACTTTGATAGGAATGTCTACTTCCCCATGAACCATTCTCTTAGAACCGTCGAAGGCTCTAACAACGATGTTACCAGGCTTCATGGTCAAACCTTCGCAGTCCAGTCTATCCAACGCCTTTTTCGGTAGTACATTCAGAGATGAACCGGTATCCACCAGGACATGGGCAAGTGTGGTTCCCCTGCATTCTACTGAGACATGCAGCGTGTCGTTGTGCTCCCTTCCCTTAGGGGTCAAATAAGCATCGGAAAAACCAAGACCATTATCAGCAGTAAGACTAGCCACGCACTCTTGAAACTGTTCAGCCAAAGTTTCTTGAGGAACATGAGCCGTCTTTAGAAATTTGATTAAGGCCTTAGCATGAGCCTCAGAGCAGAGTAGGAGAGCCAACATGGAGATTTTGGAAGGGGTCTGCCCTAGCTGTTCCACGACGTCGTAGTCGCTCTTCTTGATTATCTTTAAGATTTATTCCATCTCTTTCTGGGTGGTCTCGGGGATAACCACAATATGAGCCTTCGTCCTGACAGGCGCTTCTAGTATCCCCTTACCTTTATTAGAAGTAACATCAGGGGGTCCAGCTTCGGGTACATCAACTTATTTAATTATCGGGCTTTGCACAGATGGCTTGATAGGGACAGAAACTCTCGAGGGTCCGAAGACTGCTCGTGGAGGAGCAATCTCCAGAGAAAAATATCCTTCCGCTACGAGTTATCTTGCTCGTTCCCGCAATGTTCCCTATATCGGGGGTTTCATCATTGGAATTCTCTTGGACTGATTCAATCTGTTTGACACCATGGTAGAATATTTATCCTCCGTAGTTCCATTGTATCGTCTTGTTAGATTTATACGGGACAGGCCCCCGCATGTGATTTTTAACGGCACAAACTTAGGATCAGGCGTAATCTTGATAGGCCTTTTGCAGGCCTTGGGAAGATTGTCGGAGATGGTTATTATTGCAATGTCATTGGTTGAAGTAGCAAAAGTAGCAGGAGTAACATGAGTGAAGGTATCAATAGGAGTCTTTTGAAAGAGTATCTCTTGGGTATCCATCAGGCGTTGAATGCCTGATTTCAACATTGGGCAGTCAGCTTGTATGTTTAAACAAAAGTAACATTCTTTTCCACAGCCTGGGAATATCCCGACTTTCATCAAATTCACTTTAATCACTGGTAACGGAGTCAAAAGGTCAGCAACATTGGTAACATGAAGGTCTTCCATAATGGCATGAACATTATGACCGTGCTTGGGCATTGGGGCAGAAATCACATTCGGCTTTTCGGGCGCATCGAATTCTACCTCCTTGGCGTTAATCAGGTCTTGGATTTTGTTCTTAAGTGCCCAACAGTTGTTGGTATCATGCCCTACACTGTCAGAATTGTAAGCACATTTTGCATTAGAGTGGTAATATGGAGAAGAGGTATTAGGGTTCTTTGGCGCTTCCTTCAAATTGGTAAGATTCAACTTTAGCAGATGAGGGAGTACTTGAGCCGGTGTCATGTTGATTCGGGTGAATTGCCATTGTGGCCTTTCTACCCTTTGTTGACTAGATCTTGGCTGATTGCTGCGAGGTTAATCATTTGAAGAGTTTTGGATCATTACAGCCCCCACAGTTGGCCGGCGCTCGATTATTCCTTGGCTTTTCTAAGAATAAACACCAGAAGCTTCCTTCTTAGCTGGGAAGGTCTTCTTAATAGCAGTGGACGCGGAGGTATCTTTATGAATCTTACCACTTTTAATGCCAGCCTCGACCCTTTCACCGGTCAGAATTAATTCGGTGAATCCCGCGGAGGAACTCCCAATTAAATGATTGAAGAAAGGGCCAAACAGGGTCCCTAAAAACATGTCAACCAGCTCTCTATCTGACAATGGTGGCTGCACCCTTCCAGCCAGATCACGCCACTTCATGGCATACTCTTTAAATCCCTCGTTAGAAGCCATACCCATACTCTGTAGTTGAGTACGAGTGGGCGCCAAATCAGTGTTGTATTGGTATTGTCGATAGAAAGCAGCAACTAAGTCTTCCCAGTTATGAACCTCCGATCTCTCGAGTTGATAGAACCAGTCTAATTGTGTGCCTGACAAACTATCTTGGAAAAAATGGACCCAAAGATCCTTATCATATGAGTGGGGTTGGATCTTTCTGACGTAGGATCTCAGATGCATCTTTAGACAGGACAAACCGTCATACTTAGCAAATGTAAGAACTTTGAACTTGGGAGGAATGACGATCCCAGCGACCAACCCTAGTTCTTCGAAATCTAAACCGGGTACCCTTTGCAACTCCATGGCTGCCAATCAATCCTCAAGATTTTTAAATTTATCATCCACCGGGGGATATTGCTGTTCAGAGTAATCTTCATCCTCTTCCCCTTCTTCTTCTTTAACTTTAGATTCATAAGGCATCACAGTTCCTTTTCCTTTACCAGCCCCTTCATCAGACGTCGAGGGGAACTCGAGAACTTTTCTAGCATGGCTTTCAAACCTCCTTCCCATAATGACCACACCAGGCCTTTTCTTCTTTTTCTCTTTATCTTTCTCCAACAGTGCTTTAAGGTCCTCTTGACCCTTTGCTAAGGTCATGAGGAGTTGCTGGAATTGCGAATTTTGTGCTTGCAGATCCTTAATCCTCTGCTCCAAATTCATCTTGCAGAAATAAACAGCAGAAAGATAAGGAAACCTAGTGTGAAGACCTGTTTATGCATATGATGAATGATATGTTATTCATGTAATGCATTCAAGGATTCAGAAATTCAAATTTGTTGCAAACTAAAAGAACACACATCATATTAAGAAGAAACTTGTTAGTACATAAGTGCCCCATGGGAAAAATATTACAAAATTCTTAATGTAAAAAGACATTGCGCATCCTTTTTGGCGCGATGTAGGTGTTGAGAGTTTCCTCCTCATGAAGTCGGAGGGTAAGCTCTAAAACCTTCTTCTCACTGGCATAGAAGTTGGCTTCAAAAGTATTCCGTTCTTCTTTGAGTTGGATCCAACTCTTTTGTAATTCTTCCAATGATGTTGGCATGTCAAGATGTAGGAGGGTGTATGGAACCTCTCCTTCCATAATAGGCTCTTTGACACATGGAGAATGTGAGGGTATGGCATCATAAGATTCTGGGCGCGGGTTCGTACCCACTTGAGATAAGGCTCAAGGGGGATGGAATTCTTGTGCCCCAGTGTCTTACTATCCACCTTGTTAGGCATCCTCCAAGCTCTGATGAACCTTTGTCGAAGTCCTTACGCATCATTGTCGAAGTCAAAAACCAAGTCAAGAATCAGCATATCATGAGGGCCATCCCTTCTAGCATATCCAAACTGTCTTAGAGCTAAACAGGGGTTGTAGGTGATGCCTCCCCTAATGCCAAGTAGTGGGACATTAGGGAATTCCCCACAACGATCAATGATGATGACATTTTCTCTGGTCCGAGAACACCAATGAACATCAGAATGTGTGAGGGTCATCAACCGTTGTGACCACCTTAAACCCTGCTCATTCTTCAAAACTGATTGTGGAATGTGAGAAATAAACCACCTTGCTAGGAGAGGAGTACAACACATGAGAACACCTCTTTTCCTCATTGTTCGTGTGTAAAATGAGTGTAGGATGTCCCCAAGTAATGTAGGCACATGATTCCGAGATATGAAAATCTTGACAGCATTCACATCTATAAGTTGATCAGGGTTTGGGAACAAGACCAACCCATAGATGAGAAGTGCTACAATCTCCTCAAAAGCTTGTAGATATAGAGAATTCCAGCAGTCTTGTGCCTTCTCAAACAAGTACTTTGCCAAGAAACCCTTGACACCACTTCTGGTTTCCTAATGACCTTTGATATCAAATGGTTGCAAGTGTAAGGCTTGAGCAACATCTTCAGGCTTTGGTTCTTTTTCCATACCGTTGTAGGGTAGTTGATGAATAATAGGAATCCTCAGAAGTTGAGAAAATTCCTCCAAAGTAGGTACTAGTTGGTAATCAGGGAATGTGAAACAGTGGTGTAGGGGGTCAAAGAACTGGAAGAGAACTTTCACCATGTCTTCTTCAATGTTGGAGTTGACCAAGTTGAGAAGTCTACCATGTCTTTCACTGAAAAGAGAATTCTCTGGAATCTTGGAAGTAAGCTCCTTGAGTTGAGGAGGGATTCTCATAAGGTTGACTTGAATTGTTTTCCTGCGAAGAGATTCCATGGCCTACAAAACAGGAACAAAGATGAAGATCTAAACCCTTGAAATGGTTAGTGGATGCATATGATGCTTTATGATATTCATGATGTATGCACAAAAATATGTACAAGCAAGTCACATAAGATCCTAGTTTCAGGCTTGCATGAGGATTCATAGGTAAGTACCCTCTTGAAGTTAGTTGGCTCAACCTATCCTATAAATAGTAACCAGGTTCTAAAGAGCTCAATATCACTGGATTATTTTCTGTGTTCATTGTTTTGGTTTAGCCACTTAACCGGCGACCAAAATATTCCAAGAAAATAACCCTCACTGAGTGTAGTATCGAGTATCTACCAACTTCGGACTGCACCAAAGCCGTTCATCTCACTACCCCTAAAAAAGGCCAAGATGGTCAAGTAAGGTTCTAAGAGTTCATTAGTGCTTTATGACATCACTCAGCGGCCCCGTATTCTCTTTGATTGACTCAAAGGCTACCGGTACTCACAAATATGTCGCACTAATATAGCTATTGCTTCAACCATGTCGGTATACCCCGCACAGTTTCCACAACGTATTGCTATTTACCAATGAATGTTTCCCAAAAATCTGGGCGAAGGATTCAAACCCAAACAAGAGAACCAAATGTAAAGCAATCAAAGCAATCAAGACATGCAAAGGTGATCTAAACCCTAAGGTTACTCCACTTTTAAATTTATCTCCAGCAGAGTCGCCAGTTCTGTGATACGGTGGGAGAACTGACTTGAGGTTTTGTGTTTATGTTCGCAAATGTTTCGGTTTAGCAAGAGTCGCCACCGAATTTTTATTTTATCCTAAGGAAAGGTCAAAAAGAACAGGAAAGACCTTTGAGATGTTTTCTTGGGTTCGGGGAGTAGATTATGAAAAGGGAAGGTACAAGCACCCTTTTCATCCATGATTATCCATGGGCTCTTAGTTACTTGTTTAGATCACTTGCTTTGCTTTTCAATTGTTTGAAATGGTGCTTTATGGGTGGTTTTGAAAGATGTTTTGAAAAGAGGCCATCGTTGTGGCAACCTTTGTAATGATTCTTGTTTGAATGTATACAAAGATGTTTTTGTCTTTTGAAAAGTTTTCAATGTTTGAAAGTTAGATTTTGAAATTGTGTTGTGAAGTGTGTTTGAAAATAGCAAGGATGTTTTTGCAAGCTTTTGATCAAGTAACTAAGAGCTATCTACCCTATTTTACTCAAAGATCTTTCTTATGTTTTTAACCCTTTTAACAGTGTTGTTTCACCATTGCATTTGGTGAACAACCTTGTGTTAGGATGTTAAACGGGACAGGCGCGGGTCATCGTATAGACCATGTTAGCAATTGTGTCAAGTATTTTTGGAAATTTTCTTGAGGGACTTGATCATTTTGTTTAGGCAACTCAGATAGCATCATCGAGGGACTATGATCTTTTGTTTTGTTTTTGTTTTTATTTTGCCAAAGCACTTAATATGCATACCATGGACCATTTTTGAAGGCAACAAGTGGATTGTAACCCTAAGGGTGCAAGTGTGCATTGTGTTTGTTTTTCATGCATTTTTTGTCTTTGATTAGGTCAAACTATTTGTTAATTTGATTTTGGCATACAAACCCTAACTCTCTAATCATGGCATAATTGAAAGCATTAAGTGCGAGAATTTAAATTCTAAGCTATTACAACATTATTATGGGGACGGGGGTACAATTTTGCATAGGGGGTATTTGACAAGAAATATAAACCCTAGTTACTATTACATCCAAATTGAATTACAATGCATAAATATTTAAATGTACAATATTTAAATAAACAAAATAAATAAATATTAAGTAAAATGTATTATGCAAAAAAAACAAGTTTTTATGTATGTAAAGTATTTTTAATGTAAAGAAATAAATAAATAAAAAATATTAATTTTATTTATTAAAGGGGCAAACCCTAATTCTTTTAAGAAAATAATATATTATTTTATTTATATACAAAAAAATACTAATATGTACAAAATAAGATATATTGGAAAAAAAGTGTTTTTTAGTATAAATAATAATAAAAAATAAAAATGTAATATTTTTGTATTTTTATTCTATGTTTTTAATAAAATAAAGGTATATATATATTAAATATATTCAATATGTATAAAATAAAATAAAATATTTACAAAAATAAAATATATTCAAGAAAATATTTTCAGTGTGAATAAAAATAAGAAATATTAATATTAGTATTATTTACATTATTTTTATGTTTTTATAATTAATATAAAGTATTTAAATTGTTTTTATGTTAGAAAAATCAAAATAAAATACCTAATAAATGTAAAAAAAAAGTGAAAATATTTTTAAGCATTTTTTATGTTTGAAAATAAAATATCAAAGTCAAAAAAGAAAACAAAAATTCAAAAATGCAAAAATATGAGAAATTGGGCCGGGGGTGCAAAAAGAAAAGAGGGGGGGGGGGGGTGTTAGAAGCAAGAAGGTCAGGCCCAGCCCAGTCTTCATATTCAACCTCTAGAATATTTGAAAACACGCGCGCACCTGTACAAACTGCTAACTCATGTATTTGTGATCTTTTGCCAAAACTCAAAACATGAAACTTGTAGAGCATTAAACCACGATTCTAACCCTATATAAAAAACTTGATCTAACTCTCAAAGACCAGAGAGAATTTCTCTGGCCCTAAAATTTGACCTAGTTTTTTCAGCCTGTTCATGGATGAATTTCTCTTAGCACGCTTAATATAAATGAAAACTGAGCATATGTATGGCTTCATGGAAATAAGTACTACATCTTTCATTCACAAACCTAAGGCTAAATGTTCCTAAATAGAGAGATAGAAGTTGGAGAAATACCTGTTTCAGTTGGATTCGAGTTGGACAATGCAGAGCTTCTCAACAAGTTTTGAGGTGCCTGGTAGCTTGCCTGAACTTCACTTGGTCTTTTCCAATGGCTAGTTTGCTTCGAATGTTCCTGAATCAGCCTCCAGAAGTCAACCTGCACAAGCTTGAAGTGAAAATGATGAACACTGTAAATGGAGTTACAGTTGGCAATGGAGGTTTGGGATAGCTTTAGTGAGTTGAATGGAAGGTATTGGAACAAGTTTGAGGCCAAACGCACGAGTGGTTTGTGTGATGGATGTGAATCTGCAGGGAGTGCCCTGTTTTGAAAGAAAAATGTGATTTGGTGTTCAAGAGTGTTTGAGGGATGAATGGCTCGTGTTTTTGGCACCAAGGGATGTGAAAAAACTTGTTTGGAGTGTTGGCAAGAGTTGAATATATCAGATGTGTAAGTTCTTGACTTTTTTCACAATTACTTGGTTTTGAAGTAAAAGTGAGAGTTGACAATGCTATGGCTGTACTGGCTTGTACCCTAGCTGCACAAAGTGGTTGAGCTTTGCCTGACATTAGGGAGCCTTGTTTTCAGCAAAGGGCTTGGTGTATGGCTCAAGAAATGGAATTTGACATAAAGCATGCTTTATGTAAATGGAAGTGTTATCTTTATGCCAAAAATGGATTTATTCATTGTGCCAAGCTCTAATGGTCAGAATAACACCAATATCCAATGAGTTTGCATTCAATTTTTGAGTGTTGGAGGGTTTAGAGATCTGTAATTAAGTACAAAGCTAGTTTGGACAGATTTTGCAACTTGTATGAACATGTATTGGCCATGGATACAAAGTGAGTTTTTGCCAACTTCAAGCATTCAATTCTCCCTAACCACAAATGTGTTTGAGGAGTTCTTGGACAATTTGGAAAGCTTGCAATATGAAATATAATCCATATTTGATGTGCAACTTGAGACTCCAAGTGGAACTATGTTAAAAATGGCCAAGAAGATGGGTCAAAATCCTGCCTAAACTAGGGCAAAATTTCTCTAAGTTAAAAGTTTTAGGGACCCTTGTTCCAAAAATCATAACTTTAGATCCAAGCTTCTTTTGAGAAAACTTTGTCAATCAAAGTTGTAGACTTTGTGGAGGACTATAACTTTCATGTTATAAGTTTTGTTTGAATCCATTTGCATCATGGTGAAAATGTGGGACAAAGTTAGGAAAAATTAAGAAAATTTTATAACTTAGAAAAATTCTAAGTTATGAAAATTTTCAATTTCAAACCCTAATTTGTAATTTTGGGTTTCTTGATGAAAAAGTTTCATAATTTGACACATCTTGATGAAAAATGACCCTTGGCACTTGATTTTGACCAAAAAGTCAAAGTTTGACTTTTCAGTGTACAGTTAAATATTGATCAGTTGACTGAAAAATTCATCTGTCAAATCCATGCATTTGAGATCTTTTGAACTTGTTGAATAGGTCAAGATAATGTCATTGAGTCCTTGAGTCCATGGTTGAACTTGATTTGCCACTGGCTAGGTCAAACAGTCAAAAATTACCTTTGTACAGTCAAAACCCTAAAAATGACCATTTTACCCTTTTGATGATCTGATCAAATTTCTTGTGGAATTGTGGTCCAAACTTGATCAAATGGTTCATATGAGTTCATAATGTTGATGTGGGTCAAAATTCATGAGGTTTGACTGTAAATTGGCCACAGATGACTTTTTCCCCAATACAGTTGATTTCTAGGTCAACTGTCCAATTGACTGGGCTAAAATTTGATTCAAGGCTTGAAACTTGGTATGGATAAACTTATGAGTCTAACATGAAGTATGAAAGTCAATTTGGGAACTGAAGGTCCAAAAATCCCTGTGCAAACTCAAACCCTAATTTAGGTCAATAGTGCAAGGAGGTGTCTTGAGCAGAGCAAACCCTAGCTTGGTCTTGAATTCCAAGAGCCTTGTGATGAGAAATGTTGATAAAATGAGAGGGAAAATTTTGGGGTACAACAAGCATCAAATGACCTTAGAACATATAATCGACCAACTTGGCCCTAGGAAATAGTGAGATAGCCGGCCTCGGTGTAAAGTTGAGAACTGGTTGATACTTGATGCTACACTCATTGAGACCATACTCTCGAGATAGTTCTGGCCGCAAGAAAAGATTGTGTGAGCTGAAACCATGACCGATGGAGGATGGTCAATGATATTGAGAACCTCTAGAACCCAGTTACTATTATTAGGACATGTTGAAACCAACTGAACTTCAAGAGGGTAGTACCTAGACCCCATGCAAGCCTGAAACTTAAGGGCTCTTGTGTGACTTGTTTGCCTTTACCATGTCTGTTATCTGCCATACCTGTTGTGTGTTTTATCATGACATCATGCATCATAACATAGCATGCATACTTCATTACACTAACCATTTCAAAGACCGAGGGGATTTATCTTTGTTCTGTTTTGTAGATTATGGCTTCCATACGTAGAAACACCATCCGAGTTAACTTTGTACAAATACCTATTCAACTCAAAGATTTGGCCTCGAGAGTTTTTGATACTTCTTCATTCATTAGGAGACATGGTCAGCTCCTTAGCTTGGTTACCTCAAAGTTTGATGAGCAGATGATGAGTGTGCTTTTCCAGTTCTTCGATCCGGTGCATCAATGCTTTACTTTCTCGGATTATCAGCTAGTTCTCACTATGGAAGAATTTTCTCACTTATTGGGCATATCCATCCTCGAGCAGATGCCTTTCACAGGTTTGGAGGAGGCTTCTAGACCTGAGGACATTGCTTTAGCTTTACATTTGAAAATGGCTGATGTAGTATCCAACTGGGAGACACGAAGCTGGGTTAAAGGTTTCTTAGCCAAGTTTCTGATTGATCAAGCTCAACTGTTCTGGGATAATTTGGACTTTCAAGCTTTTGAAGACAACTTGGCTCTCCTTATCTACGGTTTGGTTCTCTTCCCGAATCCAGATTCCTTCATAGATGTGAATGCGGTTAAGATCTTCATGTCTCGCAATCCTGTACCTACTCTTCTGGGTGATATCTTACATGCCCTCTATACTCGTACTGTGCAAAGAAGAGGGACTCTCATGTGTTGCGTGCCGCTGATGGTGAGGTGTTTTATTTCGCACCTCCCCAAGTCCGTGTTGAAGAATGAGGAAGGGTTAGGATGGTCTTATAGGATAATGTCCATTGCCCATACAGACATTCTTTGGAATTCTAAAGCTATGGAAAGTACTGTTGTCATTGATCGATATGGGGGATACCCTAATGTCCTGTTGCTTGGAATTAGAGGGGGAATAACCTACAGTACTTTCTTGGCTTTACGACAATTTGGTCGTGCTCGGAGAGACGGTCCTCATGAGCTACTTCTTACAGATATTGCATTTGACTATAAGGGGGACGTTGACGAGCATCGCCGAAGGTTTATAAGAGCTTGGGGCATGGTGAACAGGTCTGACCCTCAAGAGCTAGGACCAAAGACTTATCTCCCTATGCAACCTTATCTCCAGTGGGTCCGAGCTCGAGCCCAGAAGCTTGGGATGCCTTATGAAGCTGTGTTGCCAGTGATTGTGGAGCCTACCAATGAAGAGGGCATTCCTTATACAGTCCTTTAACCCTACATGCCCACTGATCTTGGAGCATTGAAGAGATCCTGGATTCAGTTGAAAGAGGAGAGGGATACCTACCGGGAGAAGTATCATGAGCAAGAAAGGAACATCTTGAAGCTCACCAGGAAACTTGAGAATGAAAGGACAATTAATGACTACGTCAGCACGAAGGGGAAGCGTCCATGGGATTTCTGATTTTTTTCTTTTTCTAGTTTAGTTTTGCTTTCAGTTTATTTCTTTGTAACGCCTCAAAAGGCATTGTTAAACACTTTTACAGTCTAATCTAATAAAGTTTGTTTATTTCTTGGTTTACAAATTTAAATCTCCCAAATTCTTTGAAATCATTACATACGCATCCTGTGATCGGTGGATCTGGAACTGACTGTTTTAAAGCTGGATCGCGTATGTCGCGGTAAGCAAGAGTCGTCACCGTCTTTTATTTTCTCCAACATGGACAGGACAAAAGCACAGCAAAATTCCTTATGAGATAGTTTCTCGGTTCGGGAGGTAGATTTATATAAAGGGAAGGTGTTAGAACCCTTTCTATCCATGGTTATCCATGGGCTCTTAGATACTTGCTCATTGTGTTTTCAAAATGTTTGCTTTTCAAAATGTGAGTGAGTTTGAAAAAGTTTCTTTGAAAGATTTCTGAATAACTCTTGTATCTGTCCTCAAGAGTGTTTGAAAAATTTGTTTTGAAAGTTTTTTTGAAAGTGTAGGGTGTGAAAAGTATTTTTGTTTTTTTTTTTTGAAAAGAGCAAGTACCCATGAGTCATCTACCTACCCTAAGGAATTAAGCTGTGTAAGTGTCCTTTAGGTAGTGCCATCCCACCATTGAGAGGTAGGTAGCACCACCGTTGGAGGTGTTCGAGTCAATTCGAGGATTAGGGACAGTGTGGTCACCGGAGTAACAGTAGGACACCTTAGAAGCTACCCTTATGCCATTGATCTTTTCATTCTGAGGCAACCGTTTCGAGGCAACTTGTTTCGAGGCAACTAGATCAACGGACATAAGGACTTACTAAAACGTCTTGTACTCGACGACCACGATTCGAGCTTGTAGGGACAGTGTGGTCACCAGAGCAACAGTAGGACACCTTAGAAGCTACCCTTATGCCATGTTCATGAACATAAGGACTTACTAAAACGTCCTATACTCGACGACCACGTTTCGAGGGGCAAGGCAACAGTGAGGCGTACCCTAAGAGTGGTGTGTGAATTTGTGTATTGTTTTCAGTTATGTTTTATCTTGTCATGCATTATGGTGATCTACGCTTTGATTTTATTTGAGTCATTCATTCTTTCATGCAAAATTTAGCAGTTAAGGGGTGCGGAAATTAAAGTACGGAAAACGTAAATCCTACGCTATTACAAGGCGCGGGTCTATACATCGCCAAATCTTTACAAAGACCCGTTTTGAAAAAATAAAAATGCGAGAAATTAAAAGAAAGCAATAAAGTCCTAATTAACTATTACATATCCGGAAACAGTTACAAAAATATAATAAAAAGGAATTAAAGCGCGAAAAGAAATTAAATCGGGAACGTCCTAAGGGTTTTGATCCTTTTTTAGAATTAAATTGAATTTGCCTTTTTTTTGTAATTAAATGAAAATTAGGCCTAATTACTAATTAATTAATTTAACTAAAAGAAAAATATTTTTGTATTTTTATGTTTTTAATGAAAATAAAAATAAAAAGGAATTAAAAATGTCAAAAGAAAAGCCTAAGTCTAAATTGTTTTTATTTATTGTAAAAAGGTTAAAATTAAACTAATTAACTAATTAATTTGTTAGTATTTTATTTACAAAAATAAAAGAGTGAGATTAATAATAAATGAAATATTTACATTTTTTTAGTTTTTTTGAATTTTATGGAAAAATTAGTTATGTTAATTTAATGATAATAATAATAATGATAATAATTAAAAAAAGAAATTATAAGGAAAAGAGAATAAAAAAAAGTAACAAAACCATGGGGGTGATGACCCATGTCTCCTGATCACGTTGATGCTTATGGTCCGTCCCAATTTCACCTGCTTTGATCTGAAAACGCTTGCAACTATGTTTTGATCTCACACTTTTTTTTCTGACACTTTTTGGATTTTTGCTCTAGCCGTTTGTGCACACTCTCTTTTTTTCTCCGTTTCTGAATGAGGCTTGCAAGGCTTGTATTTATAGTAATGAGTGAGAATCAGGCAATAATGTGAGCCATTAACCCTTGCAATGAAGTTTGAGATTTCCTCCATAACCACCATTGAAGCAACTTACCATTCTTGTCAAAATTTGAATTTCTTGCTTGGAATAGGCCTTGCACGAATTTGGAAGGTGAATGATGGTGTATCAAAGCTATTCAAACCACAAAATATCCTCCCATTAATTTTCTTGATTTTTATTTGAATTTTAAAGATTTAAAATGAATTAAATCAAATAAAATTAAACAAAAATAGAAAAATTAATTTTTATTCATGAAATAAAACATGGGACACGTGGGAGGTATGGCAAAGCTGAATCAAGTGGAAAAAGTGGGCCCCTTTTGTCAAAAATGAAGTTTCAAGGATAATTGACTTTGGCCCTTTCACAAAAATTTCCCAACTTCTCCAATGCATATCTTGCTCAATTTTGAAGCTATGAACATGTTCTTGGACATTTTGGAAAGGTCTTGAAGTCCTCTAACCAATGCCTTTAGTCCCATGTCATTTTGATTTACCAATATCAAGTTATGGTCTTTGACTTAAAGTGCCTTTTTGTTGACTTTTGAAAATGACCTATAATGTTGAAATTGATAACTTTTTGTGAGAGCATTTCTTGGACTTGGAATGTGAAGATGAGTTGTAGGAAATGTATTCCCCTTCAAAATGAGCATTGGATGGGATTTTTCTGATGAACCATGAAAAGGTTATGCCTTGGTCAAGGTACAGTTGACTTTTCAACTGTCCAAAAATAGAAACTTTTGACACCTTGATGATTTTTGAGCCATGCTTGAGGAATCATGATCAAGATTTGACAAAATGATGATTGTGGCTTCAAAATAAGATGTTGACCAAATTTTTTGACTTTTGACTGCCAAATGACCATTTTGCCCCTGCAGTTGATTGTGAAGCAATTAGGGTTTTTGACTGTGCAACTTGACCTTGTGAGCCTTGAAACTTGACATGTAGGTGCTTGACAATGTTTATAGGCATGTGGGACTTGATTGGACCATTGAAAACCTCAACTTCCTTGAAGGAACCAAAACCTTAATTTTGACTAGCTTAGGAGGATGGTTGACTGTGCAATCCTTGGAGTAGCCTTGAACCATTTGAGGTGATGCTTGGCAAAACTTTTGAAGAATATGGGAGGGCAAATTTTGGGGTACAACACATCCCATTATCATGCACATCATTACAGGTATCATTACAGGTTTCTCATCTCCTTCGCAGTTTATTTCAGCACGAAATGTCTTCTGAAATACCTACCGATCAAGCCATCAAAGCTCTTCAGGCACATAATGCCCAATTCCAAGAGATGTTCTTGAACTTGGATAAAGGGCAAGAGGATTTGAAGACTCCCATCCTGAAGGAGAAGAAGAAGAAGAAGAAGAAGGTGGTTCTTCTGAATATGGGTAACAGATTTGGGAATAGGTTGCGACAGGAAGCTGATTTGTCTCTTTCATCCAAAGGAGAGGAGGACCAAGAGGAAGAAAAGGGTCCCAGCCATGTGGTCTCTGATAATGATACTGATTTTGATGATGAGCAGTATCCTCCTGCTGAGGATAGGTACAAACAACTCGAAGACCGTCTAAGCGCTATGGAGATTCAAAGGATACCTAGTTTGGACTTTGGAGATCTGGGACTGGCATCTGGGGTGGTGATCCCTCATAAATTCAAAGCTCCGGTTTTTGCTAAGTACGATGGAGTATCCTGTCCAAAACTCCATCGCCGCTCGTACGTCAGAAAAATTCAACCTTACACTGCTGATAGGAACCTGTGGGTGCATTTCTTTCAAGATAGTCTGTCAGGGACTCAGCTTGAATGGTTTTATCAATTAGAAGGAGCTAGTGTCTGAAACTGGGAAGACCTTGCTGCTGCTTTCTACAACCAGTACCAGTATAACGCCGACCTTGCTCCCACTCGTACTCAGCTTCAGGGTATGTCTATGGGTGCAAGTGAAGGTTATAAGGACTATGCTCAGAAGTGGAGAGATTTTTCTGGAAGAGTCCAACCCCCTTTGTCTGACAGGGAGTTGGTTGACATGTTTTTAGGGATGTTGTCTGGTCCATCTTTCAATCATTTGGTTGGCAGTTTGTCATCTGGGTTTACTGAGTTGATTTTGACTGGGGAGAGAGTAGAAGCTGGTATCAGAAGTGGTAAGATACAGAAGGATAGGTCGTCAAGTGCAGTAAAGAAACCTTTCACTGGTAAGAAAGAAGCTAGTGCAGTCTATGGCTCGAGGAGCCAAAGCTGACCTGAACACCGTCAAGTAGTGAATGCGGTAGTGATATCAAGACCCACAATTGCTCCACAATGCAACAATCAGCAAAGGGTGGAGAGACCACAAACATAGTTCACTCGGCTCAATATGACCTTGTCTCAAATTCTACCACGATTATTGAAGACCAACCTGGTAACTCCGAGGGAAGTCCTGAAGAATCCCAGCACCACATCTCCGCTGTATAACTCGAATGCCCGTTGCGCCTATCACTTCGATGGCCCAGGTCATGATACAAACAACTGTTGGGCCTTGAAGAATAAGGTGCAAGACTTGATCGAATCTAAAGAGATTGAGATTGACGCTCCAGAGAAACCCAACGTCATAACTTCCCCCATGCCAAAGCATGATCAGGGAGTGAATGCAATTGGGGATGATGAAGAAGAGTCAGATATCGACAACTGGATTTACCCGACTACCAACGGTTGATTGAACAACTGGACGGTGAAGGACTTCGTACCCGTTTCTTTTATTACAAAGTAATTGACTTTTGTTTTGAGATTTGTAACAGACAGTTTGAAACTTTATGGCCCGGTGCCTTTCCTGAGGCACTTTGGCTTTGTTTGTGAGGGCTTATTATTTGTCATTTTCATATATCATCAATAAATCATTGGACGTTTTCTTGCATTACAAATTTTGCGCTCCTTGTTTTTCCTTTCTATCTCGCACTTTATCAAAACAGTTATTGTCTTACACACACTTACATATCATAATGCAGATCCACATCCACTTTGGATCCCATTGGTAACGAATCTGCTACTTCCAGTTATGACTTCGAAAATACGATCAACCAAGCCGAGGAAGAAGGTGAGGATGATTGTGAAGTTCCTGGGGAACTTGCTAGACTGTTACTACAGGAAGAGAGGGCCATACAACCTCATGAAGAGCCAATGGAACCAGTGAATTTGGGTATGGAGGAAGACAAGAAAGAGGTCAAGATAGGTGCAAATATGGAATCTAGTGTCAAGCAGCGGTTGATACAAATGCTACACGACTATGTTGAGATCTTTGCTTGGTCTTATGAAGATATGCCTGGTTTGGAAACTGACATTGTAGTACACCGCCTGCCAACTAAAGAAGATTTCCCTTCGGTAAAGCAGAAGGTTCGTCGTATGCGGCCCGAGATGTCTAAGAAAATCAAAGCTGAGGTCATGAAACAGTTTGACGCCGGATTTCTAGATGTCACTTCTTACCCACAGTGGGTTGCCAACGTGGTTCTAGTGCCTAAGAAGGATGGTAAGGTACGGATGTGTGTGGACTATAGAGATCTGAACAGGGCGAGCCCCAAAGATGATTTCTCGCTTCGTCACATCAACGTTTTGGTAGACAACACCGCGCAGCATAAGGTATTCTCATTTATGGATAGTTTTTCTGGTTACAATACGATTAAGATGGCTCCCGAGGATATGGAGAAGATAACTTTTGTTACATAGTGGGGCACCTTCTATTACAAGGTAATTCCTTTCGGGTTGAAGAATGTTGGGGAAACTTATCAGCGCACCATGGTCGTTTTGTTCCACGACATGATTCACCATGAGATTGAGGTTTACGTTGATGACATGATTGCAAGATCCCAGACTGAAGAAGAACACCTTGACCATCTCCAGAAACCGTTCGACAGGTTGAAAATGTACCAGCTGAGGTTAAACCCGAACAAGTGAACCTTCGGGGTAAGATCTGGTAAGCCGTTGGGTTTCATCTTTAGTGATAAAGGTATTCAAGTGGGTCCTGCAAAGGTGAAGGCTATACAGGAGATGCCAGCTCCCCGAACAGAAAAGGAAGTTAGAGGATTTTTGGGACGTCTGAATTACATTGCCCGATTTATTTCACATCTGACTGCTACTTGTGAGCCAATCTTCAAGCTACTGAAGAAAGATCAAGTGGTAAAATGGAATGATGAATGTCAGACCGCTTTCGAAAGGATCAAGGAGTACCTCCAAGAGTCACCTATTCTGATGCCTCAAGTTGAAGGGATACCTTTGATCTTATACTTGACAGTACTGGATAATTCAATGGGGTGTGTGCTGGGGCAGCATGATGAGTTTGGCCGAAAAGAGCATGCTATTTACTACCTTAGCAAAAAGTTTACCGACTGCGAGACCCGATACTCGTTGCTCGAGAAAACTTGCTGCGCTTTGGCATGGGCTGCTCGCCGGCTGAGACAATATATGCTGACTCACACTACCCTATTAATATCAAAGATGGACCCAATCAAGTATATCTTCGAAAAGCCTGCCTTGTCCGGAAGAATAGCAAGATGGAAGATGATCTTAACTGAGTATGACATCCAATACACAACCCAAAAAGCAATCAAGGGGAGTGTGTTGGCAGATCATTTGGTGCATCAGGCCGTAGACGATTACCAATCCATGAATTTCGAGTTCCCTGATGAGAACATCATGTTGGTGACCGACTGTGAAGAACCTGGACCGGATGAAGGGACTGAGAAGGGATCCCGATGGTCTATGTATTTTGACGGAGCTTCAAACGCATTGGGTAATGGCATTGGCAATGTGATTATATCTCCTGAAGGCTGTCATACTCCGTTCACCGCACGATTATGTTTTAACTGCACCAACAATATGGCGGAGTATGAAGCATGCATCCTAGGTCTGTGAGAAGCTATTGACCTGAGGATTAAGTTCTTGAGTGTATTCAGAGATTCCGCTCTAGTGATCAGTCAGATCAAAGGCGAGTGGGATACGAAACACCCAAATATTATTCCTTACAAGGAGTATGTACTGACGCTACTCACACACTTCGAGGAGATAAACTTTGAACATTTCCCAAGAGAGGAGAATCAGTTAGCGAACGCGCTAGCTACCATGTCTTCTATGTTCAAGGTCATGTGGGACAATGAAGCTCCCCAGATTACCATCGAGAGGTTGGATGAACCTGCACATTGTTGTGATATTGAGACTGAAGATGTAAGTGTTTAGTTATTGGCATGTATTCTTGGTAAAACCAGGTGTGTAAATGTCATGACTGATGTCATAACATTCTGAATTATTAGGTTCTTTATGCAGAAAAAGCATGGCATACAGTAGCTACTGTGTATGAGTGTGTATCTGAGCATTTTGCAAAAGATCACATTTATTGCCTTATACCAAAATCAGTAAACGGGAATTCTGATGTCATAACAAATGTTAAGACATCCTGTACTGATCTAACAGATATGCAGTTTGGTTAATTCTGAGATTTTTCAGGAAGATGGCTCATTATTTCCAGAACAGAATCTCACGTGGACTTTAGGTTAACCTAGCTCAACCCTAATCTGGTTAATAAAGTCTTGTGACCAAGTCTTAAGGTTAAACCTAATTAACCCTAGCTTTTTGTGGAAACCCTAACTGAAGAAACAACTGCTATATATTCAACAGGATTGCTGTTTGGAAAATATCTCTTTTGACTGAAGATCAATTAGGAGTTGTATAGTTTTAACTGCTGTAATCCAAGCAAGTATCATTGTGATAAGTGACTTGGAATAGGTTTTGATTGTAAGGGTTTTTGTATCACTCAAAGCTTTGAAGCAAGAGTGTTTGTGTCTCTTGACTAAAGCTTTGAAGCAAAGTCAAGTTAGGTTTATGTATCACTCAAAGCTGTGAAGCAAGAGTGTTTGTGTTACTTGATTAAAAAGTTGTGAAACATAATCAAGTGTATGTTCTGAAGAGTGTCTTCATTAATTCATTAGTCAATTGTTTTAAGTATCACTGCTGTGATTGAGGGGGAGTGAGTAGGAACTCAGGTTTAAGTTGAACTTAGATTGAAGTTGCATTGGGTAGTGTGATCGGTGGATCTGGAACTGACTGTTTAACGTTGGTTCGCGAAATGTCGCGGAAGCAAGAGTCGCCACCGTCTTTTATTTTCTCCAAATGGAAAGGACAAAAGCACAGAAAAATTCCTTATAGAGATTGCTCTCGGTTCGGGAGGTAGGTTATAGAAAGGGAAGGTGTTAGCACCCTTTCTATCCATGGTTATCCATGGGCTCTTAGATACTTGCTCACTTGTGTTTTCAAAAATGGTTTGTTTGCTTTTCAATTGTGGGTTTAAAAAGTTTCTTTGAAAATTTCAGTTCGACTCTTGTATCGGTCCTCAAGAGTGTTTGAAAAATTTTCTTTCGAAAGCTTTTTGAAAAGGTGTCGGTGTGAAAAGTATTTTGATTTGTTTTGAAATTAGAGCAAGTATCTAGAGTCGTCTACCTACCCTAAGGAATTTGTCCGTGTAGATGTCCTTAAGGTAGTGCCATCCCACCATTGAGAGGTAGGTAGCACCACCGTTGGAGGTGTTCGGGTCAATTCGAAGGTTCGGGACATGGTGATCACCGGAGCAATAGGAAGACACCTTAGAAGCTACCCTCATGCCAGGTTCCCGGATCATGAGGACTTACTAAGACATCCTCTACTCGACGATCACCTTTCGAGAGGCAAGGCAACAGTGAGGCGTACCCTAGGGGTGGTGTGTAATTTGTGTGTCGTTTTCAGATATTTTGTCTTGTTCATGTCATGGGTGATCTACGCTTTTGTTTTCATTTTAACATTCATTCTTGCATGCAATTTATTAGCAGTTAAAAAGTTGCGAGAAAATATAAAATTCCTAAACTATTACAAAGGCGCGGGTCCACATCGCCAAATTAAATCCAGGACCCGATTTGACATAAAATAAAGTGCGAGAAATAATAAAGCGTCCGATTTACACGGCCTTGGGAGAATTACATGAATATTATAAGAAAGAAATAAATGCGCGAATTGGAATTACTATCGAATGCGAGGGTGTTGGACCCTTTTAAGGAAATTAAATTGTAATTATGAAATTAATTAAATTAAAATGAAAAGAAACTATTTTTTTAGTTTTTTTGTATTTATGGATTTTTATGAGAATTAGATGAAATTAAAAAAAATTAATTAACCCTAAGTCTAGTTATTTTTTAATTTATTAAGAAAAGCATCAAAATTTAATCTAAAATTAACCTAATTAATTAATACAATTTTATTTACAAAAATAAATAATAATAATTAATAATTAATATGGTGAAAAAGAAAAGGATAAAAGTCTTTGAAAACCCTAATTCTACAAATTTTTAGTTCATGAAAAATGTTAAAATTAACCCTAGAATTGAAAACTAAATTAATTAATGAGATTTACTTACAAAAAATATTAAATCAAATATATTTTTTTTTTTGTCTTTTCTGATTTTTTGTTATCTTTTTATGTTGCGAAAAATATTAATTTAAAGAATTAAGAAAGAAACAATTGAATTAATACAAATAATGGAAAATAAAAAAAAAAAAGAGAAGAATTGCAAACCCTGGGGGGTTCTGTCCCCAAATTGGAGGTATCATCAGCATTTTTGGCCCATTAAAACCCTGGCCTCGTTGACTTTATTGGCTTGCGTGTGACACATCTGACTCATGCCCATGGTGGTCTCCAAATCAAGGCCCTTGGATTGCCCTCAGTGGCCATGTGGCGTGCTTGGATTATGTGCGTATGGTAGGCCTTTGGATTGAATCTGCATGGGATTATGTTGAGAGAAAAAATATTGAAATAGAGTGGGGGGCCTGGGAATCGAACCCAGGTCCCAGTGCCTCATGAGACAACACCTTCACCATCTGTACCAAACGCGCGCTTTGTTTATTATATGACAAATAATTATTATAAGAAAAGACAAACATTAGTGGTATGAGTCAGAAAAACGCGCGCTAGAATTCAAAGTACTCAATCACATGATGCCACATAATCTTCTTCTCCACTCGTTCGCGTTTTACCTGAAAAACAACAGTTAGATAGCGGGGGTTTTGAACCCCCACTAAACAGTGCATATGAAAATAGCGAATAGAATATGGTGGCTCATAAATTGAGCGCGAGGTATGGGAATGATTGGCCATGAGTTTCTGATTCTGATGGTGTGGGTCTCAGGTCTTAATTTTTCCATAGAAGTAAACCCCCAATTTCACAGTTTTGTAACCCTAGCAATCTTCCATGGTGATTCTTCATACGATGCGTGAAAACTCAATTAAAACACATGGTTAGCTTTAGAATGGTTAACTGAATATAAATCAAACATTAAAAATTAACAATAATGCGTGAATCATGATGCAAGAACGTGGAAAAAAGTATGAACAGGACGCGGTCGTTCTACCGTTTCTTGACGTTAGAGTTGGTGGTTTTGATCTGAAAACCTTCCTTGATGTCTCAGGAAGGCAATGAAATAATTATTTTGGCTTGAAACCCTTTGTAATCACGTTTTCAGTTTTTGAATTTTCTTGAAAAAATGCAAGGTTGTCTATGGCTTTTTGGGCGCAGCTTCAGGTCTTTCCCACTAGGGTTTTCTTCTGGCTTATGTATGGAATGATTAGGGTAAAGATTTTGATCCAAAAACCCTTTGCATTGATGGAATGGATATTTGATTTTCATGCATAATTTTTCCAATCTTTTTCACATGTTTTTGATGCCAATCATGTCCAATCAACTTGATTCTTTCCATATCAGATAATGCACGAAATCTTGAAGATATTTCATGCATAAAAAGATTTGAAAAACTTGCTTTGGTATTTTTTCCATATTTTAATTAATTAAATGAATTATTAGCAATTAAAAATTCAAATAAATAAATAAAAATGATGAATAAATTCCCTTTGGGCCAAATGGTCGTGCACATGTTTTGGATGATGAATCTTGGAAGAAAAAGAGGCCCATTAGCAATTTTAAGGCATTTGAAACAAAGTTGACTTTTCAAAATACCCAAAAATTTCCCAACTTCCACAAGGCATATCTTGCTCAATTTTTAAGCTTTGATCATGTTCTTGGACATTTTGGAAAGGTCTTGAAGTCCTCTAACCAATGCCTTTGGTCTCATGTTATTTTGATTTACCAATCTCAAGTTATGGCCTTTGACTTAAAGTCTCTTTTTGTTGACTTTTGAAAATGACCTATAATGTTGAAATTGATAACTTTTTGTGAGAGCATTTCTTGGACTTGAAGTGTGAAGAGGAGTTGTAGGAAATGTATTTCTCTTCAAAATGAGCTTTGGATGGAATTTTTCTGATAAACCATGTGGAAGTTATGCCTTGGTCAAGTTACAGTTGACTTTTTCAACTGTCCAAATATGGAAACTTTTGCATCTTGTGACTTTTTGAGCCAAGATTTGAGAATCATGATCAAAAATTGATCAAATGATGTTTGTGGCCTCAAAATGAGATTTTGACCAAAAATTTGAACTTTTGACTGTCAAATGACCATTTTGCCCCTGCAGTTGACTGTAGGGCAATTAGGGTTTTTGACTGTGCAATTTTGTGCTGTGAGTCTTGAAACTTGGTATGAGGATGATTGACCATATTTGTAGGCATGTGGGACTTGATTGGACCCTTGAAAACTTCAATTTCTTTGTCAGAACCAAAACCCTAGTTTTTGACTGTTAGGAGGCCCTTGAACTGTGCAACCCTTGGGGAGATTTTGAAGCTTTGCTCTTTGCAATTCTTGAAGAATATGGGAGGGAAAGTTTTGGGGTACAATAGGTAGGTCTTAAGTGAAGGAGATAAACTGTTTGGTTTATTCCTGAATTAATATCTCTTATAGTGGATTTCCTCCCTGGCTTGGTAGCCCCCAGAGTAGGTGTTGTTTCACACTGAACTGGGTAAACAATTGACTGTGTTCTTTACTGTTTTTATTTACTGTCTTATAGAAAGTCAGATACGGTGTCATAACATTCACTGTGACATTGAGTATCTGCTGCCAGAATTTCAATTGGTATCAGAGCGGGCACCCTGCCTGTATTACTGGGTGAGATCTAGGGATATCACTTTCTGGCACTATGGACAAAGAAGGAGTTTTTGGAAATATACCACCCATTCTGGATGGAACAAATTATGACTACTGGAAACCTCGTATGATTGCCTTCTTAAAATCTCTGGACAAAAAGGCTTGGAGAGCTGCTGACAAAGGATGGAACCATCCCACCATAACTGAGAAAGATGGGACAATCAGTCTGAAGTCTGAGGAAGAATGGAGCAAAGAAGAAGATGAGTTAGCCCTGGGAAATTCCAAAGCTTTAAATGCCTTGTTCAATGGAATTGATAGAAACATTTTCAGACTAGTACATCAATGTGAACTGGCAAAGGAAGTGTGGGACACTCTCAAAACTACCCATGAAGGCACATCCAAAGTAAAAATGTCAAGGCTTCAGATGCTGACTACAAAGTTTGAGAACCTAAGGATGAAGGAAGATGAAACCATTCATGAGTTTCACATGAACATCTTGGAGACTGCCAACACCTCAGGAGCATTGGGTGAAAAGATGTCTGAAGAAAAACTGGTGAGAAAGATTCTCAGATCCCTGCCTAAAAGATTTGCAATGAAGGTAACTGCTATAGAGGAAGCTCAGGACATCAGCAACTTAAAGGTGGATGAACTCATTGGGTCTCTTAAGACTTTTGAGATGGGGATCAGTGACAATGTTGACAAGAAAAACAAGAGCATAGCACTTGTATCCAACACTAAAGATGAAAACAAGGAGGATCAAGAAGAAAATATTTTAGAAGTTATAGCCATGCTTGGAAGACAATTCAACAAACTCATCAAGAGAATGGATCCAAAGTCAAGGTCAAATGTTGAGAACATCCCCTTTGACATTAACAGATCTTATGACTCCAGCAGAAGACCAAGGTCTGAAGAGAAGGGAAATCAAGGCAGAGGAATTCAATGCCATGGTTGTGAAGGATATGGGCATATTCGAGCTGAATGTCCTACCTTTCTTAAGAAACAAAAGAAAGGTATGACTGTTACCTGGTCTGACTGTGATTCAGAAAGTAATTCTGAAGAAGAATCTGCCAAACTAGTTACTGCACTAACTGGTGTTTGTACCTCTGAAAGTGACACTAGTGATGAGGAAGTGACATTTGAAGAACTGGCTGATACTTACAAGAAATTGTGTATCAGAAGTGCTGAAGTATGTGTGCAAAATGAGAGACAAACAAAACTCATCATAAAGTTGGAGGCTGAAAAAAGGGCAGACCTTGAAACTATAAGTCCTCTAGAAGGGGAAGTTCAAATGCTGAACTCAAAATTGAACCAGATGACCAAATCTGTCAAGATGCTGACAAATGGAACTGACAATTTGGAAGAAATCCTTCAGGTTGGACAAAATGTGGGAAACAAGTCTGGACTAGGATTTGCGGGAGCAAAGAAATATGGTGCAGACAAGAAGATCAGGTCTGATAAACAAATGTCAAAGCAGATGTCACAACATAACACTCAACATCGGGAACAGAGAAATATGAAGAAAAAGTACCAAAGATGGAGATGTCATCATTGTGGGAGGTTTGGTCACATAAAGCCTTTCTGCTTCAGATTGTATGGATACCCTAATTAGAACCCAGGTGTCAAACCTAAGGCTAACAGGGTACCACATACTCCTCAATGGAAGAAAAAGGCTACTGCCCTGATAGCCCACACTTCCCTGAGAGTCTCTGCAAAGGAAGACTGGTACTTTGACAGTGGGTGTTCTAAGCACATGACTGGAATCAAGAACATTCTCAATAATGTTAAACCTCACACCACTAGTTATGTAACTTTTGGAGATGGTGCTAGAGGTGAAATCAAAGAAGTTGGTAATTTGGACTGCCCTGGAGTTCCAAATCTGAATGAAGTACTATTGGTAAAAGGCCTGACTGCTAATCTCCTTAGTATCAGTCAATTATGTGATCTAGGATTCAAGGTCAACTTCTCAAAATCTGAATGTCTTGTAATTAATGAAAAACAAGAAGTTGTAATGAAAGGAGTCAGATCTAAAGATAATTGTTACTTGTGGGAGCCTGAGAACACTAATAACTCCACTGTGTGTTCTATTGCCAAAGAAGAAAAAGAGGTGAAACTGTGGCACCAAAAACTTGGCCATCTTCATCTAAGAGGAATGAAAAGGATTATCTCCATGGAAGCAGTCAGAGGGATTCCAAGACTGAAAATTGATGAAGGGAGAGTTTGTGGTGAATGTCAGGTTGGTAAGCAGACTAGGATGTCACATCCAAAGTCAAGACATCTGACCACCTCTAAGGTTCTGGAACTTCTACATATGGATCTGATGGGACCAATGCAGGTGGAAAGTCTTGGTGGAAAGAGATATGCCTATGTTGTTGTGGATGACTATTCCAGATTCACCTGGATTAACTTCATTAAGGAAAAATCTGATGTGTTTGAAGTCTTTAAAGAACTGTGCAAAAGAATTCAAAGAGAAAAGGAAGGGTGTATTGTCAGAATCAGAAGTGATCATGGCAAGGAATTTGAAAACAGTAAGTTTAATGAGTTCTGTTCCTCAGAAGGAATTAGTCATGAATTCTCTTCTCCTATAACTCCCCAACAAAATGGAGTTGTAGAAAGGAAAAATAGGACCATACAGGAATCTGCCAGAGCTATGATACGTGCCAAAAGACTTCCTATTCATTTTTGGGATGAAGCTATGAATACAGCCTGTTATGTCCATAACAGAGTCACTTTGAGAAAGGGAACCTCATCCACCATTTATGAACTCTGGAAAGGAAGAAAGCCAACTGTGAAGTACTTCCATATATTTGGCAGCAAATGCTATATTCTGGAAGATCGTGAACAAAGGAGAATGATGGACCCTAAAAGTGATGAAGGTATATTTCTAGGATACTCCTCCAACAGCAGAGCTTATAGGGTATTCAATTCCAGGACCAAAGTCATGATGGAATCAATAAATGTCATAGTTGATGATTATCATGAAGAAACATATGTCCCTTGTAATGTTGAGACATTCTTTGAGACTCCAACTCAACAGAATGACCTTCCTGACACAACTACAGCAGACTCTGAATCCAAGGAAGCTAGCAAAATCCCTTCCATCAGAATTCAGAAAGATCATCCTAAAGAACTCATTATAGGGGATCCAAATAGTGGAGTCATTACAAGATCTAGAGAAATCATCTCAAACTCTTGTTTTGTGTCTAAAATTGAACCAAGAAATGTTAAGGAGGCCTTAACTGATGAATACTGGATTGGTGCAATGCAAGATGAATTGAACCAATTTAAGCAACATGAAGTTTGGGAGTTAGTTCCTAGACCAGAAGGAACAAACATCATTGGCACAAAATGGATATACAAGAACAAATCAGATGCTGAAGGAGTTGTCACTAGGAATAAGGCAAGACTTGTTGCCCAAGGATACACTCAAGTTGAAGGGGTTGATTTTGATGAGACCTTTGCCCCTGTAGCCAGACTGGAATCTATCAGACTCCTATTGGGAATTGCTTGTCTCCTGAAGTTCAAGCTGTTTCAGATGGATGTAAAAAGTGCCTTCCTAAATGGGTACTTAAATGAAGTAGTTTATGTGGAACAGCCTAAAGGTTTTGTGGATCCAAACCACCCTGATCATGTCTACAAATTGAGGAAAGCTCTGTATGGCCTGAAACAAGCTCCTAGAGCATGGTATGACAGGTTGACAAAATTTCTCTCAGACAAAGGATACTGAAAAGGAGGCTTGGATAAAACCCTCTTTGTCAAAAATGAAGGAGGGAAGTTAATGGTAGCTCAAATATATGTTGATGACATAGTGTTTGGGGGAATGTCAGAACAAATGGTTAAACATTTTGCTGACCAGATGAAGGCTGAATTCGAAATGAGTCTCATGGGAGAACTGACTTATTTTCTTGGACTGCAAGTCTCACAGATGGAGGACTCTGTCTTTCTATCTCAAAGCAAGTATGCAAAGAACATTGTCAAGAAGTTTGGTATGGAGAATGCCAGTCACAAAAGGACCCCTGCACCTACTCATTTAAAGCTATCCAAAGATTCAAGTGGGGTTAAGGTGGACCAAAGTATGTACAGAAGCATGATAGGAAGTTTGCTGCACTTAACAGCCAGCAGACCTGACATTGCTTTTGCAGTTTGAGTTTGTGCAAGATACCAAGTTGATCCTAAAGTCAGTCATATCAACCAAGTAAAGAGAACTTTGAAGTATGTAAGTGGAACTTACAACTATGGCTTGCTGTAATCTCATGGTTGTGAACCAACTCTGACTGGTTATTGTGATGCTGATTGGGCTGGAAGTGCTGATGATAGAAAAAGAACCTCTGGAGGATGTTTCTTCTTAGGAAATAATCTGGTCTCCTGGTTCAGCAAGAAACAGAACTGTGTGTCTCTCTCTACTGCTGAAGCTGAATACCTTGCAACTGGTAGTAGCTGTTCTCAAATGATCTGGATGAAACAGATGCTTACTGAGTATAATGTCACACAAGATGTTATGACATTGTACTGCGACAATCTGAGTACAATCAACATTTCCAAGAATCCTATTCAGCATAGCAGGACCAAACATATTGACATAAGACATCACTTTATCAAAGACCTTGTAGAAGAGAATACGATTAAACTAGAACATATTGCCACTGAGCTACAGCTGGCTGACATCTTTACCAAGGAACTTGATGCAAATCAATTTGAAAACTTGAGGGGCAAGTTGGGTATTTGCCAACAGGAGGAATTGTAGCAATTAATTTTGCTTAAAACAAGGGTAGAAGGAGTTATTTTTGTTAAGTCTATTTTGATTGGGTTAATCACATGCTTTCCCATTTCTTTCATAATTATTAAGAATAGACACTCATTTGCCTCCTTCCTCTCTCAACTCTGCAACAAATCCCATTCTCTCAATCAAAGTTCTCTCTCTAGTTGGAACAGGAGGACACTGAACGAATCAGAAGGGAAGAGGGTGCTGCTGAAGATCAGCTCAATGCTGAAGAAAATAGCTCCACTGATGCTGATGCTGTTGGTGCAAGTGTCTTCAGATTTTATTTGTTGTTTTTATTACCTATTTTGGATAACTGTATATCATTTAAGTACATGTATCTTTGGACCATTTGTGGCTAAAGAGGGGGAGATAATTTTTGTGTTAACTACTTGGTAGACATTATATTTTTCTACAGTCATATTCATTCTGCTGCTCTATATTCTCTGATTGCTTAGGGGTTTTAGCCAAAAATCTGCCAAAGAGGGAGTTTGTAA
Source organism: Vicia faba (assembly GCA_948472305.1). Taxonomy (NCBI): domain Eukaryota; kingdom Viridiplantae; phylum Streptophyta; class Magnoliopsida; order Fabales; family Fabaceae; genus Vicia; species Vicia faba. The sequence goes on from OX451736.1 coordinate 1,499,877,907, forward strand.
GTGTTTAGTTATTGGCATGTATTCTTGGTAAAACCAGGTGTGTAAATGTCATGACTGATGTCATAACATTCTGGATTATTAGGTTCTTTATGCAGAAAAAGTATGGCATACAGTAGCTACTGTGTATGAGTGTGTATCTGAGCATTTTGCAAAAGATCACATTTATTGCCTTATACCAAAATCAGTAAACAGGAATTCTGATGTCATAACAAATGTTAAGACATCCTGTACTGATCTAACAGATATGCAGTTTGGTTAATTCTGAGATTTTTCAGGAAGATGGCTCATTCTTTCCAGAACAGAATCTCACGTGGACTCTAGGTTAACCTAGCTCAACCCTAATCTGGTTGATAAAGTCTTGTGACCAAGTCTTAAGGTTAAACCTAATTAACCCTAGCTTTTTGTGGAAACCCTAACTGAAGAAACAACTGCTATATATTCAACAGGATTGCTGTTTGGAAAATATCTCTTTTGACTGAAGATCAATTAGGAGCTGTATAGTTTTAACTGCTGTAATCCAAGCAAGTATCATTGTGATAAGTGACTTGGAATAGGTTTTGATTGTAAGGGTTTTTGTATCACTCAAAGCTTTGAAGCAAGAGTGTTTGTGTCTCTTGACTAAAGCTTTGAAGCAAAGTCAAGTTAGGTTTATGTATCACTCAAAGCTGTGAAGCAAGAGTGTTTATGTTACTTGATTAAAGAGTTGTGAAGCATAATCAAGTGTATGTTCTGAAGAGTGTCTTCATTAATTCATTAGTCAATTGTTTTAAGTATCACTGCTGTGATTGAGGGGGAGTGAGTAGGAACTCAGGTTTAAGTTGAACTTAGATTGAAGTTACATTGGGTAGGTCTTAAGTGAAGGAGATAAACTGGTTGGTTTATTCCTTAATTAATATCTCTTATAGTGGATTTCCTCCCTGGCTTGGTAGCCCCCAGAGTAGGTGTTGTTTCACACTGAACTGGGTAAACAATTGACTGTGTTCTTTACTGTTTTTATTTACTGTCTTATAGAAAGTCAGATACGGTGTCATAACATTTACTGTGACATTGAGTATCTGCTGCCAGAATTTCAATTGGTATCAGAGCGGGCACCCTGCCTGTATTACTGGGTGAGATCTAGGGATATCACTTTCTGTCACTATGGACAAAGAAGGAGTTTTTGGAAATAGACCACCCATTCTGGATGGAACAAATTATGACTACTGGAAACCTCGTATGATTTCCTTCTTAAAATCTTTGGACAAAAAGGCTTGGAGAGCTGCTGACAAAGGATGGAACCATCCCAGCATAACTGAGAAAGATGGGACAATCAGTCTGAAGTCTGAGGAAGAATGGAGCAAAGAAGAAGATGAGTTAGCCCTGGGAAATTCCAAAGCTTTAAATGCCTTGTTCAATGGAATTGATAGAAACATTTTCAGACTAGTACATCAATGTGAACTGGCCAAGGAAGTGTGAGATACTCTCAAAACTACCCATGAAGGCACATCCAAAGTAAAAAAGTCAAGGCTTCAGATGCTGACTACAAAGTTTGAGAACCTAAGGATGAAGGAAGATGAAACCATTCATGAGTTTCACATGAACATCTTGGAGACTGCCAACACCTCAGGAGCATTGGGTGAAAAGATGTCTGAAGAAAAACTGGTGAGAAAGATTCTCAGATCCCTGCCTAAAAGATTTGCAATGAAGGTAACTGCTATAGAGGAAGCCCAGGACATCAGCAACTTAAAGGTGGATGAACTCATTGGGTCTCTTCAGACTTTTGAGATGGGGATCAGTGACAATGTTGACAAGAAAAACAAGAGCATAGCACTTATATCCAACACTAAAGATGAAAACAAGGAGGATGAAGAAGAAAATATTTTAGAAGCTATAGCCATGCTTGGAAGACAATTCAACAAACTCATCAAGAGAATGGATCCAAAGTCAAGGTCAAATGTTGAGAACATCCCCTTTGACATTAACAGATCTTATGACTCCAGCAGAAGACCAAGGTCTGAAGAGAAGGGAAATCAAGGCAGAGGAATTCAATGCCATGGTTGTGAAGGATATGGGCATATTCGAGCTGAATGTCCTACCTTTCTTAAGAAACAAAAAAAAGGTATGACTGTTACCTGGTCTGACTGTGATTCAGAAAGTAATTCTGAAGAAGAATCTGCCAAACTAGTTACCGCACTAACTGGTGTTTGTACCTCTGAAAGTGACACTAGTGATGAGGAAGTGACATTTGAAGAACTGGCTGATACTTACAAGAAATTGTGTATCAGAAGTGCTGAAGTATGTGTGCAAAATGAGAGACAAACAAAACTCATCATAAAGTTGGAGGCTAAAAAAAGGGCAGACCTTGAAACTATAAGTCATCTAGAAGGGGAAGTTCAAATGCTGAACTCAAAATTGAACCAGATGACCAAATCTGTCAAGATGCTGACAAATGGAACTGACAATTTGGAAGAAATCCTTCAGGTTGGACAAAATGTGGGAAACAAGTCTGGACTAGGATTTGTGGGAGCAAAGAAATATGGTGCAGACAAGAAGATCTGGTCTGATAAACAAATTTCAAATCAGATGTCACAAAATAACACTCAACATCGGGAACAGAGAAATATGAAGAAAAAGTACCAAAGATAGAGATGTCATCATTGTGGGAGGTTTGGTCACATAAAGCCTTTCTGCTTCAGATTGTATGGATACCCTAATCAGAACCCAGGTGTCAAACCTAAGGCTAACAGGGTACCACATACTCCTCAATGGAAGAAAAAGGCTACTGCCGTGATAGCCCACACTTCCCTGAGAGTCTCTGCAAAGGAAGACTAGTACTTTGACAGTGGGTGTTCTAAGCACATGACTGGAATCAAGAACATTCTCAATAATGTTAAACCTCACACTACTAGTTATGTAACTTTTGGAGATGGTGCTAGAGGTGAAATCAAAGGAGTTGGTAATTTGGACTGCCCTGGAGTTCCAAATCTGAATGAAGTACTATTGGTAAAAGGCCTGACTGTTAATCTCATTAGTATCAGTCAATTATGTGATCTAGGATTCAAGGTCAACTTCTCAAAATATGAATGTCTTGTAATTAATGAAAAACAAGAAGTTGTAATGAAAGGAGTCAGATCTAAAGATAACTATTACTTGTGGGAGCCTGAGAACACTAATAACTCCACTGTGTGTTCTATTGCCAAAGAAGAAAAAGAGGTGAAACTGTGGCACCAAAAACTTGGCCATCTTCATCTAAGAGGAATGAAAAGGATTATCTCCATGGAAGCAGTCAGAGGGATTCCAAGACTGCAAATTAATGAAGGGAGAGTTTGTGGTGAATGTCAGGTTGGTAAGAAGACTAGGATGTCACATCCAAAGTCAAGACATCTGACCACCTCTAAGGTTCTGGAACTTCTACATATGGATCTGATGGGACCAATGCAGGTGGAAAGTCTTGGTGGAAAGAGATATGCCTATGTTGTTGTGGATGACTATTCCAGATTCACCTGGATTAACTTCATTAAGGAAAAATCTGATGTGTTTGAAGTCTTTAAAGAACTGTGCAAAAGAATTCAAAGAGAAAAGGAAGGGTGTATTGTCAGAATCAGAAGTGATCATGGCAAGGAATTTGAAAACAGTAAGTTTAATGAGTTTTGTTCCTCAGAAGGAATTAGTCATGAATTCTCTTCTCCTATAACTCCCCAACAAAATGGAGTTGTAGAAAGGAAAAATAGGACCATACAGGAATCTTCCAGAGCTATGATACATGCCAAAAGACTTCCTATTCATTTTTGGGCTGAAGCTATGAATACAGCCTGTTATGTCCATAACAGAGTCACTTTGAGAAAGGGAACCTCATCCACCATTTATGAACTCTGGAAAGGAAGAAAGCCAACTGTGAAGTACTTCCATGTATTTGGCAGCAAATGCTATATTCTGGCAGATCGTGAACAAAGGAGAAAGCTGGACCCTAAAAGTGATGAAGGTATATTTCTAGGATACTCCTCCAACAGCAGAGCTTATAGGGTATTCAATTCCAGGACCAAAGTCATGATGGAATCAATAAATGTCATAGTTGATGATTATCATGAAGAAACAGATGTCCCTTGTAATGTTGAGACATTCTTTGAGACTCCAACTCAACAGAATGACCTTCCTGACACCACTACAGCAGACTCTGAATCCAAGGAAGCTAGCAAAATCCCTTCCATCAGAATTCAAAAAGATCATCCTAAAGAACTCATTATAGGGGATCCAAATAGTGGAGTCATTACAAGATCTAGAGAAATCATCTCAAACTCTTGTTTTGTGTCTAAAATTGAACCAAGAAATGTTAAGGAGGCCTTAACTGATGAATACTAGATTGGTGCAATGCAAGATGAATTGAACCAATTTAAGCAACATGAAGTTTGGGAGTTAGTTCCTAGACCAGAAGGAACAAACATCATTGGCACAAAATGGATATACAAGAACAAATCAGATGCTGAAGGAGTTGTCACTAGGAATAAGGCAAGACTTGTTGCCCAAGGATACACTCAAGTTGAAGGGGTTGATTTTGATGAGACCTTTGCCCCTGTAGCCAGACTGGAATCTATCAGACTCCTATTGGGAATTGCTTGTCTCCTGAAGTTCAAGCTGTTTCAGTTGGATGTAAATAGTGCCTTCCTAAATGGGTACTTAAATGAAGAAGTTTATGTGGAACAACCTAAAGGTTTTGTGGATCCAAACCACCCTGATCATGTCTACAAATTGAGGAAAGCTCTGTATGGCCTGAAACAAGCTCCTAGAGCATGGTATGACAGGTTGACAAAATTTCTCTCAGACAAAGGATACAGAAAAGGAGGCTTGGATAAAACCCTCTTTGTCAAAAATGAAGGAGGGAAGTTAATGGTAGCTCAAATAAATGTTGATGACATAGTATTTGGGGGAATGTCAGAATAAATGGTTAAACATTTTGCTGACCAGATGAAGGCTAAATTCGAAATGAGTCTCATGGGAGAACTGACTTATTTTCTTCGACTGCAAGTCTCACAGATAGAGGACTCTATCTTTCTATCTCAAAGCAAGTATGCAAAGAACATTGTCAAGAAGTTTGGTATGGAGAATGCCATTCACAAAAGGACCCTTGCACCTACTCATTTAAAGCTATCCAAAGATTCAAGTGGGGTTAAGGTGGACCAAAGTCTGTACAGAAGCATGATAGGAAGTTTGCTGCACTTAACAGCCAGCAGACCTGACATTGCTTTTGCAGTTGGAGTTTATGAAAGATACCAAGTTGATCCTAAAGTCAGTCATATCAACCAAGTAAATAGAATTTTGAAGTATGTAAGTGGAACTTACAACTATGGCTTGCTGTACTCTCATGATTGTGAACCAACTCTGACTGGTTATTGTGATGCTGATTGGGCTGGAAGTGCTGATGATAGAAAAAGCACCTCTGGAGGATGTTTCTTCTTAGGAAATAATCTGGTCTCCTGGTTCAGCAAGAAACAGAACTGTGTGTCTCTCTCTACTGCTGAAGCTGAATACATTGCAGCTGGTAGTAGCTGTTCTCAAATGATCTGGATGAAACAGATGCTTACTGAGTATAATGTCACACAATATGTTATGACATTATACTGCGACAATCTGAGTACAATCAACATTTCCAAGAATCCTATTCAGCATAGCAGGACCAAACATATTGACATAAGACATCACTTTATCAAAGACCTTGTAGAAGAGAAGACGATTAAACTAGAACATGTTGCCACTGAGCTACAGCTGGCTGACATCTTTACCAAGGCACTTGATGCAAATCAATTTGAAAACTTGAGGGGCAAGTTGGGTATTTGCCAACAGGAGGAATTGTAGCAATTAATCTTGCTTAAAACAAGGGTAGAAGGAGTTATTTTTGTTAAGTCTATTTTGATTGGGTTAATCATATGCTTTCCCATTTCTTTCATAATTATTAAGAATAGACACTCATTTGCCTACTTCCTCTCTCAACTCTGCAACAAATCCCATTCTCTCAATCAAAGTTCTCTCTCTAGTTGGAACAGGAGGAGACTGAACGAATCAGAAGGGAAGAGGGTGCTGCTGAAGATCAGCTCAATGCTGAAGAAAATAGCTCCACTGATGCTGATGTTGTTGGTGCAAGTGTCTTCAGATTTTATTTGTTGTTTTTATTACCTATTTTGGATAACTGTATATCATTTAAGTACATGTATCTTTGGCCCATTTGTGGCTAAAGAGGGGGAGATAATTTTTGTGTTAATTACTTGGTAGACATTATATTTTTCTACAGTCATATTCATTCTGCTGCTCTATATTCTCTGATTGCTTAGGGGTTTTAGCCAAAAATCTGCCAAAGGGGGAGTTTGTAAGTGTTTAGTTATTGGCATGTATTCTTGGTAAAACCAGGTGTGTAAATTTCATGACTGATGTCATAACATTCTGGATTATTAGGTTCTTTATGCAGAAAAAGTATGGCATACAGTAGCTACTGTGTATGAGTGTGTATCTGAGCATTTTGCAAAAGATCACATTTATTGCCTTCTACCAAAATCAGTAAACAGGAATTCTGATGTCATAACAAATGTTAAGACATCTTGTACTGATCTAACAGATATGCAGTTTGGTTAATTCTGAGATTTTTCAGGAAGATGGCTCATTCTTTCCAGAACAGAATCTCACGTGGACTTTAGGTTAACCTAGCTCAACCCTAATCTGGTTGATAAAGTCTTGTGACCAAGTCTTAAGGTTAAACCTAATTAACCCTAGCTTTTTGTGGAAACCCTAACCGAAGAAACAGTTGCTATATATTCAACAGGACTGCTGTTTGGAAAATATCTCTTTTGATTGAAGATCAATTAGGAGCTGTATAGTTTTAACTGCTGTAATCCAAGCAAGTATCATTGTGATAAGTGACTTGGAATAAGTTTTGATTGTAAGGGTTTTTGTATCACTCAAAGCTTTGAAGCAAGAGTGTTTGTGTCTCTTGACTAAAGCTTTGAAGCAAAGTCAAGTTAGGTTTATGTATCACTCAAAGCTGTGAAGAAAGAGTGTTTGTGTTACTTGATTAAAGAGTTGTGAAGCATAATCAAGTGTATGTTCTGAAGAGTGTCTTCATTAATTCATTAGTCAATTGTTTTAAGTATCACTGCTGTGATTGAGGGGGAGTGAGTAGGAACTCAGGTTTAAGTTGAACTTAGATTGAAGTTGCATTGGGTAGGTCTTAAGTGAAGGAGATAAACTGGTTGGTTTATTCCTGAATTAATATTTCTTATAGTGGATTTCCTCCCTGGCTTGGTAACCCCCATAGTAGGTGTTGTTTCACACTGAACTGGGTAAACAATTGACTGTGTTCTTTACTGTTTTTATTTACTGTCTTATAGAAAGTCAGATACGGTGTCATAACATTCACTGTGACATTGATTATCTGCTGCCAGAATTTCAGAAGAGGTAGCAGATAAACCCTGGTTTCACGAAGTAAAGAGGTATCTTGAGGCTCAAGAGTACCCCGAGGGTGCATCTGTTAATGATAAGAAGTTTTTGAGGAGATTCGCTGCGAAGTTCTTCATTAGTAATAGTATCCTTTACAAGCGTAACCATGATTCAACCTTACTGCGATGTATGGACAAGAACGAGGCAGAAAGGATTATGGCAGAGTTACATGAAGGTACTTTCGGAACTCATTCCAGTGGAAATACCATGGAAAAGAAAATCCTACGAGCAGGATATTATTGGTCTACTATGGAAGCCGATTGTTATCAGCATTCTTGGACCTGTCATAAGTGCCAAGTCTATGCTGATAAGGTGCATGTACCTCCAGTTCCTCTGAATGTCTTGACAGCTCCTTGGCCTTTTGCAATGTGGGGCATCGACATGATCGGCGACATCAAACCTACCGCGTCTAATGGGCATCACTTCATTCTGGTAGCAATTGATTACTTTACGAAGTGGTTCGAAGCAACTTCTTTTTCTACAGTAACCAAGAATGTCGTGGCGCGGTTTATCCGACATAATCTGATCTGTCGATACGGTGTACCAGAGAGGATCATTACAGACAATGGTACAAATCTCAATAATACAATGATCACTGAGCTCTGCAAATAGTTTAAGATACAGCAACACAACTCTTCTCCTTACCGGCCAAAGATGAATGGGGTTTTTGAAGCGGCTAATAAGAACATCAAGAAGATTGTGCAGAAGATGACAGTGACATACAAAGACTGGCACGAGATGTTACCATTCGCTCTTCATGGGTACCGTACCTCAGCACGGTCGTCAACAGGGTAAACACCCTACTCTTTGGTGTATGGCATGGAGGCAGTCTTACCCATTGAAGTCCAGATACCCTCTCTCCGGATTATGAAGGATGCAGGTTTGAGTGAGGATGATTGGATCCAGACCCGACTTGATCAGCTGAATCTAATCAACGAAAAGAGACTTACTGCTATTTGTCATGGTCAGACGTATCAAAAGCGAATGATCAAGGCATTTAACAAGAAAGTAAGACGACAAGAATATCAAGTCGGGGATCTGGTGATCAAACGCATCATACTGCCACAAGGTGATCCCAGGGGAAAATGGACCCCCACGTACGAAGGGCCATTTGTGGTTAAGAACATTTTCTCAGGAGGAGCTATGATTCTAACCACCATGGATGGTGACGACCTTCCTCACCCCATTAATGCAGACATAGTGAAAAAATACTACGCATAATCAATGACCCGCTAGGTTGACTAGCCTAGGCAAAAATAAGGGCTTCCCGGCGAACCAAAAGGGTTCGGTCAAAAGTAAGGGATGAAAATGAAAAAAAAACTGTACACCCGGCAAGTCGAAAACCTGAAAAGGCGGCTTGGGCAAAAAAGGATATCCTAGTGGACTGAAAACCCAAAAGGTCGGTCCAGGAAAAAATTAGGGATCAAAGCGTAACACTATGTCTCATTGGATCATCTTACATCCAGACTTCGATATCGACTATCAAGCTCGGACGACACCAATCAATCTGATTTACCTTCAACCAAGTAGCAAAGTGATGAGACGCTTGAAGACATAAAGGCAATAGCAGAGTTGGAACCCAATGGGATTGTTCACATAGCTATTTTTCTTTGTTTTTCACAAACTGTATAATTTCTATCTTTTAGCGGCGTTCTCTTACTAGGACATCAGCCTCTTGTACAAAATGCCTGTTACAGGCCAACTTCAGAATCAATATAATTCATTTTACAATAAATTTCAAAAATTGTTTTTCTTTTCCTGTTTTATTTTGCAAGAACGTCTAATGGTTCATTTTTGATATATGCATTTGAAAATAATTGTTGCTCATAAATGATTACATAGGAAACAAAAGACGATTGCTCGTAATTCCAGGAACAAGGGCAAACAAGAAATGTTCAAACCATACAGTTGCTTTATTTACCGGGTACAGGGATAGACCCTGCTGGAGAAAATGACTAAAAGTGCATACACTCCCCGCAGAGTAGGAAATGCCAAAAATGGTGGTGTTGATCCTCCCCAAGCAAAGTTCATCTTTCACCAATAATGGAAGATCATCCCCAGTGGAGTTTATTTCTTCCACAAGCAGAAACTCAATCCCCGACAGAGTTTATCACCACCAGCAACAGTAATTCATCCCCAGCCGAGGTTATTTCTCCAAATCAACAGATCTTCTAGCAGAGTATCTTGTCCCCACAAACTCATTCTCTCGCCAGTTTATTCTCCAACAGAGTTATTCTCCTGCCAATTTATTCTCAAATCATCTTCGGTCGTTATCCCGAGCGAGTGAAACTCTTTTTATTCTCCAGCAGCAGTCCGGGATTTATTTTCCCCAACTAGAAAACATCACGAGAACATTGCACATCCATACATCATGACATGCATATACGCATCATACAACACAATCTCATTTATTTTGAGAACATCATTGCTCAATACATGTCATGCATTACATACGACTAACTCCTTACATTTCAGGAAAAGATATAATCAAATTCTCACAAAATTCAAGCTATAAAGCTCGGGTCCGACCGTATAGTATCTTGATTTCTCCATCATATTGTGAAGCCCAGAGAACAACCGGATAACAGTATCAAAATACCGCGAAGCCTGGAATTAACCAGATAGTGGTTTATCATTGAGCTATGAAGCCCGGATTCGACCGGATAATAGTTTAATCCTCAGCAAGGTATTGTGAAGCCTGGAGAACGACCAGATAGCAATGCAAGTTACTGTGAAGCCTGGATTACGACCAGATAACAGTACAAAACACCATGAAGCCTGGAATCGACCAAATAATGGTATATCATAAACACAAGTCGTGAAGCCTGGAAATCGACCGGATAACAGCTCAACAAGGTATTGTGAAGCCTGAATTACGATCATATAGCAATACAAGACACCATGAAGCCTGGACTCGACCAGATAATGGTATAAAACATTGTGAAGCCTGGATTACAACCAGATAGCAGCCAAGGATACTACGAAGCCTGGAGTCGACCAGATAGTGGTATATCTTTAATGCAAGTTATGAAGCCCGGATTCGACCGGATAATATCTTGATTTCTCCGAACTCCATGAAGCCTGGATTCGACCAGATAATGGTATAAGACATCGTGAAGCCTGGATTACGACCAGATAGCGGTAAAAGACACGGAAGCCTAGATTAAGACCAGATAACAGTAAGGGACACTGCGAAGCTTGGATTCGACCAAATAGTAGTCTACCCGGCCAATTACTATGAAGACCGGAGTCGATCGAATATTAGTAGGCCTAAAAATAAAATGGAAGCCCGGATGCGACTGGATAACCACTTGATTTCTTCTGAAGCCTGGAGTGCGACCAGATAAGAAGTAAGGTATTGTGAAGCCTGGAATCGACCAGATAGCATTACAGGACACCATGAAGCCTGGATTCAACCAGATAATGGTATGAAACATCGTGAAGCCTGGATTACAACTAGATAGCGGTAAAGGACACTGAAGCCTAGGATTATGACCAGATAATAGTATAAGATACTGCGAAGCTTAGATTTCGACCAAATAGCAGTTTACCTGGATAATTATTAAGAAGCCCGGAGTCGACCGAATATTAGTGTGCCCTAAATTCAAGTTGAAGCCCGGATGCGACCGGATAACAACTTAATTCCTTATGAATCCTGGATTACGACCAGATAAGAATTGAGAAATTGCAAAGCCTGGATTACGACCGGATAGCAAGTTTAATCTCATCTCCCCAGTAAGTCACTGTAAATTCTGGAGCATGACCAGATAGCAGTCGATCTTATTCCTATGAAGCCTGGATCACGACCAGATAGTAGTTCATTTTCACCTCTTTGACCGAGAGACGATTCCCTAGTAGAATAACGGACGACTGAAGCTCTTAAAATTCTATTTTTCTCAAGACAAAGAATAACATTCCCCATCGAAACCTTCCTCAACAACAGGTACACGAGCTCTCGCTAAGGAATCTCTTATGCGATCGACACTCTTTCAGATGGCATCTTTAAGCCCATTCTCCGTCATCAATCTCCAAATGGCATCTATAATCCCATTCCCGACATCACAAGACAAGTACCACTTCATGCGAGTGCAAATTTATGGGCACTCTAGTGTTCAATCATCTTCCACCTTTGGATCACGAAAGGCAAGCAAGCCAATCTACATCCTCAGGTTTAAGAAGATTGAACAGGGGAAGCTGTTGTACCCCAAAATTTTCCCTCCCATATTTCTCAATACATTTCAAGGGAGGTCCTCAAATTGCTCAAGAAAGTCCATGGGTTGGCCAGACAAACTCTCTCCTAAGGCAGTCTACCTCAAATTAGGGTTTCATATTGCATCAATATACTTGACTCCAAGGGATCCCAAATTCTAACCATTTGTCCCAATATGTTCTCAAGATCATCCATGTCAAGTTTCAAGCCTTGTAGAGGAAGTTTGCTCAGTCAATTGCTCAAAGGCCTGAATATCGATTGTGCTAGGGCAAAAGTCAACTGTGGCCCACATGTAGTCAAACTTCAAGATTTTTGGCCAACATTCTCATTTTTAAGTATTATTCATCATTTGGTCAAGGATTGATCATGATTCCTCAAGGATTGCTCACAATTCATCAAAACCCAAAAGTTGCTAAATTAGGGTTTTGTAGGAAAAATCAACCCAACTTTGACTAAGCATAACTTTCTAATACTTTATCAATAAGGACCCATCCAAAGCTCATTTTGAAGAGGATGCAATGCCCTACAATTCATCTTCATCTTCCAAGTTCGAAATATGCACTCACAAGAAGTTATGAATTTGGACATTATAGGTCATTTTGAAAAGTCAATAAAAACACCTTTTTTGTCAAAGCTTCATACATGAACATGGACGACTCAATTAAGATGAGACCAAAAGGGTTGCTTAGAGGATATCTTGATATTTCTAAAAAGTCCAAGAACATCAAAAGTGCCTCAAATTGCAATTTTTGTCAAATGGGCCCAACTTTTTGTACTTCTCTTGAGTTTGTAACATGGTCCACGACCCATGATCCTTCCCACTTGCCTTTATTTTATTTTTGCCATTTATTTTTATTTTTATTTCAATTAAATCAAATTAAATTAAAATAAAATCATGTAAATATCAAAATCATTTAAACCTTGAGATTTTGTGCATATTTCAGGTCTCTTATACAGCTAGCAATGAAATCAAATCGTGCAAGGCATGTTTGTACACAAAAAGATTGGTTTTTGGCTTGTTTTGGAAAGATTTACATGAGAATCAAATCTTGATCAATCACATTAATTGAAAAATATTTTTAACAAATTTATAAACCTAATTCACTCAAGGCTACATATAGAACATTGGCAGACCAAAAGTACAAGGGTTCGAGGCGTGTAGAGTGAAGAACAACTTTCAAAAAATCAAGAAAAAATAGAAATCTGATTTCATAATTCCAGGCTATCTCAAGCCTTCCAAGCTATCTCATTCGTTTCCTTGGTGTTCAAGGAGTCTATACACATCACCAACAATGGTTTTCGTGCCCAGAAACACAATGTAAGTTCTTCACGACATCCCTCCTTTTTTGAAATCCAATATCATTATTTTGGCATTTGTAGCATGAGTTCTTTATATATTCGTGTTCAGTGAAGCATTTGCAAGCTATTGGTAATGATTAATTGCATTTTTTCTAACCATACAGAGATCCACCATTGTTAGGTTTTCTTGGTTCGTTTTAGGGTTTTCTTATGCAGGTAAAATTGGCCCAAAAGAGAGGTACCGTGATGTTCACAAGGCCAAGACGAACTGGCCTGTGGCATTAGTTTTCGTTTATCATGCTTGTAGGTGATTCTGGAAACACGCAGGGTTATAGCTACGACTTATGTTTGTAGGTAAAAGTTCTTGACTTTTACCAACGGAGAGAGGAAGAAGAAGGTGGCGTGGCAACGCACCATTCGTCCATTCAAAATACGGGCGTTTCTTTATGAGTTGATTTACTTTTCCAATATTATAATTGCTTGTTTCTCTTTATACAACAAGACATGCCAGCTCAGTTGGTCAGTGGGAGAGAGAAAAATCTAAAGGGCCTGGGTTCGATCCCCATGTCCCTTCATGCTTCAATATTAGTTTTCCATATTTGATCCCATACGCATGTTTCCCTACATCCATCATGGACCATCAGCTTGCAACCAATGGATCTAAAGCAGATCAAATCCAACGCTTGGCATCTGAGGGTCTACCAAAGGCCCTAGTCAACTTGCAACGTGGAATCATGAGAAGTCAAACGTGGATCCAGGCTATTGGGCTCAGATTGCTATGGACACCCCCCCTGATGCTTTGGATACCAGGCCCAATTCTTTCTTTTTCTTTCTATATTTTCTTTTATTTAATTATTTTGATTAAATTATTTTCTAATATACAAATTAATTTTTTTATTTATAAAAACTCATAAAAATCAATTTCATCAAATTTAGGGTTTTTACATATTTTGTCAAAATTAATTTAATTAGTTTAATTTAATTTTAGGGTAACTTTAATTCTTTTTTTGTAAATAAATTAAAATAAATTAGAAAATTAGGGTTTTTGTTTAATTTAATATTTATTTTCTTTTCTTAAAAATAACCAAAATACAAAAATAGGTCAAAATTAATTATTTCTCTTAAATTAAATTAATTAGTATATAGGTTTGTACATATTTAATTAAAACCTTTTTTTTCTTCAAAATAATCAAAAACAACAAAAAATGAATTTTCTTTTAATTAGGTTTAGGCGGGGTCAAAACCCTAATTTTTTCTCGTTCTCGATTCATCGCGCACGTTTATTTATATTTTACAATATTAATGTAACTGCTAATGGGATGTAATAGTTTAATTAGGACTTTTCGTTTATTTATCGTTTTACGGGTTTTTGGCTATGTAATTAATCCCCCTCCACGAAGCCTTATAATAGCGTAGTTTTATTTCTCGCATTTTAATTTTCGCAAATATTAAATGTTAGATGTATGATAATAGGATTGCATGATAAGAATGTATGTTAATTTTAAAATGGTTAGCACCCTAAATGTGCAAAGATAATAACTGAAATTGAATCACTCGCAACAAAGATCAAATGTCTAAACAAAGATCAAATGCCCCGTTTGGAAATGTTGCCTCGGATAGGTTACCTCGGAAATGTTGCCTCGAATATGATCTTAAGACATTATGGTTATTACTAAGATGTCCTAACATTGCTTTAGTGATCGTACATCCCTTTCGAATTGACCCTTACAACTCCAATGACGGTGCTACCTGCTCACTAATAGTAGGATAGCGTTGTCTAAAGGAAACAAGAACATAAACATTCTTTTTTCGAGTAGGTAGATGCTAGTAGGTACTTGCTCAAAATCAAAATTTTCCACACTTACACTTTTTTCAAACCAAGTTTTTAAAAACACTTCGTAACACTCTTGAAGACAGAAGCAAGGGTTAAAACGAAGTAAAACAAAAAACTTTTCAAAACACACAAACACATAAGCAATTTTTTAAAATGATGAGCAAGTACCTAAGAGCCCGTGGAAAAACACGGATAGAAAGGGTGCTAATACCTTCCTTTTCTATAATCTACCCCCCGTACTCAAAATCTCGAAAAAGGAATTTTTCTGTGCTTTTTTCCTTTCCAGTTGGATAAAATAAAAGTCGGTGGCGACTCTTGCTTACCGCGACATTTTACGAACACAAACGCAAAACACAAACCAACATTTTCTCAAAATAGTTCCAGTTCTGCCACCGTATCACACCGGCTATCTCACTACTTTCTAATGGCCAAGTTTGTTCAAGTAAGGTTCTAAGGTCCGTTAGTGCTTCATGACACCACGCGGCGGCCCTGTATTCTCCTCGTTTCCCCACGAAGGATACTGGTACCAACCAAAGTGTCACACCAACACATCCATCACTTAAACCATATCGGTCTATGCCGTGCAGTCTCCACGGTCTATTGTTATTTACCTAATGAGTTCCCCCAGATCCGGGTGTAGGATCTATAGTAACCCCAAATAAACCCTCAAAAGTAAAGCAATCAAGACAGTTAAGAGAAGCAATTTAATGACCTAGATCCTAAGGTATACCCCACTTTATACTTCCCCAACAGAGTCTCTAGTTTTGTGATACGGTGGCAGAACCGACTGTTATACTGGTTCGCATTTTGTATTTGCAAAATGAGGTAAGCAAGAGTCGCCACCGACTTTTATTTCATCCAATCATGGAAAATGAAAAAGAACAGAAAAAACCTATTTTTGAGATATTCTGAGTACAAGGGGTAGATTATAGAAAGGGAAGGTGTTAGCACCCTTTCTATCCATGGTTTTCCATGGGATCTTAGGTACTTGCTCATTTTGAAAATTGCTTGTGTGTGTTTGCTTTGAAAATGTTTTACTTCGTGATAACTCTTGTATCAGTCCACAAGGATGTGACGAAGTTGTTTTGAAAAATTGTTTTGAAAGGTGTTTGTGTGAAAAGTTTTATTGAGCAAGTACTTAAGATTCTACCTACTCGAAAAAATATTGTTCGTTCTATTTCCTTTAGACAACACTATCCTACTATTAAGGAGTAGGTAGCACCGCCGTTGGAGTTGTAAGGGACATTCGAAAGGGATAAGTACAATCACTAAGCAATAGTTAGAAAACTTTAGTAGTAACCCTAGAGTCTTAAGATCTTTTCGAGGCAAAATTTCCGAGGCAACATTTCCAAGGCAACATTCGAATGGGACAATTTGATCTTTTAGACTGGAGGGCAACCACTAAAATCTCCTATGCTTAACGATTGTTTACCGAAGGCAACCGAAGTGAGGTAAACCCTAGGAGTGAATATGTGCATATGAGTTGTTTCAGTTATTTAATCTTTGCACATTAGGTGATCTACCATTTTAAATTTTCAGACATTCTTGCCATACAATCCTATTAGCATACATCTAGACAGTTAAATACTTGCAGGAATTTAAAAGTGCGAGAAAATAAACCTAGCTATTACAAGGCTTTAACACTATTACAACCTCGAAACAGTTACAATAATAATAAAGCAAATAAAAGTGCGTGCGGTAAATTAAATACGAGGGATGTTGAAAAATAACCTAAACCCTAATTGAAAGAAAAAGATTATTTTTGAGAAAAGAATTAATTGAGTCATGTACGACTAAAACCCTATTTCAAATTATTTTAATTATGAAAAAGAAATTGAAATTAACCTAATCTAGCTAAATTAAATGATTTCAAGAAAATAAAATATTTTACAAAGAAAACAAGATTTTGGGTATTTTGGGTTTTTTATTTAAGAAATTTAATTGTAAAATTAAACCTAATTTCTATTTTATTTTAATTATAGAAAATAAATTAAATTAACCTATATTTCTAATTAAATTAAATAATTTATTAAAAAAATGTTTTTTTTGGTATTTTGTGATTTATTGATTTTATGATTAAATAAAAAAAAGGTGATTAATTTTTGTGGAAAAATAATTAAACAAAATAATTAAATAAAGGAAATAAAAATAAGAAAGAATTGAAAATGAGCCTGTATGTTGTTAGCAAATCTGGGGGTGCACTATCTGAATTTCCAAGCCCAAAAATGCTCCAAGCCTGGTCAATACTGGATCCTGTGTAGCGTTGACTTGAACGTGTACCATGGTCCCTCATGGATGGAGCGTTAGAGCTGATGACACGCTGGATCAAATGGTTGGACGCAAGTGTGCATGGTGGTCACCAGGAAGGATGATGCGTTGGTTCTCTTACAAGAAAGTGAAATAAAGAAAATTTTGTTGGGACCTGGGATCGAACTCAGATCCTTCCACCCAATACCAAGCGCTTTTACCACTGAGCCATCTGCATTGTTTGTTATTAATTCAAGAATAAAACATAATATATGAAAACATGATTAACTGATCAAAAGCGCGCGAGATTTAAACGTGCGAATGGTTGGCTGACACATAGCCGTCTTCTTCCTTTCTCCGTCGTTTTAGACATATGACTTTTACCTACAGTCACATGTTCGTAGTTGTTGTACCCCAAAATTTGCCCTCCCATCTCTCAAAGGATCATCCTGGACTCCCAGGTTTGCTTCTATCAAGTTCCAAGTCTTGAATTACAACTTTTCAAGAAAATCACTCACAAGGGCAAAATGGTCAAAAGCACACTGAAAAGTTAAACTTTGACTTTTAAATCAAAAATCAAGTTTCAACAATTATATTTCATCAAAACATGAAGTCAGAAATTACTTTGAAAAAATCAAATTTTCTAAACATTTAGAATTTTTTTAAGTGTTAAGAGTATATGATGCTTCAGAACTTCTGAGCCAACCTCCATGCAAACATGGTTCAGAACATAGTCTCCAATCAGAACATGTCTCTTCATCCTCTATGCAAGCGCAGTCAGAAATTGCAAACGTAGTTCAGAACATAATCTTCCATCAGAACGTGACTCTTCAGCACATAGAGGTTACGCTTCTGATCTTTTGTGATCAGAACATCACCAAATCCCAAAACCTCGTTTAAGTAACTTGTTGCCCTACTACATCACAATCCTGCAATCAGTTGCTGACCCGGTCCACGCATGCACTTTCTCAAACCCCATATTTGCATCAAATTAGCATACGAAAACTGTAATTAAAAAGCAATGGAACAGTATACCAAAAAGGTTTGAATCCCATTTGTTTTTCCCTCCAAAACCATAACAAACCCATCTATAAATACTTTACTCCATCACACATTCAAGGGGATGGCTTTTGGAAAGAGAGAACTATCAAAAGAGAAAAGAAACCTGTGAAACCCTTCGTAAAAATCCAGAAATCCCAAACAAAAAACCAAAACCTTTGTTCTTCCTTTTGAATCAAAAGAATTTGGCATTTTCTTCTCTGTTGTTCTTGCTGATTCCAAAACCTCTGAAGGAAGAAGTTCAAGTTCCAAGCACACATTCCAGATTCAAGGTAAGTCATCATTAAATATGTAAATATCATAGTATTGATGTTGTCCATATCATTGCATAAGTAAAACAAACTGTAGATCAGAACTTCTTGATTAAGGCTAGGCTCAGGATCAGGATTAGAACTTCCGTAAATTGTTGTTCTTTTATCCTTCTGATTTGCTGTTTGTTGAAAACTGAATAGATTACTGATGTGCTGATTGAATGTTGAAATATAGCATAAAACTTCTGAGGTTCATTCATAGTTTTAACAAACAAAACTTCTATGATTTTTCTCACTGTTAACACACACAGAACTTCTGATGCTTACATGCTGATAACGCACTGGACTGTTAATGTTCACTCACTGGTTTAGCACAATACAGAACTTCTGATGTTTCCACTCATTGTTTTAATACGCACAGAATTTCTAAGACTTTCTCACTGTTCTAAAACTTAGGAGTTCAGCGCATAGAAACCCATAATTTCTGTATCTGCCCTCTAACATTTCTTGCAGGACCTTAGAGTTTACCAGTCAGAACTTCTGATGCCCACTGACGTTTCTTTCTGGGTCACCACCTGTCTGGCTTCAAAACTTCTGATCCTTGTTGTTTTGCTTGCAGCGGCACACTGTTTCTATCTTTCATTTATTCTCCTTTTTTTATCACTTTTAATATTAATACCTTTTTTTACCAACATAAAAAAGGACGTAAAATTATTTTCCTTTTACTAATTAATTTTTTAAGACAAAAACCCTTTTGAACAAGTCCTTTTCTTTCTTTCTTATGTTGTACATTTCAATATGGTTGTAATAGTAACTCAGGATTTGATTTTACTTGCAACCCCCATTCATGAATATGTACCCCATCCCCCTAATGATTGTAATAGCGTAGGCTATTTACTTTCCGCACTTTTATTGTTCTCATATATTGCTAGTAAATAGGATGTATGGAAAGATAAAATCAACAATTAGATGACTTTCAAATACAAGACAAAATACATGTAAACTAATACACTTGCACACTAGCACCTCTAGGATAATCCCACTTTGTTGCCTTTCAGAAAATAGTCATGTCCCTCAAATATGGGCATTTTAGAAAAGACCCTCGATAAAAGATCGTAGTCCCTCGATGACCCTCGATGTTACCTTCGGTAAACGATCTAGTCCCTAAAACGACATTGCTAAAACGTCCCAACGCCCATCCCTTCACATCCAACGACGGGTCTTCTTACCAAATCAATGGTAAGATAGTAACATCTAAAGGAGGAGGAAAAACACATCTAAGACCTTTTGAGTAGGTAGGTTCGCTCTTAGTTACTCGCTTGCTCACAACAAAAACATTTTATACACCAACACTCTCATTTTGAAACATTTTATACACCAACACTCTCATTTTGAAACATTTTTGAAAATAACACTTTGTACGCGTTCTTATAGAGACGGGAACCATTACAAAGACACCTTTTCAAAATCACTTTCAAAAACACATTTCACAAACACACCTTTGAACTATTTTCCAAACAAACACTTTGTACGCGTTCTTATAGAGACGAGAACCGTTACAAAGACGTTTTCAAAATAGTTTCAAAACCCACACCACAAGCACATTCAAACAAAAGCAAGTGATCTAGCGAGTAACTAAGAGCCCATGAAAAACCATGGATGAAAAAGGTGTTAATACCTTCCCTTTTCATAATCTACCCCCCGAACTTAAGAAAACATCTCTAAAGGTCTTTCTTGTGCTTTTTCACCTTTCCTTTTGGATAAAAGAAAGTCGGTGGCGACTCTTTCTAAACCGCAACATTTGCGAATACAAATGCAAATCTTCAAGTCAGTTCTCCCACGTATCACACCCCCTCCCACAAAGTGTTGTAATAGCATAGTAATATTTAAATTTGTATGGCAAGATAAAACCAACCAAATAGAAAACCCTAATCCAAGACAAAATCAAGCATGAAAATGACACACTTGCACACAAGCACCCTTAGGGTTACTCCACTTGGTTGCCTTATACAAAAATGGCCATATTACGCATGTAAGGTATCTTAGCAAAACAAACAAATACAAGATCATAGTACCTCGATGACGGTATTCAAAGTTGCCTTACAAAAATGATCTTAGTCCCTCAAAGATGCTAAGATACTTTGCAACGTTGCTAATCATGGTTATACGATGACCCACGCCCGTCCCATTTACATCCAAAGATAGGGTTGCTTATCAAATCAATGGTAAGACAACAATGTCAAAGGAATAGAAAATAAACAAGAAAGACCTTTGAGTAGGTAGTTTGCTCTTAATTACTTGCTCCATTTAAAACAAATATCCTTGCTATTTTCAAAACAAACACACACATTTCCAAACATCTCACAAACATTGAAAACACTTTCAAAAAGATCAACATCTTTGTATACATTCTTACGAACGAGAATCATTAAAAAGATTGCCTAAACAATGGCCTCTTTTTACAAAATACTTTCAAAAACCACACAAAGCATAATTTCAAACAAAAAGCAAGTGATCTAGAACGTAACTAAGAGCCCATGGAAAACCATGGATGAAAAGGGTGTTAATACCTTCCCTTTTCATAATCTACCCCCCCGAACTCAAGAAACAATCTCAAAGTACTTTCCAGTGCTTTTTCACCTTTTCTTTTGGATAAAATAAAAGTCGGTGGAGACTCTTGCTAACCGCAACATTTGCAAATACAAACGCAAACCTTTAAGTCAGCTCTCCCACCGTATCACAGAACTGGCGACTCTGCTGGGGAATTTTCTTAAAGTGGGGTTACCTTAGGGTTAGATCACCTTTATTTGCTTTATTTGTTTGACTTGTATGCTTTACATTTTGTTCTTTGTTTGGGCTTGCTTTGATCCTCCACCCGGATCTGGGATACCTTTTTAGGTAAATAACAATAGGTTGTGGAAACTGTACGGCGTAGACCGATATAGTTGAAACAATGGTTATGTTAGTGTGACGCATTTGTGGGTACCGGTATCTCTCGTGGTGAATCAAGGAGAATATGGGGCCGCTGAGTGGCGTCATGAAGCACTAACTGACTTTATAACCCTAATTGAACAAACTTGGCCATTAGAACGTAGTGAGATAACCGGTTTCGTTGTAGAGCTGAAAATTAGTTGATACTCGATACTACACTCATTAAGGCTGGACTTTTGGGATATCTCGGCCGCAAGAAAAGATTGTTTGTGCTGAGACAACGCCTAAGAGAAAGGTCAGGGATATTAAGATCCTTTAGAAACCGACCACTATTACTAGGGCAGGTTGAGCCAACTAAATTTCAAGAGGGTACTTACCTATAAAACCTCATGCAAGCCTAAAACATAGGGATTTTTTTTCCTTGTGTGTATATACTTGTACATAACATCATAAACATCATAGGCATCATCAGCATCCTCACTAACCATTCCAAGGATTTAGAAGTTTATCTTTGTTTTTGTTTTGTAGGTCATGAATTCGGCCCGGGGGAACACCATCCGAATCAGCTTTGTGAAGGTACACCCTCAGCTTCAAGAGTTAGCCTCAAGAGTGCCTGGGGATTCTCCTTTTACCAAGAAATACAGTCGACTCCTTAGTTTGGCTACATCCAGCTTCCAAAAAGAGATGATGTGTGTACTGTTCCAATTATTTGATCCCGTACATCATTGTTTCACTTTCCTGGTCTATCAGTTGGTACCTACACTGGAAGAGTTCTCTCTACTCTTAGGGGTGCCCGTGCTTGATCAAATACTATTCACCGGTCTATAGGGGATTCCAAAACCTGAAGTCATCGTCGAAGCTTTGCATATGAAGAGAGCCGACATCATAGCCAATTGGGAGACAAGAAGCAGGGTTAAAGGTTTCCTAGCCAAGTTTCTATTGGAGAAGGCTCGTTCATTCTGGGACGAAATGGATTTCCAAGCTTTTGAAGACATACTGGCTCTTCTCATTTATGGTTTGGTTTTGTTCCCCAATTCGGACCAATTCATAGACGTTAACGCCATCAAAGTCTTTCTCTCTCACAATCCTGTAGCTACCTTACTGGGAGACATCTTGCATTGCCTTCATACCCGCACCATGAAGAAAAGAGGTACTCTTTTGTGTTGTATTCCCCTACTCTCTAAGTGGTTCACTTCACACCTACCTCAATCAGCATTAAAGAACGAGCAAAGACTGACATGGTCCCAAAGGATGATGCCCCTCACCCATTCTGACATCCGTTGGTGTTCGAGATCCTTGGAAGATGTCTCTATCATTGACCGCTGTAGGGAATTCTCTAACGTCCCTCTGCTTGGTATTAGGGGAGGTATCACCTACAATCCCTGCTTAGCTCTTCGACAATTTGGGTATGCCCGAAAAGACGACCCTCATGAGATGCTCATTCAAGGTCTGATGTTCGACTATGACAAAGAAGACCAAGGTTACCGCCAGAGGTTCACACGAGCTTGAAGAATGGTGAACAAGGTGGACAGTAGGACTTTAGGACACAAAAACTCTATACCTCTCGAGCCTTATCTTAGGTGGGTGCGAGCTCGTGCTCAGAGTCTCGTAATTCCTTACCCTTCCGTTCTTCCTGTTATCCTAGAGCCTGTTGTTGAAGGAGACGTCCCATACACCATCCTTCATCCTGACATGCCTGCCTCTCTCGAAGACTTGCAGAAAGCTTGGGTTCAATTGAAGGAAGAGCGAGACACCTTTGAAGCCCAATTTTATGCCAGTGAGGAGAAGGTTCTGGAACTCACCAAGCTGCTTCATGAAGAGCGGAATTTGAACGCCTACATCGCTCCAAAGAGGATGCGTTCAACCTTCTTGTCTTAGGAGTTTTTTGTTGTATTTTGTTTCTTTCATTGTAAGCCCAAAGGGGCATGATGTGCTCAAACATTGGATTTAATATAACGTGTGTTCCTTTTTGGTTTGAACAAATTTAAATCTCTAAATTCCTTGAAATCATTTGCATATTGCATCTTCATTCATCATAACATCATACATGTTTCTTACAAACGGGTCTCCTTATCCTTCTACTGTTTATTTTAGTGAGATGGATATTGAACAGACAGTGAAAGATCTTCAGGCGCATAACACCCAGTTTCAACAGATGCTCTTGACTCTGACAAAAGGATAAGAGGAGTTGAAGACTCTACTGGCCAAAGAGAAGAAGAAGAAGAAAGCGAATAAACCAACCGGCATTTTGATCATGGGAAGAAGGTTCAAAGGACAGGCCAGACGGACTTTAAACTTTGCAACATCATTGGGTGAAGGAGATAATCAAGGAGACAGGACCCAGGAAGTGAACAACAACCCAACCTCTAAAGAAGAGGAAGAGCCTGACTACTCTGAGGAATAGTATCCTCCTGCTGATAATAAATACAAAGAGCTAGAGGATCGTTTGAATGCTATGGAGGTCCAAAGGGTACCCGAACTGGATTTTGAAGAGTTAGGACTTGTCTCAGGGGTTGTCATCCCACAGAAATTCAAGGTCCCCACTTTCGCTAAATATGATGGTGTCTCTTACTCGAAGTTGCATTTAAGGTCATACGTCAGAAAGATTCAACCCCATACGGCTGATAAGAATATGTGGATGCATTCTTTCCAAGAGAGCTTGTCAGGGACGCAGTTGGATTGGTTCTATCAGTTGGAAGGGACCAATATTCGTAATTTGGAAGATTTGGTTGCCTCTTTCTACAAACAGTACCAGTATAATGCTGACTTAGCTCCAACTCGGACGCAATTGCAAAGCATTTCTATGGAACAGGTGAAGGTTTCAAAACCTATGCTCATAAATGGAGGGATCTCGCAGGTAGAGTCCAGCCCCCTGTATCAGACATAAAACTAGTGGATATGTTCCTAGGCACTTTGTCAGGTCCATTCTTCAACCACCTGATCCGAAGTTCCTCGGCTGGATTTACTGAATTAATCATGACTGGTGAGCGGGTTGAAGCCGGTATAAAAAGTGGCAAAATTCAGAGCGATACATCCTCGAGCACAATGAAGAAACCCTTCACTGGTAAGAAGGAGGCCAGTGCCATTTATAACCTGAGAGATCAGAGCAGAGCAGGATACCGTCCAACGGTAAGTGTTGTAATAATACCTAGGCCCGCGACTGCCCCGCAACACAACAATCAGCAAAGGGTGGAAAGACCACAAAGGCAGTTCACCCGAATTAACATGACATTGATAGAGGTTCTACCCCATCTGTTGAGATCTAACTTGGCAACTTTAAAAGAGGCTCCCAAAAATCCTAATACCTCCTCTCCTCGATACAATTCGAACGCTCGGTGCGCCTATCATTCTGGGAGTCCTGGTCATGACACAAATGATTGTTGGACTCTAAGGAATAAAGTACAAGATTTGATTGAAGCCAAGGAGATTGAGTTCGACGCTTCGGAGAAGCCCAATGTCATAACTGCTCCCATGCCTAAGCACAACCATGGAGTTAACACCATTGATACTGATATATTCATAACCTCAGTGGATGAAGTTTCTACTCCTCTTATGACTGTTAAGAAGAATTTGTTGTTGGCCGGTTTATTTCCGGGTTGTGGTGAAGGTTGCCACATGTGTTCAGTTCTACCTTCTGGTTGCCATTTACTGAGGTCTGGCATTCGACGCCTGATGGACATCAAAGAAATTTTGTTCGAGAAAACTCTGGTTCCCGTTGTTCCGTCTGAAGACATTGCTATTATAACCATTTCCACCAATCCTTCCAAGGCCTCCTCGAGAAGACCTATTAGGATTACACCCGCTACGAGAATCGCTCCGTTAATAATCACCTGTCCTGGTCCAATCACGTACACCTCGGACAAAGCTGTCCCTTGGCATTATGGCGCCGATGTTTACTATCATGGCGTTAAAAAAAACTTGAAGACCGAAGAAGTCGATCCTGATGTCGGTAACATTGTCGGGACCAGGAAAATTACTAGAAATGGAAGGGTTTTCTCTCATGAGATCCCCCCGAAGACTGTCACTAAGCCTATCGTTATTCATCTCCTGCACCCGCTAGTACTTCAATTACTATTCCTGTTCTTACTCCAGCTGGTACCCCTGCTGATAAGTCATTTGGTACTCGAGGCAAAGAAGCTGTAGGTGAGCCTGCCCGGACGGAGGCACCTAGGAAAATTGTTGTGGAAACCTCTAAGCAAGAGATAGAGGAAAATTTGGAAATAATCAAAAAGAGTGACGACAATGTGGTCGAACAGATGGGGCAGACCCCCTCAAAGATATCCATGTTATCCTTGCTTATGTGCTCCGAGGCCCATGCGAAGGCTTTGATTGCATTCCTCAAAATTGCACATGTGCCGCAAGAGACTTCAGCTGATCAATTTAAAGATTGTGTGGCTAGCCTGACTGCTGACAATGGGCTGGGTTTTTCAGATGCCTACTTGACACCAAAAGGAAGAAAGCATAATGATTCTCTGCATGTCTCGATTGAATACAGGGGCACCACTATGGCTCATGTATTGGTGGATACTGGGTCTTTGCTGAATGTTCTTCCCAAGAAGACGTTGGACCGGTTGGATTACGAGGGTTTGACTCTAAAGCCTAGTAACATTGTGGTAAGGGCTTTTGACGGGTCGAAGAGAATGGTGCACGGGGAGGTGGACATCCCTGTCAAGGTAGGCTCTCAGACTTTCGAGTCCACCTTCTATGTGATGGACATCAGGCCATCGTACTCTTGTTTGTTGGGTCGTCCTTGGATCCACGAAGCTGGGTGTAATCGGTGCATGCGAAATGTCGCGGAAGCAAGAGTCGCCACCGTCTTTTATTTTCTCCAACATGGAAAGGACAAAAGCACAGAAAAATTCCTTATGAGATTAATTCTCGGTTCGGGAGGTAGATTTATAGAAAGGGAAGGTGTTAGCACCGTTTCTATCCATGGTTATCCATGGGCTCTTAGATACTTGCTCATTTGTATTTTCAAAAGTGTTTGTTTGCTTTTCAATTGTAAGTGGGTTTGAAAAAAGTTTCGTTTAAAGTTTCAGATTGACTCTTGTATCAGTCCTCAAGAGTGTTTGAAAAATTGTTTTTTGAAAGCTTTTTTTTTTGAAAAGTGTAGGTGTGAAAAAGAAGTTTTTTTGATTTGTTTTGAATTAGAGCAAGTATCTATGAGTCATCTACCTACCCTAAGGAATTAGTCTATGTAAATGTCCTTGAGGTAGTGCCATCCCACCATTGAGAGGTAGGTAGCACCACCGTTGGAGGTGTTCGGGTCAATTCGAGTTTAGGGACAGTGTGGTCACCAGAGCAATAGTGGGACACCTTAGAAGCTATCCTCATTCCATTTTCATGGACATGAGGACTTACTAAAACGTCCTCTACTCGACGACCACGTTTCGAGGGGCAAGGCAACAGTGAGGCATACCCTAGGAGTGGTGTGTGAATTGTGTGTCATTTTCAGCTATATTTTATCTTGATCATGCATTGGGTGAGCTACGCTTTGGTTTTATTTGGGCATACATTCTTTCATGTGATAGTTAGCAATTAAAAGGTGCGGAAATTAAAATGCGGAAAATAAAAGTCCTACGCTATTACAAGGCGCGGGTCCATACATCGCCAAATTAAACAAAAGACCCGATTTGAATAAAGGTGCGGAAAGTAAATGTCCTAATTATTATTACAAAGCTTTGGGGCAATTACATAATATTTGAAAAGAAAAAATAAGAAATAAACGTGCGAAAAGAAATTGGAATCGAAAGCGCGAGGGCGCTGGACCCTTTAAAGATTAGATTGAAATTACAATTAATTAATGATTAAGTAAAGAAAAGAACTTGTTTTTTTGATGTTTTTGTATTTGTATTATGAAAATTAATTTTATGGAATTAAATAAAAGCAATTAATCAAATAAAATAAAAAAAAGAGAATTAAAATAAAATTAAAAAACGGAAATATGCAAACCATAGGAGGGGTATCTGCCCAATTTGGAGGTTAATTGGAAGCATTTTGGCCCACTGATCTCAAGCCCATGTTGACTTTCAGCGCTTGCGTATGGCATGGTCAGCTAATGTGCATGATGGACCTCACATCCTGACCTTTGGATTCATCTCCTGGGACATTTGGCAAGCCAAGGCGTTGGGTGCATGGTACTCCTTTGAGTGAGATAATCACCTGAACATGTTAACACAAAAAATATGGAGAAATATGGGGGACCTGGGAATCGAACCCAGGTCCCAATGCTTGCATGACAACACATCTTCCACCCAGCCAAACGCGTTTATCTGATATTAATATGGAACACAATTATTATGAGAGAGAATAAGCGTTATTGGTGAACATAAAAAAAATGCGTGAATGTTTCAATTGCCCAGTCTGGTTGAGACAACTCAGCATCTTCTTCATGGCTTCTTCGTTTTTCCTGAAATTATCAAATAGATAGCGGGGGTTTTAAACCCCCACTAAATAGCACAGTGAATAATAGCGATTAGCTCATAAGCAAAAAGAAAAAGGGCGCGATGGGTGATTTCAATCCGTTTGGATGTCACGATCCCAATGGTGCTGGTCTTATGGTTCAATTTTTCCACATGAAAGAAACCCTAAATCAAGGTCTCTGAAACCCTAAGAAATGTCCATGGTGGATTCTCCTACAGGCAGCCATTCTTCAATTGAACGATGCCATTAGCTTTAGAATGATCATGTTAGTGTAAATCAAACATTCAAATGTATGGAAAATGCGTGTAAATCAAAATACGAATGTGAAAAATATCATGAACAGGGCAAAGTCATTCTACCACTTCTGGATGTATGGAGACTGGAAAAGTATTGAGTCACGTTCAGGAAAGTCCCAGCAAGCCTTTGGAATGGATTGTAGGCTTTGAATCACACTGGAACTATGTTTTCAGTTTCAACTTTTTTTGTGAAAAATGCAAGTTTTGTTCTTGATCTTGGGCGCAGCTTTCTTGTTCTTGGCATTAGGGTTATGTTATGCTTATGTATGTGAATGATTTAGGTTAGAAAAACTGGCCCAAAATCCATGTATTCAATGATTCAATATTTGATTTTTCAAGCATCTTTTTCCAAATCTCTTTGCCATGAAACTATTGCCAATCATGAGAAATCTTGCCTTTTTGAGTATGCACGAAATATTTGATTCATTATGAGTGAAATCTCTGCACAAAAAGATTCAAAACCTTTATTTTAGTATTTTTCTCATATTTAATTTTAATTAAATGAATTAATAGGATTAAAAACTAAATTAATTAATTAAAAATAAGAAAATAACTCCCCTTTGGGTCAATGGGTCGTGCATGGCCTTTGGGTGATGATTCATGGAAGAAATTGAGGCCCATTAGCAATTTTGAGGCATTTGAAGCAAGGTTGACTTTTCAAAATTCCCAAAAATTTCCCAACTTCCACAAGGCATATCTTGCTCAATTTTTAAGCTTTGATCATGTTCTTGGACATTTTGGAAAGTTCTTGAAGTCCTCTAACCAATGCCTTTGGTACCATGTCATTTTGATTTACCAATATCAAGTTATGGTCTTTGACTTAAAGTGCCTTTTTGTTGACTTTTGAAAATGACCTATAATGTTGAGATTGATAACTTTTTGTGAGAGCATTTCTTGGACTTGAAGTGTGAAGATGAGTTTTAGGAAATGTCGTTCTCTTCAAAATGAGCTTTGGATGGAATTTTTCTGATAAACCATGTGGAAGTTATGCCTTGGTCAATTTGCAGTTGACTTTTTCAACTGTCCAAAAATAGAAACTTTTGCATCTTGAGACTTTTTGAGCCATGCCTTGAGAATCATGATCAAGAATTGATCAAATGATGTTTGTGGCTTCAAAATAAGATGTTGACCAAATATTTTGACTTTTGACTGTCAAATGACCATTTTGCCCCTATAGTTGACTGTGAAGCAATTAGGGTTTTTGACTGTGCAATTTTGTGCTGTAAGTCTTGAAACTTGGCATAAGGATGCTTGACAATGTTTATAGGCATGTGGGACTTGTTTGGACCCTTGGAAACTTCAACTTCTTTGCCAGAACCAAAACCCTAATTTTTGACTGTTAGGAGGCAATTGGACTGTGCAACTCTTGGGAGATTTTGAAGCATGATCTTAGCAAACCTTGAAGAATATGGGAGGGCAAATTTTGGGGTACAACACTGGGGCTGTTACTTCCATGCTCCACCAAATGCTGAAGTATCCGGTGAAAGGAAAGATAGTCACAGTGCATGGCGAAGAGGAGTATATGGTGAGCCACCTGAACTCCTTAAGGTACATAGAGATGGACGGAGAATTTATAGAGACTCCTTGTCAAAATTTTGAAGAGGTTCCCCAGATTTTGGCATCAACTGAGACCACTAGCAGCGCCAAATCTCCTCTGAAGATGGCTTCTCTCAAGGACGCAAGAGCAGTAGGTGAAGAAGGCAAGAATACCAATTGGGGACAGCTTCCTGAGTTTATTCACAAAACTGACAAGTTCGGTTTGGGCTTTACTTCAGGGGCTCAGTGGGCTGTTCGACGCGCTCGAGTTGGAGGACCTCCCATACACATCAGTAATCGAGGGGTCAGTGCTATTGAAGACAATGAGGAAGACTTTAATATTGACAACTGGATTTACCCAACTACCAACGATGGACCGAGTAATTGGAAGGCCAGAGATTTCATACCAGTTTCTTTTATTCCGCAGTAATTGTCTTATTTGTTTTTTAAGTTTGTAATGAACAATTTAAACTTTATAGCCCTGTTTCTTACCCAAGGCACAATGGTTCTATCTGTGAGGGTAATTATATGTCATCTCATATATCATCAATGAAGCATTGGACGTTCTTTGCATACAAATTTTTGCACTCTCTGTGTGATCGGTGGATCTAGAACTGACTGTTTAACGCTGGTTCGCGAAATGTCGCGGAAGCAAGAGTCGCCACCGTCTTTTATTTTCTCCAAATGGAAAGGACAAAAGCACAGAAAAATTCCTTATAGAGATTGCTCTCAGTTCGGGAGGTAGATTATAGAAAGGGAAGGTGTTAGCACCCTTTCTATACATTGTTATCCATGGGCTCTTAGATACTTGCTCATTTGTGTTTTCAAAAATGGTTTGTTTGCTTTTCAACTGTGGGTTTTAAAAAGTTTCTTTGAAAATTCCAGTTCGACTCTTGTATCGGTCCTCAAGAGTGTTTGAAAAATTGCTTTCGAAAGCTTTTTGAAAAGATGTCGGTATGAAAAGTATTTTGATTTTGTTTTGAAATTTAGAGCAAGTATCTTAGAGTCGTCTACCTACCCTAAGGAATTCGTCTGTGTAAATTTCCTTTGAAGTAGTGCCATCCCACCATTGAGAGGTAGGTAGCACCACCGTTGGAGGTGTTCGGGTCAATTCGAGGTTCGGGACATGGTGATCACCAGAGCAACGGGAAGACACCTTAGAAGCTACCCTCATGCCAGGTTCCCGGATCATGAGGACTTACTAAGACATCCTTTACTCGACGATCACCTTTCGAGGCAAGGCAACAGTGAGGCGTACCCTAGGGGTGGTGTGTGATTTGTGTGTCGTTTTCAGATATTTTTGTCTTTTGTCATGTCATAGGTGATCTACACGTTTGTTTTTATTTTTTGTCCATTCATTCTTGCATGCCTTGATTAACAGTTAAAAGTGCGAGAAAAGTAAAGTTCTAAGCTATTACAAAAGGCGCGGGTCCACATCGCCAAAATTTCCAGAACCCGATTTGACAGAAAATAAAGAATTAAAAATGCGAAAGATAAATATTACATGGCCTTGGAAGAGATACATAAATATTAAAAGAAAAAAAGAAATAAATACGCGCATAAGAATTAAAACGAGGGCGTTGGACCCTTTTTGCAAAATTAAATTAAACGATTATTAAATTAATAAAATTAAAAGGAAAAGAAATTGTCTCTTTGGTATTTTTGTATTTTATGATTTTAATGAAAAAAAGAATTAATTAAAATAAAATGCTAACCCTAATTCTAGTTGTTTTTAGTTTATTAAGAAAAGATTAAATTTTAACCTAATATTTAATCTAATTATTTATATGCAATTTAATTACAAAAATGAATAATATTTTAATAATTAATTATTGTGAAAGAAAAGAAAAAGAAATTAAACCCTAATTCTACCAAATTTTAAATTGATTGAGAAAAATATTAAAATTTAACCCTAAGTTTAAAACTAGAATCAATAAAGACTTTATTTACAAAAAATGATATTTAAATAAAAACTTATTTTTTATCTTTTTGATTTTTTATTGTTTTTTATATTTGTTATAAAAATATTTAAATTAAAGAAATTAATTAACAAACATTAATTGAGATAAAGAAAAGAATAAAAAAAAACATAAAAGAAACTTGCAAACCTTGGGGGGTTCTATCCCCAGTTGGAGGTATAAACAGCAATCAAGCCCACTTATTGCAAGGCCCTGTTTGACTTCTTATGCTAGCGCGTGGAGCATTGACTGGAGTCTATCCTATTCTTCAGATTGTGTTCCTTGGATTGATAGTGGTAAACACGTGGAGGGCCTGGATATTGAGTGCATGGTGGAACCCAGAGTTGAATCTGCATAGGAATATGTTTAAAGGAAAAATATAAGGAAAGGGTGAGGACCTGGGATTCGAACCCAGGTCCTGATGATTACCATCCAAGCGCTTCACCAACTGCTCCACTTTGTTTTCTTTGTATACTATATAATAAGCAATCAATATAAAACAAAACAAACGCGTTAGTGGATTTTTAGCGCGAACTTTCAAACGGACCAACTACTGATAGCCACCTAAGCGTCTTCCTCGTTGGCTTATTTTTTTCCTGAAATACAAAAAATCATAGGCAACGGTTTTGAACCGTTCTAAAAGGCATCATTAGAGAAAATAGCGAATAGCACATGGGCATGTATAAATTGTTCGGACTAGGGCCATTAGAATCGTCTCTCTCTCACGATTCCAATGATGCATCTCTCATGGCCTAATTGTTCCAGGTTTGGAAACCCCTAAATCAATTTCCACTGAACCCTAATATGCTCTCATGGTGGATCCTTCGTTTTAGCATGAAACTCCAATCAAATTACGCAGGTAGCTTGCAAACATCATTCTAAACACAAAAACAACAATGAAATATGTTAAAAACGCATGAATGATGGAAAACGATTTTGGAATTTTTCTTACCAACTTCAATGGTGATTTCGTGTTTTCTTGAGTATGGGACTTAGGGAATGATTGGAAAACGTTCTATGATCCTTAAGGAAGCTAATGGAACAACTATTTGGCCCTGAATCGTCCTAGAACTTGGTTTTCAGATTTGACTTTTCTTGATAAATTTCAAGTTTGCATATGGCTTTTTCTGCGCAGCTTGGAGTCAGTGAGCACAAGGGTTTTGATCAAGCTTATGTAGGGAATGATTAGGTCAGAGAAAATTGGTCCAAAATCCATGAATTGATGAATATGATATTTGATTTTTAAACCATGATTTTCAAATCTTTTTTCATGCAAACTTCTACCAAATCATGACCAATTCAATTGATTCTTTCTATATTTGGTTAGACACGAAATCTTGAGTATAAATTATGCATAAAAAGATTTAAAACCTAGGTTTAGTATTTTTCATGTATTTATTTTAATTTAAATGAATTATTAATAATAAAAATCCAAATAAATAAATAAAAATGAAGAAAAACTTCCCTTTGGGCCAAGTGGTCGTGCACATGCCTTGGATAATGAATTGTGGAAGAAAAAGAGACCCAT
Source organism: Vicia faba (assembly GCA_948472305.1). Classification (NCBI taxonomy): domain Eukaryota; kingdom Viridiplantae; phylum Streptophyta; class Magnoliopsida; order Fabales; family Fabaceae; genus Vicia; species Vicia faba. The sequence continues at coordinate 1,499,910,940 of OX451736.1, forward strand.
TAGCAATTTTAGGTCATTTGAAGCAATGTTGACTTTTCAAAATATCCAAAAATTTCCCAACTTCCACAAGGCATAACTTGCTCAATTTTTAAGCTTTGCTCATGTTCTTGGACAATTTGGAAAGGTCTTTGAGTCCTCTAACCAATTCCTTTGGTCCCATGTCATTTTGATTTACCAATCTCAAGTTATGGCCTTTGACTTAAAGTCCCTTTTTGTTGACTTTTGAAAATGACCTATAATGTTGAAATTGATAACTTTTTGTGAGAGCATTTCTTGGACTTGAAGTGTGAAGAGGAGTTGTAGGAAATTTCTTTCTCTTCAAAATGAGCTTTGGATGGAATTTTTCTGATAATCCATGTGAAAGTTATGCCCTGGTCAATTTACAGTTGACTTTTTCAACTGTCCAAATAAGGAAACTTTTGCATCTTGATGATTTTTGAGCCAAGCTTTGAGAATCATGATCAAGCATTGATAAAATGATGTTTGTAGCTTCAAAATGAGATGTTGACCAAAAATTTGAACTTTTGACTGTCAAATGACCATTTTGCCCCTACAGTTGACTGTAGTGCAATTTTGTGCTGAAAGTCTTGAAACTTGGTATGAGGATGCTTGACCATGTTTATAGGCATGTGGGACTTGATTGGACCCTTGGAAACTTCATTTTCTTGATCAGAACCAAAACCCTAATTTTGACTGTTTAGGATACCCTTGCACTGTGCAACCCTTGGGGAATTTTGAAGCTTTGACTTGGCAAACTTTGAAGAGCATGGGAGGGCAAATTTTGGGGTACAACAGTTGCCCCTGTTCAATCTTCTTAGACCTGAGGATGCAGATTGGCTGACGTGCCTTTCGTAATCCGAGGGTGGAAGATGATTGAACACTAGAGTGCCCAGAAATTTGCGCTCACAAAGTAGCAGTGATGGTGGAAATGGGCTTATAGATGCCATTTAGAGGTTGATGAATAGGATGATGGGCTTATAGATGCCATCTGGATGTTGATCGCGTAAGATATTTCTTAGCGAGAACTTGCGTACCTGCAAAAGAAAAACGAGTACGTGACATGTTGCAGGATCTGGTTTTCAGATGCTTTGTGTAGATATGTCCTGACAGGAGCTGAATCTTTGAATTCTTCAGACGTGCCCTGGCGAGATACAGGAATCGAGTCTGGTAATGTTAGTTTTCAACGGATACACCCTGGCAAGATTCAGGCATCGGATCCTCGAACTCTTCAGACACACCCTGGCAAGATACAGGAATCGGATCTGGTAATGCTAGTCTTCAACGGATACACCCTGGCAAGATTCAGGTATCAGATCCTCGAACTCTTCAGACACGCCCTAGCAAGATACAGGAATCAGATCTGGTAAGGTTAGTCTTCAACAGATACACCCTGGCAAGATTCAGGTATCGGATCCTCGAACTCTTCAGACACACCCTGGCAAGATACAGGAATCGGATCTGGCAATGTTAGTCTTCAACGGATACACCCTGGCAAGATTCAGGTATCGGATCCTCGAACTCTTCAGACACACCCTGGCAAGATACAGAAATCGGATCTGGCAATGTTAGTCTTCAACGGATACACCCTGGCAAGATTCAGGTATCGGATCCTCGAACTCTTCAGACACACCCTGGCAAGATACAGGAATCGGATCTGGCAATGCTAGTCTTCAACGGATACACCCTGGCAAGATTCAGGTATCGGATCCTCGAACTCTTCAGACACACCCTGGCAAGATACAGGAATCGGATCTGGTAATGTTAGTCTTCAACGGATACACCCTGGCAAGATTCAGGTATCGGATCCTCGAACTCTTCAGACACACCCTGGCAAGATACAGGAATCGGATCTGGCAATGTTAGTCTTCAACGGATACACCCTGGCAAGATTCAGGTATCGGATCCTCGAACTCTTCAGACACACCCTGGCAAGATACAGGAATCGGATCTGGCAATGTTAGTCTTCAACGGATACACCCTGGCAAGATTCAGGTATCGGATCCTCGAACTCTTCAGACACACCCTGGCAAGATACAGGAATCAGATCTGGCAATGCTAGTCTTCAACGGATACACCCTGGCAAGATTCAGGTATCGGATCCTCGAACTCTTCAGACACACCTTGGCAAGATACAGGAATCGGATCTGGTAATGTTAGTCTTCAACGGATACACCCTGGCAAGATTCAGGTATCGGATCCTCGAACTCTTCAGACACACCCTAGCAAGATACACGAATCGGATCTGGCAATGTTTGTCTTCAACGGATACACCCTGGCAAGATTCAGGTATCGGATCCTCGAACTCTTCAGACACACCCTGGCAAGATACAGGAATCGGATCTGGCAATGTTAGTCTTCAACGGATACACCCTGGCAAGATTCAGGCATCGGATCCTCGAACTCTTCAGACACACCCTGGCAAGATAAAGGAATCGGATATGGAATCAGTCGTCAACAGATACACCCTGGCAAGATACAGGAATCGGATCTTTAGTTGCGACTGTTGATAGTGATTATCTTTGTATTAACCTTTGTCCTGAAAAGACAAAACGTTAGTGGTATGTGATGTCATGATGTATGACATGCGAGATGTAATAAGTGAGATTGTATGTTCATGATGTGTATGTGCATGCTATAATATATGAAGATGCGATGTTTATGAATGTATGTTTTGTCTAGGAAAATGAATCCTTGACGGGTGCTGGGAAATCACTCCTGGGCTGATGTTTGAAGAATGGATTTTGCTTCCGCCGGGGACGATAGTTGCAAGAATACCGGTAGGAGAAGATGACTCCGTTGGGGAGTAAACCTGGCGAATGGATTACTCTGCGGGGAGCAAAGTACTCTAGCAATCTTGCTGGGAAGCAATACTCTGTGGGGAGAAAGATACCTTGTTGAGTTGTTGATAATAACTTGCTGGGGATACCTTTGTTGTATTGGGAGTGTGAATAGACTTCGCTGGGGATAGGAAGACTGTGTCGACGACGATCTTTCCGTGGGTTTTGGCTGAGGATAACCCAGTTATATCCTAGTAAGGAAATAACTCTTTGAATAAAGCCGGGCGACGCGCTCGTGCTCTGCGCGGATAAGCCTCCAGAATTTACTGGGGATAAGCTTACCGCTTGGGGAGATGGATTCCAACTTTCCTGGGGAAACTGGATTGGACTCTCTTGGGGAAGTTTTGAACTGCGGGGGAAGTGACTCCTATGAATATTTGATAGAATGCCGGGGAACAATCTTAAATCAAGACTGCCAGGGATGCTTGTTAAGACTGTATGCTGCCGGGGAAGGTTGAGATCTGCGGGAGGATACCCAACTTCCTTAAGGTTAATAACTGCTTTGCTTGAGGAGAGTATACTGCTTGCTGGCTCACTCTCTGGGGAATTAAAATATCTGGTTGTATTCTTCAGCTGAACCTACCTTGATACCTTGGTGGAACAGAGCCATTAGATTGTTTGGACAACTCCTCATTGCCCCTGTTTCTGAAGTAGGAGAGGAAGACCTGTGAGGTGCTGATAATTGTTGATGGGCAAACCTTCTTCTGGTAGGCAGGTGACAAGATAACAGGACATAGTCGTACGCTTTAATCCCTAACTTTTGCCTGGACCGCCCTTTCGGGTTTTCAGTCCACCGGGATACCCATTTTTGCCCAAGCCGCCTTTTCAGGTTTTCGACTTGCCGGGTGTACAGATTTTTCATTTCATCCCTTCATTTTGCCCGAACCCTTTTGGTTCGCCGGGAAGCCCTTATTTTTGCCTAGGTGTGTCAACCTAGCGGGTCTTTGATTATGCGTAGTACTTTTTTTCAACTATGTCCGTTCTCTCAGAATGTAGGGAGTTGTCACTGTTAGGAGTGTTTTGTTGTCATACCACCCGAAGATCTTCGTTTGATCGTCCAATGTCCCAAGTGACTCAGGCGGAGATTTGCCCCAGGCTATTAGGCGTTTTGAGAGATTCTCTGAATTGACTTAACTGCCCCAGATGATGGACAATGATCATGTCGTGCCCCTTGATTGGAAGTGCTTATGTTCACTAGGCTTTCATCGTGCGAATTTCCCTGCTGTTCAAACAAATAGTCATATGTAAACAATGTTATATCAAAAATGCAAAGCTTATGTCTGTCTTGAAGATTTTGAAAATGCATTCTTTTTCATAAAACAAGTGAATGTTTGTAAAACGTGATGTCAACTCCGTATTTACCGTAGGCCTTAAGGAGTCAGGATACCTTTTGTAACAGTATGCTTTCGAACTAACCCATGCTTCATCTAGGACTTTTAAGGGTTATAACGTGGCCTGGTTCATGGTTCAAGAAACAAAGGATAAAGGCTCAAATTATTTGTACCCACCCGCTCTTCGTGATGTTCTCCAAACCTAAACTCAGTTGATCATACGTTAGACCTTGTTTGAGTCTTTGCTCTGATTTTTCGGTGATGATTCGGATATTGATAACTTATTTTGAATAGGCAGTCCTTCCTTTTTTGTTGAGGGTTTGTAAGACCTCTTTCTTTTTGATTTTGCTATCCCTGAATTTTTTTGCCTGAGCTATTTCCTTTTTGGAATTACAGTCAGCGGGATGCCCCAGTTTTGTAAGTCTCCTTCATAGGTTTTGACTTAATGGGTTTTTTATTTTAGAAGTAATGACTGCCTTTCTTTATTGAAGATTCGGAACCATCACTATCCTTTTTTGTAAGGATCTCTTTGGTGCCATTCGTTATGCACTTGGATCAACTGAGAGACTACCCTGCCCCAGGTTATGATTAAGGGTTTTAAATTTCGAAAAGAAAAACTCCTACTTCTTTGGCTCAGAGGGGTTGACGAGGGATTATCATCCTTATAACTCCAGTGTTTAGGGATTGAAACAATGCGTGTACCTCATCAGCAGGGTCCGTTCAAAAGCATACTGTAAGTGTCGTGGTATCGTTTTCGTCATCCTCCCTCAAGAGGCTTAGGATTATTGAGAGTTGATCATCAGAAAAAATATGAAAATAATTTGCATAGAGTGAATACGAATATATTGATTCAAAATAGACATAAGCGATGCATTAATGGAATAACAATGTTTAACATGAATAAATGTCTAAACCATCAAAGAACAACACAACTTGAACATTCGAATGAACAAAAGTCTTTTCATCTCAGGGCTTGTCACTTCAAATGGTGAGCCTTGGAGGGATGGTAGAAAAATTCAGCCTGACCATCTTGTGTGAACTCTAATGCCCCTTCGTCAATCAGGTCCTGGATCTTGTTCTTCAGAGCCCAACACTCATTTGTATCATGTCCCGGACAGGCAGAATGGTAGGCACACCTTTTATTGGGATCATAAGTAGGATGTGTTGTGTTGGGGTTCTGGGGATGAGCCCTTAACGTGATCAGGTTCAACCTCAACAGGCGTTGTAAAGCTTGGAACAACGACATGTTGAGCTGGGTAAATTGCCTCCTGGACTTGTCTGGCTGAAGCCGGTGAGGTTGATGCTGAATTTGTGACACTGGAGCCATTTGAGGAGCTCTCCCCTTACCTCCTTGTCTCAAAGATGGTTGAATGATGACTGGACTTTCAACCTTAGATGTTTGCCCCAGTTGGTTACCCCGAAGCAGTTGGTTGACGAGAACCCCGAACTCATCTTGTCTTTGAGCTAACTTTTGAATGGCAGTCACCTGCCCCAGCATTTGGGCTTTCAATGCATCCACCTCAGCTTGTAGGTGTTTCAGTCTTTCATCCTCAGCACTGTTCCTGACAAAGGTCCCCATGAGAAGTGTCCTTAGCTCCTCCTGCCCCTTGGATAGATTCAGGAGGATTTCCTCGAACCGAGTCTCTTGAGCAAGAAGGTCCTGGTTATCTTGTTGGGAAGTCATTGATGAAATAAACAGCGGGAAAGGTAAGTGACCTGCAACAAGGGTACCTGTCATGCGATGATGTGTATGTATGCATATGCAATGTTTCCAAGGATCCCGCGGGGTAAACAAGAAAATTTGTTAGAACTTGGGTCCGGTAGTTTGATTGAAGGAACTGCATGTTGTTGAGAGTTCTTCTTCGAGGGTCAAAGGCTCACCATATCCAGTGGGTCATAGCCCCTGACAACCTTGGCTAGGGGAAAATAAATCCCCTTTTCCCCTTGCTAGACAGTTGGTTCATCATGACCTGCATCACAAGCCCTTGAGATCCTTGAAATGGATTAGGATGTATGCAATGGTATGATGTTATGGTATGCATGGGGTGATGTAAGTAACCCTGTTATGAGTCCCAATTAAGGACTGCAAACCAAAACCTGCAAGAAACTCAAGTAAAACCTGTCATGATTCCCAATTAAGGACTATAAACAACACCTGCAAGAAACTCAGTAAACCCGGTTATGAGTCCTAATTAAGGACTATAAATAAAACCTGCAAGAAATTCAGTAAACTTTGTTATGAGTCCCAATTAAGGACTATAAACAAAACCTGCACGAAATTCAAGGGTCAGATAATAAGCATGCAAGTAGTTCAAGTATGAAGGCACACAAGTCACACAAAAGAACCCTTAGAGTTTAGGCCAGCATGAGGTCTAGGTAGTACCCTCTTTCAGTTTGTTGGTTCATACCTGTCCTAATCAAAAGTAACCGGGTTCTTAAAGGATCCCAATATCATTGACTACCCTCAACCGGTCATAACTCCAGCATCGCAATCTTTTCTTGCGGCCAGAACCATCACGAGAGTTTAGCCTCAATGGGCGTAGCATACTGCTACTGTTCTAATGGCCAAGTTGGGTCATTTAAGGTTCTAAGGTCTGTTGGTGCTTAATGACTCCTTGGAAGACCCATATTCTCCCCGTTTCAACACGAGGGATATCGGTACAGACCAAGGCGCCACACCAACGTAGCCACTGCTTCACCCATGTCGGTATACGCCGGACAGGTCCCTCACAGCTTATGCTACCTAAACAGGGTATCCCCAGATCCGGGTTAGGATCTATGTAACTCCCATGCAACCCACAAATTTAAAGCAGACAAGTCAATACAATTGAAAACACAGTTATGAACTATCCCTAAGGTACACCTCACTTTATAAGTTTAGTCCTCAGCAGAGTCGCCAGTTCTGTGATCGGTGGATCTGGAACTGACTGTTTAACGCTGGTTCGCGAAATGTCGCGGAAGCAAGAGTCGCCACCGTCTTTTATTTTCTCCAAATGGAAAGGACAAAAGCACAGAAAAATTCCTTATAGAGATTGCTCTCGGTTCGGGAGGTAGATTATAGAAAGGGAAAGTGTTAGCACCCTTTCTATCCATGGTTATCCATGGGCTCTTAGATACTTGCTCATTTGTGTTTTCAAAAATGGTTTGTTTGCTTTTCAACTGTGGGTTTTAAAAAGTTTCTTTGAAAATTCCAGTTCGACTCTTGTATCGGTCCTCAAGAGTGTTTGAAAAATTGCTTTCGAAAGCTTTTTGAAAAGATGTCGGTATGAAAAGTATTTTGATTTTGTTTTGAAATTTAGAGCAAGTATCTTAGAGTCGTCTACCTACCCTAAGGAATTCGTCTGTGTAAATGTCCTTTGAAGTAGTGCCATCCCACCATTGAGAGGTAGGTAGCACCACCGTTGGAGGTGTTCGGGTCAATTCGAGGTTCGGGACTTGGTGATCACCAGAGCAACGGGAAGACACCTTAGAAGCTACCCTCATGCCAGGTTCCCGGATCATGAGGACTTACTAAGACATCCTTTACTCGACGATCACCTTTCGAGGCAAGGCAACAGTGAGGCGTACCCTAGGGGTGGTGTGTGATTTGTGTGTCGTTTTCAGATATTTTTGTCTTTTGTCATGTCATAGGTGATCTACACGTTTGTTTTTATTTTTTGTCCATTCATTCTTGCATGCCTTGATTAACAGTTAAAAGTGCGAGAAAAGTAAAGTTCTAAGCTATTACAAAAGGCGCGGGTCCACATCGCCAAAATTTCCAGAACCCGATTTGACAGAAAATAAAGAATTAAAAATGCGAAAGATAAATATTACATGGCCTTGGAAGAGATACATAAATATTAAAAGAAAAAAAGAAATAAATACGCGCATAAGAATTAAAACGAGGGCGTTGGACCCTTTTTGCAAAATTAAATTAAACGATTATTAAATTAATAAAATTAAAAGGAAAAGAAATTGTCTCTTTGGTATTTTTGTATTTTATGATTTTAATGAAAAAAAGAATTAATTAAAATAAAATGCTAACCCTAATTCTAGTTGTTTTTAGTTTATTAAGAAAAGATTAAATTTTAACCTAATATTTAATCTAATTATTTATATGCAATTTAATTACAAAAATGAATAATATTTTAATAATTAATTATTGTGAAAGAAAAGAAAAAGAAATTAAACCCTAATTCTACCAAATTTTAAATTGATTGAGAAAAATATTAAAATTTAACCCTAAGTTTAAAACTAGAATCAATAAAGACTTTATTTACAAAAAATGATATTTAAATAAAAACTTATTTTTTATCTTTTTGATTTTTTATTGTTTTTTATATTTGTTATAAAAATATTTAAATTAAAGAAATTAATTAACAAACATTAATTGAGATAAAGAAAAGAATAAAAAAAAACATAAAAGAAACTTGCAAACCTTGGGGGGTTCTATCCCCAGTTGGAGGTATAAACAGCAATCAAGCCCACTTATTGCAAGGCCCTGTTTGACTTCTTATGCTAGCGCGTGGAGCATTGACTGGAGTCTATCCTATTCTTCAGATTGTGTTCCTTGGATTGATAGTGGTAAACACGTGGAGGGCCTGGATATTGAGTGCATGGTGGAACCCAGAGTTGAATCTGCATAGGAATATGTTTAAAGGAAAAATATAAGGAAAGGGTGAGGACCTGGGATTCGAACCCAGGTCCTGATGATTACCAACCAAGCGCTTCACCAACTGCTCCACTTTGTTTTCTTTGTATACTATATAATAAGCAATCAATATAAAACAAAACAAACGCGTTAGTGGATTTTTAGCGCGAACTTTCAAACGGACCAACTGCTGATAGCCACCTAAGCGTCTTCCTCGTTGGCTTGTTTTTTTCCTGAAATACAAAAAATCATAGGCAACGGTTTTGAACCGTTCTAAAAGGCATCATTAGAGAAAATAGCGAATAGCACATGGGCATGTATAAATTGTTCGGACTAGGGCCATTAGAATCGTCTCTCTCTCACGATTCCAATGATGCATCTCTCATGGCCTAATTGTTCCAGGTTTGGAAACCCCTAAATCAATTTCCACGGAACCCTAATATGCTCTCATGGTGGATCCTTCGTTTTAGCATGAAACTCCAATCAAATTACGCAGGTAGCTTGCAAACATCATTCTAAACACAAAAACAACAATGAAATATGTTAAAAACGCATGAATGATGGAAAACGATTTTGGAATTTTTCTTACCAACTTCAATGGTGATTTCGTGTTTTCTTGAGTATGGGACTTAGGGAATGATTGGAAAACGTTCTATGATCCTTAAGGAAGCTAATGGAACAACTATTTGGCCCTGAATCGTCCTAGAACTTGGTTTTCAGATTTGACTTTTCTTGATAAATTTCAAGTTTGCATATGGCTTTTTCTGCGCAGCTTGGAGTCAGTGAGCACGAGGGTTTTGATCAAGCTTATGTAGGGAATGATTAGGTCAAAGAAAATTGGTCCAAAATCCATGAATTGATGAATATGATATTTGATTTTTAAACCATGATTTTCAAATCTTTTTTCATGCAAACTTCTACCAAATCATGACCAATTCAATTGATTCTTTCTATATTTGGTTAGACACGAAATCTTGAGTATATATTATGCATAAAAAGATTTAAAACCTAGGTTTAGTATTTTTCATGTATTTATTTTAATTTAAATGAATTATTAATAATAAAAATCCAAATAAATAAATAAAAATGAAGAAAAACTTCCCTTTGGGCCAAGTGGTCGTGCACATGCCTTGGATAATGAATTGTGGAAGAAAAAGAGGCCCATTAGCAATTTTAGGTCATTTGAAGCAATGTTGACTTTTCAAAATATCCAAAACTTTCCCAACTTCCACAAGGCATAACTTGCTCAATTTTTAAGCTTTGCTCATGTTCTTGGACAATTTGGAAAGGTCTTTGAGTCCTCTAACCAATTCCTTTGGTCCCATGTCATTTTGATTTACCAATCTCCAGTTATGGACTTTGACTTAAAGTCCCTTTTTGTTGACTTTTGAAAATGACCTATAATGTTGAAATTGATAACTTTTTGTGAGAGCATTTATTGGACTTGAAGTGTGAAGAGGAGTTGTAGGAAATGTCTTTCTATTCAAAATGAGCTTTGGATGGAATTTTTCTGATAATCCATGTGAAAGTTATGCCCTGGTCAATTTACAGTTGACTTTTTCAACTGTCCAAATAAGGAAACTTTTGCATCTTGATGATTTTTGAGCCAAGCTTTGAGAATCATGATCAAGCATTGATCAAATGATGTTTGTAGCTTCAAAATGAGATGTTGACCAAAAATTTGAACTTTTGATTGTCAAATGACCATTTTGCCCCTACAGTTGACTATAGTGCAATTTTGTGCTGAAAGTCTTGAAACTTGGTATGAGGATGCTTGACCATGTTTATAGGCATGTGGGACTTGATTGGACCCTTGGAAACTTCATTTTCTTGATCAGAACCAAAACCCTAATTTTGACTGTTTAGGATACCCTTGCACTGTGCAACCCTTGGGGAATTTTGAAGCTTTGACTTGGCAAACTTTGAAGAGCATGGGAGGGCAAATTTTGGGGTACAACACTCTGTTTTTCTTATCTGCCTTTGCTTTATCAATACAACTATGCTCTTACACACACTCACGTATCAAATTGCAGATCCATATCCACTCTGGATCCCATTGATAACAATCCTTCTATTGCCAGTTATGACTTCAAAATCCAATCAACCAAGCCGAGGACGAAGGTGAGGACAATTGTGAGGTACCTGGAGAACTTGCTAGACTATTACAACAGGAAGAGAGGGCTATACAGCCTCATGAAGAGCCAGTTGAGACAATAAAATTGGGCACAAAGATAGACAGAAAAGAGGTTAAAATAGGTGCGAACCTGAAGCTCAGGATCAAGTGGAGGTTGATACAGATATTGCACGATTATGTTGAAATATTTGCTTGGTCCTATGAAGACATGACTGATTTGGACACTGATATTGTGGTACATCGCCTGCCGACTAAGGAAGACTGCCCGCCGATTAAACAGAAGGTTTGCCGTATGCACCCTGAAATGTCAGAGATGATCAAGGCAGAGGTCATGAAGCAGTTCAACGCAGGGTTCTTAGCTGTCACCTCCTATCCGTAGTGCGTTGCTAACGTCGTTCCGGTACCTAAGAAGGACGATAAGGTACAGATGTGTGTGGATTACAGGGATATGAATCGGGCAAGCCCCAAGGATGACTTCCCACTTCCTCACATCGATGTTCTGGTCGACAACACCGCGCAGCACAAAATCTTCTCCTTCATGGACGATTTCTCTGGCTATAACCAGATCAAAATGGCCCCCGAAGACACGGAGAAGACAACCTTCGTTACACAGTGGGGCACCTTCTGCTACAAGGTGATGCCTTTTGGGTTGAAGAATGTTGGGGAAACTTATCAGCGCGCTATGGTCGCTTTGTTCCATGTTATGATTCACCACGAGATCGAAGTCTATGTTGATGATATGATAGCCAGGTCTCAGACTGAAGAAGAGCACCTTGATCATCTCCAGAAATTGTTTGACAGATTAAAGACATACAAGCTGAGGTTGAATCCAAACAAGTGTACCTTCGGGGTAAGATCTGGAAAGCTTCTGGGATTTATCGTCAGTGATAAGGGTATTCAGGTAGACCCCACAAAAGTGAAGGCCATCCAAGAGATGTCAGTTCCCTGCACAGAGAAGGAAGTTAGAGGGTTTTTGGGACGCCTGAATTATATTGTCAGGTTCATTTCGCATCCGACTGCTACTTGTGAGCCAATCTTCAAGCTTCTGAAGAAAGATCAAGTGGTAAAGTGGAATGATGAATGTCAGACCGCTTTCGAAAGAATCAAGGAATACCTTCAAGAACCACCAATTATGATGCCTCCAGTTGAAGGAAAACCTTTGATATTATACCTGATAGTACTAGACAATTCAATGGGGTATGTGCTGGGGAAGCATGGCGAGTCTGGTCGAAAGGAGCATGCAATATACTACCTTAGCAAAACGTTTACCGACTGTGAGACAAGATACTCACTGCTCGAGAAAACTTGATGCACTTTGGCATGGGCTGCTCGCCGACTAAGGCAGTATATGCTGACTCACACTACCTTGTTGATATCTAAGATTGATCCGATCAAGTACGTTTTCGAGAAGCCCGCTCTCTCCGGAAGGATAGCAAGGTGGAAAATAATCTTAACTAAATACGACATACACTATACAACCCAGAAAGCAATAAAGGGAAGTGTATTGGTTGATCATTTGGCTCATCATGCCGTGGATGACTACCAGTCCATGAATTTTGAGTTCCCGGATGAGAATATCATGTTAGTAACTGTGATCGGTGGAAATAGAACTGACTGTTTTGAAATGCTGGTTCACGTTTGCGTTTCGCAAAATGTCGCGGTAAGCAAGAGTCGCCATCGTCTTTTATTTTCTCCAACAAGGAAAGGACAAAAGCACAGCAAAATTCCTTTTCGAGATGTTTCTCGGGTTCGGGAGGTAGATTATAGAAAGGGAAGGTGAAGGCACCCTTTCTATCCGTGGTTATCCACGGGCTCTTAGGTACTTGCTCACTATGTTTTCAAAAATGTTTTGCTTTTCTTGTGTTTGTGGGTTTTGAAAAGAGTTTGTTTGAAAACTTCGATTTAACTCTTGTATATGTCCTCAAGAGTGTATGAAGTGTTGTTTGAAAAAACTTTTGTTAGAAAAGTGTAGGTGCAAAAAGTATTTTTTGTTTTGAAAGAGCAAGTACCTGAGAACCTCTACCTACTCAAAAGAAATTAAGTTGTGTAAATGTCCTTTAGACAGTACTATCCCACTATTGAGAAGTAGGTAGCGCCGTCGTTGGAGTTTATCGGGTCAATTCGATTATAGGGACATGTGGTCACCAAAGCAATAGTAGGACGCCTTAGCGGTAACCCTAATATCCTAGATCATTTTTTATCGAGGCAACTTTTGATCTTTAGACAGGAGGGAGGCCTCTAAAACACCCTATACTCAATGACCACATCGAGGCAACCAAGTGAGGCGTACCCTAGGAGTGGCATGTGCGAGTGTGTCAGGATTCAGTTAAGTTATCTTTGCACATGTTATGGTGAGCTACGGGTTGATTTTAATTTCAGAGATAAGTCTTGTCATGCATAGCCTAGTTAACATACATCTAACAATTAATAGTTGTGGAGAATAAATCTAAGCTATTACAAGGCGTCGGGTATTTACATCGCCAAAAACAAACCCTTGAAAAATAAATTGCAGAAAATAAATAAAAGCGATAAGAAGTCCTAATTAAAGTTATTACATCCTTGGAGCAATTACATAATAATAGATCAAAAATTAATAAAACAAACATACGCGCGAGAGAAAATTGAATCGGAGAGTCTTAGGGTTTTGACCCTTTTTTGAGAAAGAAAGAAATTTTTGTTATTTTGCATTTAATTAAATTAAACCTAAAACTAATTAATTAATTAAAAAGAAATATTTTTTTTGAGTTTTTTATAAAAACAAAAGGATTAAAATTGTCAAAAACCCTAATTCTATGTTGATTTTAAATTATTGTGAAAATATTAAAATTAACCTAATTAAAACAACTAAATTAATTATATTAGTATTTATTTACAAAAATAATAAATTAAGGGTGAATTTAATAAATAATAATAAAAAATATTATATTTTATGTTTTCTGATTTTATTATGAAAAATTAATTTGGGTTAATTAAGCAATAATGATAATAATAATAATTAAGTGAAAAATATAAAAGAGGAAAATAAAAGAAAATAACCCAGGGGGTGTTGGCCCAAGTTAGGAGGTGTGTTTGGAATTTTCAGGCCCATTTGCACCCAGCCACGTTGACCTTGGTGATCATCCACACGCCTGTTGACTAAGGACCATGGTGAGGACTCCACTCATGTCCACTGGATCTGAATTTGAAGACATCTGGCATTTGGGAATTGGAAGCGTATGGTGGAAATCTTTTGAAACCTGCATGTGATTATATGAAGAAAAATAGGACAAATGTTTTGGGGGACCTGGGACTCGAACCCAGGTCCCAATGCTTATTGGACGCTTGCTCAACCACTCCACCATGCTGCCTCAATTGTCATTGGAATAACAAGTATTGATTATATATGAAAACAAAATAATATACTGAAATTATAAAAAAACGCGCGCTTTTTCAAATCGTCCAATGAAGTATCAACACATCATCGTCTTCCTCGTTCGTTCTGCATAAAAGAATATTAGATAGCGGGGGTTTTTAACCCCCACAAACTAGCTGCACGAATAATAGCGATTAGCACCACAGTATATATAAATATTTCGCAAAGTATTGGGCTTGTTCGTCTTGGCCTAAAGATTCCAACCATGTGCCTTAGGAGTCCTAATTTTTCCCGGGTCAGAAAGCCCCAATTGAAAACTCAAGAACCCTAAAAAATCGTTCATGGCATCTTGTGATTCAGGGAGTTATAATTCAATTAAATGATACCATTAGCTTCGTATGGTCCCTAGCAACACAAATCAACCACAAAAACATGTTAAATATGCATGAATCAAGATATACGATTATGAATCAAAAAGCCAAACCGTGAAACTGTGTGCAACGATTCCTTGAGCTTTGGTACTGGAATTTGATTGTAAATCGTTCCTGGGAACTCCTGCAAGGTGTTTGAATCAACAAAAACCCTTGAATCGCCCTAGAATGCAAAAGTCAGTTTTCAATTTTCTTGGAAATTTCTTGAATTGGCTATGGTTTTTCTGCAGCTTTTTTCACGTCCCTTAGGTTAGGATTTGCTTGCATATATATAGGGCAATTGAATTAGGTCAAAAGCTTGAACAAAAATCCATTGCATTGATGCTTGAATCCTTGATTGGAAATCAAATCTTTTTTATTTTTCATGATTGGAAAATGTTGCCAAATTTGGAGATTTTTGTATCTTTGACTTGTGCACGAATTTGTCAGCATATCTTGACCATATTTGCTTCACAAATTGATTGAAAAATCAAATCTTACATTTTCCTACAATTTAAATTAATTAAATGAATTAATATCAATTAAAAATCCAATTAATCAATAAAAATAATAAAATAAATCCCATTAAGCTTGGTGGGTCGTGCATATGTCATAGATGAAGTTTCAAGAAGAGATTTGAGGCCCATTAGCAAAAATGAGGTGTTTTGAGCAAAGTTGACTTTTGCAAATTCATGAAAATTTCTCAACTTCTCCAATGCACACCTTGCTCAATTTTGATCATATGGCCATGTTCTTGGACATTTTGGAAAGCTCTTTAAGTCCTCTAACCAATTCCTTTGGTCCCATGTCATTTGGATTTACCAATCTCAAGTTATGGCCTTTGACTTAAAGTGCACTTTTGTTGACTTTTAAAATTTGACCTATAATGTAAAAATTGGTAACTTCTTGTGAGAGCATTTCTTGAACTTGGAGTGTGAAGATGGATTGTAGGAAATGGCATCCTCTTCAAAATGAGCATTGGATGGAATTTTTATGACAAACCATAAAAAAGTTATGCCCTGGTCAAGATACAGTTGACTTTTCCTACTGTCCAAAAATAGTAACTTTTTGCATCTTGATGATTTTTGAGCTATTCTTGTGGAATCGTGATCAAGACTTGATCAAATGATGATTGTGGACTCAAAATAAGATGTTGACCAAAAATTCCGACTTTTGACTACAAAATGACCATTTTGCCCTTGCAGTTGTCTGTGGATCAAATGAGGCTTTTGACTGTGCAAATTGACACTGTGAGTCTTGAAACTTGGTATGTAGGTGCTTGAGAATGTGTATAGGCCTATGAGACTTGATTGAACCATTGATAACCCCAAATTCCTTGAAAGAACCAAAACCCTAATTTCAGCTGTCTTAGGAGGTGGTTTGACTGTACAACCCTTGAGCCATTTTGAGCAATTTTGAGGATCATATCTTGAGGAATATGGGAGGGAGTATTTTGGGGTACAACAGTTGCCCCTGTTCAATCTTCTTAAGCCTGAGGATGTAGATTGGCTTGCGTGCCTTTCGTGATCCGAAGGTGGAAGATGATTGAACACTAAAGTGCCCAGAAATTTGCACTCGCATAGTGTAGTATCAGCAATGTGATGTCGGGAATGGGCTTACAGATGCCATTTGGAGAGATGATGGATAGGAGGATGGGCTTATAGATGCCACCTGAAGATTGTTGGTAGTTTTGTCTTCGTAGACAGGTTGTCTTCATTGACGGGTTTGCATCAGAAAAATCTTTAGGAATCGATTTAATTGGGTTTGTCTCCATTGACTGGCTGCATCAGAAACATGAGTGACAGAATGACATCCGAATCTGGATCGTATCTGGACTTTGTTTGAGAGAGTGACAGAATGACATCCGAATCTGGATCGTATCTGAACTGTGCTTGAAATTGAGATCTGTATGAGTAGTAGAATGATTTCCGTGTCTGGAACGTATCTGTGCTGTAACTGGGATCTGGATAAGTGACAGAATGACTTCCGTGTCTGGAGTGTACCTGCGCTTGAAGTTGATAGTTGAATCTGAATGAGAAATAGAATGGCTTCTGGAGCGCATCTAGTCTGTATCTGATTGTTGACGTCTGAATGAGTAGTAGAATGACCGCCGTGTCTGGGGTATATCCATACTGTATCTGAATGAGTGACAGAATGACATCCGAATCTGGATCGTATCTGGACTATCTCCTGAATGAATCTGGAATAAGTATCAGAATGTCGCCATGTCTGGGTCGCATCTGAACTGTCTCTGGAAGGAATGTGGAATAAGCAATAGAATAACATTCGTGTCTGGAGCATCTCTAAGCTGTCTCTGAAAGGAAATATGGAATAAGTATCGGAATGTCGCCATGTCTGGGTCACATCCGAACCATCTTTGGAAGGAATCTGGAATAAGCAATAGAATAGCATTCGTGGTTGGAGCATCTCTAAGCTGTCTCTGAAAGGAAATCTGAATAAGCAATAGAATAGCATTCGGGTCTGGAGCATCTCTAAGCTGTCTCTGAAAGGAAATCTGGAATAAGTATCGAAATGTCGCCATCTCTGGGTCACATCCGAACCGTCTCTAGAAGGAAATCTGGAATAAGTATCGGAATGTCGCCAAATCTGGGTCACATCTGAACTATCTCTAGAAGGAAATCTGGAATAAGTATCGGAATGTCGCCAAATCTGGGTCACATCTGAACTATCTCTTGCTCAATGGAGTAAACCGCTGAGGTTATAGAACTGGTCCGTACTATGACGGAGGAGAACATCAAGATCTAGGAACTGACTCGTGCTCAATGGAGTATACCATTGAGGTTATAGTACTTGTCCACCCTATGATGTAGAGAAACTGTCGAGATTGAGAACCTTATCTGAACTTCAACCGAGGATAATCCGATTGAGATTTAAGAACTGGTAAGATCTTCGACTAGGCTGAGAACTTAACTGCATCTTTTCTGAAAGGTAAAGGTCAGTCACATGCAATGCATGAGATGTATCAAGCAATGATGTTCTCAACATAAATGAGATCGTATGATATGATGCATATATGCATGTATCATGATGTATGAAAATGTGATGTTTTAGCTGGGAAAATAAATCTCGGATAGCTGCTGGAGAATGATGTTGAATTCTTCGTTTCCGCTGGGGATGGTGAACGAAGATGATTGCGAGAATAAACCTGCAGGAGAAAAGGACTCCGTTGGGGAATAAACTTAATGAAAGAGCTTACTCCGAGGGGAAATACTCTGTGGGGGAGAGATGTTCTGCTGAGATCTTAACGATAACTCCGCTGGGGATTCTGTTGATAAGCTCTGTTGGGGATTTTGATGATGAACTCCGTTGGGGATAGAAAGAACTTCGCTTGGGAGAATCTTTCAGTTGCAACTTGCTGAGGATAACCCAGTTAGACTCTGGTGGGGATAACCTTCTGAATACGGCTGGAGAGAGCATTTGTACTCTGCAGGGGACAAGCTTCCAGAATCTACTGGGGAAAATGATTCAACTCTGGAGGGGAAGCTTTTTTTTAGACTGCGCTGGGAAATGGCTCCACTGAGGGTATCTTGTATTCCGCCAGGGAACATTCTCATACTCTGTCGAGGAATATTAAGACTGCCGGGGATGCTTGCCGAGGAATATCTATATACTCCGATGGGGAATATTAAGACCTACTGGGGATACCCAACTTGTTCGGGATTGATGGTAGACTAACTCTGCTTGGGAAGAGTATTGTTGATTCCTTCGTAGTTGCAAGTCTCAATGGGGAGAACTACCATTACTGTCTTGCTCTGCGGGGAGTGAAGGTATCTCGGTCATACTCTTCAACTGAATCCACCTTGTACCTGGAGGACAGCGCAACTTGTACAGTTCGGACAATTCTTATTGCCCCAGCTTCTGTGGGAGAAGGTACCTGTGGAGGTGCTTGGTAACTTCTGATTGACAAATCTTCTTCTGGTAGGCAAGTGACGGGACATAGTCGTACGCTTTTGATCCCTAATTTTGCCTGGACCACCCTTTCGGGTTTTCAGTCCATCGGGATACCCCTTTTTTCCCAAGCCGCCTTTTCAGGTTTTCGACTTGCCGGGTGTACAGATTTTTCATTTTCGTCCCTTATTTTTGCCCGACCCTTTTGGTTCGCCGGGAAGCCCTTATTTTTGCCTATGCCAGTCGACCTAGCGGGTCTTTGATTATGCGTAGTATTTTTTTTTTGACTATGTCCACGCTCTCAGAGTGCAGGGAGTTGTCACTGTCGGTAGCATTGTGTTGCTATACCACCAGAAGATGTTTGATCATGCAAGATTTGTCGCTGGAATTCATGTCCAATGCCACAAGTGACTCAGATGGAGATTTGCCCTTGGCGATTTGGCATTTTTGAGAGATTCTCTGAATCTTGACTTGACTGCCCCAGATGATAGACAATGATCATGCCGTGCCCCTTGGTTGGAAGTGTTTTTTCCACTTGAGATGACCCTTTTTGTTGAGAAGGTTTTTGTTCACTAGATATTCGTCGTGCGAATTTCTCTGCTGTTTGAACAAATAGTCATATGCAAACAATGTTATTTTAAGAATGCAAAGCTTATGTCTGTCTTGAAGTTTTTTGAAAATGCAGTTTTCAATAAAAACAAGCGAATTTTTGTAAAATGTGATGTCAACTCAGGATTTTACAGCAAGCCCTACAGGAGTCAGGATACCTTTTGTAACAGTATGCTTTCGAACTAACCCATGCTTCAGCTAGTACTTTTAAGGGTTATAACGTGGCCTGGTTCACGGTTTAAGAAACAAAGGATAAAGGCTCAAATTTTATTTGTACCCACCCGTTCTTCGTGATGTTCTTCGATCCTAAACTCAGCTAATCGTGCGTTAGACCTTGTTTGAGTCTTTGCTCTGATATTCCAGGGATGGTTAGGATATTGACAGTTTATTTTGAACATGCAGTCATTTTTATAAGAGTATGTAGGACCTCTTTCTTTTTGATTTTATTATCCATGTCTTTTTGCCTGACCTGTTTCTTTTGTGATTACAGTCAGCGGGATGCCCTAGTTTTGTAAGTCTCCTTCATAGGTTTTGACTTAATGGGCTTTTATTTTTGAAAGATGACGACTTCCTGTCCTGACGATTATAGGGAACCATCACTGTCTTTTGTTTTGGAAGGACTCCTTTGATTCCATTCATTGTGCACCTGGATCAACTGAGAGAACTACCCTGCCCCAGGTTATGATTAAGGGTTTTAATTTTTGAAAAGAAAAACTCCAACTTCTTTAGCTCAAAGGGGTTGACTAGGGATTATCTTCCTTATAACTCCACTGTTTAGGATTTGAAACAATGCCTGTACCTCATCAGCGGGGTCTGTTCAAAAGCATACTGTAAAGATTGTGGTATCGTTTTCGTCATCCTCCCTCAAAAGGCTTAGAATTTTTAATTGAGAGTTGAACATCACAAAAAAATGAAAGCAATTTGAATATAGTGAATACGAATGGATTGATTTAAAACAGACATATGCGATGCATTAATGAAATAAAAAAGGTTTGCCATGACAATAATTGTTTGAATAAGCAAAGAAAAATACAACTTGAAAATTCAAATAAAACAAAAGCCTTCAATGATTTGTCATAGGAGCAGTGATTATGTTTGGAGTCTCTGGAGGGTCAAACTGGATTTCTTTGGCATCAATCATGTCTTGAACCTTATTCTTCAAACTCCAACAGTCGTCAGTGTCATATCCAGGGCTGTCAGAATGGTAGGCACATCTCACACTCGGGTTATACTTGGAAGAGGAAGTATCAGGATTTTGAGGAGGATCCTTTAGTGTGATCAGTTTCACCTTCAGCAATTGTTGTAACGCTTGAGACAAAGGCATGTTGATGTCAGTATATTGCCTTTCTTGATATATTACCATACGCCTATTGCTCTGTCTTTGTTGAACAGGCGTGGGATCGGAGATCTGGGTTGCCCCTACATGTTGATCATGACGACTCTTTTTACCAGACACAACATTAGACTCTTTTTTTCCATTGTAGGGCTTTTTCTGAGTATCGGAAGGTGTAGCTTCTTGAATCTTCCCGCTTTTGATGCCAGCTTCAATTCTTTCACCAATCAAGATAAGGTCTGTGAACCCGGCTGAAGAGTTTCCAATCAAATGGTTAAAGAATGAACCAGACAGGGTACCCAAGAACATATCCACAAGCTCATGGTCAGTCAAAGGTGGTTGCACCCTTCCGGCAAGGTCTCTCCATTTTTGGGTGTATTCTTTAAATCCTTCACCCGTCCCTAGTGACATACCCTGGAGTTGGGTACGCGTAGGAGCAAGGTCAGAATTATATTGATACTGCTTATAGAACGCAGTAGCCAAGTCCTCCCAGTTACGGATACTGGCTCCATCCAACTGATAGAACCACTCGAGTTGAGTCCCTGAAAGACTGTCCTGGAAGAAATGGATCCACAAATTCTTGTTAGCAGTGTAAGGTTGGATCTTCCTTACATATGATCGGAGGTGCAGCTTTGGACAGGAAGCTCAGTCATATTTGGCAAAAGCAGGTGCCTTGAACTTATGGGGGAATCACCACCCCAGAGGATAAGCCTAGGTCTCCAAAGTCCAACCCGGGCACGTTCTGTATCTCCATGGCGCTCAAGCGGTCCTCTAACTGTTTATACCTATCCTCAGCAGGAGGATACTGTTCTTCATCATAATCCGTCTCGTTGTCGGAGACTACTGGACTAGGAACCCTTCTCTCTTGTGGACTGTCTTTTCCTACAGATGAGGTAGTCAACTCAACCTCATTCTGCAGTCCATTCCCAAATCTGCGTCCAGTGTTGAACAAGACGGTCCTCTTCTTCTTCTTCTTCCTCTCTTTCAGAATCAGAGTCTTCAAATCCTGTTGACCCTGGGCTAGGCTCATAACCAACTCTTGGAACTGGGCATTCTGGGCCTGGAGGGCCTTGATAGCTTGTTCAGTGGAAGGTTCAGAAGACATGATGATTGCTGAAATAAACAGCGAAGAAGATAACAGACCTGTAATGGTACCTGTAATGCAATGATATGTATGATATATGTATGCAATGTTTTCAAGGATCTCGCGGGGTAAACAAAGAAGCTTGTTAGAATTTGAATCTGGTAGCTTGATTGAAGGAACTTCATGTTGCTGAGAGTCCTTCTTCAGAAGTCAGGCTCACCATACCGAGTGGATCATAGCCCCTGACTCAAGTTATCGTGCTTGGATCTCCAAACAACCTTCGCTAGAGGAAAATAAATCCCCTTTGCCCCTTGCTAGACATTTGGTTCATCATGGCCTGCATCACAAACCCTTGAGATCCTTGAAATGGGTTAGTCCTTATGCAAGATGTATGCAATGTTATGATGTTATGATGTTATGATAAAGGCACACCACAAGTATTCACAAAAGGCAAATAGGGTAAGGCACACAAGTCACACAAAAGAGCCCTTAGATTTCAGGCCAGCATGAAGTTTAGGTACTACCCTCTTTCAGTTTCAGTTGGTTTAAACCTGTCCTGAAAAATAGTAACCGGGTTCTAGAGGATCTCAATATCACTAACTACCCTCAATCGGTCATAATTCCAGTTTGGCAACCTTTTCTTGCGGCCAGAACCATCGCGAGAGTTTAGTCTCAATGAGCGTAGCATACTGCTACTGTTCTATGGCCAAGTTGGTCAATTTAAGGTTCTAAGGTCAGTTGGTGCTTAATGACTCCTCAGAAGACCCATATTCTCCTCGTTCCAACACAAGGGATATCGGTACATACCAAGGTGTCACACCAACGTAGCTACTGCTTCACCCGTGTCGGTCTACGCCGGACAGGTCCCTCACAGTTTATTGCTACTTACCTAAAGGGTATTCCCCAGATCCGGGTTAGGATCTATGAAACTCTGATACAAGCCCACAAAATTAAAGCATACAAGGCATACATTTGAAAACATAGTGATCTAATCCTAAGGTACACCTCACTTATTATTTCCCCAACAGAGTCGCCAGTTCTGTGATCGGTGGAAATAGAACTGACTGTTTTGAAATGCTGGTTCGCGTTTGCGTTTCCCAAAATGTCGCGGTAAGAAAGAGTCGCCACCGTCTTTTATTTTCTCCAACAAGGAAAGGGCAAAAGCACAACAAAATTCCTTTTCAAGATGTTTCTCGGGTTCGGGAGGTAGATTATAGAAAGGGAAGGTGTTAGCACCCTTTCTATCCGTGGTTATCCACGGGCTCTTAGGTACTTGCTCACTATGTTTTCAAAAATGTTTTGCTTTTCTTGTGTTTGTGGGTTTTGAAAAGAGTTTGTTTGAAAACTTCGATTTAACTCTTGTATATGTCCTCAAGAGTGTATGAAGTGTTGTTTGAAAAAAATTTTGTTAGAAAAGTGTAGGTGCGAAAAGTATTTTTTTGTTTTGAAAGAGCAAGTACCTGAGAACCTCTACCTACTCAAAAGAAATTAAGTTGTGTAAATGTCCTTTAGACAGTACTATCCCACTATTGAGAAGTAGGTAGCGCCGTCGTTGGAGTTTGTCGGGTCAATTCAATTATAGGGACATGTGGTCACCAAAGCAATAGTAGGACGCCTTAGCGGTAACCCTAATGTCCTAGATCATTTTTTATCTAGGCAACCGTTTCGAGGCAACTTTTGATCTTTAGACAGGAGGGCGGCCTCTAAAACACCCTATACTCAATGACCACGTCGAGGCAACCAAGTGAGGCATACCCTAGGAGTGGCATGTGCGAGTGTGTCAGGATTCAGTTAAGTTATCTTTGCACATGTTATGGTGAGCTACAGGTTGATTTTAATTTCAGATATAAGTCTTGTCATGCATAGCCTAGTTAACATACATCTAACAATTAATAGTTGCGGAAAATGAATCTAAGCTTTTACAAGGCGTCAGGTATTTACATCGCTAAAAACAAACCCTTGAAAAATAAATTGCGGAAAATAAATAAAAGCGATAAGAAGTCCTAATTAAAGCTATTACATCCTTGGAGAAATTACATAATAATAGATCAAAAATTAATAAAACAAACATACGCGTGAGAGAAAATTGAGTCGGAGAGTCTTAGGGTTTTGACCCTTTTTTGAGAAAGAAAGAAATTTTTGTTATTTTGCATTTAATTAAATTAAACCTAAAACTAATTAATTAATTAAAAATAAATATTTTTTTGAGTTTTTTTATAAAAACAAAAGGATTAAAATTGTCAAAAACCCTAATTCTATGTTGATTTTAAATTATTGTGAAAATATTGAAATTAACCTAATTAAAACAACTAAATTAATTATATTAGTATTTATTTACAAAAGTAATAAATTAAGGGTGAATTTAATAAATAATAATAAAAAATATTATATTTTAGGTTTTCTGATTTTATTATGAAAAATTAATTTGGGTTAATTAAGCAATAATGATAATAATAATAATTAAGTGAAAAATATAAAAGAGGAAAATAAAAGAAAATAACCCAGGGGGTGTTGGCCCAAGTTAGGAGGTGTGTTTGGAATTTTCAGGCCCATTTGTATCCCAGCCACGTTGACCTTGGTGATCATCCACACGCCTGTTGACTAAGGACCATGGTGAGGACTCCACTCATGTCCACTGGATCTGAATTTGAAGACATTTGGCATTTGGGAATTGGAAGCGTATGGTGGACATCTTTTGAAACCTGCATGTGATTATATGAAGAAAAATAGGACAAATGTTTTGGGGGACCTGGGACTCGAACCCAGGTCCCAATGCTTATTGGACGCTTGCTCAACCACTCCACCACGCTGCCTCAATTGTCATTGGAATAACAAGTATTGATTATATATGCAAACAAAATAATATACTGAAATTATAAAAAAAACGCGCGCTTTTTCAAATCGTCCAATGAAGTATCAACACATCATCGTCTTCCTCGTTCGTTCTGCATAAAAGAATATTAGATAGCGGGGGTTTTTAACCCCCACAAACTAGCTGCACGAATAATAGCGATTAGCACCACAGTATATATA
Source organism: Vicia faba (assembly GCA_948472305.1). NCBI lineage: Eukaryota > Viridiplantae > Streptophyta > Magnoliopsida > Fabales > Fabaceae > Vicia > Vicia faba. Next base: position 1,499,935,602 of record OX451736.1, read on the forward strand.
AATATTTTGCAAAGTATTGGGCTTGTTCGTCTTGGCCTAACGATTCCAACCATGTGCCTTAGGAGTCCTAATTTTGCCTGGGTCAGAAAGCCCCAATTGAAAACTCAAGAACCCTTAAAAATCGTTCATGGCATCTTGTGATTCAGGGAGTTATAGTTCAATTAAATGATACCATTAGCTTCGTATGGTCCCAAGCAACACAAATCAACCACAAAAACATGTTAAATATGCATGAATCCTGATATACGATTATGAATCAAAAAGCCAAACTATGAAACTGTGTGTAACGATTCCTTGAGCTTTGGTACTGGAATTTGATTGTAAATCGTTCCTGGGAACTCCTGCAAGGTGTTTGAATCAACAAAAACCCTTGAATCGCCCTAGAATGCAAAAGTCAGTTTTCAATTTTCTTGGAAATTTCTTGAATTGGCCATCGTTTTTCTGCAGCTTTTTTCACGTCCCTTAGGTTAGGATTTGCTTGCATATATATAGGGCAATTGAATTAGGTCAAAAGCTTGAACAAAAATCCATTGCATTGATGCTTGAATCCTTGATTGGAAATCAAATCTTTTTGATTTTTCATGATTGGAAAATGTTGCCAAATTTGGAGATTTTTGTAACTTTGACTTGTGCACGAATTTGTCAGCATATCTTGACCATATTTGCTTCACAAATTGATTGAAAAATCAAATCTTGCATTTTCCTACAATTTAAATTAATTAAATGAATTAATATCAATTAAAAATCCAATTAATCAATAAAAATAAGAAAATAAATCCCATTAAGCTTGGTGGATCGTGCATAGGTCATAGATGAAGTTTCAAGAAGAGATTTGAGGCCCATTAGCAAAAATGAGGTGTTTTGAGCAAAGTTGACTTTTGCAAATTCATGAAAATTTCCCAACTTCTCCAATGCACAACTTGCTCAATTTTGATCATATGGCCATGTTCTTGGACATTTTGGAAAGCTCTTGAAGTCCTCTAACCAATGTCTTTGGTTCCATGTCATTTGGATTTACCAATCTCAAGTTATGGCCTTTGACTTAAAGTGCACCTTTGTTGACTTTTGAAATTTGACCTATAATGTAAAAATTGGTAACTTCTTGTGAGAGCTTTTGTTGAACTTGGAGTGTGAAGATGGATTGTAGGAAATGGCATCCTCTTAAAAATGAGCATTGGATGGAATTTTTCTGACAAACCATGAAAAAGTTATGCCCTGGTCAAGATACAATTGACTTTTCCTACTGTGCAAAAATAGTAACTTTTTGCATCTTGATGATTTTTGAGCTATTCTTGTGGAATCATGATCAAGACTTGATCAAATGATGATTGGACTCAAAATAAGATGTTGACCAAAAATTCCGACTTTTGACTGCAAAATGACCATTTTGCCATTGCAGTTGACTGTGGATCAAATGGGGATTTTGATTGTGCAAATTGACACTATGAGTCTTGAAACTTGGTATGTAGGTGCTTGAGAATGTATATAGGCCTATGAGACTTGATTTAACCATTGAGAACCCAAAATTCCTTGAAAGAACCTAAACCCTAATTTCAGCTGTCTTAGGATGTGGTTTGACTGTACAACCCTTGAGCCATTTTGAGCAATTTTGAGGATCATATCTTGAGGAATATGGGAGGGAAAATTTTGGGGTACAACAGTAACCAACTGTGAAGAACCTGGATCGGATGAAGGACCTGAGGAAGGATCCTGGTGGTCTATGTATTTTGATGGAGCCTCAAACGCATTGGGTAACGGCATCAGCGCTGTAATCATATCTCCCGAGGGCTGTCATACTCCGTTCACTGCCCGATTGTGTTTCAATTGCACCAACAATATGGCGGAGTATGAAGCATGTTTTATGGGTCTTCAAGCTGCTATCAACCTAAGGATCAAGTTTTTGAGTGTATTTGGGGATTCAGCCTTAGTGAAATGTCAGATCAAAGGCAAGCGGGATACAAAACATCTGAATCCCTTCCTGTACAAAGAGCATGCACTAACGTTGCTCCCACACTTTGAAGAAGTAACCTTTGAACATTTCCCACGAGAGGAGAATCAGTTAGCAGACGCGCTAGCCACCATGTCTTCCATGTTCAAAGTACGGTGGGACAATGAAGCTCCCCGAATCACCATTGAGAGGTTGGATGAACCAGCACACTGCTGTGAAATCAATACCGAGGAAGTGGCGGACAAACCCTGGTTTCACAAAGTCAAAAGGTATCTTGAGGCCCAAGAGTATCCCGAAGGGGCATCTGTCAATGACAAGAAGTTTCTGAAAAGGTTCGCTGCAAAGTTCTTCCTCAGTAATGGAATCCTCTATAAACACAACCATGACTCCACACTACTACCGTGTGTAGACAAGAGTGAGGCAGAGAGGATCATGACAGATCTACATGAAGGCACCTTCGGAACCCATTCTAGTGAACACGCCATGGCTAAGAAGATCCTACGGGAAGGATACTATTGGTATACTATGGAAGCTGATTGTTATCAACACTCTCGAACTTGTCATAAATTCCAAATCTACGTTGATAAGGTGCACGTGCCTCCGCCCCCCTTGAACATCTTGACAGCTCCGTGGCCCTTTGCAATGTGGGGCATCGACATGATCGTAGAAATCAAGCCCACCGCTTCTAATGGGAATCACTTAATTCTAGTGGCTATTGATTAATTCACAAAGTGGGTCGAGGCAACTACTTTCGCTACGGTAACCAAGAATGTTGTGGCGCGGTTCATCCGACATAACCTGATCTGTCGATACAGTGTGCCAGAGAGAATTATTACTGATAATTGTACGAATCTCAATAACACAATGATCACCAAGCTCTGTAAACAATTCAAGATACAACATCACAACTCTTCTCCCTACTGGTCGAAGATGAATGACGTTGTTGAAGCAGCTAACAAGAACATCAAGACAATTGTACAGAAGATAACAGTGACATACAAAGACTAGAACGAGATGTTACCATTTTCTCTACATGGATATCGTACCTCAACACGGACATCGACAGGGGAAACACCCTACTCTCTGGTATATGTCATGGAGGCAGTCCTACCCATTGAGGTCCAAATCCCTTCTTTGAGGATTATGAAAGATGCAGGTTTAAATGAAGACGACTGGGTCCAGACTCGACTTGATCAACTGAATTTGATCGATGAAAAGAGACTTACTGCCATCTATCATGGTCAAACCTATCAAAATCGAATGATCAAGGCTTTTAACAAGAAGGTCAGATGCCAAGAGTACCAACTCGGGGATATAGTAATCAAGCGCATCATACTGCCACAAGGTGATCCCAGGGGCCAATGGACTCCCACATACGAAGGGCCATTTGTGGTAAAAAAACATTTTCTCGGGTGGAGCCATGATTCTAACCATCATGGACGTTGACGACCTTCCTCACCCTGTTAATGCAGACAGAGTGAAAAGATACTACGCATGATAAAAGACCTGCTAGGTTGACTGGCCTAGGAAAAAATAAGGGCTTCCCGGAGAACTAAAAGGGTTCGGGAAAAAATAAGGGATGAAAATGAAAAAGATGTACACCCGACAAGTCGAAAACCTAAAAAGGCGACTTGGGCAAAAAAGGGTATCCCGGTGGACTGAAAACCCGAAAGGGCGGTCCAGGAAAAAGTTAGGGATAGGAAGTTGTGATCGGTGGAAATAGAACTGACTGTTTGGAAATGATGGTTCGCAAAATGTCGTGGTAAGCAAGAGTCGCCACCGTCTTTTATTTTCTCCAACAAGGAAAGGACAAAAGTACAACAAAATTCCTTTTCGAGATGTTTCTCGGTTCGGGAGGTAGATTAAAGAAAGGGAAGGTGTTAGCACCCTTTCTATCTGTGGTTATCCACGGGCTCTTAGGTACTTGCTCACTATGTTTTCAAAAATGTTTGCTTTTCTTGTGTTTGTGGGTTTTGAAAAAGTTCGTTTGAAAACTTCTAGGTAACTCTTGTATCAGTCCTCAAGAGTGTATGAAGTGTTTGTTTGAAAACTTTTTGAAAGTGTAGGTGCGAAAAGTTGTTTTTGTTTTTGAAAGAGCAAGTACCCATGAGAAATCTACCTACTCTAAGGAATTAAGCTGTGTAAGAGTCCTTTAGACAGTACTATCCCACTATATAGGGACATGTGGTCACCAAAGCAATAGTAGGACGCCTTAGCGGTAACCCTAATGTCCTAGATCCTTTTTTATCCGAGGCAACCGTTTCGAGGCAACTTGGATCTTTAGACAAGAGGGCGACCTCTAAAACACCCTATACTCAATGACCACGTCGAGGCAACCAAGTGAGGCGTACCCTAGGAGTGGCATGTGCAAGTGTGTCAGTTTTCAGTTAAGTTATCTTTGCACATTTTATGGTGAGCTACGGGTTGATTTTTAATTTCAGAGATAAGTCTTGTCATGCATAGCCTAGTTAACATACATCTAACAGTTAATATTGTGCGGAAAATAAATCTACGCTATTACAAGGCGTCGGGTATTTACATCGCCAAAAACAAACCCTTGAAAAGTAAATTGCGGAAAATTAAAGAAAGCGATAAAAAGTCCTAATTAAAGCTATTACATCCTCGGAGCAATTACATAAATATGATCAAAAATTAATAAGACAAACATGCGCGCGAGAGAAAAATTGGATCGGAAAGTCTTTAGAGTTTTGACCCTTTTTGAGAAAGAAAGAAATTTGGTCCCTTTTGCAATTAATTAATATTAATTCTAATTAATTAAATAATTACAAGAAAAAAGTATTTTTTATGTTTTTTAATGTCTTCATGAAAAATAAAAATAAAAAGAAATTAAAAGTATCAAGAAAACCCTAATTCTATATTAATTTTATTTATTGTAAAAAAGATTAAAATTAAACCTATTTTAAACAAATTCAATTTGTTAGAATTTATTTACAAAGTAACAATTAATAGTGAAATTAATAAATAATAAAATAAATAATATTATAGGTTTCTGGATTTTTATGAAAATAAATTAATTTGTTAATACTAATAATAATAATAATTAATGAAAAGAAATTAAAAGAAATTAAAATATAAAAGAAAAAAAAGAATAAGGAAACCAGGGGTGCTGGGCCAGCTTTGGGGGTGAAGAAGCAATTTCCAGGCCCATTAACATCAAGCCTTTCTGACTTTCTGGACTTGTCTACGCGTGGGTTGACCAGGAACATGGTGTTCATCATCTTTTGGCCACTAGATTGATGTATAAGGCCACTTGGCGCGTTGTTGGTTGGAGGCACATGGTGGACATCATTGGGAATCCTGCACGCAATCACGTTATGAAAAATAATATAGGAATTTTGGGGGACCTGGGAATCGAACCCAAGTCCCAATGATTCACGTCCAGCGCATCTACCACCAGGCCACTTGCTTGTATTTGATATTATAATACAAAATAATCATTATATTAGAAAATCAAACAGTACGCTGCATAAAAAGAAAACGCGCGCTTATTTCAAATGTTCCAATCACAAACCAACACGCAATCGTCTTCCTCGTTTGCCTGCAAAAAGAACAAATGGATAGCGGGGGTTTTTAACCCCCACAATTTGGCATGAGGAAAAATAGCGAATAGAATCCTAGGCTATATAAATATTTCGCGAGCACGACTTCATGTTCGTCTGGATGTAACGATCTCAACCATATGCATTGGAGGTTTCAATTTTTCCTGTATGGGAAAGCCCCAATCTGAGAACTCAAGAACCTTAGAATTCATCAATGGCGTTTTATGATTCTGGACACTATAATGCAATTCACCTGTACCATTAGCTTCAGAGAGGTTCTAGCAATGCAAAACACCCAAACAATCACGTTAATGATGCATGAATAATGAATTACAATTATGAAAGAAAAATGCAAATTGTGGTTCTGACACTAGTGATTCTTGGAGCTATGAAGCTGGAAATTAATTGCAAATCATCCTGGGAACCTCCTGCAATGGATTGAAATCAATAAAAAGCTTTGAATTATGCTAAAACATGGAATTCAGTTTTCACTTTTCTTTGATTTTTTTCAATGTTGCTTATGGCTTTCTTGCAGAGTTTTCACGTCCATGGCATTAGGGTTGAGTTGTGTATATATAGGAGAATGGATTTAGGTTAAATCTTGGCCAAGAAATCCATGGAATGATGGTTTCAATATTTGATTTTCAATCATATCTTTTTGCATCTTTTTGATTGAAAAATCTTGCCAAACTTGGAGATTCTTGTCCCCTTGATGTGCACACGAATTTGCCAGCTTGTCTTGAGCTTGTTTGCTTCACAAAAGATTGAGAAAACCATATCTTTGAATTTCCTACATTTTAAATTAATTAAATGAATTAAAATCAATTAAAAATCCAATTAATTAATAAAAAATAAGAAAATAATTCAATTTAATCTCAATGGGTCGTGCATAGGCCATGGATAAAGTTTCAAGAAGAAATTTGAGGCCCATTAGCAAAAATAAGGTATTTTGAGCAAAGTTGACTTTTGCAAATTCACAAAAATTTCCCAACTTCTCCAATGCATATCTTGCTCAATTTTGATCCTATGAACATGTTCTTGGACATTTTGGAAAGGTCTTGAAGTCCTATAACCAATGCCTTTGGTCCCATGTCATTTGGATTTACCAATATCAAGTTATGGTCTTTGACTTAAAGTGCATTTTTGTTGACTTTTGAAATTGACCTATAATGTAGAAATTGATAACTTTTTGAGAGAGCATTTCTTGGACTTGTAATGTGAAGATGAGTTGTAGGAAATGTCCTCCTCTTCAAAATGAGCATTGGATGGGATTTTTCTGATGAACCATGAAAAAGTTATGCCTTGGTCAAGATACAGTTGACTTTTCTACTGTCCAAAAATAGCAACTTTTGCATCTTGATGATTTTTGAGCCATGCTTGTGGAATCATGATCAAGGCTTGATCAAATGATGATTGTGAGCTCAAAATAAGATGTTGACCAAAAATTCTGACTTTTGACTACAAAATGACCATTTTACCCCTGTAGTTGATTGTGGATCAAATAGGGCTTTTGATTGTGCAAATTGACATTGTGAGTCTTGAGACTTGACATGTAGATGCTTGACAATGTATAGAGGCCTATGGGACTTGATTGAGCCATTGAAAACCTCAAATTCCATTAAAGAACCAAAACCCTAATTTTGACTGGCTTAGGAGGCAGTTGGACTGTGCAACCCTTGAGTGGTCTTGAACCAATTGAAGATGATTCTTGACAAACTTTGAAGAATATGGGAGGGAAAATTTTGGGGTACAACAGTTTCCCCTGTTCAATCTTCTTAAACCTGAGGATGTAGATTGGCTAGCGTGCCTTTCGTGATCCGAAGGTGAAAGATGATTGAACACTAGAGTGCCCAGAAATTTGCACTCGCATAGTGGAGTATTAGCAATGTGATGTCGAGAATGGGCTTATAGATGCCATTTGGAAAGATGATGGATAGGAGTGGAGATGGGCTTAAAGATGCCATCTGGAGATATAATGGATAGCTGTGGAGATGGGCTTAAAGATGCCATCCAGGGGTGTCGATCGCGTAAGAGATTCCTTAGCGAGAACTTGCGTACCTGAGAAAGAAAGATAATTTCCTGGCCTGTTACAGGGGTTGATTTTCAAACTCTTCATGCAGATACTTTCTTGGCTAGATACAGGTATAGATCTACAATCAATCGCTCACAGATATGCCCTGGCTAGATACAGGTATCGAATCTGGAATTAGTCGTCCACAGATATGCCCTGGCTAGATACAAGTATCGAATCTGCAATTAGTAGCCCACAGATATGCCCTGGCTAGATACAGGTATCGAATCTGGAACTTCAAAAGGTTGATCGAGATAACTTTCCTGGCTGGATACAGGCGTAGACCTCTAATCATTCGCTCACAGATATGCCCTGGCTAGATACAGGTATTGAATCTGGAACTTCAAAAGGTTGATCGAGATATCTTTCCTGGCTGGATACAGGCGTAGACCTCTAATCAGTCGCTCACAGATATGCCCTGGCTAGATACAGGTATCGAATCTGGAATTAGTCGTCTACAGATATGCCCTGGCTAGATACAGGTATTGAATCTGGAATTAGTCGTCTACAGATATGCCCTGGCTAGATACAGGTATCGAATCTGGAATTAGTCGCCCACAGATATGCCCTGGCTAGATACAAGTATCGAATCTGGAACTTCAAAAGGTTGATCGAGATAGCTTTCCTGGCTGGATACAGGCGTAGACCTCTAATCAATCGCTCACAGATATGCCCTGGCTAGATACAGGTATCGAATCTGGAATTAGTCGTCTACAGATATGCCCTGGCTAGATACAGGTATCGAATCTGGAATTAGTCGTCCACAGATATGCCCTGGCTAGATACAGGTATCAAATCTGGAACTTCAAAAGGTTGATCGAGATAGCTTTCCTGGCTGGATACAGGCGTAGACCTCTAATCAGTCGCTCACAGATATGCCGTAGCTAGATACAGGTATCGAATATGGAATTAGTCGTCTACAGATATGCCCTGGCTAGATACAGGTATCGAATCTGGAATTAGTCGTCCACAGATATGCCTTGGCTAGATACATGTATCGAATCTGGAACTTCAAAAGGTTGATCGAGATAGCTTTCCTGGCTGGATACAGGCACAGACCTCTAATCAGTCACTCACAGACATGCCCTGGCCAGATACAGGTATCGAATCTGGAACTTCAAAAGGTTGATCGAGATAGCTTTGCTGGCTGGATACAGGCGTAGACCTCTAATCTGAGAATGAAAGATAATTTCCTAGCCTGTTACAGGTGTTGATCTTCAATCTCTTCATGCAGATACTTTCCTGGCTAGTTACAGGTTTCGAATCTACAATCAATCGCTCACAGATATGCCCTGGCTAGATACAGGTATCGAATCTGGAACTTCAGAAGGTTGATGGTAATCATCCTTTGATTGACCTATTCCTGAAAAGGCAAACATTAGTCGTATGCAATGTCATGATGTATGAAATGCATGGTGTCATGATGTTTTCAGGAATAAATGAGATTGGGTGATATGATGCGTATATGCATGTATCATGATGTATGACAATGTGATGTTTATGAATGTATCTTCGTCTGGGAAAATAAATCCTTGACGAATGCCAGGAAGTTGAATCCTGGGCTGAGGTTGAAGAGTAGAGTTCTTCATTTCCGCTGGGGATGATGATTGCAAGAATAAACCGGTAGGAGAAGATGACTCCGTTGAGGAATAAACTTGTTGAAGAGATTACTCTGCGGGGAAATACTCTGTGGGAAGAGATGCTTCGCTGAGGTTTTAATGATAACTCCGCTGGGGATTCCGTTGATAAGCTCTGTTGGAGGATTTGATGAACTCCGCTGGGGATAGGAAGAGCTTCGCCGAGGGGATCCTTCTGTTGTAATTTGCTGAGGATAACCCAGTTATAGGCTCTGGTGGGGAATAACCTCTGAACATGGTCAGGGAGAGATATTTGTACTCTGCAGGGGATCAGCTTCCAGAATCTACTGGGGATAAGCTTCCAGCATCTACTGGGGAGATGATTCAACCCTCTTGGGGAAACTTTTCGGACTGTACTGGGGAATGGCTCTACTGGAGTGTCTGTATTCCGCCGGGGAACAATCTTATATTAAGACTGCCGGGGATGCTTGCTTGAGGAATATCTTGTATACTCTGCTGGAGAATATTGAGATCTTCTGGGGATACCCAACTTCCTTAGGGCTGACAGTAGCCTAACTCTGCTCGGGGAGAGTGTTGCTGACTTGCTAGGGATACTGTGCCTTTTTAGGGCTGATGGGAGACCAACTCTGCTTGGGGAGAGTATGGCTGAATCTTGTCTTACCCCGCGGGGAGTGAAGGTATCCTGGTCATGTTCTTCAGCTGAACTTACCTTGGTACCTGGGTGGACAGAGCAACCAGATTGCTTAGACAATTCCCATTGCCCCAGTTTCTGTGGGAGAAGGTACCTGTGGAGGTGCTTGATGACTGCCGATTTGACAAATCTTCTTCTGGTAGGCCAGTGACGAGATGTCGGGACATAGTCGTACGCTGTGATCCCTAACTTTTGCCTGGACCACCCTTTCGGGTTTTCAGTCCACCGGGATACCCCTTTTTGCCCAAGCCGCCTTTTCAGGTTTTTGACTTGCCGGGTGTACAGATTTTTTTTCATTTTCATCCCTTATTTTTGCCCGAACCCTTTTGGTTCGCCGGGAAGCCCTTATTTTTTCCTAGGCCAGTCGACCTAGCGGGTCTTTGATTATGTGTAGTATTTTTCTGACTATGTCCATGCTCTCAGAGTGTAGGGAGTTGTCACTGTCAGTAGTGTTGTGTTGCCATACTACCAGAAGATGTCTGACCGTGCAAGCTTCGTTACTGGAATTCATGTCCAATGCCCCAAGTGACTCAGATGGAGATTTGCCCCTGGCTGTTTGGCATTTGAGAGATTCTCTGAATCTTGACTTAACTGCCCCAGATGATGGACAATGATCATGCCGTGCCCCTTGATTGGAAGTGCTTTTGTTCACTAGACATTCTTCGTGCGAACTTCTATGTTGTTCAAACAAATAGTCATATGCAAACAATGTTATTTTAAAAATGCAAAGCTTATGTCTGTCTTGAAGTTTTTGGAAATGCATTTTTTCAGTAAGATAGGAAAATTTGGTAAAATGTGATGTCAACTCAAGATTTTACAGCGAACCCTACAGGAGTCAGGATACCTTTTGTAACAGTATGCTTTCGAACTAACCCATGCTTCAGCTAGGACTTTCAAGGCTTATAACGTGGCCTGGTTCACGGTTTAAGAAACAAAGGATAAAGGCTCAAATTTTATTTGTACCCACCCGTTCTTCGTGATGTTCTTCGATCCTAAACTCAGCTAATCGTGCGTTAGACCTTGTTTGAGTCTTTGCTCTGATATTCCAGTGATGGTTCGGATACCGATAGTTTATTTTGTGTAGACAGTCATTTCTTTTTGTTGAGGGTTTGTAGGACCTCTTTCTTTTTTATTTTATTATCCCTGTTTTTTTTCCTGAACTGTTTCTTTTATGATTACAGTCAGCGGGATGTCCCAGTTTTGTAAGTCTCCTTCATAGGTTTTGACTTATTGGGCTTTTATTTTGAGGGATAATGACTGCCTGTCTTGACGATTATACAGAACCACCCCCATCTTTTGTTTTGGAAGGACTCCTTTGATGTCATTCATTGCGCACCTAGATCAACTGAGAAAACTACCCTGCCCCAGGTTATGATTAAGGGTTTTAATTTTTTCAAAAAGGAAAAAAAAACTCCTACTTCTTTGGCTCGAAAGGGTTGACGAGGGATTATCTTCCTTATAACTCCAGTGTTTAGGATTTGAAACAATGCATGTACCTCATCAACGGGGTCTGTTCAAAAGCATACTGTAAAGATCATGGTATCATTTTCGTCATCCTCCCTCAAAAGGTTTAGAATTTTTAATCGAGAGTTGAACATCAAAAATAAAAGCAATTTTGAATATAGTGAATACGAATATATTGATTCAGAACAGACATATGCGATGCATTAATGAAACAAAAGAGTTTGCTATGACAATAGTTGTTTGAATAAGCAAGGAAAAAAACAACTCGGAAATTCAAATAAACAAAAGCCTTCAATGATTTGGCAAAGGAGCAGTGATTATGTTTGGAGTCTCTGGTGCTTCAAACTAGATGTCTTTGGCATCAATCATGTCTTGAACCTTGTTCTTCAGGGCCCAACAGTTGTTTGTGTCATGTTCCGGACTATCAGAGTGGTATGCACACCTTTCATTGGGATGATAGTTAGGAGCGGAAGTGTTTGGATTCCGAAGAGGAGCCCTTAAGGTAATCAGCCCTGCCTTCAACATTTGCTGTAGTGCTTGAGCCAGTGACATGTTGATCTTGGTGAATTGTCTTTTAGGTGCGACCTCCTTATGTTGATGACCCTGTCTTTGTTGAGCAGGCATATGATTAGAGATCTGGGTTGCTGCTACATGTTGATCACGACGACTCTTTTTACCATGCACTGCATTGGACTCTTTTTTTCCATGGTAAGGCTTTTTATGAGTATCAGAAGGTGTAGCTTCTTGAATCTTCCCACTCTTGATGCCAGCTTCAATTCTCTCACCATTCAAGATCAGATCCGTAAACCCAGCAGAGGAATTCCTAATCAGATGGTTGAAGAACGGCCCATATTGGGTCCCTAAGAACATATCAACGAGCTCACGGTCAGTCAAAGGTGGCTGCACCCTTCCAGCCAGGTCTCTCCACTTTTGTGCATACTCCTTAAATCCTTCACCCGTCCCAAGTGACATACCCTGGAGTTGGGTACGCGTAGGAGCGAGGTCGGAATTATACTGATACTGCTTATAGAATGCAGTAGCCAAGTCCTCCCAGTTACGAATGCTGGCTCCACCTAGCTGATAGAACCATTCGAGTTGAGTCCCTGAAAGACTATCCTGGAAGAAATGGATCCACAAATTCTTGTCAGCTGTATAAGGTTGGATCTTCCTCACATACGATCAGAGGTGCAGCTTAGGACAGGAAGCTATGTCGTACTTTGCAAAGGCAGGTGCCTTGAACTTGTGTGGAATCACCACCCCAGAGGATAAGCCTAGGTATCCAAAGTCCAAACCGGGCACATGTTAAATCTCCATAGCACTTAAGCGGTCCTTCAGCTGTTTGTACCTGTCCTCAGCAGGAGGGTACTGTTCGTCATTGTAATCCGTCTCATTGTCGGAGACCACGGGACTAGGAACCCTTCTCTCTTGGGGACTGTCCTTGCCTACAGATGAGGTAGTCAGCTCAGCCTCATTCTGTAATCCATTCCCAGATCTGCGTCTAGTGTTGAATAAAACAGTCCTCTTCTTCTTCTTCTTCCTTTCTTTCAGAATCAGAGTCTTCAAATCCTGTTGACCCTGGGCTAGGCTCATAACCAACTCCTGGAACTGGGCATTCTGGGCCTGGAGGGCCTTGATAGCTTGTTCAGCGGAAGGTTCAGTAGACATGATGACTGCTGAAATAAACAACGAAGAAGGTAAGTGACCTGTAAAAAGGGTACCTGTAATGCAATGATATGTATGTATGCAATGTTTTCAAGGATCTCGCGGGGTAAACAAAGAAACTTGTTAGAATTTGAATTTTGTAGCTTGATTGAAGGAACTTCGTGTTGCAGAGAGTCCTTCTTCAAGAGTCAAGGCTCACCATATCGAGTGGGTCATAGCCCCTGACTCAAGTTATCATGTTTTGATCTCCAAACAACCTTGGCTAGAGGAAAATAAATCCCCTTTTGCCCCTTGCTAGACAGTTGGTTCATCATGTCCTGCATCACAAACCCTTGAGATCCTTGAAATGGGTTAGTCCTTATGCAAGATGTATGCAATGTTATGATGTTATGATGTTATGATGAAGGCACACCACAAGTATTCACAAAAGGCAAACATGGTAAAGGCACACAAGTCACACAAAAGAGCCCTTAGATTTCAGGCCAGCATAAAGTTTAGGTACTACCCTCTTTCAGTTTCGTTGGTTAAGACCTGTCCTAGAAAATAGTAACCGGGTTCTAGAGGATCTCAATATCACTGACTACCCTCAATCGGTCATAACTCCAGCTTCACAATCTTTTCTTACGGCCAGAACCATCGCGAGAGTTTAGCCTCAATGAGTGTAGTATACTGCTACTGTTCTATGGCCAAGTTGGGTCAATTTAGGGTTCTAAGGTTGGTTGGTGCTTAATGACTCCTCAGAAGACCCATATTATCCTCGTTCCAACACAAGGGATATCGGTACATACCAAGGTGTCACACCAACGTAGCTACTGCTTCACCCGTGTCGGTCTATGCCGGACAGGTCCCTCACAGCTTATGCTACCTAAAGGGTATTCCCCAGATCCGGGTTAGGATCTATGAAACTCCGATGCAAGCCCATAAATATAAAAGCAAACAAGGCATACAATTGAAAACATAAGAGTGATCTAATCCTAAGGTACACCTCATTTATAATAGTCCCTAGCAGAGTCGCCAGTTTTGTGATCGGTGGAAATAGAACTGACTGTTTTGAAATGCTCGTTCGTGAAATGTCGCGGTAAGCAAGAGTCGCCACCGTCTTTTATGTTCTCCAACAAGGAAAGGACAAAAGCACGGAAAAATTCCTTTTCGAGATGTTTCTCGGTTCGGGAGGTAGATTTTAGAAAGGGAAGGTGTTAGCACCCTTTCTATCCGTGGTTATCCACGGGCTCTTAGGTACTTGCTCACTATGTTTTCAAAAATGTTTGCTTTTCTTGTGTTTGTGGGTTTTGAAAAAGTTTGTTTGAAAACTTCTAGGTAACTCTTGTATCAGTCCTCAAGAGTGTATGAAGTGTTTATTTGAAAACTTTTTGAAAGTGTAGGTGCGAAAAGTTGTTTTTGTTTTTGAAAGAGCAAGTACCCAGGAGAAATCTACCTACTCTAAGGAATTAAGCTGTGTAAGAGTCCTTTAGACAGTACTATCCCACTATTGAGAAGTAGGTAGCACCGTCGTTGGAGTTATTCGGGTCAATTCGATTATAGGGACATGTGGTCACCAAAGCAATAGTAGGACGCCTTAGCGGTAACCCTAATGTCCTAGATCCTTTTTTATCTGAGGCAACCGTTTCGAGGCAACTTGGATTTTTAGACAAGAGGGCGACCTCTAAAACACCCTATACTCAATGACCACGTCGAGGCAACCAAGTGAGGCGTACCCTAGGAGTGGCATGTGCAAGTGTGTCAGTTTTCAGTTAAGTTATCTTTGCACATTTTATGGTGAGCTACGGGTTGATTTTTAATTTCAGAGATAAGTCTTGTCATGCATAGCCTAGTTAACATACATCTAATAGTTAATATTATGCGGAAAATAAATATACGCTATTACAAGGCGTCGGGTATTTACATCGCCAAAAACAAACCCTTGAAAAGTAAATTGCGGAAAATTAAAGAAAGTGATAAAAAGTCCTAATTAAAGCTATTACATCCTCAGAGCAATTGCATAAATATGATCAAAAATTAATAAGACAAACAAGCGCGCGAGAGAAAAATTGGATCAGAAAGTCTTTAGGGTTTTGACCCTTTTTGAGAAAGAAAGAAATTTGGTCCCTTTTGCAATTAATTAATATTAATTCTAATTAATTAAAGAATTACAAGAAAAAAGTATTTTTTATGTTTTTTAATGTCTTCATGAAAAATAAAAATAAAAAGAAATTAAAAGTATCAAGAAAACCCTAATTCTATATTAATTTTATTTATTGTAAAAAAGATTAAAATTAAACCTAATTTAAACTAAATCAATTTGTTAGAATTTATTTACAAAGTAACAATTAATAGTGAAATTAATAAATAATAAAATAAATAATATTTTAGGTTTCTGGATTTTTATGAAAATAATTAATTTGTTAATACTAATAATAATAATAATTAATGAAAAGAAATTAAAAGAAATTAAAATATAAAAGAAAAAAAAGAATAAGGAAACCAGGGGTGCTGGGCCAGCTTTGGGGGTGAAGAAGCAATTTCCAGGCCCATTAACATCAAGCCTTTCTGACTTTCTGGACTTGTCTACGCGTGGGTTGACCAGGAACATGGTGTTCATCATCTTTTGGCCACTTGATTGATGCATAAGGCCACTTGGCGCGTTGTTGGTTGGAGGCACATGGTGGACATCATTGGGAATCCTGCACGCAATCACGTTATGAAAAATAATATAGGAATTTTGGGGGACCTGGGAATCGAACCCAGGTCCCAATGATTCACGTCCAGCGCATCTACCACCAGGCCACTTGCTTGCATTTGATATTATAATACAAAATAATCATTATATTAGAAAATCAAACAGTACGCTGCATAAAAAGAAAATGCGCGCTTATTTCAAATGTTCCAATCACAAACCAACACGCAGTCGTCTTCCTCGTTTGCCTGCAAAAAAAACAAATGGATAGCGAGGGTTTTTAACCCCTACAATTTGGCATGAGGAAAAATAGCGAATAGAATCCTAGGCTATATAAATATTTCGCGAGCACGACTTCATGTTCGTCTGGATGTAACGATCTCAACCATAGGCATTGGAGGTTTCAATTTTTCCTGTATGGGAAAGCCCCAATCTGAAAACTCAAGAACCCTAGAATTCATCAATGGCGTTTTATGATTCTTGACACTATAATGCAATTCACCTGTACCATTAGCTTCAGAGAGGTTCTAGCAATGCAAAACACCCAAAAAATCACGTTAATGATGCATGAATAATGAATTACGATTATGAAAGAAAAATGCAAACCGTGGTTCTGAAACTAGTCATTCTTGGAGCTATGAAGCTGGAAATTAATTGCAAATCATCCTGGGAACCTCCTGCAATGGATTGAAATCAATAAAAAGCTTTGAATTATGCTAAAACATGGAATTCAGTTTTCACTTTTCTTTGATTTTTTTCAATGTTGCTTATGGCTTTCTTGCAGAGTTTTCACGTCCATGGCATTAGGGTTGAGTTGTGTATATATAGGAGAATGGATTTAGGTTAAATCTTGGCCAAGAAATCCATGGAATGATGGTTTCAATATTTGATTTTCAATCATATCTTTTTGCATCTTTTTGATTGAAAAATCTTGCCAAACTTGGAGATTCTTGTCCCCTTGATGTGCACACGAATTTGCCAGCTTGTCTTGAGCTTGTTTGCTTCACAAAAGATTGAGAAAACTATATCTTTGAATTTCCTACATTTTAAATTAATTAAATGAATTAAAATCAATTAAAAATCCAATTAATTAATAAAAAATAAGAAAATAATTCAATTTAATCTCAATGGGTCGTGCATAGGCCATGGATAAAGTTTCAAGAAGAAATTTGAGGCCCATTAGCAAAAATAAGGTATTTTGAGCAAAGTTGACTTTTGCAAATTCACAAAAATTTCCCAACTTCTCCAATGCATATCTTGCTCAATTTTGATCCTATGAACATGTTCTTGGACATTTTGGAAAGGTCTTGAAGTCCTATAACCAATGCCTTTGGTCCCATGTCATTTGGATTTACCAATATCAAGTTATGGTCTTTGACTTAAAGTGCATTTTTGTTGACTTTTGAAATTGACCTATAATGTAGAAATTGATAACTTTTTATGAGAGCATTTCTTGGACTTGGAATGTGAAGATGAGTTGTAGGAAATGTCATCCTATTCAAAATGAGCA